>JANJGK010000264.1:0-600000 GCA_039081455.1 Macrobrachium rosenbergii | reverse complement strand
TCAGCTGAACTGGACCCCTGGGCCCCACAAAAAAAAAAAAAAAGGACTCCTTACCAAAGATTTCCTCCGGAATCGCCGGAGGTGGCCATCATTACATGAATGACTATGCTCTAGTTTGAGAAAATGAGTCTTCGTATTGGCTCTAAAATATTCACCGAAGAATCCCTGAAGACTCCTTGAAGATTCTTTCTTCAGCTGAATTGGACCACTGGGCCCCACAAAAAAAAAAAAAAAAAAGGACCCCTTACCAAAGATTTCCTCCGGAATCGCCGGAGGTGGCCATCATTACATGCATGACTAGGCTCTAGTTTGAGGAAATGATAGTCTTCGTATTGGCGCCAAAATCTTCACTGAAGAATCCCTGAAGACTCCTTGAAGATTCTTTCTTCAGCTGAATTGGACCCCTGGGCCCCACAAAAAAAAACAAAGAAGGACCCCTTACCAAAGATTTCCTCCGGAATCGCCGGAGGTGGCCATTATTATATGAATGACTAAGCTCTAGTTTGAGAAAATGATAGTCTTCGTATTGGCGCCAAAATCTTCACCGAAGAATCCCTGAAGACTCCTTGAAGATTCTTTCTTCAGCTGAATTGGACCCCTGGGCCCAAAAAAAAAAAACAAAAAAGGACCCCTTACCAAAGATTTCCTCCGGAATCGCCAGAGGTGGCCATCATTACATGAATGACTATGCTCTAGTTTGAGATAATGATAGTCTTCGTATTGGCTCCAAAATCTTCACCGAAGAATCCCTGAAGACTCCTTGAAGATTCTTTCTTCAGCTGAACTGGAACCCTGGGCCCCACAAAAAAAAAAAAAAAAGGACCCCTTACCAAAGATTTCCTCCGGAATCGCTGGAGGTGGCCATCATTACATGAATGACTATGCTCTAGTTTGAGAAAATGATAGTCTTCGTGTTGGTGCCAAAATCTTCGCCGAAGAATCCCTGAAGACTCCTTGAAGATTCTTTTTTCAGCTGAACTGGACCCCTGGGCCCCACAAAAAAAAACAAAAAAGGACCCCCTACCAAAGATTTCCTCCGGAATCGCCAGAGGTGGCCATCATTACATGAATGACTATGCTCTAGTTTGAGAAAATGATAGTCTTCGTATTGGCGCCAAAATCTTCACCGAAGAATCCCTGAAGACTCCTTGAAGATTCTTTCTTCAGCTGAATTGGACCACTGGGCCCCACAAAAAAAAAAAAAAAAAAGGACCCCTTACCAAAGATTTCCTCCGGAATCGCAGGAGGTGGTCATCATTACATGAATGACTATGCTCTAGTTTGAGAAAATGATAGTCTTCGTATTGGCGCCAAAAACTTCACCGAAGAATCCCTGAAGACTCCTTGAATATTCTTTCTTCAGCTGAATTGGACTCCTGGGCCCCACAAAAAAAAAACAAAAAACTACCCCTTACCAAAGATTTCCTCCGGAATTGCCTGAGGTGGCCATTATTACTTGAATGACTATGCTCTAGTTTGAGAAAATGATAGTCTTCGTATTGGCTCCAAAATATTCACCGAAGAATCCCTGAACACTCCTTGAAGATTCTTTCTTCAGCTGAATTGGACCACTGGGCCCCACAAAAAAAAAAAAAAAAAAGGACCCCTAACCAAAGATTTCCTCCGGAATCGCCGGAGGTGGCCATGATTACATGAATGACTATGCTCTAGTTTGAGAAAATGATAGTCTTCGTGGTGGCGCAAAATCTTCACCGAAGAATCCCTGAAGACTCCTTGAAGATTCTTTCTTCAGCAGAACTGGACCCCTGGGCCCCACAAAAAAAAAAAAAAAAAGGATCCCTTACCAAAGATTTCCTCCGGAATCGCCGGAGGTGGCCATCATTACATGAATGACTATGCTCTAGTTTGAGAAAATGATAGTCTTCGTATTGGCTACAAAATCTTCACCGAAGAATCCCCGAAGACTCTTTGAAGATTCTTTCTTCAGCTGAATTGGACCCCTGGGCCCCACAAAAAAAAAAAAAAAAGGACCCCTTACCAAAGATTTCCTCCGGAATCGCCGGAGGTGGCCATCATTACATGAATGACAATGCTCTAGTTTTAGAAAATGATAGTCTTCATATTGGCTCCAAAATCCTCACCCAAGATTCCCTGAAGACTCCTTCAAGACTCTTTCTTCAGCAGTATAACAGGTGTCAATTTTCAATTTCAAGGGTAATTTCTACCATTTATATAGCTGGTAGCCTTTATGACTATGCTCTAGTTTGAGAAAATGATAGTCTTAGTATTGGCGCCAAAATCTTCACCGAAGAATCCCTGAAGACTCCTTGAAGATTCTTTCTTCAGCTGAATTGGACCCCTGGACCCCACAAAAAAACAAAACAAAAAAGGGCCCCTTCCCAAAGATTTCCTCCGGAATCGCCGGAGGTGGCCATCATTACATGAATGACTATGCTCTAGTTTGTGAAAATGATAGTCTTCGTATTGGCGCCAAAATCTTCACCGAAGAATCCCTGAAGACTCCTTGAAGATTCTTTCTTCAGCTGAACTAGACCCCTGGGCCCCACAAAAAAAAAAAAAAGGACCCCTTACCAAAGATTTCCTCCGGAATCGCCGGAGGTGGCCATCATTACATGAATGACTATGCTCTAGTTTGAGAAAATGAGTCTTCGTATTGGCTCCAAAATATTCACCGAAGAATCCCTGAAGACTCCTTGAAGATTCTTTCTTCAGCTGAATTGGACCACTGGGCCCCACAAAAAAAAAAAAAAAAAAAGACCCCTTACCAAAGATTTCCTCCGGAATCGCCGGAGGTGGCCATCATTACATGCATGACTAGGCTCTAGTTTGAGGAAATGATAGTCTTCGTATTGGCGCCAAAATCTTCACTGAAGAATCCCTGAAGACTCCTTGAAGATTCTTTCTTCAGCTGAATTGGACCCCTGGGCCCCACAAAAAAAAACAAAAAAGGACCCCTTACCAAAGATTTCCTCCGGAATCGCCGGAGGTGGCCATTATTATATGAATGACTAAGCTCTAGTTTGAGAAAATGATAGTCTTCGTATTGGCGCCAAAATCTTCACCGAAGAATCCCTGAAGACTCCTTGAAGATTCTTTCTTCAGCTGAATTGGACCCCTGGGCCCAAAAAAAAAAAAACAAAAAAGGACCCCTTACCAAAGATTTCCTCCGGAATCGCCGGAGGTGGCCATCATTACATGAATGACTATGCTCTAGTTTGAGATAATGATAGTCTTCGTATTGGCTCCAAAATCTTCACCGAAGAATCCCTGAAGACTCCTTGAAGATTCTTTCTTCAGCTGAACTGGAACCCTGGGCCCCACAAAAGAAAAAAAAAAAAGGACCCCTTACCAAAGATTTCCTCCGGAATCGCCGGAGGTGGCCATCATTACATGAATGACTATGCTCTAGTTTGAGAAAATGATAGTCTTCGTGTTGGTGCCAAAATCTTCGCCGAAGAATCCCTGAAGACTCCTTGAAGATTCTTTCTTCAGCTGAACTGGACCCCTGGGCCCCACAAAAAAAACAAAAAAGGACCCCCTACCAAAGATTTCCTCCGGAATCGCCAGAGGTGGCCATTATTACATGAATGACTATGCTCTAGTTTGAGAAAATGATAGTCTTCGTATTGGCGCCAAAATCTTCACCGAAGAATCCCTGAAGACTCCTTGAAGATTCTTTCTTCAGCTGAATTGGACCCCTGGGCCCCACAAAAAAAAAAACAAAAAAGGACCCCTTACCAAAGATTTACTCCGGAATCGCTGGAGGTGGCCATCATTACATGAATGACTATGCTCTAGTTTGAGAAAATGATAATCTTCGTTTTGGCGCCAAAATCTTCACCGAAGAATCCCTGAAGACTCCTTGAAGATTCTTTCTTCAGCTGAACTGGACCCCTGGGCCCCACAAAAAAAAAAAAAAAAAAAAAAAAAGACCCGTAACCGAAGATTTCCTCCGGAATTGCCGGAGGTGGCCATCATTACATCAATGACTATGCTCTAGTTTGAGAAAATGATAGTCTTCGTATTGGCTCCAAAATCTTCACCGAAGAATCCCTGAAGACTCTTTGAAGATTCTTTCTTCAGCTGAATTGGACCCCTGGGCCCCACAAAAAAAAAACAAAAAAGGACCCCTTACCAAAGATTTCCTCTGGAATCGCCGGAGGTGGCCATCATTACATGAATGACTATGCTCTAGTTTTAGAAAATGATAGTCTTCATATTGGCTCCAAAATCCTCACCCAAGATTCCCTGAAGACTCCTTGAAGACTCTTTCTTCAGCAGTATAACAGGTGTCATTTTTCAATTTCAAGGGTAATTTCTACCATTTATATAGCTGGTAGCCTTTATGACTATACTCTAGTTTGAGAAAATGATAGTCTTAGTATTGGCGCCAAAATCTTCACTGAAGAATCCCTGAAGACTCCTTGAAGATTCTTTCTTCAGCTGAATTGGACCCCTGGGCCCCACAAAAAAAAAAAAAAACAAAAAAGGACCCCTTACCAAAGATTTCCTCCGGAATCGTCGGAGGTGGCCATCATTACATGAATGACTATGCTCTAGTTTGAGAAAATGATAGTCTTCGTATTGGTGCCAAAATCTTCACCGAAGAATCCCTGAAGACTCCTTGAAGATTCTTTCTTCAGCTGAACTGGACCCCTGGGCCCCACAAAAAAAAAAAAGGACCCCTTACCAAAGATTTCCTCCGGAATCGCCGGAGGTGGCCATCATTACATGAATGACTATGCTCTAGTTTGAGAAAATGATAGTCTTCGTATTGGCTTCAAAATATTCACCGAAGAATCCCTGAAGACTCCTTGAAGATTCTTTCTTCAGCTGAATTGGACCCCTGGGCCCAACAAAAAAAAACAAAAAACTACCCCTTACCAAAGATTTCCTCCGGAATCGCCGGAGGTGGCCATCATTACATGAATGACTATGCTCTAGTTTGAGAAAATGATAGTCTTCGTATTGGCGCCAAAATCTTCACCGAAGAATCCCTGAAGACTCCTTGAAGATTCTTTCTTCAGCTGAATTGGACCCCTGGGCCCCACAAAAAAAAAACAAAAAAGGACCCCTTACCAAAGATTTCCTCCGGAATCGCCGGAGGTGGCCATCATTACATGAATGACTATGCTCTAGTTTGAGAAAATGATAGTCTTCGTATTGGCGCCAAAATCTTCACCGAAGAATCCCTGAAGACTCCTTGAAGATTCCCTCTTCAGCTGAACTAGACCCCTGGGCCCCACAAAAAAAAAAAAAAAAGGACCCCTTACCAAAGACTTCCTCCGGAATCGCCGGAGGTGGCCATAATTACATGAATGACTATGCTCTAGTTTGAGAAAATGATAGTCTTCGTATTGGCTCCAAAATCTTCACCGAAGAATCCCTGAAGACTCTTTGAAGATTCTTTCTTCAGCTGAATTGGACCCCTGGGCCCCACAAAAAAAAACAAAAAAGGACCCCTTACCAAAGATTTCCTCCGGAATCGCCGGAGGTGGCCACCATTACATGAATGACTATGCTCTAGTTTGAGAAAATGATAGTCTTCGTATTGGTGCCAAAATCTTCAATGAAGAATCCCTGAAGACTCCTTGAAGATTCTTTCTTCAGCTGAACTGGACCCCTGGGCCCCACAAAAAAAAAAAAAAGGACCCCTTACCAAAGATTTCCTCCGGAATCGCTGGAGGTGGCCATCATTACATGAATGACTATGATCTAGTTTGAGAAAATGATAGACTTCGTATTGGCGCCAAAATCTTCACCGAAGAATCCCTGAAGACTCCTTGAAGATTCTTTCTTCAGCTGAATTGAACCCCTGGGCCCCACAAAAAAAAACAATAAAAGACGCCTTACCAAAGATTTCCTCCGGAATCGCCGGAGGTGGCCATTATTACATGAATGACTAAGCTCTAGTTTGAGAAAATGATAGTCTTCGTATTGGCGCCAAAATCTTCACCGAAGAATCCCTGAAGACTCCTTGAAGATTCTTTCTTCAGCTGAATTGAACCCCTGGGCCCCACAAAAAAAAAAAACAATAAAAGACGCCTTACCAAAGATTTCCTCCGGAATCGCCGGAGGTGGCCATCATTACATGACTGACTATGCTCTAGTATGAGAAAATGATAGTCTTCGTATTGGCGCCAAAATCTTCACCGAAGAATCCCTGAATACTCCTTGAAGATTCTTTCTTCAGCTGAACTGGACCCCTGGGACCCACAAAAAAAAAAAAAAAAAAAGGACCCCTTACCAAAGATTTCCTCCGGAATCACCGGAGGTGGCCATCATTACATGAATGACTATGCTCTAGTTTGAGAAAATGATAGTCTTCGTATTGGCTCCAAAATCTTCACCGAAGAATCCCTGAAGACCCCTTGAAGATTCTTTCTTCAGCTGAATTGGACCCCTGGGCCCCCCAAAAAAAACAAAAAAGGACCCCTTACCAAATATTTCCTCCGGAATCGCCGGAGGTTGCCATCATTACATGAATGACTATGCTCTAGTTTGAGAAAATGATAGTCTTCGTATTGGCGCAAAATCTTCACCGAAGAATCCCTGAAGACTCCTTGAAGATTCTTTCTTCAGCTGAACTGGACCCCTGGGCCCCACAAAAAAAAAAAAAAAACACAAAAAAGGACCCCTTACCAAAGATTTCCTCCGGAATCGCCGGAGGTGGCCATCATTACATGAATGACTATGCTCTAGTTTGAGAAAATGATAGTCTTCGTATTGGCTCCAAAATCTTCACCGAAGAATCCCTGAAGTCTCTTTGAAGATTCTTTCTTCAGCTGAATTGGACCCCTGGGCCCCACAAAAAAAAAAAAAAAAAGGACCCCTTACCAAAGATTTCCTCCGGAATCGCGGGAGGTGGCCATCATTACATGAATGACTATGCTCTAGTTTTAGAAAATGATAGTCTTCATATTGGCTCCAGAATCCTCACCCAAGATTCCCTGAAGACTCCTTGAAGACTCTTTCTTCAGCAGTATAACAGGTGTCATTTTTCAATTTCAAGGGTAATTTCTACCATTTATATAGCTGGTAGCCTTTATGACTATGCTCTAGTTTGAGAAAATGATAGTCTTAGTATTGGCGCCAAAATCTTCACCGAAGAATCCCTGAAGACTCCTTGAAGATTCTTTCTTCAGCAGAATTGGAACCCTGGACCCCACAAAAAAAAAAAACAAAAAAGGACCCCTTACCAAAGATTTCCTCCAGAATTGTCGGAGGCGGCCATCATTACATGAATGACTATGCTCTAGTTTGAGAAAATGATACTCTTCGTATTGGTGCCAAAATCTTCACCGAAGAATCCCTGAAGACTCCTTGAAGATTCTTTCTTCAGCTGAACTGGACCCCTGGGCCCCACAAAAAAAAACAAAAAAGGACCCCTTACCAAAGATTTCCTCCGGAATCGCCGGAGGTGGCCATCATTACATGAATGACTATGCTCAAGTTTGAGAAAATGATAGTCTTCGTATTGGCTTCAAAATATTCACCGAAAAATCCCTGAAGACTCCTTGAAGATTCTTTCTTCAGCTGAATTGGACCACTGGGCCCCACAAAAAAAACAAAAAAGGACCCCTTACCAAAGATTTCCTCCGGAATCGCCGGAGGTATCCATCATTACACGAATGACTATGCTCTAGTTTGAGAAAATGATAGTCTTCGTATTGGCGCCAAAATCTTCACCGAAGAATCCCTGAAGACTCCTTGAAGATTCTTTCTTCAGCTGAATTGGACCCCTGGGCCCCACAAAAAAAAAAAAAAAAAAGGACCCCTTGCCAAAGATTTCCTCCGGAATTGCAGGAGGTAGCCATCCTTACATGAATGACTATGCTCTAGTTTGAGAAAATGATAGTCTTCGTATTGTTGCCAAAATCTTCACTGAAGAATCCCTGAAGACTTCTTGAAGATTCGCTCTTCAGCTGAACTGGACCCCTGGGCCCCACAAAAAAAAAAAAAAAAAAGGACCCCTTACCAAAGATTTCCTCCGGAATCGCCGGAGGAGGCCATCATTACATGAATGACTATGCTCTAGTTTGAGAAAATGATAGTCTTCGTATTGGCTCCAAAATCTTCATCGAAGAATCCCTGAAGACTCTTTGAAGATTCTTTCTTCAGCTGAATTGGATCCCTGGGCCCCACAAAAAAAAACAAAAAAGGACCCCTTACGAAAGATTTCCTCCGGAATCGCCGGAGGTGTCCATCATTACATGAATGACTATGCTCTAGTTTGAGAAAATGATAGTCTTCGTATTGGTGCCAAAATCTTCAACGAAGAATCCCTGAAGAGTCCTTGAAGATTCTTTCTTCAGCTGAACTGGACCCCTGGGCCCCACGAAAAAAAAAAAGGACCCCTTACCAAAGATTTCCTCCGGAATCGCTGGAGGTGGCCATCATTACATGAATGACTATGAACTAGTTTGAGAAAATGATAGACTTCGTATTGGCGCCAAAATCTTCACCGAAGAATCCCTGAAGACTCCTTGAAGATTCTTTCTTCAGCTGAATTGAACCCCTGGGCCACACAAAAAAAAACAAAAAAAGACCCCTTACCAAAGATTTCCTCCGGAATCGCCGGAGGTGGCCATTATTACATTAATGACTAAGCTCTAGTTTGAGAAAATGATAGTCTTCGTATTGGCGCCAAAATCTTCACCGAAGAATCCCTGAAGAATCCTTGAAGATTCTTTCTTCAGATGAATTGGACCCCTGGGCCCCACAAACAAAAACAAAAAAGGACCCCTTACCAAAGATTTCCTCCGGAATCGCCGGAGGTGGCCATGATTACATGAATGACTATGCTCTAGTTTGAGAAAATGATAGTCTTTGTATTGGCGCAAAATCTTCACCGAAGAATCCCTGAATACTCCTTGAAGATTCTTTCTTCAGCTGAACTGGACCCCTGGGCCCCACAAAAAAAAAAAAAAAAAAAAAAGGACCCCTTACCAAAGATTTCCTCCGGAATCGCTGGAGGTGGCCATCATTACATGAATGACTATGCTCTAGTTTGAGAAAATGATAGTCTTCGTATTGGCTCCAAAATCTTCACCGAAGAATCCCTGAAGACTCTTTGAAGATTCTTTCTTCAGCTGAATTGGACCCCTGGGCCCCACAAAAAAAAAAAAAGCATCCCTTACCAAAGATTTCCTCCGGAATCGCTGGAGGTGGCCATCATTACATGAATGACTATGCTCTAGTTTTAGAAAATGATAGTCTTCATATTGGCTCCAGAATCCTCACACAAGATTCCCTGAAGACTCCTTGAAGACTCTTTCTTCAGCAGTATAACAGGTGTCATTTTTCAATTTCAAGGGTAATTTCTACCATTTATATAGCTGGTAGCCTTTATGACTATGCTCTAGTTTGAGAAAATGATAGTCTTAGTAATGGCGCCAAAATCTTCACCAAAGAATCCCTGAAGACTTCTTGAAGATTCTTTCTTCAGCTGAATTGGACCCCTGGGCCCCACAAAAAAAAAAACAAAAAAGGACCCCTTACCAAAGATTTCCTCCGGAATCTCCGGAGGTGGCCATCATTACATGAATGACTATGCTCTAGTTTGAGAAAATGATAGTCTTCGTATTGGCGCCAAAATCTTCACCGAAGAATCCCTGAAGACTCCTTGAAGATTCTTTCTTCAGCTGAACTGGACCCCTGGGCCCCACAAAAAAAACAAAAGAAAAAAGGACCCCTCACCAAAGATTTCCTCCGGAATCGCCGGAGGTGGCCATCATTACATGAATGACTATGTTCTAGTTTGAGAAAATGATAGTCTTCGTATTGGCTCCAAAATCTTCACCGAAGAATCCCTGAAGACTCCTTGAAGATTCTTTCTTCAGCTGAATTGGACCCCTGGGCCCCCCCCAAAAAAACAAAAAAGGACCCCTTACCAAATATTTCCTCCGGAATCGCCGGAGGTTGCCATCATTACATGAATGACTATGCTCTAGTTTGAGAAAATGATAGTCTTCATATTGGCTCCAAAATCATCACCGAAGATTCCCTGAAGACTCCTTGAAGACTCTTTCTTCAGCAGTATAACAGGTGTCATTTTTCAATTTCAAAGGTAATTTCTACCATTTATATAGTTGGTAGCCTTTATGACTATGCTCTAGTTTGAGAAAATGATAGTCTTAGTATTGGCGCCAAAATCTTCACCGAAGAATCCCTGAAGACTCCTTGAAGATTCTTTCTTCAGCTGAACTGGACCCCTGGGCCCCACAAAAAAAAAAACAAAACAAAAAAGGACCCTTACCAAAGATTTCCTCCGGAATCGCCGGAGGTGGCTATCATTACATGAATGACTATGCTCTAGTTTGAGAAAATGATAGTCTTCGTATTGGCGCCAAAATCTTCACCGAAGAATCCCTGAAGACTCCTTGAAGATTCTTTCTTCAGCTGAACTGGACCCCTGGGCCCCACAAAAAAAAGAAAAAAAAAGGACCCCTTACCAAAGATTTCCTCCGGAATCGCTGGAGGTGGCCATCATTACATGAATGACTATGATCTAGTTTGAGAAAATGATAGACTTCGTATTGGCGCCAAAATCTTCACCGAAGAATCCCTGAAGACTCCTTGAAGATTCTTTCTTCAGCTGAATTGAACCCCTGGGCCCCACAAAAAAAAACAATAAAAGACGCCTTACCAAAGATTTCCTCCGGAATCGCCGGAGGTGGCCATTATTACATGAATGACTAAGCTCTAGTTTGAGAAAATGATAGTCTTCGTATTGGCGCCAAAATCTTCACCGAAGAATCCCTGAAGACTCCTTGAAGATTCTTTCTTCAGCTGAATTGAACCCCTGGGCCCCACAAAAAAAAAACAATAAAAGACGCCTTACCAAAGATTTCCTCCGGAATCGCCGGAGGTGGCCATCATTACATGAATGACTATGCTCTAGTATGAGAAAATGATAGTCTTCGTATTGGCGCCAAAATCTTCACCGAAGAATCCCTGAATACTCCTTGAAGATTCTTTCTTCAGCTGAACTGGACCCCTGGGCCCCACAAAAAAAAAAAAAAAAAGGACCCCTTACCAAAGATTTCCTCCGGAATCACCGGAGGTGGCCATCATTACATGAATGACTATGCTCTAGTTTGAGAAAATGATAGTCTTCGTATTGGCTCCAAAATCTTCACCAAAGAATCCCTGAAGACTCCTTGAAGATTCTTTCTTCAGCTGAATTGGACCCCTGGGCCCTACAAAAAAAAAACTAAAAAGGACCCCTTACTAAAGATTTCCTCCGGAATCGCCGGAGGTGGCCATCATTACATGAATGACTATGGTCTAGTTTTAGAAAATGATAGTCTTCATATTGGCTCCAAAATCGTCACCCAAGATTCCCTGAAGACTTCTTGAAGACTCTTTCTTCAGCAGTATAACAGGTGTCATTTTTCAATTTGAAGGGTAATTTCTACCATTTATATAGCTGGTAGCCTTTATGACTATGCTCTAGTTTGAGAAAATTATAGTCTTGGTATTGGCGCCAAAATATTCACCGAAGAATCCCTGAAGACTCCTTGAAGATTCTTTCTTCAGCTGAATTGGACCCCTGGGCCCCACAAAAACACAAAAACAAAAAAGAACCCCTTACCAAAGATTTCCTCCGGAATCGCCGGAGGTGGCCATCATTACATGAATGACTATGCTCTAGTTTGAGAAAATGATAGTCTTCGTATTGGCGCCAAAATCTTCACCGAAGAATCCCTGAAGACTCCTTGAAGATTCTTTCTTCAGCTGAACTGGACCCCTGGGCCCCACAAAAAAAAAAAAACAAAAAAGGACCCCTTACCAAAGATTTCCTCCGGAATCGCCGGAGGTGGCCATCATTACATGTATGACTAAGCTCTAGTTTGAGAAAATGATAGTCTTCGTATTGGCGCCAAAATCTTCACCGAAGAATCCTTGAAGACTCCTTGAAGATTCTTTCTTCAGCTGAATTAGACCCCTGGGCCCCACAAAAAAAAAAAAAAAAAAAAGGACCCCTTACCAAAGATTTCCTCCGGAATCGCCGAAGGTGGCCATCATTACATGAATGACTATGCTCTAGTTTGAGAAAATGATAGTCTTCGTATTGGCGCCAAAATCTTCACCGAAGAATCCCTGAAGACTCCTTGAAGATTCTTTCTTCAGCTGAACTGGACCCCTGGGCCCCACAAAAAAAAAAAAAAATAAAACACTACCAAAGATTTCCTCCGGAATCGCCGGAGGTGGCCATTATTACTTGAATGACTATGCTCTAGTTTGAGAAAATGATAGTCTTCGTATTGGCTCCAAAATATTCACCGAAGAATCCCTGAACACTCCTTGAAGATTCTTTCTTCAGCTGAACTGGACCCCTGGGCCCCACAAAAAAAAAAAAAAAAGGACCCGTTACCAAAGATTTCCTCCGGAATCGCCGGAGGTGGCCATCATTACATGAATGACTATGCTCTAGTTTGAGAAAATGATAGTCTTCGTATTGGCTCCAAAATATTCACCGAAGAATCCCTGAAGACTCCTTGAAGATTCTTTCTTCAGCTGAATTGGACCACTGGGCCCCCCAAAAAAAAACAAAATAGGACCCCTTACCAAAGATTTCCTCCGGAATCGCCGGAGGTGGCCATCATTACATGAATGACTATGCTCTAGTTTGAGAAAATGATAGTCTTCGTATTGGCGCAAAATCTTCACCGAAGAATCCCTGAAGACTCCTTGAAGATTCTTTCTTCAGCTGAACTGGACCCCTGGGCCCCACAAAAAAAAAAAAACAAAAAACTACCAAAGATTTCCTCCGGAATCGCCGGAGGTGGCCATCATTACATGAATGACTATGCTCTAGTTTGAGAAAATGATAGTCTTCATATTGGCTCCAAAATATTCACCGAAGAATCCCTGAAGACTCCTTGAAGATTCTTTCTTCAGCTGAATTGGACCACTGGGCCCCACAAAAAAAAAAACGAAAAAGGACCCCTTACCAAAGATTTCCTCCGGAATCGCCGGAGGTGGCCATCATTACATGAATGACAATGCTCTAGTTTTAGAAAATGATAGTCTTCATATTGGCTCCAAAATCCTCACCCAAGATTCCCTGAAGACTCCTTGAAGACTCTTTCTTCAGCAGTATAACAGGTGTCATTTTTCAATTTCAAGGGTAATTTCTACCATTTATATAGCTGGTAGCCTTTATGACTATGCTCTAGTTTGAGAAAATGATAGTCTTAAAATTGGCGCCAAAATCTTCACCGAAGAATCCCTGAAGACTCCTTGAAGATTCTTTCTTCAGCTGAATTGGACCCCTGGACCCCACAAAATAACAAAACAAAAAAGGACCCCTTCCCAAAGATTTCCTCCGGAATCGCCGGAGGTGGCCATCATTACATGAATGACTATGCTCTAGTTTGAGAAAACGATAGTCTTCGTATTGGCGCCAAAATCTTCACCGAAGAATCCCTGAAGACTCCTTGAAGATTCTTTCTTCAGCTGAACTGGACCCCTGGGCCCCACAAAAAAAAAAAAAAAAAAAAAGGACCCCTTACCAAAGATTTCCTCCGGAATCGCCGGAGGTGGCCATCATTACATGAATGACTATGCTCTAGTTTGAGAAAATGATAGTCTTCGTATTGGCGCCAAAATCTTCACCGAGGAATCCCTGAAGACTCCTTGAAGATTCTTTCTTCAGCTGAACTGGACCCCTGGGCCCCACAAAAAAAAAAAAAAGGACCCCTTACCAAAGATTTCCTCCGGAATCGCCGGAGGTGGCCATCATTACATGAATGACTATGCTCTAGTTTGAGAAAATGATAGTCTTCGTGTTGGCGCAAAATCTACACCGAAGAATCCCTGAAGACTCCTTGAAGATTCTTTCTTCAGCTGAACTGGACCCCTGGGCCCCACAAAAAAAAAAAAGGACCCCTTACCAAAGCTTTCCTCCGGAATCGCCGGAGGTGGCCATCATTACATGAATGACTATGCTCTAGTTTGAGAAAATGATAGTCTTCGTATTGGCTCCAAAATCTTCACCGAAGAATCCCTGAAGACTCTTTGAAGATTCTTTCTTCAGCTGAATTGGACCCCTGGGCCCCCCCCCAAAAAAACCAAAAAGGACCCCTTACCAAAGATTTCCTCCGGAATCGCCGGAGGTGGCCATCATTACATGAATGACTATGCTCTAGTTTTAGAAAATGATAGTCTTCGTATTGGCTCCAAAATCTTCACCGAAGAATCCCTGAAGACTCTTTGAAAATTCTTTCTTCAGCTGAATTGGACCCCTGGGCCCCCCCCCCCAAAAAAAACCAAAAAGGACCCCTTACCAAAGATTTCCTCCGGAATCGCCGGAGGTGGCCATCATTACATGAATGACTATGCTCTAGTTATAGAAAATGATAGTCTTTATATTGGCTCCAGAATCCTCACCCAAGATTCCCTGAAGACTCCTTGTAGACTCTTTCTTCAGCAGTATAACAGGTGTCATTTTTCAATTTCAAGTGTAATTTCTACCATTTATATAGGTGGTAGCCTTTATGACTATGCTCTAGTTTGAGAAAATGATAGTCTTAGTATTGGCGCCAAAATCTTCACCGAAGAATCCCTGAAGACTCCTTGAAGATTCTTTCTTCAGCTGAATTGGACCCCTGGACCCCACAAAAAAACAAAACAAAAAAGGACCCCTTCCCAAAGATATCCTCCGGAATCGCCGGAGGTGGCCATCATTACATGAATGACTATGCTCTAGTTTGAGAAAATGATAGTCTTCGTATTGGCGCCAAAATCTTCACCGAAGAATCCCTGAAGACTCCTTAAAGATTCTTTCTTCAGCTGAACTGGACCACTGGGCCCACAAAAAAAAAAAACAAAAAAGGACCCCTTACCAAAGATTTCCTCCGGAATCGCCGGAGGTGGCCATCATTACATGAATGACTATGCTCTAGTTTGAGAAAATGATAGTCTTCGTATTGGCTCCAAAATATTCACCGAAGAATCCCTGAAGACTCCTTGAAGATTCTTTCTTCAGCTGAATTGGACCACTGGGCCCACAAAAAAAAAAAAAAAAGGACCCCTTACCAAAGATTTCCTCCGGAATCGCCGGAGGTGGCCATCATTACATGAATGACTATGCTCTAGTTTGAGAAAATGATAGTGTTCGTATTGGCGCCAAAATCTTCACCGAAGAATCCCTGAAGACTCCTTGAAGATTCTTTCTTCAGCTGAACTGGACCCCTGGGCCCCACAAAAAAAAAAAAAAAAAAAAACACTACCAAAGATTTCCTCCGGAATCGCCGGAGGTGGCCATTATTACTTGAATGACTATGCTCTAGTTTGAGAAAATGATAGTCTTCGTATTGGCTCCAAAATATTCACCGAAGAATCCCTGAACACTCCTTGAAGATTCTTTCTTCAGCTGAACTGGACCCCTGGGCCCCACAAAAAAAAAAAAAAGGACCCGTTACCAAAGATTTCCTCCGGAATCGCCGGAGGTGGCCATCATTACATGAATGACTATGCTCTAGTTTGAGAAAATGATAGTCTTCGTATTGGCTCCAAAATATTCACCGAAGAATCCCTGAAGACTCCTTGAAGATTCTTTCTTCAGCTGAATTGGACCACTGGGCCCCACAAAAAAAAAACAAAATAGGACCCCTTACCAAAGATTTCCTCCGGAATCGCCGGAGGTGGCCATCATTACATGAATGACTATGCTCTAGTTTGAGAAAATGATAGTCTTCGTATTGGCGCCAAAATCTTCACCGAAGAATCCCTGAAGACTCCTTGAAGATTCTTTCTTCAGCTGAACTGGACCCCTGGGCCCCACAAAAAAAAAAAAAAAACTACCAAAGATTTCCTCCGGAATCGCCGGAGGTGGCCATCATTACATGAATGACTATGCTCTAGTTTGAGAAAATGATAGTCTTCATATTGGCTCCAAAATATTCACCGAAGTATCCCTGAAGACTCCTTGAAGATTCTTTCTTCAGCTGAATTGGACCACTGGGTCCCACAAAAAAAAAAAAAAAAAAAGGACCCCTTACCAAAGATTTCCTCCGGAATCGCAGGAGGTGGTCATCATTACATGAATGACTATGCTCTAGTTTGAGAAAATGATAGTCTTCGTATTGGCGCCAAAAACTTCACCGAAGAATCCCTGAAGACTCCTTGAATATTCTTTCTTCAGCTGAATTGGACTCCTGGGCCCCACAAAAAAAAAACAAAAAACTACCCCTTACCAAAGATTTCCTCCGGAATCGCCTGAGGTGGCCATCATTACATGAATGACTATGCTCTAGTTTGAAAAAATGATAGTCTTCGTATTAGCGCCAAAATATTCACCGAAGAATCCCTGAAGACTCCTTGAACATTCTTTCTTCAGCTGAACTGGACCCCTGGGCCCCACAAAAAAAAAAAAAAAGGACCCGTTACCAAAGATTTCCTCCGGAATCGCCGGAGGTGGCCATTATTACTTGAATGACTATGCTCTAGTTTGAGAAAATGATAGTCTTCGTATTGGCTCCAAAATATTCACCGAAGAATCCCTGAACACTCCTTGAAGATTCTTTCTTCAGCTGAACTGGACCCCTGGGCCCCACAAAAAAAAAAAAAAAAAGGACCCCTAACCAAAGATTTCCTCCGGAATCGCCGGAGGTGGCCATGATTACATGAATGACTATGCTCTAGTTTGAGAAAATGATAGTCTTCGTGGTGGCGCAAAATCTTCACCGAAGAATCCCTGAAGACTCCTTGAAGATTCTTTCTTCAGCAGAACTGGACCCCTGCGCCCCACAAAAAAAAAAAAAAAAAGGATCCCTTACCAAGGATTTCCTCCGGAATCGCCGGAGGTGGCCATCATTACATGAATGACTATGCTCTAGTTTGAGAAAATGATAGTCTTCGTATTGGCTACAAAATCTTCACCGAAGAATCCCCGAAGACTCTTTGAAGATTCTTTCTTCAGCTGAATTGGACCCCTGGGCCCCACAAAAAAAAAAAAAAAAAGGACCCCTTACCAAAGATTTCCTCCGGAATCGCCGGAGGTGGCCATCATTACATGAATGACAATGCTCTAGTTTTAGAAAATGATAGTCTTCATATTGGCTCCAAAATCCTCACCCAAGATTCCCTGAAGACTCCTTCAAGACTCTTTCTTCAGCAGTATAACAGGTGTCATTTTTCAATTTCAAGGGTAATTTCTACCATTTATATAGCTGGTAGCCTTTATGACTATGCTCTAGTTTGAGAAAATGATAGTCTTAGTATTGGCGCCAAAATCTTCACCGAAGAATCCCTGAAGACTCCTTGAAGATTCTTTCTTCAGCTGAATTGGACCCCTGGACCCCACAAAAAAACAAAACAAAAAAGGACCCCTTCCCAAAGATTTCCTCCGGAATCGCCGGAGGTGGCCATCATTACATGAATGACTATGCTCTAGTTTGAGAAAATGATAGTCTTCGTATTGGCGCCAAAATCTTCACCGAAGAATCCCTGAAGACTCCTTGAAGATTCTTTCTTCAGCTGAACTGGACCCCTGGGCCCCACAAAAAAAAAAAAAAAAAGGACCCCTTACCAAAGATTTCCTCCGGAATCGCCGGAGGTGGCCATCATTACATGAATGACTATGCTCTAGTTTGAGAAAATGAGTCTTCGTATTGGCTCCAAAATATTCACCGAAGAATCCCTGAAGACTCCTTGAAGATTCTTTCTTCAGCTGAATTGGACCACTGGGCCCCACAAAAAAAAAAAAAAAAAAAAAGGACCCCTTACCAAAGATTTCCTCCGGAATCGCCGGAGGTGGCCATCATTACATGCATGACTAGGCTCTAGTTTGAGGAAATGATAGTCTTCGTATTGGCGCCAAAATCTTCACTGAAGAATCCCTGAAGACTCCTTGAAGATTCTTTCTTCAGCTGAATTGGACCCCTGGGCCCCACAAAAAAAAACAAAAAAGGACCCCTTACCAAAGATTTCCTCCGGAATCGCCGGAGGCGGCCATTATTATATGAATGACTAAGCTCTAGTTTGAGAAAATGATAGTCTTCGTATTGGCGCCAAAATCTTCACCGAAGAATCCCTGAAGACTCCTTGAAGATTCTTTCTTCAGCTGAATTGGACCCCTGGGCCCAAAAAAAAAAAAAACAAAAAAGGACCCCTTACCAAAGATTTACTCCGGAATCGCCGGAGGTGGCCATCATTACATGAATGACTATGCTCTAGTTTGAGATAATGATAGTCTTCGTATTGGCTCCAAAATCTTCACCGAAGAATCCCTGAAGACTCCTTGAAGATTCTTTCTTCAGCTGAACTGGAACCCTGGGCCCCACAAAAAAAAAAGAAAAAGGACCCCTTACCAAAGATTTCCTCCGGAATCGCCGGAGGTGGCCATCATTACATGAATGACTATGCTCTAGTTTGAGAAAATGATAGTCTTCGTGTTGGTGCCAAAATCTTCGCCGAAGAATCCCTGAAGACTCCTTGAAGATTCTTTCTTCAGCTGAACTGGACCCCTGGGCCCCACAAAAAAAAAAAAACAAAAAACTACCAAAGATTTCCTCCGGAATCGCCGGAGGTGGCCATCATTACATGAATGACTATGCTCTAGTTTGAGAAAATGATAGTCTTCATATTGGCTCCAAAATATTCACCGAAGAATCCCTGAAGACTCCTTGAAGATTCTTTCTTCAGCTGAATTGGACCACTGGGCCCCACAAAAAAAAAAACGAAAAAGGACCCCTTACCAAAGATTTCCTCCGGAATCGCCGGAGGTGGCCATCATTACATGAATGACAATGCTCTAGTTTTAGAAAATGATAGTCTTCATATTGGCTCCAAAATCCTCACCCAAGATTCCCTGAAGACTCCTTGAAGACTCTTTCTTCAGCAGTATAACAGGTGTCATTTTTCAATTTCAAGGGTAATTTCTACCATTTATATAGCTGGTAGCCTTTATGACTATGCTCTAGTTTGAGAAAATGATAGTCTTAAAATTGGCGCCAAAATCTTCACCGAAGAATCCCTGAAGACTCCTTGAAGATTCTTTCTTCAGCTGAATTGGACCCCTGGACCCCACAAAATAACAAAACAAAAAAGGACCCCTTCCCAAAGATTTCCTCCGGAATCGCCGGAGGTGGCCATCATTACATGAATGACTATGCTCTAGTTTGAGAAAACGATAGTCTTCGTATTGGCGCCAAAATCTTCACCGAAGAATCCCTGAAGACTCCTTGAAGATTCTTTCTTCAGCTGAACTGGACCCCTGGGCCCCACAAAAAAAAAAAAAAAAAAAAAAGGACCCCTTACCAAAGATTTCCTCCGGAATCGCCGGAGGTGGCCATCATTACATGAATGACTATGCTCTAGTTTGAGAAAATGATAGTCTTCGTATTGGCGCCAAAATCTTCACCGAGGAATCCCTGAAGACTCCTTGAAGATTCTTTCTTCAGCTGAACTGGACCCCTGGGCCCCACAAAAAAAAAAAAAAGGACCCCTTACCAAAGATTTCCTCCGGAATCGCCGGAGGTGGCCATCATTACATGAATGACTATGCTCTAGTTTGAGAAAATGATAGTCTTCGTGTTGGCGCAAAATCTACACCGAAGAATCCCTGAAGACTCCTTGAAGATTCTTTCTTCAGCTGAACTGGACCCCTGGGCCCCACAAAAAAAAAAAAGGACCCCTTACCAAAGCTTTCCTCCGGAATCGCCGGAGGTGGCCATCATTACATGAATGACTATGCTCTAGTTTGAGAAAATGATAGTCTTCGTATTGGCTCCAAAATCTTCACCGAAGAATCCCTGAAGACTCTTTGAAGATTCTTTCTTCAGCTGAATTGGACCCCTGGGCCCCCCCCCAAAAAAAACCAAAAAGGACCCCTTACCAAAGATTTCCTCCGGAATCGCCGGAGGTGGCCATCATTACATGAATGACTATGCTCTAGTTTTAGAAAATGATAGTCTTCGTATTGGCTCCAAAATCTTCACCGAAGAATCCCTGAAGACTCTTTGAAAATTCTTTCTTCAGCTGAATTGGACCCCTGGGCCCCCCCCCCAAAAAAAAACCAAAAAGGACCCCTTACCAAAGATTTCCTCTGGAATCGCCGGAGGTGGCCATCATTACATGAATGACTATGCTCTAGTTTTAGAAAATGATAGTCTTTATATTGGCTCCAGAATCCTCACCCAAGATTCCCTGAAGACTCCTTGTAGACTCTTTCTTCAGCAGTATAACAGGTGTCATTTTTCAATTTCAAGTGTAATTTCTACCATTTATATAGGTGGTAGCCTTTATGACTATGCTCTAGTTTGAGAAAATGATAGTCTTAGTATTGGCGCCAAAATCTTCACCGAAGAATCCCTGAAGACTCCTTGAAGATTCTTTCTTCAGCTGAATTGGACCCCTGGACCCCACAAAAAAACAAAACAAAAAAGGACCCCTTCCCAAAGATATCCTCCGGAATCGCCGGAGGTGGCCATCATTACATGAATGACTATGCTCTAGTTTGAGAAAATGATAGTCTTCGTATTGGCGCCAAAATCTTCACCGAAGAATCCCTGAAGACTCCTTAAAGATTCTTTCTTCAGCTGAACTGGACCACTGGGCCCACAAAAAAAAAAACAAAAAAGGACCCCTTACCAAAGATTTCCTCCGGAATCGCCGGAGGTGGCCATCATTACATGAATGACTATGCTCTAGTTTGAGAAAATGATAGTCTTCGTATTGGCTCCAAAATATTCACCGAAGAATCCCTGAAGACTCCTTGAAGATTCTTTCTTCAGCTGAATTGGACCACTGGGCCCACAAAAAAAAAAAAAAAGGACCCCTTACCAAAGATTTCCTCCGGAATCGCCGGAGGTGGCCATCATTACATGAATGACTATGCTCTAGTTTGAGAAAATGATAGTGTTCGTATTGGCGCCAAAATCTTCACCGAAGAATCCCTGAAGACTCCTTGAAGATTCTTTCTTCAGCTGAACTGGACCCCTGGGCCCCACAAAAAAAAAAAAAAAAAAAAAACACTACCAAAGATTTCCTCCGGAATCGCCGGAGGTGGCCATTATTACTTGAATGACTATGCTCTAGTTTGAGAAAATGATAGTCTTCGTATTGGCTCCAAAATATTCACCGAAGAATCCCTGAACACTCCTTGAAGATTCTTTCTTCAGCTGAACTGGACCCCTGGGCCCCACAAAAAAAAAAAAAAAGGACCCGTTACCAAAGATTTCCTCCGGAATCGCCGGAGGTGGCCATCATTACATGAATGACTATGCTCTAGTTTGAGAAAATGATAGTCTTCGTATTGGCTCCAAAATATTCACCGAAGAATCCCTGAAGACTCCTTGAAGATTCTTTCTTCAGCTGAATTGGACCACTGGGCCCCACAAAAAAAAAACAAAATAGGACCCCTTACCAAAGATTTCCTCCGGAATCGCCGGAGGTGGCCATCATTACATGAATGACTATGCTCTAGTTTGAGAAAATGATAGTCTTCGTATTGGCGCCAAAATCTTCACCGAAGAATCCCTGAAGACTCCTTGAAGATTCTTTCTTCAGCTGAACTGGACCCCTGGGCCCCACAAAAAAAAAAAAAAAACTACCAAAGATTTCCTCCGGAATCGCCGGAGGTGGCCATCATTACATGAATGACTATGCTCTAGTTTGAGAAAATGATAGTCTTCATATTGGCTCCAAAATATTCACCGAAGTATCCCTGAAGACTCCTTGAAGATTCTTTCTTCAGCTGAATTGGACCACTGGGCCCCACAAAAAAAAAAAAAAAAAAAAGGACCCCTTACCAAAGATTTCCTCCGGAATCGCAGGAGGTGGTCATCATTACATTAATGACTATGCTCTAGTTTGAGAAAATGATAGTCTTCGTATTGGCGCCAAAAACTTCACCGAAGAATCCCTGAAGACTCCTTGAATATTCTTTCTTCAGCTGAATTGGACTCCTGGGCCCCACAAAAAAAAAACAAAAAACTACCCCTTACCAAAGATTTCCTCCGGAATCGCCTGAGGTGGCCATCATTACATGAATGACTATGCTCTAGTTTGAAAAAATGATAGTCTTCGTATTAGCGCCAAAATATTCACCGAAGAATCCCTGAAGACTCCTTGAACATTCTTTCTTCAGCTGAACTGGACCCCTGGGCCCCACAAAAAAAAAAAAAAAGGACCCGTTACCAAAGATTTCCTCCGGAATCGCCGGAGGTGGCCATTATTACTTGAATGACTATGCTCTAGTTTGAGAAAATGATAGTCTTCGTATTGGCTCCAAAATATTCACCGAAGAATCCCTGAACACTCCTTGAAGATTCTTTCTTCAGCTGAACTGGACCCCTGGGCCCCACAAAAAAAAAAAAAAAAAGGACCCCTAACCAAAGATTTCCTCCGGAATCGCCGGAGGTGGCCATGATTACATGAATGACTATGCTCTAGTTTGAGAAAATGATAGTCTTCGTGGTGGCGCAAAATCTTCACCGAAGAATCCCTGAAGACTCCTTGAAGATTCTTTCTTCAGCAGAACTGGACCCCTGCGCCCCACAAAAAAAAAAAAAAAAAGGATCCCTTACCAAGGATTTCCTCCGGAATCGCCGGAGGTGGCCATCATTACATGAATGACTATGCTCTAGTTTGAGAAAATGATAGTCTTCGTATTGGCTACAAAATCTTCACCGAAGAATCCCCGAAGACTCTTTGAAGATTCTTTCTTCAGCTGAATTGGACCCCTGGGCCCCACAAAAAAAAAAAAAAAAGGACCCCTTACCAAAGATTTCCTCCGGAATCGCCGGAGGTGGCCATCATTACATGAATGACAATGCTCTAGTTTTAGAAAATGATAGTCTTCATATTGGCTCCAAAATCCTCACCCAAGATTCCCTGAAGACTCCTTCAAGACTCTTTCTTCAGCAGTATAACAGGTGTCATTTTTCAATTTCAAGGGTAATTTCTACCATTTATATAGCTGGTAGCCTTTATGACTATGCTCTAGTTTGAGAAAATGATAGTCTTAGTATTGGCGCCAAAATCTTCACCGAAGAATCCCTGAAGACTCCTTGAAGATTCTTTCTTCAGCTGAATTGGACCCCTGGACCCCACAAAAAAACAAAACAAAAAAGGACCCCTTCCCAAAGATTTCCTCCGGAATCGCCGGAGGTGGCCATCATTACATGAATGACTATGCTCTAGTTTGAGAAAATGATAGTCTTCGTATTGGCGCCAAAATCTTCACCGAAGAATCCCTGAAGACTCCTTGAAGATTCTTTCTTCAGCTGAACTGGACCCCTGGGCCCCACAAAAAAAAAAAAAAAAAGGACCCCTTACCAAAGATTTCCTCCGGAATCGCCGGAGGTGGCCATCATTACATGAATGACTATGCTCTAGTTTGAGAAAATGAGTCTTCGTATTGGCTCCAAAATATTCACCGAAGAATCCCTGAAGACTCCTTGAAGATTCTTTCTTCAGCTGAATTGGACCACTGGGCCCCACAAAAAAAAAAAAAAAAAAAAGGACCCCTTACCAAAGATTTCCTCCGGAATCGCCGGAGGTGGCCATCATTACATGCATGACTAGGCTCTAGTTTGAGGAAATGATAGTCTTCGTATTGGCGCCAAAATCTTCACTGAAGAATCCCTGAAGACTCCTTGAAGATTCTTTCTTCAGCTGAATTGGACCCCTGGGCCCCACAAAAAAAAACAAAAAAGGACCCCTTACCAAAGATTTCCTCCGGAATCGCCGGAGGCGGCCATTATTATATGAATGACTATGCTCTAGTTTGAGAAAATGATAGTCTTCATATTGGCTCCAAAATATTCACCGAAGAATCCCTGAAGACTCCTTGAAGATTCTTTCTTCAGCTGAATTGGACCACTGGGCCCCACAAAAAAAAAAACGAAAAAGGACCCCTTACCAAAGATTTCCTCCGGAATCGCCGGAGGTGGCCATCATTACATGAATGACAATGCTCTAGTTTTAGAAAATGATAGTCTTCATATTGGCTCCAAAATCCTCACCCAAGATTCCCTGAAGACTCCTTGAAGACTCTTTCTTCAGCAGTATAACAGGTGTCATTTTTCAATTTCAAGGGTAATTTCTACCATTTATATAGCTGGTAGCCTTTATGACTATGCTCTAGTTTGAGAAAATGATAGTCTTAAAATTGGCGCCAAAATCTTCACCGAAGAATCCCTGAAGACTCCTTGAAGATTCTTTCTTCAGCTGAATTGGACCCCTGGACCCCACAAAATAACAAAACAAAAAAGGACCCCTTCCCAAAGATTTCCTCCGGAATCGCCGGAGGTGGCCATCATTACATGAATGACTATGCTCTAGTTTGAGAAAACGATAGTCTTCGTATTGGCGCCAAAATCTTCACCGAAGAATCCCTGAAGACTCCTTGAAGATTCTTTCTTCAGCTGAACTGGACCCCTGGGCCCCACAAAAAAAAAAAAAAAAAAAAAGGACCCCTTACCAAAGATTTCCTCCGGAATCGCCGGAGGTGGCCATCATTACATGAATGACTATGCTCTAGTTTGAGAAAATGATAGTCTTCGTATTGGCGCCAAAATCTTCACCGAGGAATCCCTGAAGACTCCTTGAAGATTCTTTCTTCAGCTGAACTGGACCCCTGGGCCCCACAAAAAAAAAAAAAAGGACCCCTTACCAAAGATTTCCTCCGGAATCGCCGGAGGTGGCCATCATTACATGAATGACTATGCTCTAGTTTGAGAAAATGATAGTCTTCGTGTTGGCGCAAAATCTACACCGAAGAATCCCTGAAGACTCCTTGAAGATTCTTTCTTCAGCTGAACTGGACCCCTGGGCCCCACAAAAAAAAAAAAGGACCCCTTACCAAAGCTTTCCTCCGGAATCGCCGGAGGTGGCCATCATTACATGAATGACTATGCTCTAGTTTGAGAAAATGATAGTCTTCGTATTGGCTCCAAAATCTTCACCGAAGAATCCCTGAAGACTCTTTGAAGATTCTTTCTTCAGCTGAATTGGACCCCTGGGCCCCCCCCCAAAAAAAACCAAAAAGGACCCCTTACCAAAGATTTCCTCCGGAATCGCCGGAGGTGGCCATCATTACATGAATGACTATGCTCTAGTTTTAGAAAATGATAGTCTTCGTATTGGCTCCAAAATCTTCACCGAAGAATCCCTGAAGACTCTTTGAAAATTCTTTCTTCAGCTGAATTGGACCCCTGGGCCCCCCCCCCAAAAAAAAACCAAAAAGGACCCCTTACCAAAGATTTCCTCCGGAATCGCCGGAGGTGGCCATCATTACATGAATGACTATGCTCTAGTTTTAGAAAATGATAGTCTTTATATTGGCTCCAGAATCCTCACCCAAGATTCCCTGAAGACTCCTTGTAGACTCTTTCTTCAGCAGTATAACAGGTGTCATTTTTCAATTTCAAGTGTAATTTCTACCATTTATATAGGTGGTAGCCTTTATGACTATGCTCTAGTTTGAGAAAATGATAGTCTTAGTATTGGCGCCAAAATCTTCACCGAAGAATCCCTGAAGACTCCTTGAAGATTCTTTCTTCAGCTGAATTGGACCCCTGGACCCCACAAAAAAACAAAACAAAAAAGGACCCCTTCCCAAAGATATCCTCCGGAATCGCCGGAGGTGGCCATCATTACATGAATGACTATGCTCTAGTTTGAGAAAATGATAGTCTTCGTATTGGCGCCAAAATCTTCACCGAAGAATCCCTGAAGACTCCTTAAAGATTCTTTCTTCAGCTGAACTGGACCACTGGGCCCACAAAAAAAAAAACAAAAAAGGACCCCTTACCAAAGATTTCCTCCGGAATCGCCGGAGGTGGCCATCATTACATGAATGACTATGCTCTAGTTTGAGAAAATGATAGTCTTCGTATTGGCTCCAAAATATTCACCGAAGAATCCCTGAAGACTCCTTGAAGATTCTTTCTTCAGCTGAATTGGACCACTGGGCCCACAAAAAAAAAAAAAAAGGACCCCTTACCAAAGATTTCCTCCGGAATCGCCGGAGGTGGCCATCATTACATGAATGACTATGCTCTAGTTTGAGAAAATGATAGTGTTCGTATTGGCGCCAAAATCTTCACCGAAGAATCCCTGAAGACTCCTTGAAGATTCTTTCTTCAGCTGAACTGGACCCCTGGGCCCCACAAAAAAAAAAAAAAAAAAAAACACTACCAAAGATTTCCTCCGGAATCGCCGGAGGTGGCCATTATTACTTGAATGACTATGCTCTAGTTTGAGAAAATGATAGTCTTCGTATTGGCTCCAAAATATTCACCGAAGAATCCCTGAACACTCCTTGAAGATTCTTTCTTCAGCTGAACTGGACCCCTGGGCCCCACAAAAAAAAAAAAAAAGGACCCGTTACCAAAGATTTCCTCCGGAATCGCCGGAGGTGGCCATCATTACATGAATGACTATGCTCTAGTTTGAGAAAATGATAGTCTTCGTATTGGCTCCAAAATATTCACCGAAGAATCCCTGAAGACTCCTTGAAGATTCTTTCTTCAGCTGAATTGGACCACTGGGCCCCACAAAAAAAAAACAAAATAGGACCCCTTACCAAAGATTTCCTCCGGAATCGCCGGAGGTGGCCATCATTACATGAATGACTATGCTCTAGTTTGAGAAAATGATAGTCTTCGTATTGGCGCCAAAATCTTCACCGAAGAATCCCTGAAGACTCCTTGAAGATTCTTTCTTCAGCTGAACTGGACCCCTGGGCCCCACAAAAAAAAAAAAAAACTACCAAAGATTTCCTCCGGAATCGCCGGAGGTGGCCATCATTACATGAATGACTATGCTCTAGTTTGAGAAAATGATAGTCTTCATATTGGCTCCAAAATATTCACCGAAGTATCCCTGAAGACTCCTTGAAGATTCTTTCTTCAGCTGAATTGGACCACTGGGCCCCACAAAAAAAAAAAAAAAAAAAAGGACCCCTTACCAAAGATTTCCTCCGGAATCGCAGGAGGTGGTCATCATTACATGAATGACTATGCTCTAGTTTGAGAAAATGATAGTCTTCGTATTGGCGCCAAAAACTTCACCGAAGAATCCCTGAAGACTCCTTGAATATTCTTTCTTCAGCTGAATTGGACTCCTGGGCCCCACAAAAAAAAAACAAAAAACTACCCCTTACCAAAGATTTCCTCCGGAATCGCCTGAGGTGGCCATCATTACATGAATGACTATGCTCTAGTTTGAAAAAATGATAGTCTTCGTATTAGCGCCAAAATATTCACCGAAGAATCCCTGAAGACTCCTTGAACATTCTTTCTTCAGCTGAACTGGACCCCTGGGCCCCACAAAAAAAAAAAAAAAGGACCCGTTACCAAAGATTTCCTCCGGAATCGCCGGAGGTGGCCATTATTACTTGAATGACTATGCTCTAGTTTGAGAAAATGATAGTCTTCGTATTGGCTCCAAAATATTCACCGAAGAATCCCTGAACACTCCTTGAAGATTCTTTCTTCAGCTGAACTGGACCCCTGGGCCCCACAAAAAAAAAAAAAAAAAGGACCCCTAACCAAAGATTTCCTCCGGAATCGCCGGAGGTGGCCATGATTACATGAATGACTATGCTCTAGTTTGAGAAAATGATAGTCTTCGTGGTGGCGCAAAATCTTCACCGAAGAATCCCTGAAGACTCCTTGAAGATTCTTTCTTCAGCAGAACTGGACCCCTGCGCCCCACAAAAAAAAAAAAAAAAGGATCCCTTACCAAGGATTTCCTCCGGAATCGCCGGAGGTGGCCATCATTACATGAATGACTATGCTCTAGTTTGAGAAAATGATAGTCTTCGTATTGGCTACAAAATCTTCACCGAAGAATCCCCGAAGACTCTTTGAAGATTCTTTCTTCAGCTGAATTGGACCCCTGGGCCCCACAAAAAAAAAAAAAAAGGACCCCTTACCAAAGATTTCCTCCGGAATCGCCGGAGGTGGCCATCATTACATGAATGACAATGCTCTAGTTTTAGAAAATGATAGTCTTCATATTGGCTCCAAAATCCTCACCCAAGATTCCCTGAAGACTCCTTCAAGACTCTTTCTTCAGCAGTATAACAGGTGTCATTTTTCAATTTCAAGGGTAATTTCTACCATTTATATAGCTGGTAGCCTTTATGACTATGCTCTAGTTTGAGAAAATGATAGTCTTAGTATTGGCGCCAAAATCTTCACCGAAGAATCCCTGAAGACTCCTTGAAGATTCTTTCTTCAGCTGAATTGGACCCCTGGACCCCACAAAAAAACAAAACAAAAAAGGACCCCTTCCCAAAGATTTCCTCCGGAATCGCCGGAGGTGGCCATCATTACATGAATGACTATGCTCTAGTTTGAGAAAATGATAGTCTTCGTATTGGCGCCAAAATCTTCACCGAAGAATCCCTGAAGACTCCTTGAAGATTCTTTCTTCAGCTGAACTGGACCCCTGGGCCCCACAAAAAAAAAAAAAAAAGGACCCCTTACCAAAGATTTCCTCCGGAATCGCCGGAGGTGGCCATCATTACATGAATGACTATGCTCTAGTTTGAGAAAATGAGTCTTCGTATTGGCTCCAAAATATTCACCGAAGAATCCCTGAAGACTCCTTGAAGATTCTTTCTTCAGCTGAATTGGACAACTGGGCCCCACAAAAAAAAAAAAAAAAAAAAGGACCCCTTACCAAAGATTTCCTCCGGAATCGCCGGAGGTGGCCATCATTACATGCATGACTAGGCTCTAGTTTGAGGAAATGATAGTCTTCGTATTGGCGCCAAAATCTTCACTGAAGAATCCCTGAAGACTCCTTGAAGATTCTTTCTTCAGCTGAATTGGACCCCTGGGCCCCACAAAAAAAAACAAAAAAGGACCCCTTACCAAAGATTTCCTCCGGAATCGCCGGAGGCGGCCATTATTATATGAATGACTAAGCTCTAGTTTGAGAAAATGATAGTCTTCGTATTGGCGCCAAAATCTTCACCGAAGAATCCCTGAAGACTCCTTGAAGATTCTTTCTTCAGCTGAATTGGACCCCTGGGCCCAAAAAAAAAAAAAAAAAAAAAAAGGACCCCTTACCAAAGATTTACTCCGGAATCGCCGGAGGTGGCCATCATTACATGAATGACTATGCTCTAGTTTGAGATAATGATAGTCTTCGTATTGGCTCCAAAATCTTCACCGAAGAATCCCTGAAGACTCCTTGAAGATTCTTTCTTCAGCTGAACTGGAACCCTGGGCCCCACAAAAAAAAAAGAAAAAGGACCCCTTACCAAAGATTTCCTCCGGAATCGCCGGAGGTGGCCATCATTACATGAATGACTATGCTCTAGTTTGAGAAAATGATAGTCTTCGTGTTGGTGCCAAAATCTTCGCCGAAGAATCCCTGAAGACTCCTTGAAGATTCTTTCTTCAGCTGAACTGGACCCCTGGGCCCCACAAAAAAAAAAAACAAAAAACTACCAAAGATTTCCTCCGGAATCGCCGGAGGTGGCCATCATTACATGAATGACTATGCTCTAGTTTGAGAAAATGATAGTCTTCATATTGGCTCCAAAATATTCACCGAAGAATCCCTGAAGACTCCTTGAAGATTCTTTCTTCAGCTGAATTGGACCACTGGGCCCCACAAAAAAAAAAAACGAAAAAGGACCCCTTACCAAAGATTTCCTCCGGAATCGCCGGAGGTGGCCATCATTACATGAATGACAATGCTCTAGTTTTAGAAAATGATAGTCTTCATATTGGCTCCAAAATCCTCACCCAAGATTCCCTGAAGACTCCTTGAAGACTCTTTCTTCAGCAGTATAACAGGTGTCATTTTTCAATTTCAAGGGTAATTTCTACCATTTATATAGCTGGTAGCCTTTATGACTATGCTCTAGTTTGAGAAAATGATAGTCTTAAAATTGGCGCCAAAATCTTCACCGAAGAATCCCTGAAGACTCCTTGAAGATTCTTTCTTCAGCTGAATTGGACCCCTGGACCCCACAAAATAACAAAACAAAAAAGGACCCCTTCCCAAAGATTTCCTCCGGAATCGCCGGAGGTGGCCATCATTACATGAATGACTATGCTCTAGTTTGAGAAAACGATAGTCTTCGTATTGGCGCCAAAATCTTCACCGAAGAATCCCTGAAGACTCCTTGAAGATTCTTTCTTCAGCTGAACTGGACCCCTGGGCCCCACAAAAAAAAAAAAAAAAAAAAAGGACCCCTTACCAAAGATTTCCTCCGGAATCGCCGGAGGTGGCCATCATTACATGAATGACTATGCTCTAGTTTGAGAAAATGATAGTCTTCGTATTGGCGCCAAAATCTTCACCGAGGAATCCCTGAAGACTCCTTGAAGATTCTTTCTTCAGCTGAACTGGACCCCTGGGCCCCACAAAAAAAAAAAAAGGACCCCTTACCAAAGATTTCCTCCGGAATCGCCGGAGGTGGCCATCATTACATGAATGACTATGCTCTAGTTTGAGAAAATGATAGTCTTCGTGTTGGCGCAAAATCTACACCGAAGAATCCCTGAAGACTCCTTGAAGATTCTTTCTTCAGCTGAACTGGACCCCTGGGCCCCACAAAAAAAAAAAAGGACCCCTTACCAAAGCTTTCCTCCGGAATCGCCGGAGGTGGCCATCATTACATGAATGACTATGCTCTAGTTTGAGAAAATGATAGTCTTCGTATTGGCTCCAAAATCTTCACCGAAGAATCCCTGAAGACTCTTTGAAGATTCTTTCTTCAGCTGAATTGGACCCCTGGGCCCCCCCCAAAAAAAACCAAAAAGGACCCCTTACCAAAGATTTCCTCCGGAATCGCCGGAGGTGGCCATCATTACATGAATGACTATGCTCTAGTTTTAGAAAATGATAGTCTTCGTATTGGCTCCAAAATCTTCACCGAAGAATCCCTGAAGACTCTTTGAAAATTCTTTCTTCAGCTGAATTGGACCCCTGGGCCCCCCCCCCCAAAAAAAACCAAAAAGGACCCCTTACCAAAGATTTCCTCCGGAATCGCCGGAGGTGGCCATCATTACATGAATGACTATGCTCTAGTTTTAGAAAATGATAGTCTTTATATTGGCTCCAGAATCCTCACCCAAGATTCCCTGAAGACTCCTTGTAGACTCTTTCTTCAGCAGTATAACAGGTGTCATTTTTCAATTTCAAGTGTAATTTCTACCATTTATATAGGTGGTAGCCTTTATGACTATGCTCTAGTTTGAGAAAATGATAGTCTTAGTATTGGCGCCAAAATCTTCACCGAAGAATCCCTGAAGACTCCTTGAAGATTCTTTCTTCAGCTGAATTGGACCCCTGGACCCCACAAAAAAACAAAACAAAAAAGGACCCCTTCCCAAAGATATCCTCCGGAATCGCCGGAGGTGGCCATCATTACATGAATGACTATGCTCTAGTTTGAGAAAATGATAGTCTTCGTATTGGCGCCAAAATCTTCACCGAAGAATCCCTGAAGACTCCTTAAAGATTCTTTCTTCAGCTGAACTGGACCACTGGGCCCACAAAAAAAAAAACAAAAAAGGACCCCTTACCAAAGATTTCCTCCGGAATCGCCGGAGGTGGCCATCATTACATGAATGACTATGCTCTAGTTTGAGAAAATGATAGTCTTCGTATTGGCTCCAAAATATTCACCGAAGAATCCCTGAAGACTCCTTGAAGATTCTTTCTTCAGCTGAATTGGACCACTGGGCCCACAAAAAAAAAAAAAAAGGACCCCTTACCAAAGATTTCCTCCGGAATCGCCGGAGGTGGCCATCATTACATGAATGACTATGCTCTAGTTTGAGAAAATGATAGTGTTCGTATTGGCGCCAAAATCTTCACCGAAGAATCCCTGAAGACTCCTTGAAGATTCTTTCTTCAGCTGAACTGGACCCCTGGGCCCCACAAAAAAAAAAAAAAAAAAAAACACTACCAAAGATTTCCTCCGGAATCGCCGGAGGTGGCCATTATTACTTGAATGACTATGCTCTAGTTTGAGAAAATGATAGTCTTCGTATTGGCTCCAAAATATTCACCGAAGAATCCCTGAACACTCCTTGAAGATTCTTTCTTCAGCTGAACTGGACCCCTGGGCCCCACAAAAAAAAAAAAAAGGACCCGTTACCAAAGATTTCCTCCGGAATCGCCGGAGGTGGCCATCATTACATGAATGACTATGCTCTAGTTTGAGAAAATGATAGTCTTCGTATTGGCTCCAAAATATTCACCGAAGAATCCCTGAAGACTCCTTGAAGATTCTTTCTTCAGCTGAATTGGACCACTGGGCCCCACAAAAAAAAAACAAAATAGGACCCCTTACCAAAGATTTCCTCCGGAATCGCCGGAGGTGGCCATCATTACATGAATGACTATGCTCTAGTTTGAGAAAATGATAGTCTTCGTATTGGCGCCAAAATCTTCACCGAAGAATCCCTGAAGACTCCTTGAAGATTCTTTCTTCAGCTGAACTGGACCCCTGGGCCCCACAAAAAAAAAAAAAAACTACCAAAGATTTCCTCCGGAATCGCCGGAGGTGGCCATCATTACATGAATGACTATGCTCTAGTTTGAGAAAATGATAGTCTTCATATTGGCTCCAAAATATTCACCGAAGTATCCCTGAAGACTCCTTGAAGATTCTTTCTTCAGCTGAATTGGACCACTGGGTCCCACAAAAAAAAAAAAAAAAAAAGGACCCCTTACCAAAGATTTCCTCCGGAATCGCAGGAGGTGGTCATCATTACATGAATGACTATGCTCTAGTTTGAGAAAATGATAGTCTTCGTATTGGCGCCAAAAACTTCACCGAAGAATCCCTGAAGACTCCTTGAATATTCTTTCTTCAGCTGAATTGGACTCCTGGGCCCCACAAAAAAAAAACAAAAAACTACCCCTTACCAAAGATTTCCTCCGGAATCGCCTGAGGTGGCCATCATTACATGAATGACTATGCTCTAGTTTGAAAAAATGATAGTCTTCGTATTAGCGCCAAAATATTCACCGAAGAATCCCTGAAGACTCCTTGAACATTCTTTCTTCAGCTGAACTGGACCCCTGGGCCCCACAAAAAAAAAAAAAAAGGACCCGTTACCAAAGATTTCCTCCGGAATCGCCGGAGGTGGCCATTATTACTTGAATGACTATGCTCTAGTTTGAGAAAATGATAGTCTTCGTATTGGCTCCAAAATATTCACCGAAGAATCCCTGAACACTCCTTGAAGATTCTTTCTTCAGCTGAACTGGACCCCTGGGCCCCACAAAAAAAAAAAAAAAAAGGACCCCTAACCAAAGATTTCCTCCGGAATCGCCGGAGGTGGCCATGATTACATGAATGACTATGCTCTAGTTTGAGAAAATGATAGTCTTCGTGGTGGCGCAAAATCTTCACCGAAGAATCCCTGAAGACTCCTTGAAGATTCTTTCTTCAGCAGAACTGGACCCCTGCGCCCCACAAAAAAAAAAAAAAAAAGGATCCCTTACCAAGGATTTCCTCCGGAATCGCCGGAGGTGGCCATCATTACATGAATGACTATGCTCTAGTTTGAGAAAATGATAGTCTTCGTATTGGCTACAAAATCTTCACCGAAGAATCCCCGAAGACTCTTTGAAGATTCTTTCTTCAGCTGAATTGGACCCCTGGGCCCCACAAAAAAAAAAAAAAAAAGGACCCCTTACCAAAGATTTCCTCCGGAATCGCCGGAGGTGGCCATCATTACATGAATGACAATGCTCTAGTTTTAGAAAATGATAGTCTTCATATTGGCTCCAAAATCCTCACCCAAGATTCCCTGAAGACTCCTTCAAGACTCTTTCTTCAGCAGTATAACAGGTGTCATTTTTCAATTTCAAGGGTAATTTCTACCATTTATATAGCTGGTAGCCTTTATGACTATGCTCTAGTTTGAGAAAATGATAGTCTTAGTATTGGCGCCAAAATCTTCACCGAAGAATCCCTGAAGACTCCTTGAAGATTCTTTCTTCAGCTGAATTGGACCCCTGGACCCCACAAAAAAACAAAACAAAAAAGGACCCCTTCCCAAAGATTTCCTCCGGAATCGCCGGAGGTGGCCATCATTACATGAATGACTATGCTCTAGTTTGAGAAAATGATAGTCTTCGTATTGGCGCCAAAATCTTCACCGAAGAATCCCTGAAGACTCCTTGAAGATTCTTTCTTCAGCTGAACTGGACCCCTGGGCCCCACAAAAAAAAAAAAAAAAAGGACCCCTTACCAAAGATTTCCTCCGGAATCGCCGGAGGTGGCCATCATTACATGAATGACTATGCTCTAGTTTGAGAAAATGAGTCTTCGTATTGGCTCCAAAATATTCACCGAAGAATCCCTGAAGACTCCTTGAAGATTCTTTCTTCAGCTGAATTGGACCACTGGGCCCCACAAAAAAAAAAAAAAAAAAAAAGGACCCCTTACCAAAGATTTCCTCCGGAATCGCCGGAGGTGGCCATCATTACATGCATGACTAGGCTCTAGTTTGAGGAAATGATAGTCTTCGTATTGGCGCCAAAATCTTCACTGAAGAATCCCTGAAGACTCCTTGAAGATTCTTTCTTCAGCTGAATTGGACCCCTGGGCCCCACAAAAAAAAACAAAAAAGGACCCCTTACCAAAGATTTCCTCCGGAATCGCCGGAGGCGGCCATTATTATATGAATGACTAAGCTCTAGTTTGAGAAAATGATAGTCTTCGTATTGGCGCCAAAATCTTCACCGAAGAATCCCTGAAGACTCCTTGAAGATTCTTTCTTCAGCTGAATTGGACCCCTGGGCCCAAAAAAAAAAAAAACAAAAAAGGACCCCTTACCAAAGATTTACTCCGGAATCGCCGGAGGTGGCCATCATTACATGAATGACTATGCTCTAGTTTGAGATAATGATAGTCTTCGTATTGGCTCCAAAATCTTCACCGAAGAATCCCTGAAGACTCCTTGAAGATTCTTTCTTCAGCTGAACTGGAACCCTGGGCCCCACAAAAAAAAAAGAAAAAGGACCCCTTACCAAAGATTTCCTCCGGAATCGCCGGAGGTGGCCATCATTACATGAATGACTATGCTCTAGTTTGAGAAAATGATAGTCTTCGTGTTGGTGCCAAAATCTTCGCCGAAGAATCCCTGAAGACTCCTTGAAGATTCTTTCTTCAGCTGAACTGGACCCCTGGGCCCCACAAAAAAAAAAAAACAAAAAACTACCAAAGATTTCCTCCGGAATCGCCGGAGGTGGCCATCATTACATGAATGACTATGCTCTAGTTTGAGAAAATGATAGTCTTCATATTGGCTCCAAAATATTCACCGAAGAATCCCTGAAGACTCCTTGAAGATTCTTTCTTCAGCTGAATTGGACCACTGGGCCCCACAAAAAAAAAAACGAAAAAGGACCCCTTACCAAAGATTTCCTCCGGAATCGCCGGAGGTGGCCATCATTACATGAATGACAATGCTCTAGTTTTAGAAAATGATAGTCTTCATATTGGCTCCAAAATCCTCACCCAAGATTCCCTGAAGACTCCTTGAAGACTCTTTCTTCAGCAGTATAACAGGTGTCATTTTTCAATTTCAAGGGTAATTTCTACCATTTATATAGCTGGTAGCCTTTATGACTATGCTCTAGTTTGAGAAAATGATAGTCTTAAAATTGGCGCCAAAATCTTCACCGAAGAATCCCTGAAGACTCCTTGAAGATTCTTTCTTCAGCTGAATTGGACCCCTGGACCCCACAAAATAACAAAACAAAAAAGGACCCCTTCCCAAAGATTTCCTCCGGAATCGCCGGAGGTGGCCATCATTACATGAATGACTATGCTCTAGTTTGAGAAAACGATAGTCTTCGTATTGGCGCCAAAATCTTCACCGAAGAATCCCTGAAGACTCCTTGAAGATTCTTTCTTCAGCTGAACTGGACCCCTGGGCCCCACAAAAAAAAAAAAAAAAAAAAAGGACCCCTTACCAAAGATTTCCTCCGGAATCGCCGGAGGTGGCCATCATTACATGAATGACTATGCTCTAGTTTGAGAAAATGATAGTCTTCGTATTGGCGCCAAAATCTTCACCGAGGAATCCCTGAAGACTCCTTGAAGATTCTTTCTTCAGCTGAACTGGACCCCTGGGCCCCACAAAAAAAAAAAAAAGGACCCCTTACCAAAGATTTCCTCCGGAATCGCCGGAGGTGGCCATCATTACATGAATGACTATGCTCTAGTTTTAGAAAATGATAGTCTTCGTATTGGCTCCAAAATCTTCACCGAAGAATCCCTGAAGACTCTTTGAAAATTCTTTCTTCAGCTGAATTGGACCCCTGGGCCCCCCCCCAAAAAAAAAACCAAAAAGGACCCCTTACCAAAGATTTCCTCCGGAATCGCCGGAGGTGGCCATCATTACATGAATGACTATGCTCTAGTTTTAGAAAATGATAGTCTTTATATTGGCTCCAGAATCCTCACCCAAGATTCCCTGAAGACTCCTTGTAGACTCTTTCTTCAGCAGTATAACAGGTGTCATTTTTCAATTTCAAGTGTAATTTCTACCATTTATATAGGTGGTAGCCTTTATGACTATGCTCTAGTTTGAGAAAATGATAGTCTTAGTATTGGCGCCAAAATCTTCACCGAAGAATCCCTGAAGACTCCTTGAAGATTCTTTCTTCAGCTGAATTGGACCCCTGGACCCCACAAAAAAACAAAACAAAAAAGGACCCCTTCCCAAAGATTTCCTCCGGAATCGCCGGAGGTGGCCATCATTACATGAATGACTATGCTCTAGTTTGAGAAAATGATAGTCTTCGTATTGGCGCCAAAATCTTCACCGAAGAATCCCTGAAGACTCCTTAAAGATTCTTTCTTCAGCTGAACTGGACCACTGGGCCCACAAAAAAAAAAACAAAAAAGGACCCCTTACCAAAGATTTCCTCCGGAATCGCCGGAGGTGGCCATCATTACATGAATGACTATGCTCTAGTTTGAGAAAATGATAGTCTTCGTATTGGCTCCAAAATATTCACCGAAGAATCCCTGAAGACTCCTTGAAGATTCTTTCTTCAGCTGAATTGGACCACTGGGCCCACAAAAAAAAAAAAAAAGGACCCCTTACCAAAGATTTCCTCCGGAATCGCCGGAGGTGGCCATCATTACATGAATGACTATGCTCTAGTTTGAGAAAATGATAGTGTTCGTATTGGCGCCAAAATCTTCACCGAAGAATCCCTGAAGACTCCTTGAAGATTCTTTCTTCAGCTGAACTGGACCCCTGGGCCCCACAAAAAAAAAAAAAAAAAAAAAACACTACCAAAGATTTCCTCCGGAATCGCCGGAGGTGGCCATTATTACTTGAATGACTATGCTCTAGTTTGAGAAAATGATAGTCTTCGTATTGGCTCCAAAATATTCACCGAAGAATCCCTGAACACTCCTTGAAGATTCTTTCTTCAGCTGAACTGGACCCCTGGGCCCCACAAAAAAAAAAAAAAAGGACCCGTTACCAAAGATTTCCTCCGGAATCGCCGGAGGTGGCCATCATTACATGAATGACTATGCTCTAGTTTGAGAAAATGATAGTCTTCGTATTGGCTCCAAAATATTCACCGAAGAATCCCTGAAGACTCCTTGAAGATTCTTTCTTCAGCTGAATTGGACCACTGGGCCCCACAAAAAAAAAACAAAATAGGACCCCTTACCAAAGATTTCCTCCGGAATCGCCGGAGGTGGCCATCATTACATGAATGACTATGCTCTAGTTTGAGAAAATGATAGTCTTCGTATTGGCGCCAAAATCTTCACCGAAGAATCCCTGAAGACTCCTTGAAGATTCTTTCTTCAGCTGAACTGGACCCCTGGGCCCCACAAAAAAAAAAAAAAACTACCAAAGATTTCCTCCGGAATCGCCGGAGGTGGCCATCATTACATGAATGACTATGCTCTAGTTTGAGAAAATGATAGTCTTCATATTGGCTCCAAAATATTCACCGAAGTATCCCTGAAGACTCCTTGAAGATTCTTTCTTCAGCTGAATTGGACCACTGGGCCCCACAAAAAAAAAAAAAAAAAAAAGGACCCCTTACCAAAGATTTCCTCCGGAATCGCAGGAGGTGGTCATCATTACATGAATGACTATGCTCTAGTTTGAGAAAATGATAGTCTTCGTATTGGCGCCAAAAACTTCACCGAAGAATCCCTGAAGACTCCTTGAATATTCTTTCTTCAGCTGAATTGGACTCCTGGGCCCCACAAAAAAAAAACAAAAAACTACCCCTTACCAAAGATTTCCTCCGGAATCGCCTGAGGTGGCCATCATTACATGAATGACTATGCTCTAGTTTGAAAAAATGATAGTCTTCGTATTAGCGCCAAAATATTCACCGAAGAATCCCTGAAGACTCCTTGAAGATTCTTTCTTCAGCTGAACTGGACCCCTGGGCCCCACAAAAAAAAAAAAAAGGACCCGTTACCAAAGATTTCCTCCGGAATCGCCGGAGGTGGCCATTATTACTTGAATGACTATGCTCTAGTTTGAGAAAATGATAGTCTTCGTATTGGCTCCAAAATATTCACCGAAGAATCCCTGAACACTCCTTGAAGATTCTTTCTTCAGCTGAACTGGACCCCTGGGCCCCACAAAAAAAAAAAAAAAAAAAGGACCCCTAACCAAAGATTTCCTCCGGAATCGCCGGAGGTGGCCATGATTACATGAATGACTATGCTCTAGTTTGAGAAAATGATAGTCTTCGTGGTGGCGCAAAATCTTCACCGAAGAATCCCTGAAGACTCCTTGAAGATTCTTTCTTCAGCAGAACTGGACCCCTGCGCCCCACAAAAAAAAAAAAAAAAGGATCCCTTACCAAGGATTTCCTCCGGAATCGCCGGAGGTGGCCATCATTACATGAATGACTATGCTCTAGTTTGAGAAAATGATAGTCTTCGTATTGGCTACAAAATCTTCACCGAAGAATCCCCGAAGACTCTTTGAAGATTCTTTCTTCAGCTGAATTGGACCCCTGGGCCCCACAAAAAAAAAAAAAAAAGGACCCCTTACCAAAGATTTCCTCCGGAATCGCCGGAGGTGGCCATCATTACATGAATGACAATGCTCTAGTTTTAGAAAATGATAGTCTTCATATTGGCTCCAAAATCCTCACCCAAGATTCCCTGAAGACTCCTTCAAGACTCTTTCTTCAGCAGTATAACAGGTGTCATTTTTCAATTTCAAGGGTAATTTCTACCATTTATATAGCTGGTAGCCTTTATGACTATGCTCTAGTTTGAGAAAATGATAGTCTTAGTATTGGCGCCAAAATCTTCACCGAAGAATCCCTGAAGACTCCTTGAAGATTCTTTCTTCAGCTGAATTGGACCCCTGGACCCCACAAAAAAACAAAACAAAAAAGGACCCCTTCCCAAAGATTTCCTCCGGAATCGCCGGAGGTGGCCATCATTACATGAATGACTATGCTCTAGTTTGAGAAAATGATAGTCTTCGTATTGGCGCCAAAATCTTCACCGAAGAATCCCTGAAGACTCCTTGAAGATTCTTTCTTCAGCTGAACTGGACCCCTGGGCCCCACAAAAAAAAAAAAAAAAGGACCCCTTACCAAAGATTTCCTCCGGAATCGCCGGAGGTGGCCATCATTACATGAATGACTATGCTCTAGTTTGAGAAAATGAGTCTTCGTATTGGCTCCAAAATATTCACCGAAGAATCCCTGAAGACTCCTTGAAGATTCTTTCTTCAGCTGAATTGGACCACTGGGCCCCACAAAAAAAAAAAAAAAAAAAGGACCCCTTACCAAAGATTTCCTCCGGAATCGCCGGAGGTGGCCATCATTACATGCATGACTAGGCTCTAGTTTGAGGAAATGATAGTCTTCGTATTGGCGCCAAAATCTTCACTGGAGAATCCCTGAAGACTCCTTGAAGATTCTTTCTTCAGCTGAATTGGACCCCTGGGCCCCACAAAAAAAAACAAAAAAGGACCCCTTACCAAAGATTTCCTCCGGAATCGCCGGAGGCGGCCATTATTATATGAATGACTAAGCTCTAGTTTGAGAAAATGATAGTCTTCGTATTGGCGCCAAAATCTTCACCGAAGAATCCCTGAAGACTCCTTGAAGATTCTTTCTTCAGCTGAATTGGACCCCTGGGCCCCCAAAAAAAAAAAACAAAAAAGGACCCCTTACCAAAGATTTACTCCGGAATCGCCGGAGGTGGCCATCATTACATGAATGACTATGCTCTAGTTTGAGATAATGATAGTCTTCGTATTGGCTCCAAAATCTTCACCGAAGAATCCCTGAAGACTCCTTGAAGATTCTTTCTTCAGCTGAACTGGAACCCTGGGCCCCACAAAAAAAAAAGAAAAAGGACCCCTTACCAAAGATTTCCTCCGGAATCGCCGGAGGTGGCCATCATTACATGAATGACTATGCTCTAGTTTGAGAAAATGATAGTCTTCGTGTTGGTGCCAAAATCTTCGCCGAAGAATCCCTGAAGACTCCTTGAAGATTCTTTCTTCAGCTGAACTGGACCCCTGGGCCCCACAAAAAAAACAAAAAAGGACCCCCTACCAAAGATTTCCTCCGGAATCGCCAGAGGTGGCCATCATTACATGAATGACTATGCTCTAGTTTGAGAAAATGATAGTCTTCGTATTGGCGCCAAAATCTTCACCGAAGAATCCCTGAAGAGTCCTTGAAGATTCTTTCTTCAGCTGAATTGGACCCCTGGGCCCCACAAAAAAAAAAAAACAAAAAAGGACCCCTTACCAAAGATTTACTCCGGAATCGCTGGAGGTGGCCATCATTACATGAATGACTATGCTCTAGTTTGAGAAAATGATAATCTTCGTTTTGGTGCCAAAATCTTCACCGAAGAATCCCTGAAGACTCCTTGAAGATTCTTTCTTCAGCTGAACTGGACCCCTGGGCCCCACAAAAAAAAAAAAAAAAAAAAAAAAAGGACCCGTAACCGAAGATTTCCTCCGGAATTGCCGGAGGTGGCCATCATTACATGAATGACTATGCTCTAGTTTGAGAAAATGATAGTCTTCGTATTGGCTCCAAAATCTTCACCGAAGAATCCCTGAAGACTCTTTGAAGATTCTTTCTTCAGCTGAATTGGACACCTGGGCCCCACAAAAAAAAAAACAAAAAAGGACCCCTTACCAAAGATTTCCTCCGGAATCGCCGGAGGTGGCCATCATTACATGAATGACTATGCTCTAGTTTTAGAAAATGATAGTCTTCATATTGGCTCCAAAATCCTCACCCAAGATTCCCTGAAGACTCCTTGAAGACTCTTTCTTCAGCAGTATAACAGATGTCATTTTTCAATTTCAAGGGTAATTTCTACCATTTATATAGCTGGTAGCCTTTATGACTATACTCTAGTTTGAGAAAATGATAGTCTTAGTATTGGCGCCAAAATCTTCACTGAAGAATCCCTGAAGACTCCTTGAAGATTCTTTCTTCAGCTGAATTGGACCCCTGGGCCCCACAAAAAAAAAAAAACAAAAAAGGACCCCTTACCAAAGATTTCCTCCGGAATCGTCGGAGGTGGCCATCATTACATGAATGACTATGCTCTAGTTTGAGAAAATGATAGTCTTCGTATTGGTGCCAAAATCTTCAAAGAAGAATCCCTGAAGACTCCTTGAAGATTCTTTCTTCAGCTGAACTGGACCCCTGGGGCCCACAAAAAAAAAAAAAAAAAGGACCCCTTACCAAAGATTTCCTCCGGAATCGCCGGAGGTGGCCATCATTACATGAATGACTATGCTCTAGTTTGAGAAAATGATAGTCTTCGTATTGGCTTCAAAATATTCACCGAAGAATCCCTGAAGACTCCTTGAAGATTCTTTCTTCAGCTGAATTGGACCCCTGGGCCCAACAAAAAAAAAACAAAAAACTACCCCTTACCAAAGATTTCCTCCGGAATCGCCGGAGGTGGCCATCATTACATGAATGACTATGCTCTAGTTTGAGAAAATGATAGTCTTCGTATTGGCGCCAAAATCTTCACCGAAGAATCCCTGAAGACTCCTTGAAGATTCTTTCTTCAGCTGAATTGGACCCCTGGGCCCCAGAAAAAAAAAAACAAAAAAGGACCCCTTACCAAAGATTTCCTCCGGAATCGCCGGAGGTGGCCATCATTACATGAATGACTATGCTCTAGTTTGAGAAAATGATAGTCTTCGTATTGGCGCCAAAATCTTCACCGAAGAATCCCTGAAGACTCCTTGAAGATTCCCTCTTCAGCTGAACTGGACCCCTGGGCCCCACAAAAAAAAAAAAAAAAAGGACCCCTTACCAAAGATTTCCTCCGGAATCGCCGGAGGTGGCCATAATTACATGAATGACTATGCTCTAGTTTGAGAAAATGATAGTCTTCGTATTGGCTCCAAAATCTTCACCGAAGAATCCCTGAAGACTCTTTGAAGATTCTTTCTTCAGCTGAATTGGACCCCTGGGCCCCACAAAAAAAACAAAAAAGGACCCCTTACCAAAGATTTCCTCCGGAATCGCCGGAGGTGGCCACCATTACATGAATGACTATGCTCTAGTTTGAGAAAATGATAGTCTTCGTATTGGTGCCAAAATCTTCAATGAAGAATCCCTGAAGACTCCTTGAAGATTCTTTCTTCAGCTGAACTGGACCCCTGGGGCCCACAAAAAAAAAAAAAAAGTACCCCTTACCAAAGATTTCCTCCGGAATCGCTGGAGGTGGCCATCATTACATGAATGACTATGATCTAGTTTGAGAAAATGATAGACTTCGTATTGGCGCCAAAATCTTCACCGAAGAATCCCTGAAGACTCCTTGAAGATTCTTTCTTCAGCTGAATTGAACCCCTGGGCCCCACAAAAAAAACAATAAAAGACGCCTTACCAAAGATTTCCTCCGGAATCGCCGGAGGTGGCCATTATTACATGAATGACTAAGCTCTAGTTTGAGAAAATGATAGTCTTCGTATTGGCGCCAAAATCTTCACCGAAGAATCCTTGAAGACCCCTTGAAGATTCTTTCTTCAGCTGAATTGAACCCCTGGGCCCCACAAAAAAAAAAACAATAAAAGACGCCTTACCAAAGATTTCCTCCGGAATCGCCGGAGGTGGCCATCATTACATGAATGACTATGCTCTAGTATGAGAAAATGATAGTCTTCGTATTGGCGCCAAAATCTTCACCGAAGAATCCCTGAATACTCCTTGAAGATTCTTTCTTCAGCTGAACTGGACCCCTGGGCCCCACAAAAAAAAAAAAAAAAAAAAAGGACCCCTTACCAAAGATTTCCTCCGGAATCACCGGAGGTGGCCATCATTACATGAATGACTATGCTCTAGTTTGAGAAAATGATAGTCTTCGTATTGGCTCCAAAATCTTCACCGAAGAATCCCTGAAGACTCCTTGAAGATTCTTTCTTCAGCTGAATTGGACCCCTGGGCCCCCCCCAAAAAAACAAAAAAGGACCCCTTACCAAATATTTCCTCCGGAATCGCCGGAGGTTGCCATCATTACATGAATGACTATGCTCTAGTTTGAGAAAATGATAGTCTTCGTATTGGCGCAAAATCTTCACCGAAGAATCCCTGAAGACTCCTTGAAGATTCTTTCTTCAGCTGAACTGGACCCCTGGGCCCCACAAAAAAAAAAAAAACACAAAAAAGGACCCCTTACCAAAGATTTCCTCCGGAATCGCCGGAGGTGGCCATCATTACATGAATGACTATGCTCTAGTTTGAGAAAATGATAGTCTTCGTATTGGCTCCAAAATCTTCACCGAAGAATCCCTGAAGTCTCTTTGAAGATTCTTTCTTCAGCTGAATTGGACCCCTGGGCCCCACAAAAAAAAAAAAAAAAAGGACCCCTTACCAAAGATTTCCTCCGGAATCGCGGGAGGTGGCCATCATTACATGAATGACTATGCTCTAGTTTTAGAAAATGATAGTCTTCATATTGGCTCCAGAATCCTCACCCAAGATTCCCTGAAGACTCCTTGAAGACTCTTTCTTCAGCAGTATAACAGGTGTCATTTTTCAATTTCAAGGGTAATTTCTACCATTTATATAGCTGGTAGCCTATATGACTATGCTCTAGTTTGAGAAAATGATAGTCTTAGTATTGGCGCCAAAATCTTCACCGAAGAATCCCTGAAGACTCCTTGAAGATTCTTTCTTCAGCTGAATTGGAACCCTGGACCCCATAAAAAAACAAAACAAAAAAGGACCCCTTACCAAAGATTTCCTCCAGAATTGTCGGAGGTGGCCATCATTACATGAATGACTATGCTCTAGTTTGAGAAAATGATACTCTTCGTATTGGTGCCAAAATCTTCACCGAAGAATCCCTGAAGACTCCTTGAAGATTCTTTCTTCAGCTGAACTGGACCCCTGGGCCCCACAAAAAAAAACAAAAAAGGACCCCTTACCAAAGATTTCCTCCGGAATCGCCGGAGGTGGCCATCATTACATGAATGACTATGCTCAAGTTTGAGAAAATGATAGTCTTCGTATTGGCTTCAAAATATTCACCGAAAAATCCCTGAAGACTCCTTGAAGATTCTTTCTTCAGCTGAATTGGACCACTGGGCCCCACAAAAAAAAACAAAAAAGGACCCCTTACCAAAGATTTCCTCCGGAATCGCCGGAGGTGGCCATCATTACATGAATGACTATGCTCTAGTTTGAGAAAATGATAGTCTTCGTATTGGCGCCAAAATCTTCACCGAAGAATCCCTGAGGACTCCTTGAAGATTCTTTCTTCAGCTGAATTGGACCCCTGGGCCCCACAAAAAAAAAAAAACAAAAAAGGACCCCTTGCCAAAGATTTCCTCCGGAATTGCAGGAGGTAGCCATCCTTACATGAATGACTATGCTCTAGTTTGAGAAAATGATAGTCTTCGTATTGTTGCCAAAATCTTCACTGAAGAATCCCTGAAGACTTCTTGAAGATTCGCTCTTCAGCTGAACTGGACCCCTGGGCCCCACAAAAAAAAAAAAAAAAAAGGACCCCTTACCAAAGATTTCCTCCGGAATCGCCGGAGGTGGCCATCATTACATGAATGACTATGCTCTAGTTTGAGAAAATGATAGTCTTCGTATTGGCTCCAAAATCTTCATCGAAGAATCCCTGAAGACTCTTTGAAGATTCTTTCTTCAGCTGAATTGGACCCCTGGGCCCCACAAAAAAAAACAAAAAAGGACCCCTTACGAAAGATTTCCTCCGGAATCGCCGGAGGTGGCCATCATTACATGAATGACTATGCTCTAGATTGAGAAAATGATAGTCTTCGTATTGGTGCCAAAATCTTCAACGAAGAATCCCTGAAGAGTCCTTGAAGATTCTTTCTTCAGCTGAACTGGACCCCTGGGCCCCACGAAAAAAAAAAAAAAGGACCCCTTACCAAAGATTTCCTCCGGAATAGCTGGAGGTGACCATCATTACATGAATGACTATGATCTAGTTTGAGAAAATGATAGACTTCGTATTGGCGCCAAAATCTTCACCGAAGAATCCCTGAAGACTCCTTGAAGATTCTTTCTTCAGCTGAATTGAACCCCTGGGCCCCACAAAAAAATACAAAAAAAGACCCCTTACCAAAGATTTCCTCCGGAATCGCCGGAGGTGGCCATTATTACATGAATGACTAAGCTCTAGTTTGAGAAAATGATAGTCTTCGTATTGGCGCCAAAATCTTCACCGAAGAATCCCTGAAGAATCCTTGAAGATTCTTTCTTCAGATGAATTGGACCCCTGGGCCCCACAAACAAAAACAAAAAAGGACCCCTTACCAAAGATTTCCTCCGGAATCGCCGGAGGTGGCCATGATTACATGAATGACTATGCTCTAGTTTGAGAAAATGATAGTCTTCGTATTGGCGCAAAATCTTCACCGAAGAATCCCTGAATACTCCTTGAAGATTCTTTCTTCAGCTGAACTGGACCCCTGGGCCCCCCCCCCAAAAAAAAAAAGAAAAAAAAAAAAGGACCCCTTACCAAAGATTTCCTCCGGAATCGCCGGAGGTGGCCATCATTACATGAATGACTATGCTCTAGTTTGAGAAAATGATAGTCTTCGTATTGGCTCCAAAATCTTCACCGAAGAATCCCTGAAGACTCTTTGAAGATTCTTTCTTCAGCTGAATTGGACCCCTGGGCCCCACAAAAAAAAAAAAAAAGCATCCCTTACCAAAGATTTCCTCCGGAATCGCTGGAGGTGGCCATCATTACATGAATGACAATGCTCTAGTTTTAGAAAATGATAGTCTTCATATTGGCTCCAGAATCCTCACACAAGATTCCCTGAAGACTCCTTGAAGACTCTTTCTTCAGCAGTATAACAGGTGTCATTTTTCAATTTCAAGGGTAATTTCTACCATTTATATAGCTGGTAGCCTTTATGACTATGCTCTAGTTTGAGAAAATGATAGTCTTAGTAATGGCGCCAAAATCTTCACCAAAGAATCCCTGAAGACTTCTTGAAGATTCTTTCTTCAGCTGAATTGGACCCCTGGGCCCCACAAAAAAAAAACAAAAAAGGACCCCTTACCAAAGATTTCCTCCGGAATCTCCGGAGGTGGCCATCATTACATGAATGACTATGCTCTAGTTTGAGAAAATGATAGTCTTCGTATTGGCGCCAAAATCTTCACCGAAGAATCCCTGAAGACTCCTTGAAGATTCTTTCTTCAGCTGAACTGGACCCCTGGGCCCCAAAAAAAAAAACAAAAGAAAAAAGGTCCCCTTACCAAAGATTTCCTCCGGAATCGCCGGAGGTGGCCATCATTACATGAATGACTATGCTCTAGTTTGAGAAAATGATAGTCTTCGTATTGGCTCCAAAATCTTCACCGAAGAATCCCTGAAGACTCCTTGAAGATTCTTTCTTCAGCTGAATTGGACCCCTGGGCCCCCCCCAAAAAAAACAAAAAAGGACCCCTTACCAAATATTTCCTCCGGAATCGCCGGAGGTTGCCATCATTACATGAATGACTATGCTCTAGTTTGAGAAAATGATAGTCTTCATATTGGCTCCAAAATCATCACCGAAGATTCCCTGAAGACTCCTTGAAGACTCTTTCTTCAGCAGTATAACAGGTGTCATTTTTCAATCTCAAAGGTAATTTCTACCATTTATATAGTTGGTAGCCTTTATGACTATGCTCTAGTTTGAGAAAATGATAGTCTTAGTATTGGCGCCAAAATCTTCACCGAAGAATCCCTGAAGACTCCTTGAAGATTCTTTCTTCAGCTGAACTGGACCCCTGGGCCCCACAAAAAAAAAACAAAACAAAAAAGGACCCCTTACCAAAGATTTCCTCCGGAATCGCCGGAGGTGGCTATCATTACATGAATGACTATGCTCTAGTTTGAGAAAATGATAGTCTTCGTATTGGCGCCAAAATCTTCACCGAAGAATCCCTGAAGACTCCTTGAAGATTCTTTCTTCAGCTGAATTGGACCCCTGGGCCCCACAAAAAAAAAGAAAAAAAAAGGACCCCTTACCAAAGATTTCCTCCGGAATCGCTGGAGGTGGCCATCATTACATGAATGACTATGATCTAGTTTGAGAAAATGATAGACTTCGTATTGGCGCCAAAATCTTCACCGAAGAATCCCTGAAGACTCCTTGAAGATTCTTTCTTCAGCTGAATTGAACCCCTGGGCCCCACAAAAAAAAAACAATAAAAGACGCCTTACCAAAGATTTCCTCCGGAATCGCCGGAGGTGGCCATTATTACATGAATGACTAAGCTCTAGTTTGAGAAAATGATAGTCTTCGTATTGGCGCCAAAATCTTCACCGAAGAATCCCTGAAGACTCCTTGAAGAGTCTTTCTTCAGCTGAATTGAACCCCTGGGCCACACAAAAAAAAACCAATAAAAGACGCCTTACCAAAGATTTCCTCCGGAATCGCCGGAGGTGGCCATCATTACATGAATGACTATGCTCTAGTATGAGAAAATGATAGTCTTCGTATTGGCGCCAAAATCTTCACCGAAGAATCCCTGAATACTCCTTGAAGATTCTTTCTTCAGCTGAACTGGACCCCTGGGCCCCACAAAAAAAAAAAAAAAAAGGACCCATTACCAAAGATTTCCTCCGGAATCACCGGAGGTGGCCATCATTACATGAATGACTATGCTCTAGTTTGAGAAAATGATAGTCTTCGTATTGGCTCCAAAATCTTCACCGAAGAATCCCTGAAGACTCCTTGAAGATTCTTTCTTCAGCTGAATTGGACCCCTGGGCCCCACAAAAAAAAAAAAAAACAAAAAAGGACCCCTTGCCAAAGATTTCCTCCGGAATTGCAGGAGGTAGCCATCCTTACATGAATGACTATGCTCTAGGTTGAGAAAATGATAGTCTTCGTATTGTTGCCAAAATCTTCACTGAAGAATCCCTGAAGACTTCTTGAAGATTCGTTCTTCAGCTGAACTGGACCCCTGGGCCCCACAAAAAAAAAAAAAAAAAAAAAGGACCCCTTACCAAAGATTTCCTCCGGAATCGCCGGAGGTGGCCATCATTACATGAATGACTATGCTCTAGTTTGAGAAAATGATAGTCTTCGTATTGGCTCCAAAATCTTCATCGAAGAATCCCTGAAGACTCTTTGAAGATTCTTTCTTCAGCTGAATTGGACCCCTGGGCCCCACAAAAAAAACAAAAAAGGACCCCTTACGAAAGATTTCCTCCGGAATCGCCGGAGGTGGCCATCATTACATGAATGACTATGCTCTAGTTTGAGAAAATGATAGTCTTCGTATTGGTGCCAAAATCTTCAACGAAGAATCCCTGAAGAGTCCTTGAAGATTCTTTCTTCAGCTGAACTGGACCCCTGGGCCCCACGAAAAAAAAAAAAGGACCCCTTACCAAAGATTTCCTCCAGAATCGCTGGAGGTGGCCATCATTACATGAATGACTATGATCTAGTTTGAGAAAATGATAGACTTCGTATTGGCGCCAAAATCTTCACCGAAGAATCCCTGAAGACTCCTTGAAGATTCTTTCTTCAGCTGAATTGAACCCCTGGGCCCCACAAAAAAAAACAAAAAAAGACCCCTTACCAAAGATTTCCTCCGGAATCGCCGGAGGTGGCCATTATTACATGAATGACTAAGCTCTAGTTTGAGAAAATGATAGTCTTCGTATTGGCGCCAAAATCTTCACCGAAGATTCCCTGAAGAATCCTTGAAGATTCTTTCTTCAGATGAATTGGACCCCTGAGCCCCACAAACAAAAACAAAAAAGGACCCCTTACCAAAGATTTCCTCCGGAATCGCCGGAGGTTGCCATCATTACATGAATGACTATGCTCTAGTTTGAGAAAATGATAGTCTTCATATTGGCTCCAAAATCATCACAGAAGATTCCCTGAAGACTCCTTGAAGACTCTTTCTTCAGCAGTATAACAGGTGTCATTTTTCAATCTCAAAGGTAATTTCTACCATTTATATAGTTGGTAGCCTTTATGACTATGCTCTAGTTTGAGAAAATGATAGTCTTAGTATTGGCGCCAAAATCTTCACCGAAGAATCCCTGAAGACTCCTTGAAGATTCTTTCTTCAGCTGAACTGGACCCCTGGGCCCCACAAAAAAAAACAAAACAAAAAAGGACCCCTTACCAAAGATTTCCTCCGGAATCGCCGGAGGTGGCTATCATTACATGAATGACTATGCTCTAGTTTGAGAAAATGATAGTCTTCGTATTGGCGCCAAAATCTTCACCGAAGAATCCCTGAAGACTCCTTGAAGATTCTTTCTTCAGCTGAACTGGACCCCTGGGCCCCACAAAAAAAAAAAGAAAAAAAAAGGACCCCTTACCAAAGATTTCCTCCGGAATCGCTGGAGGTGGCCATCATTACATGAATGACTATGATCTAGTTTGAGAAAATGATAGACTTCGTATTGGCGCCAAAATCTTCACCGAAGAATCCCTGAAGACTCCTTGAAGATTCTTTCTTCAGCTGAATTGAACCCCTGGGCCCCACAAAAAAAAACAATAAAAGACGCCTTACCAAAGATTTCCTCCGGAATCGCCGGAGGTGGCCATTATTACATGAATGACTAAGCTCTAGTTTGAGAAAATGATAGTCTTCGTATTGGCGCCAAAATCTTCACCGAAGAATCCCTGAAGACTCCTTGAAGATTCTTTCTTCAGCTGAATTGAACCCCTGGGCCCCACAAAAAAAAAACAATAAAAGACGCCTTACCAAATATTTCCTCCGGAATCGCCGGAGGTGGCCATCATTACATGAATGACTATGCTCTAGTATGAGAAAATGATAGTCTTCGTATTGGCGCCAAAATCTTCACCGAAGAATCCCTGAATACTCCTTGAAGATTCTTTCTTCAGCTGAACTGGACCCCTGGGCCCCACAAAAAAAAAAAAAAAAAAGGACCCCTTACCAAAGATTTCCTCCGGAATCACCGGAGGTGGCCATCATTACCTGAATGACTATGCTCTAGTTTGAGAAAATGATAGTCTTCGTATTGGCTCCAAAATCTTCACCGAAGAATCCCTGAAGACTCCTTGAAGATTCTTTCTTCAGCTGAATTGGACCCCTGGGCCCCCCCAAAAAAAAACAAAAAAGGACCCCTTACCAAATATTTCCTCCGGAATCGCCGTAGGTTGCCATCATTACATGAATGACTATGCTCTAGTTTGAGAAAATTATAGTCTTCGTATTGGCGCAAAATCTTCACCGAAGAATCCCTGAAGACTCCTTGAAGATTCTTTCTTCAGCTGAACTGGACCCCTGGGCCCCACAAAAAAAAAAAACACAAAAAAGGACCCCTTACCAAAGATTTCCTCCGGAATCGCCGGAGGTGGCCATCATTACATGAATGACTATGCTCTAGTTTGAGAAAATGATAGTCTTCGTATTGGCTCCAAAATCTTCACCGAAGAATCCCTGAAGTCTCTTTGAAGATTCTTTCTTCAGCTGAATTGGACCCCTGGGCCCCACAAAAAAAAAAAAAAAAAAAAGGAACCCTTACCAAAGATTTCCTCCGGAATCGCGGGAGGTGGCCATCATTACATGAATGACTATGCTCTAGTTTTAGAAAATGATAGTCTTCATATTGGCTCCAGAATCCTCACCCAAGATTCCCTGAAGACTCCTTGAAGACTCTTTCTTCAGCAGTATAACAGGTGTCATTTTTCAATTTCAAGGGTAATTTCTACCATTTATATAGCTGGTAGCCTTTATGACTATGCTCTAGTTTGAGAAAATGATAGTCTTAGTATTGGCGCCAAAATCTTCACCGAAGAATCCCTGAAGACTCCTTGAAGATTCTTTCTTCAGCTGAATTGGAACCCTGGACCCCACAAAAAAACAAAACAAAAAAGGACCCCTTACCAAAGATTTCCTCCAGAATTGTCGGAGGTGGCCATCATTACATGAATGACTATGCTCTAGTTTGAGAAAATGATACTCTTCGTATTGGTGCCAAAATCTTCACCGAAGAATCCCTGAAGACTCCTTGAAGATTCTTTCTTCAGCTGAACTGGACCCCTGGGCCCCACAAAAAAAAACAAAAAAGGACCCCTTACCAAAGATTTCCTCCGGAATCGCCGGAGGTGGCCATCATTACATGAATGACTATGCTCTAGTTTGAGAAAATGATAGTCTTCGTATTGGCTTCAAAATATTCACCGAAGAATCCCTGAAGACTCCTTGAAGATTCTTTCTTCAGCTGAATTGGACCACTGGGCCCCACAAAAAAAAACAAAAAAGGACCCCTTACCAAAGATTTCCTCCGGAATCGCCGGAGGTGGCTATCATTACATGAATGACTATGCTCTAGTTTGAGAAAATGATAGTCTTCGTATTGGCGCCAAAATCTTCACCGAAGAATCCCTGAAGACTCCTTGAAGATTCTTTCTTCAGCTGAATTGGACCCCTGGGCCCCACAAAAAAAAAAAACAAAAAAGGACCCCTTGCCAAAGATTTCCTCCGGAATTGCAGGAGGTAGCCATCCTTACATGAATGACTATGCTCTAGTTTGAGAAAATGATAGTCTTCGTATTGTTGCCAAAATCTTCACTGAAGAATCCCTGAAGACTTCTTGAAGATTCGCTCTTCAGCTGAACTGGACCCCAGGTCCCCACAAAAAAAAAAAAAAAAAAAAAGGACCCCTTACCAAAGATTTCCTCCGGAATCGCCGGAGGTGGCCATCATTACATGAATGACTATGCTCTAGTTTGAGAAAATGATAGTCTTCGTATTGGCTCCAAAATCTTCATCGAAGAATCCCTGAAGACTCTTTGAAGATTCTTTCTTCAGCTGAATTGGACCCCTGGGCCCCACAAAAAAAAACAAAAAAGGACCCCTTACCAAAGATTTCCTCCGGAATCGCCGGAGGTGGCCATCATTACATGAATGACTATGCTCTAGTTTGAGAAAATGATAGTCTTCATATTGGTGCCAAAATCTTCAACGAAGAATCCCTGAAGAGTCCTTGAAGATTCTTTCTTCAGCTGAACTGGACCCCTGGGCCCCACGAAAAAAAAAAAAAGGACCCCTTACCAAAGATTACCTCCGGAATCGCTGGAGGTGGCCATCATTACATGAATGACTATGATCTAGTTTGAGAAAATGATAGACTTCGTATTGGCGCCAAAATCTTCACCGAAGAATCCCTGAAGACTCCTTGAAGATTCTTTCTTCAGCTGAATTGAACCCCTGGGCCCCACAAAAAAAAAACAAAAAAACACCCCTTACCAAAGATTTCCTCCGGAATCGCCGGAGGTGGCCATTATTACATGAATGACTAAGCTCTAGTTTGAGAAAATGATAGTCTTCGTATTGGCGCCAAAATCTTCACCGAAGAATCCCTGAAGCATCCTTGAAGATTCTTTCTTCAGATGAATTGGACCCCTGGGCCCCACAAACAAAAACAAAAAAGGACCCCTTACCAAAGATTTCCTCCGGAATCGCCGGAGGTGGCCATCATTACATGAATGACTATGCTCTAGTTTGAGAAAATGATAGTCTTCGTATTGGCTCCAAAATCTTCACCGAAGAATCCCTGAAGACTCTTTGAAGATTCTTTCTTCAGCTGAATTGGACCCCTGGGCCCAACAAAAAAAAAAAAAAAGCATCCCTTACCAAAGATTTCCTCCGGAATCGCTGGAGGTGGCCATCATTACATGAATGACTATGCTCTAGTTTTAGAAAATGATAGTCTTCATATTGGCTCCAGAATCCTCACACAAGATTCCCTGAAGACTCCTTGAAGACTCTTTCTTCAGCAGTATAACAGGTGTCATTTTTCAATTTCAAGGGTAATTTCTACCATTTATATAGCTTGTAGCCTTTATGACTATGCTCTAGTTTGAGAAAATGATAGTCTTAGTAATGGCGCCAAAATCTTCACCAAAGAACCCCTGAAGACTTCTTGAAGATTCTTTCTTCAGCTGAATTGGACCCCTGGGCCCCACAAAAAAAAAAAAACAAAAAAGGACCCCTTACCAAAGATTTCCTCCGGAATCTCCGTAGGTGGCCATCATTACATGAATGACTATGCTCTAGTTTGAGAAAATGATAGTCTTCGTATTGGCGCCAAAATCTTCACCGAAGAATCCCTGAAGACTCCTTGAAGATTCTTTCTTCAGCTGAACTGGAAACCTGGGCCCCACAAAAAAAAAAAACAAAAGAAAAAAGGACCCCTTACCAAAGATTTCCTCCGGAATCGCCGGAGGTGGCCATCATTACATGAATGACTATGCTCTAGTTTGAGAAAATGATAGTCTTCGTATTGGCTCCAAAATCTTCACCGAAGAATCCCTGAAGACTCCTTGAAGATTCTTTCTTCAGCTGAATTGGACCCCTGGGCCCCCCAAAAAAAAACAAAAAAGGACCCCTTACCAAATATTTCCTCCGGAATCGCCGGAGGTTGCCATCATTACATGAATGACTATGCTCTAGTTTGAGAAAATGATAGTCTTCATATTGACTCCAAAATCATCACCGAAGATTCCCTGAAGACTCCTTGAAGACTCTTTCTTCAGCAGTATAACAGGTGTCATTTTTCAATTTCAAAGGTAATTTCTACCATTTATATAGTTGGTAGCCTTTATGACTATGCTCTAGTTTGAGAAAATGATAGTCTTAGTATTGGCGCCAAAATCTTCACCGAAGAATCCCTGAAGACTCCTTGAAGATTCTTTCTTCAGCTGAACTGGACCCCTGGGCCCCACAAAAAAAAAAAAAACAAAAAAGGACCCCTTACCAAAGATTTCCTCCGGAATCGCCGGAGGTGGCTATCATTACATGAATGACTATGCTCTAGTTTGAGAAAATGATAGTCTTCGTATTGGCGCCAAAATCTTCACCGAAGAATCCCTGAAGACTCCTTGAACATTCTTTCTTCAGCTGAACTGGACCCCTGGGCCCCACAAAAAAAAAGAAAAAAAAAGGACCCCTTACCAAAGATTTCCTCCGAAATCGCCAGAGGTGGCCATCATTACATGAATGACTATGCTCTAGTTTGAGAAAATTATAGTCTTCGTATTTGCTCCAAAATCTTCACCGAAGAATCCCAGGAGACTCTTTGAAGATTATTTCTTCAGCTGAATTGGACCCCTGGGCCCCACAAAAAAAAAAAAAAAAAAAAAAGGACCCCTTACCAAAGATTTCCTCCGGAATCGCCGGAGGTGGCCATCATTACATGAATGACTATGCTCTAGTTTTAGAAAATGATAGTCTTCATATTGGCTCCAAAATCCTCACCCAAGATTCCCTGAAGACTCCTTGAAGACTCTTTCTTCAGCAGTATAACAGGTGTCATTTTTCAATTTCAAGGGTAATTTCTACCATTTATATAGTTGGTAGCCATTATGACTATGCTCTAATTTGAGAAAATGATAGTCTTAGTATTGGCGCCAAAATCTTCACCGAAGAATCCCTGAAGACTCCTTGAAGATTCTTTCTTCAGCTGAATTGGACCCCTGGGCCCCACAAAAAAAAAAAAAAAACAAAAAAGGACCCCTTACCAAAGATTTCCTCCGGAATCGTCGGAGGTGGCCATCATTACATGAATGACTATGCTCTAGTTTGAGAAAATGATAGTCTTCGTATTGGTGCCAAAATCTTCACCCAAGAATCCCTGAAGACTCCTTGAAGATTCTTTCTTCAGCTGAACTGGACCCCTGGGCCCCACAAAAAAAAAAAGAACCCCCTACCAAAGATTTCCTCCGGAATCGCCGGAGGTGGCCATCATTACATGAATGACTATGCTCTAGTTTGAGAGAATGATAGTCTTCGTATTGTCTCCAAAATCTTCACCGAAGAATCCCTGAAGACTCCTTGAAGATTCTTTCTTCAGCTGAATTGGACCCCTGGGCCCCCCAAAAAAAAAACAAAAAAGGACCCCTTACCAAATATTTCCTCCGGAATCGCCGTAGGTTGCCATCATTACATGAATGACTATGCTCTAGTTTGAGAAAATTATAGTCTTCGTATTGGCGCAAAATCTTCACCGAAGAATCCCTGAAGACTCCTTGAAGATTCTTTCTTCAGCTGAACTGGACCCCTGGGCCCCACAAAAAAAAAAAAACACAAAAAAGGACCCCTTACCAAAGATTTCCTCCGGAATCGCCGGAGGTGGCCATCATTACATGAATGACTATGCTCTAGTTTGAGAAAATGATAGTCTTCGTATTGGCTCCAAAATCTTCACCGAAGAATCCCTGAAGTCTCTTTGAAGATTCTTTCTTCAGCTGAATTGGACCCCTGGGCCCCACAAAAAAAAAAAAAAAAAAAAGGAACCCTTACCAAAGATTTCCTCCGGAATCGCGGGAGGTGGCCATCATTACATGAATGACTATGCTCTAGTTTTAGAAAATGATAGTCTTCATATTGGCTCCAGAATCCTCACCCAAGATTCCCTGAAGACTCCTTGAAGACTCTTTCTTCAGCAGTATAACAGGTGTCATTTTTCAATTTCAAGGGTAATTTCTACCATTTATATAGCTGGTAGCCTTTATGACTATGCTCTAGTTTGAGAAAATGATAGTCTTAGTATTGGCGCCAAAATCTTCACCGAAGAATCCCTGAAGACTCCTTGAAGATTCTTTCTTCAGCTGAATTGGAACCCTGGACCCCACAAAAAAACAAAACAAAAAAGGACCCCTTACCAAAGATTTCCTCCAGAATTGTCGGAGGTGGCCATCATTACATGAATGACTATGCTCTAGTTTGAGAAAATGATACTCTTCGTATTGGTGCCAAAATCTTCACCGAAGAATCCCTGAAGACTCCTTGAAGATTCTTTCTTCAGCTGAACTGGACCCCTGGGCCCCACAAAAAAAAAACAAAAAAGGACCCCTTACCAAAGATTTCCTCCGGAATCGCCGGAGGTGGCCATCATTACATGAATGACTATGCTCTAGTTTGAGAAAATGATAGTCTTCGTATTGGCTTCAAAATATTCACCGAAGAATCCCTGAAGACTCCTTGAAGATTCTTTCTTCAGCTGAATTGGACCACTGGGCCCCACAAAAAAAAACAAAAAAGGACCCCTTACCAAAGATTTCCTCCGGAATCGCCGGAGGTGGCTATCATTACATGAATGACTATGCTCTAGTTTGAGAAAATGATAGTCTTCGTATTGGCGCCAAAATCTTCACCGAAGAATCCCTGAAGACTCCTTGAAGATTCTTTCTTCAGCTGAATTGGACCCCTGGGCCCCACAAAAAAAAAAAACAAAAAAGGACCCCTTGCCAAAGATTTCCTCCGGAATTGCAGGAGGTAGCCATCCTTACATGAATGACTATGCTCTAGTTTGAGAAAATGATAGTCTTCGTATTGTTACCAAAATCTTCACTGAAGAATCCCTGAAGACTTCTTGAAGATTCGCTCTTCAGCTGAACTGGACCCCAGGTCCCCACAAAAAAAAAAAAAAAAAAAAAGGACCCCTTACCAAAGATTTCCTCCGGAATCGCCGGAGGTGGCCATCATTACATGAATGACTATGCTCTAGTTTGAGAAAATGATAGTCTTCGTATTGGCTCCAAAATCTTCATCGAAGAATCCCTGAAGACTCTTTGAAGATTCTTTCTTCAGCTGAATTGGACCCCTGGGCCCCACAAAAAAAAACAAAAAAGGACCCCTTACCAAAGATTTCCTCCGGAATCGCCGGAGGTGGCCATCATTACATGAATGACTATGCTCTAGTTTGAGAAAATGATAGTCTTCATATTGGTGCCAAAATCTTCACCGAAGAATCCCTGAAGAATCCTTGAAGATTCTTTCTTCAGATGAATTGGACCCCTGGGCCCCACAAACAAAAACAAAAAAGGACCCCTTACCAAAGATTTCCTCCGGAATCGCCGGAGGTGGCCATCATTACATGAATGACTATGCTCTAGTTTGAGAAAATGATAGTCTTCGTATTGGCTCCAAAATCTTCACCGAAGAATCCCTGAAGACTCTTTGAAGATTCTTTCTTCAGCTGAATTGGACCCCTGGGCCCAACAAAAAAAAAAAAAAAAGCATCCCTTACCAAAGATTTCCTCCGGAATCGCTGGAGGTGGCCATCATTACATGAATGACTATGCTCTAGTTTTAGAAAATGATAGTCTTCATATTGGCTCCAGAATCCTCACACAAGATTCCCTGAAGACTCCTTGAAGACTCTTTCTTCAGCAGTATAACAGGTGTCATTTTTCAATTTCAACGGTAATTTCTACCATTTATATAGCTTGTAGCCTTTATGACTATGCTCTAGTTTGAGAAAATGATAGTCTTAGTAATGGCGCCAAAATCTTCACCAAAGAACCCCTGAAGACTTCTTGAAGATTCTTTCTTCAGCTGAATTGGACCCCTGGGCCCCACAAAAAAAAAAAACAAAAAAGGACCCCTTACCAAAGATTTCCTCCGGAATCTCCGTAGGTGGCCATCATTACATGAATGACTATGCTCTAGTTTGAGAAAATGATAGTCTTCGTATTGGCGCCAAAATCTTCACCGAAGAATCCCTGAAGACTCCTTGAAGATTCTTTCTTCAGCTGAACTGGAAACCTGGGCCCCACAAAAAAAAAAACAAAAGAAAAAAGGACCCCTTACCAAAGATTTCCTCCGGAATCGCCGGAGGTGGCCATCATTACATGAATGACTATGCTCTAGTTTGAGAAAATGATAGTCTTCGTATTGGCTCCAAAATCTTCACCGAAGAATCCCTGAAGACTCCTTGAAGATTCTTTCTTCAGCTGAATTGGACCCCTGGGCCCCCCAAAAAAAAACAAAAAAGGACCCCTTACCAAATATTTCCTCCGGAATCGCCGGAGGTTGCCATCATTACATGAATGACTATGCTCTAGTTTGAGAAAATGATAGTCTTCATATTGACTCCAAAATCATCACCGAAGATTCCCTGAAGACTCCTTGAAGACTCTTTCTTCAGCAGTATAACAGGTGTCATTTTTCAATTTCAAAGGTAATTTCTACCATTTATATAGTTGGTAGCCTTTATGACTATGCTCTAGTTTGAGAAAATGATAGTCTTAGTATTGGCGCCAAAATCTTCACCGAAGAATCCCTGAAGACTCCTTGAAGATTCTTTCTTCAGCTGAACTGGACCCCTGGGCCCCACAAAAAAAAAAAAAAACAAAAAAGGACCCCTTACCAAAGATTTCCTCCGGAATCGCCGGAGGTGGCTATCATTACATGAATGACTATGCTCTAGTTTGAGAAAATGATAGTCTTCGTATTGGCGCCAAAATCTTCACCGAAGAATCCCTGAAGACTCCTTGAACATTCTTTCTTCAGCTGAACTGGACCCCTGGGCCCCACAAAAAAAAAGAAAAAAAAAGGACCCCTTACCAAAGATTTCCTCCGAAATCGCCAGAGGTGGCCATCATTACATGAATGACTATGCTCTAGTTTGAGAAAATTATAGTCTTCGTATTTGCTCCAAAATCTTCACCGAAGAATCCCAGGAGACTCTTTGAAGATTATTTCTTCAGCTGAATTGGACCCCTGGGCCCCACAAAAAAAAAAAAAAAAAAAAAGGACCCCTTACCAAAGATTTCCTCCGGAATCGCCGGAGGTGGCCATCATTACATGAATGACTATGCTCTAGTTTTAGAAAATGATAGTCTTCATATTGGCTCCAAAATCCTCACCCAAGATTCCCTGAAGACTCCTTGAAGACTCTTTCTTCAGCAGTATAACAGGTGTCATTTTTCAATTTCAAGGGTAATTTCTACCATTTATATAGTTGGTAGCCATTATGACTATGCTCTAATTTGAGAAAATGATAGTCTTAGTATTGGCGCCAAAATCTTCACCGAAGAATCCCTGAAGACTCCTTGAAGATTCTTTCTTCAGCTGAATTGGACCCCTGGGCCCCACAAAAAAAAAAAAAAAACAAAAAAGGACCCCTTACCAAAGATTTCCTCCGGAATCGTCGGAGGTGGCCATCATTACATGAATGACTATGCTCTAGTTTGAGAAAATGATAGTCTTCGTATTGGTGCCAAAATCTTCACCCAAGAATCCCTGAAGACTCCTTGAAGATTCTTTCTTCAGCTGAACTGGACCCCTGGGCCCCACAAAAAAAAAAAGAACCCCCTACCAAAGATTTCCTCCAGAATCGCCGGAGGTGGCCATCATTACATGAATGACTATGCTCTAGTTTGAGAGAATGATAGTCTTCGTATTGTCTCCAAAATCTTCACCGAAGAATCCCTGAAGACTCCTTGAAGATTCTTTCTTCAGCTGAATTGGACCCCTGGGCCCCCCAAAAAAAAAAACAAAAAAGGACCCCTTACCAAATATTTCCTCCGGAATCGCCGTAGGTTGCCATCATTACATGAATGACTATGCTCTAGTTTGAGAAAATTATAGTCTTCGTATTGGCGCAAAATCTTCACCGAAGAATCCCTGAAGACTCCTTGAAGATTCTTTCTTCAGCTGAACTGGACCCCTGGGCCCCACAAAAAAAAAAAAACACAAAAAAGGACCCCTTACCAAAGATTTCCTCCGGAATCGCCGGAGGTGGCCATCATTACATGAATGACTATGCTCTAGTTTGAGAAAATGATAGTCTTCGTATTGGCTCCAAAATCTTCACCGAAGAATCCCTGAAGTCTCTTTGAAGATTCTTTCTTCAGCTGAATTGGACCCCTGGGCCCCACAAAAAAAAAAAAAAAAAAAAGGAACCCTTACCAAAGATTTCCTCCGGAATCGCGGGAGGTGGCCATCATTACATGAATGACTATGCTCTAGTTTTAGAAAATGATAGTCTTCATATTGGCTCCAGAATCCTCACCCAAGATTCCCTGAAGACTCCTTGAAGACTCTTTCTTCAGCAGTATAACAGGTGTCATTTTTCAATTTCAAGGGTAATTTCTACCATTTATATAGCTGGTAGCCTTTATGACTATGCTCTAGTTTGAGAAAATGATAGTCTTAGTATTGGCGCCAAAATCTTCACCGAAGAATCCCTGAAGACTCCTTGAAGATTCTTTCTTCAGCTGAATTGGAACCCTGGACCCCACAAAAAAACAAAACAAAAAAGGACCCCTTACCAAAGATTTCCTCCAGAATTGTCGGAGGTGGCCATCATTACATGAATGACTATGCTCTAGTTTGAGAAAATGATACTCTTCGTATTGGTGCCAAAATCTTCACCGAAGAATCCCTGAAGACTCCTTGAAGATTCTTTCTTCAGCTGAACTGGACCCCTGGGCCCCACAAAAAAAAAACAAAAAAGGACCCCTTACCAAAGATTTCCTCCGGAATCGCCGGAGGTGGCCATCATTACATGAATGACTATGCTCTAGTTTGAGAAAATGATAGTCTTCGTATTGGCTTCAAAATATTCACCGAAGAATCCCTGAAGACTCCTTGAAGATTCTTTCTTCAGCTGAATTGGACCACTGGGCCCCACAAAAAAAAACAAAAAAGGACCCCTTACCAAAGATTTCCTCCGGAATCGCCGGAGGTGGCTATCATTACATGAATGACTATGCTCTAGTTTGAGAAAATGATAGTCTTCGTATTGGCGCCAAAATCTTCACCGAAGAATCCCTGAAGACTCCTTGAAGATTCTTTCTTCAGCTGAATTGGACCCCTGGGCCCCACAAAAAAAAAAAACAAAAAAGGACCCCTTGCCAAAGATTTCCTCCGGAATTGCAGGAGGTAGCCATCCTTACATGAATGACTATGCTCTAGTTTGAGAAAATGATAGTCTTCGTATTGTTGCCAAAATCTTCACTGAAGAATCCCTGAAGACTTCTTGAAGATTCGCTCTTCAGCTGAACTGGACCCCAGGTCCCCACAAAAAAAAAAAAAAAAAAAAGGACCCCTTACCAAAGATTTCCTCCGGAATCGCCGGAGGTGGCCATCATTACATGAATGACTATGCTCTAGTTTGAGAAAATGATAGTCTTCGTATTGGCTCCAAAATCTTCATCGAAGAATCCCTGAAGACTCTTTGAAGATTCTTTCTTCAGCTGAATTGGACCCCTGGGCCCCACAAAAAAAAACAAAAAAGGACCCCTTACCAAAGATTTCCTCCGGAATCGCCGGAGGTGGCAATCATTACATGAATGACTATGCTCTAGTTTGAGAAAATGATAGTCTTCATATTGGTGCCAAAATCTTCAACGAAGAATCCCTGAAGAGTCCTTGAAGATTCTTTCTTCAGCTGAACTGGACCCCTGGGCCCCACGAAAAAAAAAAAAAGGACCCCTTACCAAAGATTACCTCCGGAATCGCTGGAGGTGGCCATCATTACATGAATGACTATGATCTAGTTTGAGAAAATGATAGACTTCGTATTGGCGCCAAAATCTTCACCGAAGAATCCCTGAAGACTCCTTGAAGATTCTTTCTTCAGCTGAATTGAACCCCTGGGCCCCACAAAAAAAAAAACAAAAAAACACCCCTTACCAAAGATTTCCTCCGGAATCGCCGGAGGTGGCCATTATTACATGAATGACTAAGCTCTAGTTTGAGAAAATGATAGTCTTCGTATTGGCGCCAAAATCTTCACCGAAGAATCCCTGAAGAATCCTTGAAGATTCTTTCTTCAGATGAATTGGACCCCTGGGCCCCACAAACAAAAACAAAAAAGGACCCCTTACCAAAGATTTCCTCCGGAATCGCCGGAGGTGGCCATCATTACATGAATGACTATGCTCTAGTTTGAGAAAATGATAGTCTTCGTATTGGCTCCAAAATCTTCACCGAAGAATCCCTGAAGACTCTTTGAAGATTCTTTCTTCAGCTGAATTGGACCCCTGGGCCCAACAAAAAAAAAAAAAAAGCATCCCTTACCAAAGATTTCCTCCGGAATCGCTGGAGGTGGCCATCATTACATGAATGACTATGCTCTAGTTTTAGAAAATGATAGTCTTCATATTGGCTCCAGAATCCTCACACAAGATTCCCTGAAGACTCCTTGAAGACTCTTTCTTCAGCAGTATAACAGGTGTCATTTTTCAATTTCAACGGTAATTTCTACCATTTATATAGCTTGTAGCCTTTATGACTATGCTCTAGTTTGAGAAAATGATAGTCTTAGTATTGGCGCCAAAATCTTCACCAAAGAACCCCTGAAGACTTCTTGAAGATTCTTTCTTCAGCTGAATTGGACCCCTGGGCCCCACAAAAAAAAAAACAAAAAAGGACCCCTTACCAAAGATTTCCTCCGGAATCTCCGTAGGTGGCCATCATTACATGAATGACTATGCTCTAGTTTGAGAAAATGATAGTCTTCGTATTGGCGCCAAAATCTTCACCGAAGAATCCCTGAAGACTCCTTGAAGATTCTTTCTTCAGCTGAACTGGAAACCTGGGCCCCACAAAAAAAAAAAAACAAAAGAAAAAAGGACCCCTTACCAAAGATTTCCTCCGGAATCGCCGGAGGTGGCCATCATTACATGAATGACTATGCTCTAGTTTGAGAAAATGATAGTCTTCGTATTGGCTCCAAAATCTTCACCGAAGAATCCCTGAAGACTCCTTGAAGATTCTTTCTTCAGCTGAATTGGACCCCTGGGCCCCCCAAAAAAAAACAAAAAAGGACCCCTTACCAAATATTTCCTCCGGAATCGCCGGAGGTTGCCATCATTACATGAATGACTATGCTCTAGTTTGAGAAAATGATAGTCTTCATATTGACTCCAAAATCATCACCGAAGATTCCCTGAAGACTCCTTGAAGACTCTTTCTTCAGCAGTATAACAGGTGTCATTTTTCAATTTCAAAGGTAATTTCTACCATTTATATAGTTGGTAGCCTTTATGACTATGCTCTAGTTTGAGAAAATGATAGTCTTAGTATTGGCGCCAAAATCTTCACCGAAGAATCCCTGAAGACTCCTTGAAGATTCTTTCTTCAGCTGAACTGGACCCCTGGGCCCCACAAAAAAAAAAAAAACAAAAAAGGACCCCTTACCAAAGATTTCCTCCGGAATCGCCGGAGGTGGCTATCATTACATGAATGACTATGCTCTAGTTTGAGAAAATGATAGTCTTCGTATTGGCGCCAAAATCTTCACCGAAGAATCCCTGAAGACTCCTTGAACATTCTTTCTTCAGCTGAACTGGACCCCTGGGCCCCACAAAAAAAAAGAAAAAAAAAGGACCCCTTACCAAAGATTTCCTCCGAAATCGCCAGAGGTGGCCATCATTACATGAATGACTATGCTCTAGTTTGAGAAAATTATAGTCTTCGTATTTGCTCCAAAATCTTCACCGAAGAATCCCAGGAGACTCTTTGAAGATTATTTCTTCAGCTGAATTGGACCCCTGGGCCCCACAAAAAAAAAAAAAAAAAAAAAGGACCCCTTACCAAAGATTTCCTCCGGAATCGCCGGAGGTGGCCATCATTACATGAATGACTATGCTCTAGTTTTAGAAAATGATAGTCTTCATATTGGCTCCAAAATCCTCACCCAAGATTCCCTGAAGACTCCTTGAAGACTCTTTCTTCAGCAGTATAACAGGTGTCATTTTTCAATTTCAAGGGTAATTTCTACCATTTATATAGTTGGTAGCCATTATGACTATGCTCTAATTTGAGAAAATGATAGTCTTAGTATTGGCGCCAAAATCTTCACCGAAGAATCCCTGAAGACTCCTTGAAGATTCTTTCTTCAGCTGAATTGGACCCCTGGGCCCCACAAAAAAAAAAAAAAACAAAAAAGGACCCCTTACCAAAGATTTCCTCCGGAATCGTCGGAGGTGGCCATCATTACATGAATGACTATGCTCTAGTTTGAGAAAATGATAGTCTTCGTATTGGTGCCAAAATCTTCACCCAAGAATCCCTGAAGACTCCTTGAAGATTCTTTCTTCAGCTGAACTGGACCCCTGGGCCCCACAAAAAAAAAAAGAACCCCCTACCAAAGATTTCCTCCGGAATCGCCGGAGGTGGCCATCATTACATGAATGACTATGCTCTAGTTTGAGAGAATGATAGTCTTCGTATTGTCTCCAAAATCTTCACCGAAGAATCTCTGAAGACTCCTTGAAGATTCTTTCTTCAGCTGAATTTTACCCCTGGGCCCCACAAAAAAAAAAAAAAAGGACCCCTTACCAAAGATTTCCTCCGGAATCGCCGGAGGTGGCCATTATTACATGAATGACTAAGCTCTAGTTTGAGAAAATGATAGTCTTCGTATTGGCGCCAAAATCTTCACCGAAGAATCCTTGAAGACTCCTTGAAGATTCTTTTTTCAGCTGAACTGGACCCCTGGGCCCCACAAAAAAAAAAAAGAAAGGACCCCTTACCAAAGATTTCCTCCGGAATCGCCGGAGGTGGCCATCATTACATGAATGACTATGCTCTAGTTGGAGAAAATGATAGTCTTCGTATTGGCGCCAAAAATCTTCACCGAAGAATCCCTGAAGACTCCTTGAAGATTCTTTCTTCAGCTGAACTGGAACCCTGGGAACCGCAAAAAAAAATTACAAAAAAGGACCCCTTACCAAAGATTTCCTCCGGAATCGCCGGAGGTGGCCATCATTACATGAATGACTATGCTCTAGTTTGAGAAAATGATAGTCTTCGTATTGGCTCCAAAATATTCCCCGAAGAATCCCTGAAGACTCCTTGAAGATTCTTTCTTCAGCTGAATTGGACCACTGGGCCCCACAAAAAAAAAAAAAAAAAAAGGACCCCTTACCAAAGATTTCCTCCGGAATCGCCGGAGGTGGCCATCATTACATGAATGACTATGCTCTAGTTTGAGAAAATGATAGTCTTCGTATTGGCGCCAAAATCTTCACCGAAGAATCCCTGAAGACTCCTTGAATATTCTTTCTTCAGCTGAATTGGACTCCTGGGCCCCACAAAAAAAAACAAAAAACTACCCCTTACCAAAGATTTCCTCCGGAATCGCCTGAGGTGGCCATCATTACATGAATGACTATGCTCTAGTTTGAAAAAATGATAGTCTTCGTATTGGCGCCAAAATATTCACCGAAGAATCCCTGAAGACTCCTTGAAGATTCTTTCTTCAGCTGAACTGGACCCCTGGGCTCCACAAAAAAAAAAAAAAACATTACCAAAGATTTCCTCCGGAATCGCCGGAGGTGGCCATTATTACATGAATGACTATGCTCTAGTTTGAGAAAATGATAGTCTTCGTATTGGCTCCAAAATATTCACCGAAGAATCCCTGAACACTCCTTGAAGATTCTTTCTTCAGCTGAATTGGACCACTGGGCCCCACAAAAAAAAACAAAAAAGGACCCCTTACCAAAGATTTCCTCCGGAATCGCCGGAGGTGGCCATCATTACATGAATGATTATGCTCTAGTTTGAGAAAATGATAGTCTTCGTATTGGCGCCAAAATCTTCACCGAGGAATCCCTGAAGACTCCTTGAAGAGTCTTTCTTCAGCTGAATTGGAAACCTGGGCCCCACAAAAAAAAAAAAAAAAAAAGGATCCCTTACCAAAGATTTCCTACGGAATCGCCGTAGGTGGCCATCATTACATGAATGACTATGCTCTAGTTTGAAAAAATGATAGTCTTCGTATTGGCGCCAAAATCTTCACCAAAGAATCCCTGAAGACTCCTTGAAGATTCTTTCTTCAGCTGAATTGGACCCCTGGGCCCCACAAAAAAAAAAAAATAATACCAAAGATTTCCTCCGGAATCGCCGGAGGTGGCCATCATTACATGAATGACTATGCTCTAGTTTGAGAAAATGATAGTCTTCGTATTGGCTCCAAAATATTCACCGAAGAATCCCTGAAGACTCCTTGAAGATTCTTTCTTCAGCTGAATTGGACCACTGGGCCCCACAAAAAAAAAAAAAAAAAGGACCCCTTACCAAAGATTTCCTCTGGAATCGCCGGAGGTGGCCATCATTACATGAATGACTATGCTCTAGTTTGAGAAAATGATAGTCTTCGTATTGGCGCCAAAATCTTCACCGAGGAATCCCTGAAGACTCCTTGAAGATTCTTTCTTCAGCTGAACTGGACCCCTGGGCCCCACAAAAAAAAAAAAAAAAAAAAGGATCCCTTACCAAAGATTTCCTCCGGAATCGCCTGAGGTGGCCATCATTACATGAATGACTATGCTCTAGTTTGAAAAAATGATAGTCTTCGTATTGGCGCCAAAATATTCACCGAAGAATCCCTGAAGACTCCTTGAAGATTCTTTCTTCAGCTGAACTGGACCCCTGGGCCCCACAAAAAAAAAAAAAAAAAAAAACACTACCAAAGATTTCCTCCGGAATCGCCGGAGGTGGCCATTATTACATGAATGACTATGCTCTAGTTTGAGAAAATGATAGTCTTCGTATTGGCTCCAAAATATTCACCGAAGAATCCCTGAACCCTCCTTGAAGATTCTTTCTTCAGCTGAACTGGACCCCTGGGCCCCACAAAAAAAAAAAAAAGGACCCCTTACCAAAGATTTCCTCCGGAATCGACGGAGGTGGCCATCATTACATGAATGACTATGCTCTAGTTTGAGAAAATGATAGTCTTCGTGTGGCGCAAAATCTTCACCGAAGAATCCCTGAAGACTCCTTGAAGATTCTTTCTTCAGCAGAACTGGACCCCTGGGCCCGACAAAAAAAAAAAAGATTAAAGGATCCCTTACCAAAGATTTCCTCAGGAATCGCCGGAGGTGGCCATCATTACATGAATGACTATGCTCTAGTTTGAGAAAATGATAGTCTTCGTATTGGCTCCAAAATCTTCACCGAAGAATCCCTGAAGACTCTTTGAAGATTCTTTCTTCAGCTGAATTGGACCCCTGGGCCCCACAAAAAAAAAAAAAAAAAAGACCCCTTACCAAAGATTTCCTCCGGAATCGCCGGAGGTGGCCATCATTACATGAATGACAATGCTCTAGTTTTAGAAAATGATAGTCTTCATATTGGCTCCAAAATCCTCACCCAAGATTCCCTGAAGACTCCTTGAAGACTCTTTCTTCAGCAGTATAACAGGTGTCATTTTTCAATTTCAAGGGTAATTTCTACCATTTATATAGCTGGTAGCCTTTATGACTATGCTCTAGTTTGAGAAAATGATAGTCTTAAAATTGGCGCCAAAATCTTCACCGAAGAATCCCTGAAGACTCCTTGAAGATTCTTTCTTCAGCTGAATTGGACCCCTGGACCCCACAAAAAAACAAAACAAAAAAGGACCCCTTCCCAAAGATTTCCTCAGGAATCGCCGGAGGTGGCCATCATTACATGAATGACTATGCTCTAGTTTGAGAAAATGATAGTCTTCGTATTGGCGCCAAAATCTTCACCGAAGAATCCCTGAAGACTCCTTGAAGATTCTTTCTTCAGCTGAACTGGACCCCTGGGCCCCACAAAAAAAAAAAAAAAAGGACCCCTTACCAAAGATTTCCTCCGGAATCGCCGGAGGTGGCCATCATTACATGAATGACTATGCTCTAGTTTGAGAAAATGATAGTCTTCGTATTGGCGCCAAAATCTTCACCGAGGAATCCCTGAAGACTCCTTGAAGATTCTTTCTTCAGCTGAATTGGACCCCTGGGCCCCACAAAAAAAAAAAAAGGACCCCTTACCAAAGATTTCCTCCGGAATCGCCGGAGGTGGCCATCATTACATGAATGACTATGCTCTAGTTTGAGAAAATGATAGTCTTCGTGTTGGCGCAAAATCTTCACCGAACAATCCTTGAAGACTCCTTGAAGATTCTTTCTTCAGCTGAACTGGACCCCTGGGCCCCACAAAAAAAAAAAGGACCCCTTACCAAAGCTTTCCTCCGGAATCGCCGGAGGTGGCCATCATTACATGAATGACTATGCTCTAGTTTGAGAAAATGATAGTCTTCGTATTGGCTCCAAAATCTTCACCGAAGAATCCCGGAAGACTCATTGAAGATTCTTTCTTCAGCTGAATTGGACCCCTGGGCCCCCCCCCCCAAAAAAAACAAAAAGGACCCCTTACCAAAGATTTCCTCCGGAATCGCCGGAGGTGGCCATCATTACATGAATGACTATGCTCTAGTTTTAGAAAATGATAGTCTTTATATTGGCTCCAGAACCCTCACCCAAGATTCCCTGAAGACTCCTTGTAGACTCTTTCTTCAGCAGTATAACAGGTGTCATTTTTCAATTTCAAGGGTAATTTCTACCAATTATATAGGTGGTAGCCTTTATGACTATGCTCTAGTTTGAGAAAATGATAGTCTTAGTATTGGCGCCAAAATCTTCACCGAAGAATCCCTGAAGACTCCTTGAAGATTCTTTCTTCAGCTGAATTGGACCCCTGGACCCCACAAAAAAACAAAACAAAAAAGGACCCCTTCCCAAAGATTTCCTCCGGAATCGCCGGAGGTGGCCATCATTACATGAATGACTATGCTCTAGTTTGAGAAAATGATAGTCTTCGTATTGGCGCCAAAATCTTCACCGAAGAATCCCTGAAGACTCCTTGAAGATTCTTTCTTCAGCTGAAGTGGACCCCAGGGCCCCACAAAAAAAAAAAAAAAAAAGGACCCCTTACCAAAGATTTCCTCCGGAATCGCCGGAGGTGGCCTTCATTACATGAATGACTATGCTCTAGTTTGAGAAAATGATAGTCTTCGTATTGGCTCCAAAATATTCACCGAAGAATCCCTGAAGACTCCTTAGATTCTTTCTTCTGCTGAATTGGACCACTGGGCCCACAAAAAAAAAAAAAAAAAGGACCCCTTACCAAAGATTTCCTCCGGAATCACCGGAGGTGGCCATCATTACATGAATGACTAGGCTCTAGTTTGAGAAAATGATAGTCTTCGTATTGGCGCCAAAATATTCACCGAAGAATCCCTGAAGACTCCTTGAAGATTCTTTCTTCAGCTGAATTGGACTCCTAGGCCCCACAAAAAAAAAAAAACAAAAAAAAAACTACCCCTTACCAAAGATTTCCTTCGGAATCGCCGGAGGTAGCCATCATTACATGAATGACTATGCTCTAGTTTGAGAAAATGATAGTCTTCGTATTGGCGCCAAAATCTTCACCGAAGAATCCCTGAAGACTCCTTGAAGATTCTTTCTTCAGCTGAACTGGACCCCTGGGCCCCACAAAAAAAAAAAAAAAAAAAAGGACCCGTTACCAAAGATTTCCTCCGGAATCGCCGGAGGTGGCCATCATTACATGAATGACTATGCTCTAGTTTGAGAAAATGATAGTCTTCGTATTGGCGCCAAAATCTTCACCGAAGAATCCCTGAAGACTCCTTGAAGATTCTTTCTTCAGCTGAACTGGACCCCAGGGCCCCACAAAAAAAAAAAAAAAAGGACCCCTTACCAAAGATTTCCTCCGGAATCGCCGGAGGTGGCCATCATTACATGAATGACTATGCTCTAGTTTGAGAAAATGATAGTCTTCGTATTGGCTCCAAAATATTCACCGAAGAATCCCTGAAGACTCCTTGAAGATTCTTTCTTCAGCTGAATTGCACCACTGGGCCCACAAAAAAAAAAAAACAAAAAAGGACCCCTTACCAAAGATTTCCTCCGGAATCGCCGGAGGTGGCCATCATTAAATGAATGACTATGCTCTAGTTTTAGAAAATGATAGTCTTCATTTTGGCACCAAAATCCTCACCCAATATTCCCTGAAGACTCCTTGGAGACTCTTTCTTCAGCAGTATAACAGGTGTCATTTTTCAATTTCAAGGGTAATTTCTACCATTTATATAGCTGGTAGCCTTTATGACTATGCTCTAGTTTGAGAAAATGATAGTCTTAGTATTGGAGCCCAAATCTTCACCGAAGAATCCCTGAAGACTCCTTGAAGATTCTTTTTTCAGCTGAATTGGACCCCTGGGCCCCCCCCCAAAAAAAAGGACCCCTTACCAAAGATTTCCTCCGGAATCGCCGGAGGTGGCCATCATTACATGAATGACTATGCTCTAGTTTGAGAAAATTATAGTGTTCGTATTGGCGCCAAAATCTTCACCGAAGAATCCCTGAAGACTCCTTGAAGATTCTTTCTTCAGCTGAACTGGACCCCTGGGCCCCACGAAAAAAAAATAAAAAGCACCCCCTACCAAAGATTTCCTCCGGAATCGCCGGAGGTGGCCATCATTACATGAATGTCTATGCTCTAGTTTGAGAAAATGATAGTCTTTGTATTGTCGCCAAAATCTTCACCGAAGAATCCCTGAAGACTCTTTGAAGATTCTTTCTTCAGCTGAATTGGACCCCTGGGCCCCACAAAAAAAAAAAAAAGGACCCCTTACCAAAGATTTCCTCCGGAATCGCCGGAGGTGGCCATCATTACATGAATGTCTATGCTCTAGTTTTAGAAAATGATAGTCTTTGTATTGTCGCCAAAATCTTCACCGAAGAATCCCTGAAGACTCCTTGAAGATTCTTTCTTCAGCTGAACTGGACCCCTGGGCCCCACAAAAAAAAACAAAACAAAAAAGGACCCCTAACCAAAGATTTCCTCCGGAATCGCCGGAGGTGGCCATCAATACATGAATGAATATGCTCTAGTTTAAGAAAATGATAGTCTTCGTATTGGCTCCAAAATATTCACTGAAGAATCCCTGAAGACTCCTTGAAGATTCTTTCTTCAGCTGAATTGGACCACTGGGCCCCACAAAAAAGAACAAAAAAGGACCCCTTACTAAAGATTTCCTCCGGAATCGCCGGAGGTGGCCATCATTACATGAATGACTATGCTCTAGTTTGAGAAAATGATAGTCTTCGTATTGGCGCCAAAATCTTCACCGAAGAATCCCTGAAGACTCCTTGAATATTCTTTCTTCAGCTGAATTGGACTCCTGGGCCCCACAAAAAAAAAACAAAAAACTACCCCTTACCAAAGATTTCCTCCGGAATCGCCGGAGGTAGCCATCATTACATGAATGACTATGCTCTAGTTTGAAAAAATTATAGTCTTCGTATTGGCGCCAAAATCTTCACCAAAGAATCCCTGAAGACTCCTTGAAGATTCTTTCTTCAGCTGAATTGGACCACTGGGCCCCACAAAAAAAAAAAAAAAAAAACTACCAAAGATTTCCTCCGGAATCACCGTAGGTGGCCATCATTACATGAATGACTATGCTCTAGTTTGAGAAAATGATAGTCTTCGTATTGGCTCCAAAATATTCCCCGAAGAATCCCTGAAGACTCCTTGAAGATTCTTTCTTCAGCTGAATTGGACCACTGGGCCCCACAAAAAAAAAAAAAAAAAAAAAGGACCCCTTACCAAAGATTTCCTCCGGAATCGCCGGAGGTGGCCATCATTACATGAATGACTATGCTCTAGTTTGAGAAAATGATAGTCTTCGTATTGGCGCCAAAATCTTCACCGAAGAATCCCTGAAGACTCCTTGAATATTCTTTCTTCAGCTGAATTGGACTCCTGGGCCCCACAAAAAAAAACAAAAAACTACCCCTTACCAAAGATTTCCTCCGGAATCGCCTGAGGTGGCCATCATTACATGAATGACTATGCTCTAGTTTGAAAAAATGATAGTCTTCGTATTGGCGCCAAAATATTCACCGAAGAATCCCTGAAGACTCCTTGAAGATTCTTTCTTCAGCTGAACTGGACCCCTGGGCCCCACAAAAAAAAAAAAAAAAACACTACCAAAGATTTCCTCCGGAATCGCCGGAGGTGGCCATCATTACATGAATGACTATGCTCTAGTTTGAGAAAATGATAGTCTTCGTATTGGCGCCAAAATCTTCACCGAAGAATCCCTGAAGACTCCTTGAATATTCTTTCTTCAGCTGAATTGGACTCCTGGGCCCCACAAAAAAAAACAAAAAACTACCCCTTACCAAAGATTTCCTCCGGAATCGCCGGAGGTGGCCATCATTACATGAATGACTATGCTCTAGTTTGAGAAAATGATAGTCTTCGTATTGGCTCCAAAATCTTCACCGAAGAATCCCTGAAGACTCTTTGAAGATTCTTTCTTCAGCTGAATTGGACCCCTGGGCCCCACAAAAAAAAAAAAAAAAAAGGACCCCTTACCAAAGATTTCCTCCGGAATCGCCGGAGGTGGCCATCATTACATGAATGACAATGCTCTAGTTTTAGAAAATGATAGTCTTCATATTGGCTCCAAAATCCTCACCCAAGATTCCCTTAAGACTCCTTGAAGACTCTTTCTTCAGCAGTATAACAGGTGTCATTTTTCAATTTCAAGGGTAATTTCTACCATTTATATAGCTGGTAGCCTTTATGACTATGCTCTAGTTTGAGAAAATGATAGTCTTAAAATTGGCGCCAAAATCTTCACCGAAGAATCCCTGAAGACTCCTTGAAGATTCTTTCTTCAGCTGAATTGGACCCCTGGACCCCACAAAAAAACAAAACAAAAAAGGACCCCTTCCCAAAGATTTCCTCCGGAATCGCCGGAGGTGGTCATCATTACATGAATGACTATGCTCTAGTTTGAGAAAATGATAGTCTTCGTATTGGCGCCAAAATCTTCACCGAGGAATCCCTGAAGACTCCTTGAAGATTCTTTCTTCAGCTGAACTGGACCCCTGGGCCCCACAAAAAAAAAAAAAAAGGACCCCTTACCAAAGATTTCCTCCGGAATCGCCGGAGGTGGTCATCATTACATGAATGACTATGCTCTAGTTTGAGAAAATGATAGTCTTCGTGTTGGCGCAAAATCTACACCGAAGAATCCCTGAAGACTCCTTGAAGATTCTTTCTTCAGCTGAACTGGACCCCTGGGCCCCACAAAAAAAAAAAAAGGACCCCTTACCAAAGCTTTCCTCCGGAATCGCCGGAGGTGGCCATCATTACATGAATGACTATGCTCTAGTTTGAGAAAATGATAGTCTTCGTATTGGCTCCAAAATCTTCACCGAAGAATCGCTGAAGACTCTTTGAAGATTCTTTCTTCAGCTGAATTGGACCCCTGGGCCCCCCCCCAAAAAAAAACCAAAAAGGACCCCTTACCAAAGATTTCCTCCGGAATCGCCTTAGGTGGCCATCATTACATGAATGACTATGCTCTAGTTTTAGAAAATGATAGTCTTTATATTGGCTCCAGAATCCTCACCCAAGATTCCCTGAAGACTCCTTGTAGACTCTTTCTTCAGCAGTATAACAGGTGTCATTTTTCAATTTCAAGTGTAATTTCTACCATTTATATAGGTGGTAGCCTTTATGACTATGCTCTAGTTTGAGAAAATGATAGTCTTAGTATTGGCGCCAAAATCTTCACCGAAGAATCCCTGAAGACTCCTTGAAGATTCTTTCTTCAGCTGAATTGGACCCCTGGACCCCACAAAAAAACAAAACAAAAAAGGACCCCTTCCCAAAGATTTCCTCCGGAATCGCCGGAGGTGGCCATCATTACATGAATGACTATGCTCTAGTTTGAGAAAATGATAGTCTTCCCATTGGCGCCAAAATCTTCACCGAAGAATCCCTGAAGACTCCTTGAAGATTCTTTCTTCAGCTGAACTGGACCACTGGGCCCACAAAAAAAAAAAACAAAAAAGGACCCCTTACCAAAGATTTCCTCCGGAATCGCCGGAGGTGGCCATCATTACATGAATGACTATGCTCTAGTTTGAGAAAATGATAGTCTTCGTATTGGCTCCAAAATATTCACCGAAGAATCCCTGAAGACTCCTTGAAGATTCTTTCTTCAGCTGAATTGGACCACTGGGCCCACAAAAAAAAAAACAAAAAAGGACCCCTTACCAAAGATTTCCTCCGGAATCGCCGGAGGTGGCCACCATTACATGAATGACGAGGCTCTAGTTTGAGAAAATGATAGTCTTCGTATTGGCGCCAAAATATTCACCGAAGAATCCCTGAAGACTCCTTGAAGATTCTTTCTTCAGCTGAATTGGACTCCTAGGCCCCACAAAAAAAAAAAAAAAAAAAAAAAAAAAACTACCCCTTACCAAAGATTTCCTCCGGAATCGCCGGAGGTAGCCATCATTACATGAATGACTATGCTCTAGTTTGAGAAAATGATAGTCTTCGTATTGGCGCCAAAATCTTCACCGAAGAATCCCTGAAGACTCCTTGAAGATTCTTTCTTCAGCTGAACTGGACCCCTGGGCCCCACAAAAAAAAAAAAAAAAAAAACACTACCAAAGATTTCCTCCAGAATCGCCGGAGGTGGCCATTATTACTTGAATGACTATGCTCTAGTTTGAGAAAATGATAGTCTTCGTATTGGCTCCAAAATATTCACCGAAGAATCCCTGAACACTCCTTGAAGATTCTTTCTTCAGCTGAACTGGACCCCTGGGCCCCACAAAAAAAAAAAAAAAAGGACCCGTTACCAAAGATTTCCTCCGGAATCGCCAGAGGTGGCCATCATTACATGAATGACTATACTCTAGTTTGAGAAAATGATAGTCTTCGTATTGGCTCCAAAATATTCACCGAAGAATCCCTGAAGACTCCTTGAAGATTCTTTCTTCAGCTGAATTGGACCACTGGGCCCCACAAAAAAAAAAACAAAATAGGACCCCTTACCAAAGATTTCCTCCGGAATCGCCGGAGGTGGCCATCATTACATGAATGACTATGCTCTAGTTTGAGAAAATGATAGTCTTCGTATTGCGCCAAAATCTTCACCGAAGAATCCCTGAAGACTCCTTGAAGATTCTTTCTTCAGCAGAACTGGACCCCTGGGTCCCACAAAAAAAAAAACAAAAAACTACCAAAGATTTATTCCGGAATCGCCGGAGGTGGCCATCATTACATGAATGACTATGCTCTAGTTTGAGAAAATGATAGTCTTCATATTGGCTCCAAAATATTCACCGAAGAATCCCTGAAGACTCCTTGAAGATTCTTTCTTCAGCTGAATTGGACCACTGGGCCCCACAAAAAAAAAAAACAAAAAAGGACCCCTTACCAAAGATTTCCTCCGGAATCGCCGGAGGTGGCCATCATTACATGAATGACAATGCTCTAGTTTTAGAAAATGATAGTCTTCATATTGGCTCCAAAATCCTCACCCAAGATTCCCTGAAGACTCCTTGAAGACTCTTTCTTCAGCAGTATAACAGGTGTCATTTTTCAATTTCAAGGGTAATTTCTACCATTTATATAGCTGGTAGCCTTTATGACTATGCTCTAGTTTGAGAAAATGATAGTCTTAAAATTGGCCCCAAAATCTTCACCGAAGAATCCCTGAAGACTCCTTGAAGATTCTTTCTTCAGCTGAATTGGACCCCTGGACCCCACAAAAAAACAAAACAAAAAAGGACCCCTTCCCAAAGATTTCCTCCGGAAACGCCGGAGGTGGCCATCATTACATGAATGACTATGCTCTAGTTTGAGAAAATGATAGTCTTCGTATTGGCGCCAAAATCTTCACCGAAGAATCCCTGAAGACTCCTTGAAGATTGTTTCTTCAGCTGAACTGGACCCCTGGGCCCCACAAAAAAAAAAAAAAAAAAAAAGGACCCCTTACCAAAGATTTCCTCCGGAATCGCCGGAGGTGGCCATCATTACATGAATGACTATGCTCTAGTTTGAGAAAATGATAGTCTTCGTATTGGCGCCAAAATCTTCACCGAGGAATCCCTGAAGACTCCTTGAAGATTCTTTCTTCAGCTGAACTGGACCCCTGGGCCCCACAAAAAAAAAAAAAGGACCCCTTACCAAAGATTTCCTCCGGAATCGCCGAAGGTGGCCATCATTACATGAATGACTATGCTCTAGTTTGAGAAAATGATAGTCTTCGTGTTGGCGCAAAATCTACACCGAAGAATCCCTGAAGACTCCTTGAAGATTCTTTCTTCAGCTGAACTGGACCCATGGGCCCCACAAAAAAAAAAAAAAAGGACCCCTTACCAAAGCTTTCCTCCGGAATCGCCGGAGGTGGCCATCATTACATGAATGACTATGCTCTAGTTTGAGAAAATGATAGTCTTCGTATTGGCTCCAAAATCTTCACCGAAGAATCCCTGAAGACTCTTTGAAGATTCTTTCTTCAGCTGAATTGGACCCCTAGGCCCCCCCCAAAAAAAACCCAAAAAGGACCCCTTACCAAAGATTTCCTCCGGAATCGCCGGAGGTGGCCATCATTACATGAATGACTATGCTCTAGTTTTAGAAAATGATAGTCTTTATATTGGCTCCAGAATCCTCACCCAAGATTCCCTGAAGACTCCTTGTAGACTCTTTCTTCAGCAGTATAACAGGTGTCATTTTTCAATTTCAAGGGTAATTTCTACCATTTATATAGCTGGTAGCCTTTATGACTATGCTCTAGTTTGAGAAAATGATAGTCTTAGTATTGGAGCCAAAATCTTCACCGAAGAATCCCTGAAGACTCCTTGAAGATTCTTTCTTCAGCTGAATTGGACCCCTGGACCCCACAAAAAAACAAAACAAAAAAGGACCCCTTCCCAAAGATTTCCTCCGGAATCGCCGGAGGTGGCCATCATTACATGAATGACTATGCTCTAGTTTGAGAAAATGATAGTCTTCGTATTGGCGACAAAATCTTCACCGAAGAATCCCTGAAGACTCCTTGAAGATTCTTTCTTCAGCTGAACTGGACCACTGGGCCCACAAAAAAAAAAAACAAAAAAGGACCCCTTACCAAAGATTTCCTCCGGAATCGCCGGAGGTGGCCATCATTACATGAATGACTATGCTCTAGTTTGAGAAAATGATAGTCTTCGTATTGGCTCCAAAATATTCACCGAAGAATCCCTGAAGACTCCTTGAAGATTCTTTCTTCAGCTGAATTGGACCACTGGGCCCACAAAAAAAAAAAACAAAAAAGGACCCCTTACCAAAGATTTCCTCCGGAATCGCCGGAGTTGGCCACCATTACATGAATGACGAGGCTCTAGTTTGAGAAAATGATAGTCTTCGTATTGGCGCCAAAATATTCACCGAAGAATCCCTGAAGACTCCTTGAAGATTCTTTCTTCAGCTGAATTGGACTCCTAGGCCCCACAAAAAAAAAAAAACAAAAAAAACAAAAAAAACTACCCCTTACCAAAGATTTCCTCCGGAATCGCCGGAGGTAGCCATCATTACATGAATGACTATGCTCTAGTTTGAGAAAATGATAGTCTTCGTATTGGCGCCAAAATCTTCACCGAAGAATCCCTGAAGACTCCTTGAAGATTCTTTCTTCAGCTGAACTGGACCCCTGGGCCCCACAAAAAAAAAAAAAAAAAAAAAACACTACCAAAGATTTCCTCCGGAATCGCCGGAGGTGGCCATTATTACTTGAATGACTATGCTCTAGTTTGAGAAAATGATAGTCTTCGTATTGGCTCCAAAATATTCACCGAAGAATCCCTGAACACTCCTTGAAGATTCTTTCTTCAGCTGAACTGGACCCCTGGGCCCCACAAAAAAAAAAAAAAAAGGACCCGTTACCAAAGATTTCCTCCGGAATCGCCGGAGGTGGCCATCATTACATGAATGACTATGCTCTAGTTTGAGAAAATGATAGTCTTCGTATTGGCTCCAAAATATTCACCGAAGAATCCCTGAAGACTCCTTGAAGATTCTTTCTTCAGCTAAATTGGACCACTGGGCCCCACAAAAAAAAAAAACAAAATAGGACCCCTTACCAAAGATTTCCTCCGGAATCGCCGGAGGTGGCCATCATTACATGAATGACTATGCTCTAGTTTGAGAAAATGATAGTCTTCGTATTGGCGCCAAAATCTTCACCGAAGAATCCCTGAAGACTCCTTGAAGATTCTTTCTTCAGCTGAACTGGACCCCTGGGCCCCACAAAAAAAAAAAAAAAAAACTACCAAAGATTTCCTCCGGAATCGCCGGAGGTGGCCATCATTACATGAATGACTATGCTCTAGTTTGAGAAAATGATAGTCTTCATATTGGCTCCAAAATATTCACCGAAGAATCCCTGAAGACTCCTTGAAGATTCTTTCTTCAGCTGAATTGGACCACTGGGCCCCACAAAAAAAAAAAAAAAAACAAAAAAGGACCCCTTACCAAAGATTTCCTCCGGAATCGCAGGAGGTGGCCATCATTACATGAATGACTATGCTCTAGTTTGAGAAAATGATAGTCTTCGTATTGGCGCAAAAAACTTCACCGAAGAATCCCTGAAGACTCCTTGAATATTCTTTCTTCAGCTGAATTGGACTCCTGGGCCCCACAAAAAAAAAACAAAAAACTACCCCTTACCAAAGATTTCCTCCGGAATCGCCTGAGGTGGCCATCATTACATGAATGACTATGCTCTAGTTTGAAAAAATGATAGTCTTCGTATTAGCGCCAAAATATTCACCGAAGAATCCCTGAAGACTCCTTGAAGATTCTTTCTTCAGCTGAACTGGACCCCTGGGCCCCACAAAAAAAAAAAAAAAAAAAAAAAACACTACCAAAGATTTACTCCGGAATCGCCGGAGGTGGCCATTATTACTTGAATGACTATGCTCTAGTTTGAGAAAATGATAGTCTTCGTATTGGCTCCAAAATATTCACCGAAGAATCCCTGAACACTCCTTGAAGATTCTTTCTTCAGCTGAACTGGACCCCTGGGCCCCACAAAAAAAAAAAAAAAAAAGGACCCCTTACCAAAGATTTCCTCCGGAATCGCCGGAGGTGGCCATGATTACATGAATGACTATGCTCTAGTTTGAGAAAATGATAGTCTTCGTATTGGCGCAAAATCTTCACCGAAGAATCCCTGAAGACTCCTTGAAGATTCTTTCTTCAGCAGAACTGGACCCCTGGGCCCCACAAAAAAAAAAAAAAAAAAAAAAGGATCCCTTACCAAAGATTTCCTCCGGAATCGCCGGAGGTGGCCATCATTACATGAATGACTATGCTCTAGTTTGAGAAAATGATAGTCTTCGTATTGGCTCCAAAATCTTCACCGAAGAATCCCCGAAGACTCTTTGAAGATTCTTTCTTCAGCTGAATTGGACCCCTGGGCCCCACAAAAAAAAAAAAAAAAAGGACCCCTTACCAAAGATTTCCTCCGGAATCGCCGGAGGTGGCCATCATTACATGAATGACAATGCTCTAGTTTTAGAAAATGATAGTCTTCATATTGGCTCCAAAATCCTCACCCAAGATTCCCTGAAGACTCCTTGAAGACTCTTTCTTCAGCACTATAACAGGTGTCATTTTTCAATTTCAAGGGTCATTTCTACCATTTATATAGATGGTAGCCATTATGACTATGCTCTAGTTTGAGAAAATGATAGTCTTAGTATTGGCGCCAAAATCTTCACCGAAGAATCCCTGAAGACTCCTTGAAGATTCTTTCTTCAGCTGAATTGGACTCCTAGGCCCCACAAAAAAAAAAAAACAAAAAAAACAAAAAAACTACCCCTTACCAAAGATTTCCTCCGGAATCGCCGGAGGTAGCCATCATTACATGAATGACTATGCTCTAGTTTGAGAAAATGATAGTCTTCGTATTGGCGCCAAAATCTTCACCGAAGAATCCCTGAAGACTCCTTGAAGATTCTTTCTTCAGCTGAACTGGACCCCTGGGCCCCACAAAAAAAAAAAAAAAAAAAAAAAACACTACCAAAGATTTCCTCCGGAATCGCCGGAGGTGGCCATTATTACTTGAATGACTATGCTCTAGTTTGAGAAAATGATAGTCTTCGTATTGGCTCCAAAATATTCACCGAAGAATCCCTGAACACTCCTTGAAGATTCTTTCTTCAGCTGAACTGGACCCCTGGGCCCCACAAAAAAAAAAAAAAAAGGACCCGTTACCAAAGATTTCCTCCGGAATCGCCGGAGGTGGCCATCATTACATGAATGACTATGCTCTAGTTTGAGAAAATGATAGTCTTCGTATTGGCTCCAAAATATTCACCGAAGAATCCCTGAAGACTCCTTGAAGATTCTTTCTTCAGCTAAATTGGACCACTGGGCCCCACAAAAAAAAAAAACAAAATAGGACCCCTTACCAAAGATTTCCTCCGGAATCGCCGGAGGTGGCCATCATTACATGAATGACTATGCTCTAGTTTGAGAAAATGATAGTCTTCGTATTGGCGCCAAAATCTTCACCGAAGAATCCCTGAAGACTCCTTGAAGATTCTTTCTTCAGCTGAACTGGACCCCTGGGCCCCACAAAAAAAAAAAAAAAAAACTACCAAAGATTTCCTCCGGAATCGCCGGAGGTGGCCATCATTACATGAATGACTATGCTCTAGTTTGAGAAAATGAAAGTCTTCATATTGGCTCCAAAATATTCACCGAAGAATCCCTGAAGACTCCTTGAAGATTCTTTCTTCAGCTGAATTGGACCACTGGGCCCCACAAAAAAAAAAAAAAAACAAAAAAGGACCCCTTACCAAAGATTTCCTCCGGAATCGCTGGAGGTGGCCATCATTACATGAATGACTATGCTCTAGTTTGAGAAAATGATAGTCTTCGTATTGGCGCAAAAAACTTCACCGAAGAATCCCTGAAGACTCCTTGAATATTCTTTCTTCAGCTGAATTGGACTCCTGGGCCCCACAAAAAAAAAACAAAAAACTACCCCTTACCAAAGATTTCCTCCGGAATCGCCTGAGGTGGCCATCATTACATGAATGACTATGCTCTAGTTTGAAAAAATGATAGTCTTCGTATTAGCGCCAAAATATTCACCGAAGAATCCCTGAAGACTCCTTGAAGATTCTTTCTTCAGCTGAACTGGACCCCTGGGCCCCACAAAAAAAAAAAAAAAAAAAAAAAACACTACCAAAGATTTACTCCGGAATCGCCGGAGGTGGCCATTATTACTTGAATGACTATGCTCTAGTTTGAGAAAATGATAGTCTTCGTATTGGCTCCAAAATATTCACCGAAGAATCCCTGAACACTCCTTGAAGATTCTTTCTTCAGCTGAACTGGACCCCTGGGCCCCACAAAAAAAAAAAAAAAAAAAGGACCCCTTACCAAAGATTTCCTCCGGAATCGCCGGAGGTGGCCATGATTACATGAATGACTATGCTCTAGTTTGAGAAAATGATAGTCTTCGTATTGGCGCAAAATCTTCACCGAAGAATCCCTGAAGACTCCTTGAAGATTCTTTCTTCATCAGAACTGGACCCCTGGGCCCCACAAAAAAAAAAAAAAAAAAAAAGGATCCCTTACCAAAGATTTCCTCCGGAATCGCCGGAGGTGGCCATCATTACATGAATGACTATGCTCTAGTTTGAGAAAATGATAGTCTTCGTATTGGCTCCAAAATCTTCACCGAAGAATCCCCGAAGACTCTTTGAAGATTCTTTCTTCAGCTGAATTGGACCCCTGGGCCCCACAAAAAAAAAAAAAAAAAGGACCCCTTACCAAAGATTTCCTCCGGAATCGCCGGAGGTGGCCATCATTACATGAATGACAATGCTCTAGTTTTAGAAAATGATAGTCTTCATATTGGCTCCAAAATCCTCACCCAAGATTCCCTGAAGACTCCTTGAAGACTCTTTCTTCAGCACTATAACAGGTGTCATTTTTCAATTTCAAGGGTCATTTCTACCATTTATATAGATGGTAGCCATTATGACTATGCTCTAGTTTGAGAAAATGATAGTCTTAGTATTGGCGCCAAAATCTTCACCGAAGAATCCCTGAAGACTCCTTGAAGATTCTTTCTTCAGCTGAATTGGACCCCTGGACCCCACAAAAAAACAAAACAAAAAAGGACCCCTTCCCAAAGATTTCCTCCGGAATCGCCGGAGGTGGCCATCATTACATGAATGACTATGCTCTAGTTTGAGAAAATGATAGTCTTCGTATTGGCGCCAAAATCTTCACCGAAGAATCCCTGAAGACTCCTTGAAGATTCTTTCTTCAGCTGAACTGGACCCCTGGGCCCCACAAAAAAAAAAAAAAAAGGACCCCTTACCAAAGATTTCCTCCGGAATCGCCGGAGGTGGCCATCATTACATGAATGACTATGCTCTAGTTTGAGAAAATGATAGTCTTCGTATTGGCTCCAAAATATTCACCGAAGAATCCCTGAAGACTCCTTGAAGATTCTTTCTTCAGCTGAATTGGACCACTGGGCCCCACAAAAAAAAAAAAAACAAAAAAGGACCCCTTACCAAAGATTTCCTCCGGAATCGCCTGAGGTGGCCATCATTACATGCATGACTAGGCTCTAGTTTGAGGAAATGATAGTCTTCGTATTGGCACCCAAATCTTCACTGAAGAATCCCTGAAGACTCCTTGAAGATTCTTTCTTCAGCTGAATTGGACCCCTGGGCCCCACAAAAAAAAACTAAAAAGGACCCCTTACCAAAAATTTCCTCCGGAATCGCCGGAGGTGGCCATTATTATATGAATGACTAAGCTCTAGTTTGAGAAAATGATAGTCTTCGTATTGGCGCCAAAATCTTCACCGAAGAATCCCTGAAGACTCCTTGAAGATTCTTTCTTCAGCTGAATTGGACCCCTGGGCCCCCCCCCCAAAAAAAAAAGGACCCCTTACCAAAGATTTCCTCCGGAATCGCCGGAGGTGGCCATCATTACATGAATGACTATGCTCTAGTTTGAGATAATGATAGTCTTCGTATTGGCTCCAAAATCTTCACCGAAGAATCCCTGAAGACTCCTTGAAGATTCTTTCTTCAGCTGAACTGGAACCCTGGGCCCCACAAAAAAAAAAAAAGGACCCCTTACCAAAGATTTCCTCCGGAATCGCCGGAGGTGGCCATCATTACATGAATGACTATGCTCTAGTTTGAGAAAATGATAGTCTTCTTGTTGGTGCCAAAATCTTCGCCGAAGAATCCCTGAAGACTCCTTGAAGATTCTTTCTTCAGCTGAACTGGACCCCTGGGCCCCACAAAAAAAACAAAAAAGGACCCCCTACCAAAGATTTCCTCCGGAATCGCCAGAGGTGGCCATCATTACATGAATGACTATGCTCTAGTTTGAGAAAATGATAGTCTTCGTATTGGCGCCAAAATCTTCACCGAAGAATCCCTGAAGACTCCTTAAAGATTCTTTCTTCAGCTGAATTGGACCCCTGGGCCCCACAAAAAAAAAAACAAAAAAGGACCCCTTACCAAAGATTTACTCCGGAATCGCTGGAGGTGGCCATCATTACATGAATGACTATGCTCTAGTTTGAGAAAATGATAATCTTCGTTTTGGCGCCAAAATCTTCACCGAAGAATCCCTGAAGACTCTTTGAAGATTCTTTCTTCAGCTGAACTGGACCCCTGGGCCACAAAAAAAAAAAAAAAAAAAAAAGGACCCGTAACCGAAGATTTCCTCCGGAATTGCCGGAGGTGGCCATCATTACATGAATGACTATGCTCTAGTTTGAGAAAATGATAGTCTTCGTATTGGCTCCAAAATCTTCACCGAAGAATCCCTGAAGACTCTTTGAAGATTCTTTCTTCAGCTGAATTGGACCCCTGGGCCCCACAAAAAAAAAACAAAAAAGGACCCCTTACCAAAGATTTCCTCCGGAATCGCCGGAGGTGGCCATCATTACATGAATGACTATGCTCTAGTTTTAGAAAATGATAGTCTTCATATTGGCTCCAAAATCCTCACCCAAGATTCCCTGAAGACTCCTTGAAGACTCTTTCTTCAGCAGTATAACAGGTGTCATTTTTCAATTTCAAGGGTAATTTCTACCATTTATATAGCTGGTAGCCTTTATGACTATACTCTAGTTTGAGAAAATGATAGTCTTAGTATTGGCGCCAAAATCTTCACTGAAGAATCCCTGAAGACTCCTTGAAGATTCTTTCTTCAGCTGAATTGGACCCCTGGGCCCCACAAAAAAAAAAAAAAAAAAAGGACCCCTTACCAAAGATTTCCTCCGGAATCGTCGGAGGTGGCCATCATTACATGAATGACTATGCCCTAGTTTGAGAAAATGATAGTCTTCGTATTGGTGCCAAAATCTTCACCGAAGAATCCCTGAAGACTCCTTGAAGATTCTTTCTTCAGCTGAACTGGACGCCTGGGCCCCACAAAAAAAAAAAAAAAAAGGACCCCTTACCAAAGATTTCCTCCGGAATCGCCGGAGGTGGCCATCATTACATGAATGACTATGCTCTAGTTTGAGAAAATGATAGTCTTCGTATTGGCTTCAAAATATTCACCGAAGAATCCCTGAAGACTCCTTGAAGATTCTTTCTTCAGCTGAATTGGACCCCTGGGCCCCACAAAAAAAAACAAAAAACTACCCTTTACCAAAGATTTCCTCCGGAATCGCCGGAGGTGGCCATCATTACATGAATGACTATGCTCTAGTTTGAGAAAATGATAGTCTTCGTATTGGCGCCAAAATCTTCACCGAAGAATCCCTGAAGACTCCTTGAAGATTCTTTCTTCAGCTGAATTGGACCCCTGGGCCCCACAAAAAAAAAAACAAAAAAGGACCCCTTACCAAAGATTTCCTCCGGAATCGCCGGAGGTGGCCATCATTACATGAATGACTATGCTCTAGTTTGAGAAAATGATAGTCTTCGTATTGGCGCCAAAATCTTCACCGAAGAATCCCTGAAGACTCCTTGAAGATTCCCTCTTCAGCTGAACTGGACCCCTGGGCCCCACAAAAAAAAAAAAAAAGGACCCCTTACCAAAGATTTCCTCCGGAATCGCCGGAGGTGGCCATAATTACATGAATGACTATGCTCTAGTTTGAGAAAATGATAGTCTTCGTATTGGCTCCAAAATCTTCACCGAAGAATCCCTGAAGACTCTTTGAAGATTCTTTCTTCAGCTGAATTGGACCCCTGGGCCCCACAAAAAAAACAAAAAAGGACCCCTTACCAAAGATTTCCTCCGGAATCGCCGGAGGTGGCCACCATTACATGAATGACTATGCTCTAGTTTGAGAAAATGATAGTCTTCGTATTGGTGCCAAAATCTTCAATGAAGAATCCCTGAAGACTCCTTGAAGATTCTTTCTTCAGCTGAAGTGGACCCCTGGGCCCCACAAAAAAAAAAAAAAAGGACCCCTTACCAAAGATTTCTTCCGGAATCGCTGGAGGTGGCCATCATTACATGAATGACTATGATCTAGTTTGAGAAAATGATAGACTTCGTATTGGCGCCAAAATCTTCACCGAAGAATCCCTGAAGACTCCTTGAAGATTCTTTCTTCAGCTGAATTGAACCCCTGGGCCCCACAAAAAAAAACAATAAAAGATGCCTTACCAAAGATTTCCTCCGGAATCGCCGGAGGTGGCCATTATTACATGAATGACTAAGCTCTAGTTTGAGAAAATGATAGTCTTCGTATTGGCGCCAAAATCTTCACCGAAGAATCCCTGAAGACTCCTTGAAGATTCTTTCTTCAGCTGAATTGAACCCTTGGGCCCCACAAAAAAAAAAAAACAATAAAAGACGCCTTACCAAAGATTTCCTCCGGAATCGCCGGAGGTGGCCATCATTACATGAATGACTATGCTCTAGTATGAGAAAATGATAGTCTTCGTATTGGCGCCAAAATCTTCACCGAAGAATCCCTGAATACTCCTTGAAGATTCTTTCTTCAGCTGAACTGGACCCCTGGGCCCCACAAAAAAAAAAAAAAAAAAGGACCCCTTACCAAAGATTTCCTCCGGAATCACCGGAGGTGGCCATCATTACATGAATGACTATGCTCTAGTTTGAGAAAATGATAATCTTCGTATTGGCTCCAAAATCTTCACCGAATAATCCCTGAAGTCTCTTTGAAGATTCTTTCTTCAGCTGAATTGGACCCCTGGGCCCCACAAAAAAAAAAAAAAAGGACCCCTTACCAAAGATTTTCTCCGGAATCGCGGGAGGTGGCCATCATTACATGAATGACTATGCTCTAGTTTTAGAAAATGATAGTCTTCATATTGGCTCCAGAATCCTCACCCAAGATTCCCTGAAGACTCCTTGAAGACTCTTTCTTCAGCAGTATAACAGGTGTCATTTTTCAATTTCAAGGGTAATTTCTACCATTTATATAGCTGGTAGCCTTTATGACTATGCTCTAGTTTGAGAAAATGATAGTCTTAGTATTGGCGCCAAAATCTTCACCGAAGAATCCCTGAAGACTCCTTGAAGATTCTTTCTTCAGCTGAACTGGACCCCTGGGCCCCACAAAAAAAAACAAAAAAGGACCCCTTACCAAAGATTTCCTCCGGAATCGCCGGAGGTGGCCATCATTACATGAATGACTATGCTCTAGTTTGAGAAAATGATAGTCTTCGTATTGGCTCCAAAATATTCACCGAAGAATCCCTGAAGACTCCTTGAAGATTCTTTCTTCAGCTGAATTGGACCACTGGGCCCCACAAAAAAAAAAAAACAAAAAAGGACCCCTTACCAAAGATTTCCTCCGGAATCGCCTGAGGTGGCCATCATTACATGCATGACTAGGCTCTAGTTTGAGGAAATGATAGTCTTCGTATTGGCGCCAAAATCTTCACTGAAGAATCCCTGAAGACTCCTTGAAGATTCTTTCTTCAGCTGAATTGGACCCCTGGGCCCCACAAAAAAAAACAAAAAAGGACCCCTTACCAAAGATTTCCTCCGGAATCGCCGGAGGTGGCCATTATTATATGAATGACTAAGCTCTAGTTTGAGAAAATGATAGTCTTCGTATTGGCGCCAAAATCTTCACCGAAGAATCCCTGAAGACTCCTTGAAGATTCTTTCTTCAGCTGAATTGGACCCCTGGGCCCAAAAAAAAAAAAACAAAAAAGGACCCCTTACCAAAGATTTCCTCCGGAATCGCCGGAGGTGGCCATCATTACATGAATGACTATGCTCTAGTTTGAGATAATGATAGTCTTCGTATTGGCTCCAAAATCTTCACCGAAGAATCCCTGAAGACTCCTTGAAGATTCTTTCTTCAGCTGAACTGGAACCCTGGGCCCCACAAAAAAAAAAAAAAGGACCCCTTACCAAAGATTTCCTCCGGAATCGCCGGAGGTGGCCATCATTACATGAATGACTATGCTCTAGTTTGAGAAAATGATAGTCTTCGTGTTGGTGCCAAAATCTTCGCCGAAGAATCCCTGAAGACTCCTTGAAGATTCTTTCTTCAGCTGAACTGGACCCCTGGGCCCCACAAAAAAAACAAAAAAGGACCCCCTACCAAAGATTTCCTCCGGAATCGCCAGAGGTGGCCATCATTACATGAATGACTATGCTCTAGTTTGAGAAAATGATAGTCTTCGTATTGGCGCCAAAATCTTCACCGAAGAATCCCTGAAGACTCCTTGAAGATTCTTTCTTCAGCTGAATTGGACCCCTGGGCCCCACAAAAAAAAAAAACAAAAAAGGACCCCTTACCAAAGATTTACTCCGGAATCGCTGGAGGTGGCCATCATTACATGAATGACTATGCTCTAGTTTGAGAAAATTATAATCTTCGTTTTGGCGCCAAAATCTTCACCGAAGAATCCCTGAAGACTCCTTGAAGATTCTTTCTTCAGCTGAACTGGACCCCTGGGCCCCACAAAAAAAAAAAAAAAAAAAAAAAGGACCCGTAACCGAAGATTTCCTCCGGAATTGCCGGAGGTGGCCATCATTACATGAATGACTATGCTCTAGTTTGAGAAAATGATAGTCTTCGTATTGGCTCCAAAATCTTCACCGAAGAATCCCTGAAGACTCTTTGAAGATTCTTTCTTCAGCTGAATTGGACCCCTGGGCCCCACAAAAAAAAAAACAAAAAAGGACCCCTTACCAAAGATTTCCTCCGGAATCGCCGGAGGTGGCCATCATTACATGAATGACTATGCTCTAGTTTTAGAAAATGATAGTCTTCATATTGGCTCCAAAATCCTCACCCAAGATTCCCTGAAGACTCCTTGAAGACTCTTTCTTCAGCAGTATAACAGGTGTCATTTTTCAATTTCAAGGGTAATTTCTACCATTTATATAGCTGGTAGCCTTTATGACTATACTCTAGTTTGAGAAAATGATAGTCTTAGTATTGGCGCCAAAATCTTCACTGAAGAATCCCTGAAGACTCCTTGAAGATTCTTTCTTCAGCTGAATTGGACCCCTGGGCCCCACAAAAAAAAAAAAAAAAAAAAAAGGACCCCTTACCAAAGATTTCCTCCGGAATCGTCGGAGGTGGCCATCATTACATGAATGACTATGCTCTAGTTTGAGAAAATGATAGTCTTCGTATTGGTGCCAAAATCTTCACCGAAGAATCCCTGAAGATTCCTTGAAGATTCTTTCTTCAGCTGAATTGGACCCCTGGGCCCCACAAAAAAAAAAAAAAAAAAGGACCCCTTACCAAAGATTTCCTCCGGAATCGCCGGAGGTGGCCATCATTACATGAATGACTATGCTCTAGTTTGAGAAAATGATAGTCTTCGTATTGGCTTCAAAATATTCACCGAAGAATCCCTGAAGAATCCTTGAAGATTCTTTCTTCAGCTGAATTGGACCCCTGGGCCCCACAAAAAAAAACAAAAAACTACCCCTTACCAAAGATTTCCTCCGGAATCGCCGGAGGTGGCCATCATTACATGAATGACTATGCTCTAGTTTGAGAAAATGATAGTCTTCGTATTGGCGCCAAAATCTTCACCGAAGAATCCCTGAAGACTCCTTGAAGATTCTTTCTTCAGCTGAATTGGACCCCTGGGCCCCACAAAAAAAAAAACAAAAAAGGACCCCTTACCAAAGATTTCCTCCGGAATCGCCGAAGGTGGCCATCATTACATGAATGACTATGCTCTAGTTTGAGAAAATGATAGTCTTCGTATTGGCGCCAAAATCTTCACCGAAGAATCCCTGAAGACTCCTTGAAGATTCCCTCTTCAGCTGAACTGGACCCCTGGACCCCACAAAAAAAAAAAAGGACCCCTTACCAAAGATTTCCTCCGGAATCGCCGGAGGTGGCCATAATTACATGAATGACTATGCTCTAGTTTGAGAAAATGATAGTCTTCGTATTGGCTCCAAAATCTTCACCGAAGAATCCCTGAAGACTCTTTGAAGATTCTTTCTTCAGCTGAATTGGACCCCTGGGCCCCACAAAAAAAACAAAAAAGGACCCCTTACCAAAGATTTCCTCCGGAATCGCCGGAGGTGGCCACCATTACATGAATGACTATGCTCTAGTTTGAGAAAATGATAGTCTTCGTATTGGTGCCAAAATCTTCAATGAAGAATCCCTGAAGACTCCTTGAAGATTCTTTCTTCAGCTGAACTGGACCCCTGGGCCCCACAAAAAAAAAAAAAGGACCCCTTACCAAAGATTTCCTCCGGAATCGCTGGAGGTGGCCATCATTACATGAATGACTATGATCTAGTTTGAGAAAATGATAGACTTCGTATTGGCGCCAAAATCTTCACCGAAGAATCCCTGAAGACTCCTTGAAGATTCTTTCTTCAGCTGAATTGAACCCCTGGGCCCCACAAAAAAAAAAACAATAAAAGATGCCTTACCAAAGATTTCCTCCGGAATCGCCGGAGGTGGCCATTATTACATGAATGACTAAGCTCTAGTTTGAGAAAATGATAGTCTTCGTATTGGCGCCAAAATCTTCACCGAAGAATCCCTGAAGACTCCTTGAAGATTCTTTCTTCAGCTGAATTGAACCCCTGGGCCCCACAAAAAAAAAAACAATAAAAGACGCCTTACCAAAGATTTCCTCCGGAATCGCCGGAGGTGGCCATCATTACATGAATGACTATGCTCTAGTATGAGAAAATGATAGTCTTCGTATTGGCGCCAAAATCTTCACCGAAGAATCCCTGAATACTCCTTGAAGATTCTTTCTTCAGCTGAACTGGACCCCTGGGCCCCACAAAAAAAAAAAAAAAAAGGACCCCTTACCAAAGATTTCCTCCGGAATCACCGGAGGTGGCCATCATTACATGAATGACTATGCTCTAGTTTGAGAAAATGATAGTCTTCGTATTGGCTCCAAAATCTTCACCGAAGAATCCCTGAAGACTCCTTGAAGATTCTTTCTTCAGCTGAATTGGACCCCTGGGCCCCCCCAAAAAAAACAAAAAAGGACCCCTTACCAAATATTTCCTCCGGAATCGCCGGAGGTTGCCATCATTACATGAATGACTATGCTCTAGTTTGAGAAAATGATAGTCTTCGTATTGGCGCAAAATCTTCACCGAAGAATCCCTGAAGACTCCTTGAAGATTCTTTCTTCAGCTGAACTGGACCCCTGGGCCCCACAAAAAAAAAAAAAAAACACAAAAAAGGACCCCTTACCAAAGATTTCCTCCGGAATCGCCGGAGGTGGCCATCATTACATGAATGACTATGCTCTAGTTTGAGAAAATGATAGTCTTCGTATTGGCTCCAAAATCTTCACCGAAGAATCCCTGAAGTCTCTTTGAAGATACTTTCTTCAGCTGAATTGGACCCCTGGGCCCCACAAAAAAAAAAAAGGACCCCTTACCAAAGATTTTCTACGGAATCGCGGGTGGTGGCCATCATTACATGAATGACTATGCTCTAGTTTTAGAAAATGATAGTCTTCATATTGGCTCCAGAATCCTCACCCAAGATTCCCTGAAGACTCCTTGAAGACTCTTTCTTCAGCAGTATAACAGGTGTCATTTTTCAATTTCAAGGGTAATTTCTACCATTTATATAGCTGGTAGCCTTTATGACTATGCTCTAGTTCGAGAAAATGATAGTCTTAGTATTGGCGCCAAAATCTTCACCGAAGAATCCCTGAAGACTCCTTGAAGATTCTTTCTTCAGCTGAATTGGAACCCTGGACCAAACAAAAAAACAAAACAAAAAAGGACCCCTTACCAAAGATTTCCTCCAGAATTGTCGGAGGTGGCCATCATTACATGAATGACTATGCTCTAGTTTGAGAAAATGATACTCTTCGTATTGGTGCCAAAATCTTCACCGAAGAATCCCTGAAGACTCCTTGAAGATTCTTTCTTCAGCTGAACTGGACCCCTGGGCCCCACAAAAAAAAACAAAAAAGGACCCCTTACCAAAGATTTCCTCCGAAATCGCCGGAGGTGGCCATAATTACATGAATGACTATGCTCTAGTTTGAGAAAATGATAGTCTTCGTATTGGCTCCAAAATCTTCACCGAAGAATCCCTGAAGACTCTTTGAAGATTCTTTCTTCAGCTGAATTGGACCCCTGGGCCCCACAAAAAAAACAAAAAAGGACCCTTACCAAAGATTTCCTCCGGAATCGCCGGAGGTGGCCACCATTACATGAATGACTATGCTCTAGTTTGAGAAAATGATAGTCTTCGTATTGGTGCCAAAATCTTCAATGAAGAATCCCTGAAGACTCCTTGAAGATTCTTTCTTCAGCTGAACTGGACCCCTGGGCCCCACAAAAAAAAAAAAAGGACCCCTTACCAAAGATTTCCTCCGGAATCGCTGGAGGTGGCCATCATTACATGAATGACTATGATCTAGTTTGAGAAAATGATAGACTTCGTATTGGCGCCAAAATCTTCACCGAAGAATCCCTGAAGACTCCTTGAAGATTCTTTCTTCAGCTGAATTGAACCCCTGGGCCCCACAAAAAAAAAAACAATAAAAGATGCCTTACCAAAGATTTCCTCCGGAATCGCCGGAGGTGGCCATTATTACATGAATGACTAAGCTCTAGTTTGAGAAAATGATAGTCTTCGTATTGGCGCCAAAATCTTCACCGAAGAATCCCTGAAGACTCCTTGAAGATTCTTTCTTCAGCTGAATTGAACCCCTGGGCCCCACAAAAAAAAAAAAAACAATAAAAGACGCCTTACCAAAGATTTCCTCCGGAATCGCCGGAGGTGGCCATCATTACATGAATGACTATGCTCTAGTATGAGAAAATGATAGTCTTCGTATTGGCGCCAAAATCTTCACCGAAGAATCCCTGAATACTCCTTGAAGATTCTTTCTTCAGCTGAACTGGACCCCTGGGCCCCACAAAAAAAAAAAAAAAAAGGACCCCTTACCAAAGATTTCCTCCGGAATCACCGGAGGTGGCCATCATTACATGAATGACTATGCTCTAGTTTGAGAAAATGATAGTCTTCGTATTGGCTCCAAAATCTTCACCGAAGAATCCCTGAAGACTCCTTGAAGATTCTTTCTTCAGCTGAATTGGACCCCTGGGCCCCCCCAAAAAAAACAAAAAAGGACCCCTTACCAAATATTTCCTCCGGAATCGCCGGAGGTTGCCATCATTACATGAATGACTATGCTCTAGTTTGAGAAAATGATAGTCTTCGTATTGGCGCAAAATCTTCACCGAAGAATCCCTGAAGACTCCTTGAAGATTCTTTCTTCAGCTGAACTGGACCCCTGGGCCCCACAAAAAAAAAAAAAAAACACAAAAAAGGACCCCTTACCAAAGATTTCCTCCGGAATCGCCGGAGGTGGCCATCATTACATGAATGACTATGCTCTAGTTTGAGAAAATGATAGTCTTCGTATTGGCTCCAAAATCTTCACCGAAGAATCCCTGAAGTCTCTTTGAAGATACTTTCTTCAGCTGAATTGGACCCCTGGGCCCCACAAAAAAAAAAAAGGACCCCTTACCAAAGATTTTCTACGGAATCGCGGGTGGTGGCCATCATTACATGAATGACTATGCTCTAGTTTTAGAAAATGATAGTCTTCATATTGGCTCCAGAATCCTCACCCAAGATTCCCTGAAGACTCCTTGAAGACTCTTTCTTCAGCAGTATAACAGGTGTCATTTTTCAATTTCAAGGGTAATTTCTACCATTTATATAGCTGGTAGCCTTTATGACTATGCTCTAGTTCGAGAAAATGATAGTCTTAGTATTGGCGCCAAAATCTTCACCGAAGAATCCCTAAAGACTCCTTGAAGATTCTTTCTTCAGCTGAATTGGAACCCTGGACCAAACAAAAAAACAAAACAAAAAAGGACCCCTTACCAAAGATTTCCTCCAGAATTGTCGGAGGTGGCCATCATTACATGAATGACTATGCTCTAGTTTGAGAAAATGATACTCTTCGTATTGGTGCCAAAATCTTCACCGAAGAATCCCTGAAGACTCCTTGAAGATTCTTTCTTCAGCTGAACTGGACCCCTGGGCCCCACAAAAAAAAACAAAAAAGGACCCCTTACCAAAGATTTCCTCCGAAATCGCCGGAGGTGGCCATCATTACATGAATGACTATGCTCAAGTTTGAGAAAATGATAGTCTTCGTATTGGCTTCAAAATATTCACCGAAGAATCCCTGAAGACTCCTTGAAGATTCTTTCTTCAGCTGAATTGGACCACTGGGCCCCACAAAAAGAAACAAAAAAGGACCCCTTACCAAAGATTTCCTCCGGAATCGCCGGAGGTGGCCATCATTACATGAATGACTATGCTCTAGTTTGAGAAAATGATAGTCTTCGTATTGGCGCCAAAATCTTCACCGAAGAATCCCTGAAGACTCCTTGAAGATTCTTTCTTCAGCTGAATTGGACCCCTGGGCCCCACAAAAAAAAAAAAACAAAAAAGGACCCCTTGCCAAAGATTTCCTCCGGAATTGCAGGAGGTAGCCATCCTTACATGAATGACTATGCTCTAGTTTGAGAAAATGATAGTCTTCGTATTGTTGCCAAAATCTTCAATGAAGAATCCCTGAAGAGTCCTTGAAGATTCTTTCTTCAGCTGAACTGGACCCCTGGGCCCCACGAAAAAAAAAAAGGACCCCTTACCAAAGATTTCCTCGGAATCGCTGGAGGTGGCCATCATTACATGAATGACTATGATCTAGTTTGAGAAAATGATAGACTTCGTATTGGCGCCAAAATCTTCACCGAAGAATCCCTGAAGACTCCTTGAAGATTCTTTCTTCAGCTGAATTGAACCCCTGGGCCCCACAAAAAAAAAACAAAAAAAGACCCCTTACCAAAGATTTCCTCCGGAATCGCCGGAGGTGGCCATGATTACATGAATGACTATGCTCTAGTTTGAGAAAATGATAGTCTTCGTATTGCCGCAAAATCTTCACCGAAGAATCCCTGAATACTCCTTGAAGATTCTTTCTTCAGCTGAACTGGACCCCTGGGCCCCACACAAAAAAAAAAAAAAAAAAAGGACCCCTTACCAAAGATTTCCTCCGGAATCGCCGGAGGTGGCCATCATTACATGAATGACTATGCTCTAGTTTGAGAAAATGATAGTCTTCGTATTGGCTCCAAAATCTTCACCGAAGAATCCCTGAAGACTCTTTGAAGATTCTTTCTTCAGCTGAATTGGACCCCTGGGCCCCACAAAAAAAAAAAAAAAAGCATCCCTTACCAAAGATTTCCTCCGGAATCGCTGGAGGTGGCCATCATTACATGAATGACTATGCTCTAGTTTTAGAAAATGATAGTCTTCATATTGGCTCCTGAATCCTCACACAAGATTCCCTGAAGACTCCTTGAAGACTCTTTCTTCAGCAGTATAACAGGTGTCATTTTTCAATTTCAAGGGTAATTTCTACCATTTATATAGCTGGTAGCCTTTATGACTATGCTCTAGTTTGAGAAAATGATAGTCTTAGTAATGGCCCCAAAATCTTCACCAAAGAATCCCTGAAGACTTCTTGAAGATTCTTTCTTCAGCTGAATTGGACCCCTGGGCCCCACAAAAAAAAAAAACAAAAAAGGACCCCTTACCAAAGATTTCCTCCGGAATCTCCGGAGGTGGCCATCATTACATGAATGTCTATGCTCTAGTTTGAGAAAATGATAGTCTTCGTATTGGCGCCAAAATCTTCACCGAAGAATCCCTGAAGACTCCTTGAAGATTCTTTCTTCAGCTGAACTGGACCCCTGGGCCCCACAAAAAAAACAAAAGAAAAAAGGACCCCTTACCAAAGATTTCCTCCGGAATCGCCGGAGGTGGCCATCATTACATGAATGACTATGCTCTAGTTTGAGAAAATGATAGTCTTCGTATTGGCGCCAAAATCTTCACAGAAGAATCCCTGAAGACTCCTTGAAGATTCTTTCTTCAGCTGAACTGGACCCCTGGGCCCCACGAAAAAAAAAAAAAAAAAAGGACCCCTTACCAAAGATTTCCTCCGGAATCGCTGGAGATTGCCATCATTGCATGAATGACTATGCTCTAGTTTGAGAAAATGATAGTCTTCGTATTGGCTCCAAAATATTCACCGAAGAATCCCTAAAGACTCCTTGAAGATTCTTTCTTCAGCTGAATTGGACCACTGGGCCCCACAAAAAATAAAAAACAAAAAAGGACCCCTTACCAAAGATTTCCTCCGGAATCGCCGGAGGTGGCCATCATTACATGAATGACTATGCTCTAGTTTGAGAAAATGATAGTCTTCGTATTGGCGCCATAATCTTCACCGAAGAATTCCTGAAGACTCCTTGAAGATTCTTTCTTCAGCTGAACTGGACCCCTGGGCCCCATGAATAAAAAAAAAGGACCCCCTACCAAAGATTTCCTCCGGAATCGCCGGAGGTGGCCATCATTACATGAATGACTATGCTCTAGTTTGAGAAAATGATAGTCTTCGTATTGGCTCCAAAATATTCACCGAAGAATCCCTGAAGACTCCTTGAAGATTCTTTCTTCAGCTGAATTGGACCACTGGGCCCCACAAAAAAAAAACGAAAAAGGACCCCTTACCAAAGATTTCCTCCGGAATCGCCGGAGGTGGCCATCATTACATGAATGACTATGCTCTAGTTTGAGAAAATGATAGTCTTCGTATTGGCGCAAAAATCTTCACCGAAGAATCCCTGAAGACTCCTTGAAGATTCTTTTTTCAGCTAAATTGGACTCCTGGGCCCCACAAAAAAAGAAACAAAAACTACCCCTTACCAAAGATTTCCTCCGGAATCGCCGGAGGTAGCCATCATTACATGAATGACTATGCTCTAGTTTGAGAAAATGATAGTCTTCGTATTGGCGCAAAATCTTCACCGAAGAATCCCTGAAGACTCCTTGAAGATTCTTTCTTCAGCTGAACTGGACCCCTGGCCCCACAAAAAAAAAAAAAAAAACAAAAAAGGACCCCTTACCAAAGACTTCCTCCGGAATCGCCGGAGGTGGCCATCATTACATGAATGACTATGCTCTAGTTTGAGAAAATGATAGTCTTCGTATTGGCTCCAAAATCTTCACCGAAGAATCCCTGAAGACTCCTTGAAGATTCTTTCTTCAGCTGAATTGGACCCCTGGGCCCCATAGAAAAAAACAAAAAAGGACCCCTTACAAAGATTTCCTCCGGAATCGCCGGAGGTGGCCATCATTACATGAATGACTATGCTCTAGTTTGAGAAAATGATAATCTTCGTATTGGCGCCAAAATCTTCACCGAAGAATCCCTGAAGACTCCTCGAAGATTCTTTCTTCAGCTGAACTGGACCCCTGGGCCCCACAAAAAAAAAAAAAAAAAAGGACCCCTTACCAAAGATTTCCTCCGGAATTACCGGAGGTGGCCATCATTACATGAATGACTATGCTCTAGTTTGAGAAAATGATAGTCTTCGTATTAGCGCAAAATCTTCACCGAAGAATCCCTGAAGACTCCTTGAAGATTCTTTCTTCAGCTGAACTGGACCCCTGGGCCCCACAAAAAAAAAAAAAAAAAAAAAAGGACCCCTTACCAAAGATTTCCTCCGGAATCGCCAGAGGTGGCCATCATTACATGAAGGACTATGCTCTAGTTTGAGAAAACGATAGTCTTCGTATTGGCTCCAAAATCTTCACCGAAGAATCCCTGAAGACTCTTTGAAGATTCTTTCTTCAGTTAAATTGGACCCCTGGGCCCCCCAAAAAAAAAAAAAAGGACCCCTTACCAAAGATTTCCTCCGGAATCGCCGGAGGTGGCCATCACTACATGAATGACTATGCTCTAGTTTTAGAAAATGATAGTCTTTATATTGGCTCCAAAATCCTCACCCAAGATTCCCTGAAGACTCCTTGAAGACTCTTTCTTCAGCAGTATAACAGGTGTTATTTTTCAATTTCAAGGGTAATTTCTACCATTTATATAGCTGGTAGCCTTTATGACTATACTCTAGTTTGAGAAAATGATAGTCTTAGTATTGGCGCCAAAATCTTCACCGATGAATCCCTGAAGACTCCTTGAAGATTCTTTCTTCAGCTGAATTGGACCCCTGGGCCCCACAAAAAAAAAAAAAACAAAAAAGGACCCCTTACCAAAGATTTCCTCCGGAATCGTCGGAGGTGGCCATCATTACATGAATGACTATGCTCTAGTTTGAGAAAATAATAGTCTTGGTATTGGTGCCAAATCTTCACCAAAGAATCCCTGAAGACTCCTTGAAGATTCTTTCTTCAGCTGAACTGGACCCCTGGGCCCCACAAAAAAAAAAAACAAAAAAGGACCCCTTACCAAAGATTTCCTCCGGAATCGCCGGAGGTGGCCATCATTACATGAATGACTATGGTCTAGTTTGAGAAAATGATAGTCTTCGTATTGGCTTCTAAATATTCACCGAAGAATCCCTGAAGACTCCTTGAAGATTCTTTCTTCAGCTGAATTGGACCCCTGGGCCCCACAAAAAAAACAAAAAAGGACCCCTTAGCAAAGATTTCCTCCGGAATCGCCGGAGGTGGCCATCATTACATGAATGACTATGCTCTAGTTTGAGAAAATGATAGTCTTCGTATTGGCGCCAAAATCTTCACCGAAGAATCCCTGAAGACTCCTTGAAGATTCTTTCATCAGCTGAATTGGACCCCTGGGCCCCACAAAAAAAAAAAAACAAAAAAGGACCCCTTACCAAAGATTTCCTCCGGAATTGCAGGAGGTAGCCATCATTACATGAATGACTATGCTCTAGTTTGAGAAAATGATAGTCTTCGTATTGGTGCCAAAATCTTCACTGAAGAATCCCTGAAGACTCCTTGAAGATTCTTTCTTCAGCTGAACTGGACCCCTGGGCCCCACAAAAAAAAAAAAGGCCCCCTTACCAAAGATTTCCTCCGGAATCGCCGGAGGTGGCCATCATTACATGAATGACTATGCTCTAGTTTGAGAAAATGATAGTCTTCGTATTGGCTCCAAAATCTTCACCGAAGAATCCCTGAAGACTCTTTGAAGATTCTTTCTTCAGCTGAATTGGACCCCTGGGCCCCACAAAAAAAAACAAAAAAGCACCCCTTACCAAACATTTCCTCCGGAATCGCCGGAGGTGGCCATCATTACATGAATGACTATGCTCTAGTTTGAGAAAATGATAGTCTTCGTATTGGTGCCAAAATATTCACCGAAGAATCCCTGAAGACTCCTTGAAGATTCTTTCTTCAGCTGAACTGGACCCCTGGGCCCCACGAAAAAAAAAAGGACCCCTTACCAAAGATTTCCTCCGGAATCGCTGGAGGTGGCCATCATTACATGAATGACTATGCTCTAGTTTGAGAAAATGATAGACTTCGTATTGGCGCCAAAATCTTCACCGAAGAATCCCTGAAGACTCCTTGAAGATTCTTTCTTCAGCTGAATTGAACCCCTGGGCCCCACAAAAAAAAAACAAAAAAAGACCCCTTACCAAAGATTTCCTCCGGAATCGCCGGAGGTGGCCATTATTACATGTATGACTAAGCTCTAGTTTGAGAAAATGATAGTCTTCATATTGGCGCCAAAATCTTCACAGAAGAATCCCTGAAGAATCCTTGAAGATTCTTTCTTCAGATGAATTGGACCCCTGGGCCCCACAAAAAAAAAAACAAAAAAGGACCCCTTACCAAAGATTTCCTCCGGAATCGCCGGAGGTGGCCATCATTACATGAATGACTATGCTCTAGTTTGAGAAAATGATAGTCTTCGTATTGGCTCCAAAATCTTCACCGATGAATCCCTGAAGACTTCTTGAATATTCTTTCTTCAGCTGAATTGGACTCCTGGGCCCCCCAAAAAAAACAAAAAACTACCCCTTACCAAACATTTCCTCCGGAATCGCCGGAGGTAGCCATCATTACATGAATGACTATGCTCTAGTTTGAGAAAATTATAGTCTTCGTATTGGCGCCAAAATCTTCACCGAAGAATCCCTGAAGACTCCTTGAAGATTCTTTCTTCAGCTGAACTGGACCCCTGGGCCCCACAAAAAAAAAAAAAAAACAAAAAGGACCCCTTACCAAAGATTTCCTCCGGAATCGCCGGAGGTTGCCATCATTACATGAATGACTATGCTCTAGTTTGAGAAAATGATAGTCTTCGTATTGGCTCCAAAATACTCACCGAAGAATCCCTGAAGACTCCTTGAAGAGTCTTTCTTCAGCTGAATTGGACCACTGGGCCCCACAAAAAAAAACAAAAAAGGACCCCTTACCAAAGATTTCCTCCAGAATCGCCGGAGGTGGCCATCATTACATGAATGACTATGCTCCAGTTTGAGAAAATGATAGTCTTCGAATTGGCGACAAAATCTTCACCGAGGAACCCCTGAAGACTCCTTGAAGATTCTTTCTTCAGCTGAACTGGACCCCTGGGCCCCACAAAAAAAAAAAAAAAAAAAGGACCCCTTACCAAAGATTTCCTCCGGAATCGCAGGAAGTAGCCATCATTACATGAATGACTATGCTCTAGTTTGAGAAAATGATAGTCTTCGTATTGGTGCCAAAATCTTCACTGAAGAATCCCTGAAGACTCCTTGAAGATTCTTTCTTCAGCTGAACTGGACCCCTGGGCCCCACAAAAAAAAAAGGACCCCTTATCAAAGATTTCCTCCGGAATCGCCGGAGGTGGCCATCATTACATGAATGACTATGCTCTAGTTTGAGAAAATGATAGTCTTCGTATTGGCTCCAAAATCTTCACCGAAGAATCCCTGAAGACTCTTTGAAGATTCTTTCTTCAGCTGAATTGGACCCCTGGGCACCCCTTAAAAAAAACAAAAAAGGACCCCTTACCAAAGATTTCCTCCGGAATCGCCGGAGGTGGCCATCATTACATGAATGACTATGCTCTAGTTTGAGAAAATGATAGTCTTCGTATTGGCGCAAAATCTTCACCTAAGAATCCCTGAAGACTCCTTGAAGATTCTTTCTTCAGCTGAACTGGACCCCTGGGCCCCACAAAAAAAACAAAAAAAAAAAGGACCCCTTACCAAAGATTTCCTCCGGAAACGCCGGAGGTGACCATCATTACATGAATGACTATGCTCTAGTTTGAGAAAATGATAGTCTTCGTATTGGCTCCAAAATCTTCACCGAAGAATCCCTGAAGACTCTTTGAAGATTCTTTCTTCAGCTGAATTGGACCCCTGGGCCCCCCAAAAAAAACAAAAAAGGACCCCTTACCAAAGATTTCCTCCGGAATCGCTGGAGGTGGCCATCATTACATGAATGACTATGCTCTAGTTTTAGAAAATGATAGTCTTCATATTGGCTCCAGAATCCTCACCCAAGATTCCCTGAAGACTCCTTGAAGACTCTTTCTTCAGCAGTATAACAGGTGTCATTTTTAAATTTCAAGGGTAATTTCTACCATTTATATAGCTGGTAGCCTTTATGACTATGCTCTAGTTTGAGAAAATGATAGTCTTAGTATTGGCGCCAAAATCTTCACCGAAGAATCCCTGAAGACTCCTTGAAGATTCTTTCTTCAGCTGAACTGGACCCCTGGGCCTCACAAAAAAAAAAAAAAAAAAAGGACCCCTTACCAAAGATTTCCTCCGGAATCGCCGGAGGTGGCCATCATTACATGAATGACTATGCTCTAGTTTGAGAAAATGATAGTCTTCGTATTGGCGCAAAATCTTCACCGAAGAATCCCTGAAGACTCCTTGAAGATTCTTTCTTCAGCTGAACTGGACCCCTGGGCCCCACAAAAAAAACAAAACAAAAAAGGACCCCTTACCAAAGATTTCCTCCGGAATCGCCGGAGGTGGCCATCATTACATGAATGACTATGCTCTAGTTTGAGAAAATGATAGTCTTCGTATTGGCGCCAAAATCTTCACCGAAGAATCCCTGAAGACTCCTTGAATATTCTTTCTTCAGCTGAATTGGACTCCTGGGCCCCACAAAAAAAACATAAAACTACCCCTTACCAAAGATTTCCTCCGGAATCGCCGGAGGTAGCCATCATTACATGAATGACTATGCTCTAGTTTGAGAAAATGATAGTCTTCGTACTGGCGCCAAAATCTTCACCGAGGAATCCCTGAAGACTCCTTGAAGATTCTTTCTTCAGCTGAACTGGACCCCTGGGCCCCACAAAAAAAACAAAACAAAAAAGGACCCCTTACCAAAGATTTCCTCCGGAATCGCCGGAGGTGGCCATCATTACCTGAATGACTATGCTCTAGTTTGAGAAAATTATAGTCTTCGTATTTATGCCAAAATCTTCACTGAAGAATCCCTGAAGACTCCTTGAAGATTCTTTCTTCACCTGAACTGGACCCCTGGGCCCCACAAAAAAAAAAAAAAAAAAGGACCCCTTACCAAGGATTTCCTCCGGAATCGCCGGAGGTGGCCATTATTACATGAATGACTATGCTCTAGTTTGAGAAAATGATAGTCTTCGTATTGGCTCCAAAATCTTCACCGAAGAATCCCTGAAGACTCTTTGAAGATTCTTTCTTCAGCTGAATTGGACCCCTGGGCCCCCCCCAAAAAAACAAAAAAGGACCCCTTACCAAAGATTTCCTCCAGAATCGCCGGAGGTGGCCATCATTACATGAATGACTATGCTCTAGTTTTAGAAAATGATAGTCTTCATATTGGCTCCAAAATCCTCACCCAAGATTCCCTGAAGACTCCTTGAATTCTGTTTCTTCAGCAGTATAACTGGTGTCATTTTTCAATTTCAAGGGTAATTTCTACCATTTATATAGCTGGTAGCCTTTATGACTATGCTCTAGTTTGAGAAAATGATAGTCTTAGTATTGGCGCCAAAATCTTCACCGAAGAATACCTGAAGACTCCTTGAAGATTCTTTCTTCAGCTGAATTGGACCCCTGGGCCCCACCAAAAAAAAAAAAAAAAAAGGACTCCTTACCAAAGATTTCCTACGGAATCGCCGGAGGTGGCCATCATTACATGAATGACTATGCTCTAGTTTGAGAAAATGATAGTCTTCGTATTGGTGCCAAAATCTTCACCGAAGAATCCCTGAAGACTCCTTGAAGATTCTTTCTTCAGCTGAACTGGACCCCTGGGCCCCACGAAAAAAAAAATAGCACCCCCTACCAAAGATTTCCTCCGGAATCGCCGGAGGTGGCCATCATTATATGAATGAATATGCTCTAGTTTGAGAAAATGATAGTCTTCGTATTGGCGCCAAAATCTTCACTGAAGAATCCCTGAAGACTCCTTGAAGATTCTTTCTTCAGCTGAATTGGACCCCTGGGCCCCACAAAAAAAAAAAAACAAAAAAGGACCCCTTACCAAAGATTTCCTCCGGATTCGCCGGAGGTGGCCATCATTACATGAATGACTATGCTCTAGTTTGAGAAAATGATAGTCTTCGTATTGGTGCCAAAACCTTTACTGGAGAATCCCTGAAGACTCCTTGAAGATTCTTTCTTCAGCTGAACTGGACCCCTGGGCCCCACAAAAAAAAAAAAAGGACCCCTTACCAAAGCTTTCCTCCGGAATCACCGGAGGTGGCCATCATTACATGAATGACTATGCTCTAGTTTGAGAAAATGATAGTCTTTGTATTGGCTCCAAAATCTTCACCGAAGAATCCCTGAAGACTATTTGAAGGTTCTTTCTTCAGCTGAATTGGACCCCTGGGCCCCCCCAAAAAAAACCAAAAAGGACCCCTTACCAAAGATTTCCTCCGGAATCGCCGGAGGTGGCCATCATTACATGAATGACTATGCTCTAGTTTTAGAAAATGATAGTCTTCATATTGGCTCCAGAATCCACACCCAAGATTCCCTGAAGACTCCTTGAAGACTCTTTCTTCAGCAGTATAACAGGTGTCATTTTTCAATTTCAAGGGTAATTTCTACCATTTATATAGCTGGTAGCCATTATGACTATGCTCTAGTTTGAGAAAATGATAGTCTTAGTATTGGCGCCAAAATCTTCACCGAAGAATCCCTGAAGACTCCTTGAAGATTCTTTCTTCAGCTGAATTGGACCCCTGTGCCCCCCCCCCCCCAAAAAAAAGATAAAAGGACCCCTTACCAAAGATTTCCTCTGGAATCGCCGGAGGTGGCCATCATTACATGAATGACTATGCTCTAGTTTGAGAAAATGATAGTCTTCGTATTGGCGCCAAAATCTTCACCGAGGTTCCCTGAAGACTCCTTGAAGATTCTTTCTTCAGCTGAACTGGACCCCTGGGCCCCACAAAAAAAACAAAAGAAAAAAGGAACCCTTACCAAAGATTTCCTCCGTAATCGCCGGAGGTGGCCATCATTACATGAATGACTATGCTCTAGTTTGAGAAAATGATTGTCTTCGTATTGGCTCCAAAATATTCACTGAAGAATACCTGAAGACTCCTTGAAGATTCTTTCTTCATCTGAATTGGACCCCTGGGCCCCGCCAAAAAAAAACAAAAAGGACCCCTTACCAAAGATTTCCTCTGGAATCGCCGGAGGTGGCCATCATTACATGAATGACTATGCTCTAGTTTTAGAAAATGATAGTCTTCATATTGGCTCCAGAATCCTCACCCAAGATTCCCTGAAGACTCCTTGAAGACTCTTTCTTCAGCAGTATAACAGGTGTCATTTTTCAATTTCAAGGGTAATTTCTACCATTTATATAGCTGGTAGACTTTATGACTATGCTCTAGTTTGAGAAAATGATAGTCTTAGTATTGGCGCCAAAATCTTCACCGAAGAATCCCTGAAGACTCATTGAAGATTCTTTCTTCAGCTGAATTGGACCCCTGTGCCCCCCCCCCAAAAAAAGAAAAAAGGACCCCTTACCAAAGATTTCCTCCGGAATCGCCGGAGGTGGCCATCATTACATGAATGACTATGCTCTAGTTTGAGAAAATGATAGTCTTCGTATTGGCGCCAAAATCTTCACCGAAGAATCCCTGAAGACTCCTTGAAGATTCTTTCTTCAGCTGAATTGGACCCCTGGGCCCCACAAAAAAAAAACAAAAAAGGACCCCTTACCAAAGATTTCCTTTGGAATCGCCTGAGGTGGCCATTATTACATGAATGACTAAGCTCTAGTTTGAGAAAATGATAGTCTTCGTATTGGCGCCAAAATCTTCACTGAAGAATCCCTGAAGACTCCTTGAAGATTCTTTCTTCAGCTAAATTGGACCCCTGGGCCCAACAAAAAAAAACAAAAAAGGACCCCTTACCAAAGATTTCCTCCGGAATCGCCGGAGGTGGCCATCATTACATGAATGACTATGCTCTAGTTTGAGAAAATGATAGTCTTCGTATTGGCTCCAAAATCTTCACCGAAGAATCCCTGAAGACTCTTTGAAGATTCTTTCTTCAGCTGAATTGGACCCTTGGGCCCCCCCAAAAAAAACCAAAAAGGACCCCTTACCAAAGATTTCCTCCGGAATCGCCGGAGGTGGCCATCATTACATGAATGACTATGCTCTAGTTTTAGAAAATGATAGTCTTCATATTGGCTCCACAATCCTCACCCAAGGTTCCCTGAAGACTCCTTGAAGACTCTTTCTTCAGCAGTATAACAGGTGCCATTTTTCAATTTCAAGGGTAATTTTTACCATTTATATAGCTGGTAGCCTTTATGACTATGCTCTAGTTTGAGAAAATGATAATCTTAGTATTGGCGCCAAAATCTTCACCGAAGAATCCCTGAAGACTCCTTGAAGATTCTTTCTTCAGCTGAACTGGACCCCTGGGCCCCACAAAAAAAACAAAAAAAAAAAAAAGGACCCCCTACCAAAGATTTCCTCCGGAATCGCCGGAGGTGGCCATCATTACATGAATGACTATGCTCTAGTTTGAGAAAATGATAGTCTTAGTATTGGCGCCAAAATCTTCACCGAAGAATCCCTGAAGACTCCTTGAAGATTCTTTCTTCAGCTGAATTGGACCCCTGTCCCTCCCCCCCCAAAAAAAAAGAAAAAAGGACCCCTTACCAAAGATTTCCTACGGAATCACCGGAGGTGTCCATCATTACATGAATGACTATGCTCTAGTTTGAGAAAATGATAGTCTTCGTATTGGCGCCAAAATCTTCACCGAAGAATCCCTGAAGACTCCTTGAAGATTCTTTCTTCAGCTGAACTGGACCCCTGGGCCCCACAAAAAAAACAAAACAAAAAAGGACCCCTTACCAAAGATTTCCTCCGGAATCGCCGGAGGTGGCCATCATTACATGAATGACTATGCTCTAGTTTGAGAAAATTATAGTCTTCGTATTGGCTCCAAAATATTCACTGAAGAATCCCTGAAGACTCTTTGAAGATTCTTTCTTCAGCTGAATTGGACCCCTGGGCACCCCTTAAAAAAAACAAAAAAGGACCCCTTACCAAAGATTTCCTCCGGAATCGCCGGAGGTGGCCATCATTACATGAATGACTATGCTCTAGTTTGAGAAAATGATAGTCTTCGTATTGGCGCAAAATCTTCACCTAAGAATCCCTGAAGACTCCTTGAAGATTCTTTCTTCAGCTGAACTGGACCCCTGGGCCCCACAAAAAAAACAAAAAAAAAAAGGACCCCTTACCAAAGATTTCCTCCGGAATCGCCTGAGGTGGCCATTATTACATGAATGACTAAGCTCTAGTTTGAGAAAATGATAGTCTTCGTATTGGCGCCAAAATCTTCACTGAAGAATCCCTGAAGACTCCTTGAAGATTCTTTCTTCAGCTAAATTGGACCCCTGGGCCCCACAAAAAAAACAAAAAAGGACCCCTTACCAAAGATTTCCTCCGGAATCGCCGGAGGTGGCCATCATTACATGAATGACTATGCTCTTGTTTGAGAAAATGATAGTCTTCATATTGGCTCCAGAATCCTCACCCAAGATTCCCTGAAGACTCCTTGAAGACTCTTTCTTCAGCAGTATAACAGGTGCAATTTTTCAATTTCAAGGGTAATTTCTACCATTTATATAGCTGGTAGCCTTTATGACTATGCTCTAGTTTGAGAAAATGATAGTCTTAGTATTGGCGCCAAAATCTTCACCGAAGAATCCCTGAAGACTCCTTGAAGATTCTTTCTTCAGCTGAATTGGACCCCTGTGCCCCCCCCCCAAAAAAAAAAGAAAAAAGGACCCCTTACCAAAGATTTCCTCCGGAATCGCCGGAGGTGTCCATCATTACATGAATGACTATGCTCTAGTTTGAGAAAATGATAGTCTTCGTATTGGCGCCAAAATCTTCACCGAAGAATCCCTGAAGACTCCTTGAAGATTGTTTCTTCAGCTGAACTGGACCCCTGGGCCCCACAAAAAAAAAAAAAAACAAAAAAGGACCCCTTACCAAAGATTTCCTCCGGAATCACCGGAGGTGGCCATCATTACATGAATGACTATGCTCTATTTTGAGAAAATGATAGTCTTCGTATTGGCTCCAAAATATTCACTGAAGAATCCCTGAAGACTCTTTGAAGATTCTTTCTTCAGCTGAATTGGACCCCTGGGCCCCACAAAAAAAAACAAAAAAGGACCCCTTACCTAAGATTTCCTCCGGAATCGCCTGAGGTGGCCATTATTACATGAATGACTAAGCTCTAGTTTGAGAAAATGATAGTCTTCGTATTGGCGCCAAAATCTTCACTGAAGAATCCCTGAAGACTCCTTGAAGATTCTTTCTTCAGCTAAATTGGACCCCTGGGCCCCACAAAAAAAAACAAAAAAGGACCCCTTACCAAAGATTTCCTCCGGAATCGCCGGAGGTGGCCATCATTACATGAATGACTATACTCTAGTTTGAGAAAATGATAGTCTTCGTATTGGCTCCAAAATCTTCACCGAAGAATCCCTGAAGACTCTTTGAAGATTCTTTCTTCAGCTGAATTGGACCCTTGGGCCCCCCCCCAAAAAAACCAAAAAGGACCCCTTACCAAAGATTTCCTCCGGAATCGCCGGAGGTGGCCATCATTACATGAATGACTATGCTCTAGTTTTAGAAAATGATAGGCTTCATATTGGCTCCAGAATCCTCACCCAAGATTCCTTGAAAACTCCTTGAAGACTCTTTCTTTAGCAGTATAACAGGTGCCATTTTTCAATTTCAAGGGTAATTTCTACCATTTATATAGCTGGTAGCCTTTATGACTATGCTCTAGTTTGAGAAAATGATAGTCTTAGTATTGGCGCCAAAATCTTCACCGAAGAATCCCTGAAGACTCCTTGAAGATTCTTTCTTCAGCTGAATTGGACCCCTGTGCCCCACCCAAAAAAAAAGAAAAATGGACCCCTTACCAAAGATTTCCTCCGGAATCGCCGGAGGTGTCCATCATTACATGAATGACTATGCTCTAGTTTGAGAAAATTATAGTCTTCGTATTGGCGCCAAAATCTTCACCGAAGAATCCCTGAAGACTCCTTGAAGATTGTTTCTTCAGCTGAACTGGACCCCTGGGCCCCACAAAAAAAACAAAACAAAAAAGGACCCCTTACCAAAGATTTCCTCCGGAATCGCCGGAGGTGGCCATCATTACATGAATGACTATGCTCTATTTTGAGAAAATGATAGTCTTCGTATTGGCTCCAAAATATTCACTGAAGAATCCCTGAAGACTCTTTGAAGATTCTTTCTTCAGCTGAATTGGACCCCTGGGCCCCACAAAAAAAAACAGAAAAGGACCCCTTACCAAAGATTTCCTCCGGAATCGCCTGAGGTGGCCATTATTACATGAATGACTAAGCTCTAGTTTGAGAAAATGATAGTCTTCGTATTGGCGCCAAAATCTTCACTGAAGAATCCCTGAAGACTCCTTGAAAATTCTTTCTTCAGCTAAATTGGACCCCTGGGCCCCACAAAAAAAACAAAAAAGGACCCCTTACCAAAGATTTCCTCCGGAATCGCCGGAGGTGGCCATCATTACATGAATGACTATGCTCTAGTTTGAGAAAATGATAGTCTTCGTATTGGCTCCAAAATCTTCACCGAAGAATCCCTGAAGACTCTTTGAAGATTCTTTCTTCAGCTGAATTGGACCCTTGGGCCCCCCAAAAAAACCAAAAAGGACCCCTTACCAAAGATTTCCTCCGGAATCGCCGGAGGTGGCCATCATTACATGAATGACTATGCTCTAGTTTTAGAAAATGATAGTCTTCATATTGGCTCCAGAATCCTCACCCAAGATTCCCTGAAGACTCCTTGAAGACTCTTTCTTCAGCAGTATAACAGGTGCCATTTTTCAATTTCAAGGGTAATTTCTACCATTTATATAGCTGGTAGCCTTTATGACTATGCTCTAGTTTGAGAAAATGATAGTCTTAGTATTGGCGCCAAAATCTTCACCGAAGAATCCCTGAAGACTCCTTGAAGATTCTTTCTTCAGCTGAATTGGACCCCTGTGCCCCCCCCCCCAAAAAAAAGAAAAAAGGACCCCTTACCAAAGATTTCCTCCGGAATCGCCGGAGGTGTCCATCATTACATGAATGACTATGCTCTAGTTTGAGAAAATGATAGTCTTCGTATTGGCGCCAAAATCTTCACCGAAGAATCCCTGAAGACTCCTAGAAGATTGTTTCTTCAGCTGAACTGGACCCCTGGGCCCCACAAAAAAAACAAAACAAAAAAGGACCCCTTACCAAAGATTTCCTCCGGAATCGCCGGAGGTGGCCATCATTACATGAATGACTATGCTCTATTTTGAGAAAGTGATAGTCTTCGTATTGGCTCCAAAATATTCACTGAAGAATCCCTGAAGACTCTTTGAAGATTCTTTCTTCAGCTGAATTGGACCCCTGGGCCCCACAAAAAAAAACAAAAAAGGACCCCTTACCAAAGATTTCCTCCGGAATCGCCTGAGGTGGCCATTATTACATGAATGACTAAGCTCTAGTTTGAGAAAATGATAGTCTTCGTATTGGCGCCAAAATCTTCACCGAAGAATCCCTGAAGACTCCTTGAAGATTCTTTCTTCAGCTGAACTGGACCCCTGGGCCCCACAAAAAAAAAAACAAAAAAGGACCCCTTACCAAAGATTTCCTCCGGAATCGCCGGAGGTGGCCATCATTACATGAATGACTATGCTCTAGTTTGAGAAAATGATAGTCTTCGTATTGGCTCCAAAATCTTCACCGAAGAATCCCTGAAGACTCTTTGAAGATTCTTTCTTCAGCTGAATTGGACCCTTGGGCCCCCCCAAAAAAAACCAAAAAGGACCCCTTACCAAAGATTTCCTCCGGAATCGCCGGAGGTGGCCATCATTACATGAATGACTATGCTCTAGTTTTAGAAAATGATAGTCTTCATATTGGCTCCAGAATCCTCACCCAAGATTCCTTGAAAACTCCTTGAAGACTCTTTCTTCAGCAGTATAACAGGTGCCATTTTTCAATTTCAAGGGTAATTTCTACCATTTATATAGCTGGTAGCCTTTATGACTATGCTCTAGTTTGAGAAAATGATAGTCTTAGTATTGGCGCCAAAATCTTCACCGAAGAATCCCTGAAGACTCCTTGAAGATTCTTTCTTCAGCTGAATTGGACCCCTGTGCCCCCCCCCCCAAAAAAAAGAAAAATGGACCCCTTACCAAAGATTTCCTCCGGAATCGCCGGAGGTGTCCATCATTACATGAATGACTATGCTCTAGTTTGAGAAAATGATAGTCTTCGTATTGGCGCCAAAATCTTCACCGAAGAATCCCTGAAGACTCCTTGAAGATTGTTTCTTCAGCTGAACTGGACCCCTCGGCCCCACAAAAAAAAACAAAACAAAAAAGGACCCCTTACCAAAGATTTCCTCCGGAATCGCCGGAGGTGGCCATCATTACATGAATGACTATGCTCTAGTTTGAGAAAATGATAGTCTTCGTATTGGCTCCAAAATATTCACTGAAGAATCCCTGAAGACTCCTTGAAGATTCTTTCTTCAGCTGAATTGGACCACTGGGCCCCACAAAAAAAAACAAAAAAGGACCCCTTACCAAAGATTTCCTCCGGAATCGCCGGAGGTGTCCATCATTACATGAATGACTATGCTCTAGTTTGAAAAAATAATAGTCTTCGTATTGGCGCCAGAATCTTCACCAAAGAATCCCTGAAGACTCCTTGAAGATTCTTTCTTCAGCTGAACTGGACCCCTGGGCCCCACAAAAAAAAAAAAAAAAAAAAAACACTACCAAAGATTTCCTCCGGAATCGCCGGAGGTGGCCACCATTACATGAATGACTATGCTCTAGTTTGAGAAAATGATAGTCTTCGTATTGGCTCCAAAATATTCACCGAAGAATCCCTGAAGACTCCTTGAAGATTCTTTCTTCAGCTGAATTGGACTCCTGGGCCCCCCCCAAAAAAAACAAAAAACTACCCCTTACCAAAGATTTCCTCCGGAATCGCCGGAGGTAGCCATCATTACATGAATGACTATGCTCTAGTTTGAAAAAATGATAGTCTTCGTATTGGCGCCAAAATCTTCACCGAAGAATCCCTGAAGACTCCTTGAAGATTCTTTCTTCAGCTGAACTGGACCCCTGGGCCCCACAAAAAAAAAAAAAAAAAAAAAAACACTACCAAAGATTTCCTCCGGAATCGCCGGAGGTGGCCATCATTACATGAATGACTATGCTCTAGTTTGAGAAAATGATAGTCTTCGTACTAGCTCCAAAATATTCACCGAAGAATCCCTGAACACTCCTTGAAGATTGTTTCTTCAGCTGAACTGGACCCCTGGGCCCCACAAAAAAAAAAAAAAAAAAAGGACCCCTTACCAAAGATTTCCTCCGGAATCGCCGGAGGTGGCCATCATTACATGAATGACTATGCTCTAGTTTGAGAAAATGATAGTCTTCGTATTGGCTCCAAAATCTTCACCGAGAATACCTGAAGACTCTTTGAAGATTCTTTCTTCAGCTGAATTGGACCCCTGGGCCCCACAAAAAAAAAAAAAACAAAAAGGACCCCTTACCAAAGATTTCCTCCGGAATCGCCGGAGGTGGCCATCATTACATGAATGACTATGCTCTAGTTTTAGAAAATGATAGTCTTCATATTGGCTCCAGAATCCTCACCCAAGATTCCCTGAAGACTCCTTGAAGACTCTTTCTTCAGCAGTATAACAGGTGTCATTTTTTCAATTTCAAGGGTAATTTCTACCATTTATATAGCTGGTAGCCTTTATGACTATGCTCTAGTTTGAGAAAATAATAGTCTTACTATTGGCGCCAAAATCTTCACCGAAGAATCCCTGAAGACTCCTTGAAGATTCTTTCTTCAGCTGAATTGGACCCCTGGACCCCACAAAAAAACAAAACAAAAAAGGACCCCTTCCCAAAGATTTCCTCCGGAATTGTCGGAGGTGGCCATCATTACATGAATGACTATGCTCTAGTTTGAGAAAATGATAGTCTTCGTATTGGCGCCAAAATATTCACCGAAGAATCCCTGAAGACTCCTTGAAGATTCTTTCTTCAGCTGAACTGGACCCCTGGGCCCCACAAAAAAAAAAAAAAAAAAAAAAGGACCCCTTACCAAAGATTTCCTCCGGAATCGCCGGAGGTGGCCATCATTACATGAATGACTATGCTCTAGTTTGAGAAAATGATAGTCTTCGTATTGGCTCCAAAATATTCACCGAAGAATCCCTGAAGACTCCTTGAAGATTCTTTCTTCAGCTGAATTGGACCACTGGGCCCCACAAAAAAAAAACAAAAAAGGACCCGTTACCAAAGATTTCCTCCGGAATCGCCGGAGGTGGCCATCATTACATGAATGACTAGGCTCTAGTTAGAGAAAATGATAGTCTTCGTATTGGCGCCAAAATCTTCACCGAAGAATCCCTGAAGACTCCTTGAAGATTCTTTCTTCAGCTGAATTGGACTCCTGGGCCCCACAAAAAAAAAAAAAAAAAACTACCCCTTACCAAAGATTTCCTCCGGAATCGCCGGAGGTAGCCATCATTACATGAATGACTATGCTCTAGTTTGAGAAAATGATAGTCTTCGTATTGGCGCCAAAATCTTCACCGAAGAATCCCTGAAGACTCCTTGAAGATTCTTTCTTCAGCTGAACTGGACCCCTGGGCCCCACAAAAATAAAAAAAAAAGGACCCCTTACCAAAGTTTTCCTCCGGAATCGCCGGAGGTGGCCATCATTACATGAATGACTATGCTCTAGTTTGAGAAAATGATAGTCTTCGTATTGGCTCCAAAATATTCACCGTAGAATCCCTGAAGACTCCTTGAAGATTCTTTCTTCAGCTGAATTGGACCCCTGGGCCCCACAAAAAAAAAACAAAAAAGGACCCCTTACCAAAGATTTCCTCCGGAATCGCCGGAGGTGGCCATCATTACATGAATGACTATGCTCTAGTTTGAGAAAATGATAGTCTTCGTATTGGCGCCAAAATCTTCACCGAAGAATCCCTGAAGACTCCTTGAAGATTCTTTCTTCAGCTGAACTGGACCCCTGGGCCCCATAAAAAAAAAAAAAGGACCCCTTACCAAAGATTTCCTCCGGAATCGCCGGAGGTGGCCATCATTACATGAATGACTATGCTCTAGTTTGAGAAAATGATAGTCTTCGTATTGGCTTCAAAATATTCACCGTAGAATCCCTGAAGACTCCTTGAAGATTCTTTCTTCAGCTGAATTGGACCCCTGGGCCCCACAAAAAAAAAACAAAAAAGGACCCCTTACCAAAGATTTCCTCCGGAATCGCCGGAGGTGGCCATCATTACATGAATGACTATGCTCTAGTTTGAGAAAATGATAGTCTTAGTATTGGCGCCAAAATCTTCACCGAAGAATCCCTGAAGACTCCTTGAAGATTCTTTCTTCAGCTGAATTGGACCCCTGGGCCCCACAAAAAAAAAAAACAAAAAAGGACCCCTTACCAAAGATTTCCTCCGGAATTGCAGGAGGTAGCCATCATTACATGAATGACTATGCTCTAGTTTGAGAAAATGATACTCTTCGTATTGGTGCCAAAATCTTCACTGAAGAATCCCTGAAGACTTCTTGAAGATTCGCTCTTCAGCTGAACTGGACCCCTGGGCCCCACAAAAAAAAAAAAAAAAAAGGACCCCTTACCAAAGATTTCCTCTGAAATCGCCGGAGGTGGCCATCATTACATGAATGACTATGCTCTAGTTTGAGAAAATGATAGTCTTCGTATTGGCTCCAAAATCTTCACCGAAGAATCCCTGAAGACTCTTTGAAGATTCTTTCTTCAGCTGAATTGGACCCCTGGGCCCCCCCAAAAAAAAACAAAAAAAGGACCCCTTACCAAAGATTTCCTCCGGAATCGCCGGAGGTGGCCATCATTACATGAATGACTATGCTCTAGTTTGAGAAAATGATAGTCTTCGTATTGGCTTCAAAATATTCACCGTAGAATCCCTGAAGACTCCTTGAAGATTCTTTCTTCAGCTGAATTGGACCCCTGGGCCCCACAAAAAAAAAAACAAAAAAGGACCCCTTACCAAAGATTTCCTCCGGAATCGCCGGAGGTGGCCATCATTACATGAATGACTATGCTCTAGTTTGAGAAAATGATAGTCTTCGTATTGGCGCCAAAATCTTCACCGAAGAATCCCTGAAGACTCCTTGAAGATTCTTTCTTCAGCTGAATTGGACCCCTGGGCCCCACAAAAAAAAAAAAAGGACCCCTTACCAAAGATTTCCTCCGGAATTGCAGGAGGTAGCCATCATTACATGAATGACTATGCTCTAGTTTGAGAAAATGATAGTCTTCGTATTGGTGCCAAAATCTTCACTGAAGAATCCCTGAAGACTCCTTGAAGATTCGCTCTTCAGCTGAACTGGACCCCTGGGCCCCACAAAAAAAAAACAAAAACAAAAAAGGACCCCTTACCAAAGATTTCCTCCGGAATCGCCGGAGGTGGCCATCATTACATGAATGACTATGCTCTAGTTTGAGAAAATGATAGTCTTCGTATTGGCTCCAAAATCTTCAAAGAATAATCCCTGAAGACTCTTTGAAGATTCTTTCTTCAGCTGAATTGGACCCCTGGGCCCCACAAAAAAAAAACAAAAAAGGACCCCTTACCAAAGATTTCCTCCGGAATCGCAGGAGGTGGCCATTATTACATGAATGACTAAGCTCTAGTTTGAGAAAATGATAGTCTTCGTATTGGCGCCAAAATCTTCACCGAAGAATCCCTGAAGACTCCTTGAAGATTCTTTCTTCAGCTGAATTGAACCCCTGGGCCCCACAAAAAAAAACAAAAAAAGACCCCTTACCAAAGATTTCCTCCGGAATCGCCGGAGGTGGCCATTATTACATGAATGACTAAGCTCTAGTTTGAGAAAATGATAGTCTTCGTATTGGCGCCAAAATCTTCACCGAAGAATCCCTGAAGAATCCTTGAAGATTCTTTCTTCAGATGAATTGGACCCCTGGGCCCCACAAACAAAAACAAAAAAGGACCCCTTACCAAAGATTTCCTCCGGAATCGCCGGAGGTGGCCATCATTACATGAATGACTATGCTCTAGTTTGAGAAAATGATAGTCTTCGTATTGGCGCAAAATCTTCACCGAAGAATCCCTGAAGACTCCTTGAAGATTCGCTCTTCAGCTGAACTGGACCCCTGGGCCCCACAAAAAAAAAAAAAAAAAAAAAGGACCCCTTAACAAAGATTTCCTCCGGAATCGCCGGAGGTTGCCATCATTGCATGAATGACTATGCTCTAGTTTGAGAAAATGATAGTCTTCGTATTGGCTCCAAAATATTCACCGAAGAATCCCTGAAGACTCCTTGAAGATTCTTTCTTCAGCTGAATTGGACCACTGGGCCCCACAAAAAAAAAAAAAAGGACCCCTTACCAAAGATTTCCTCCGGAATCGCCGGAGGTGGCCATCATTACATGAATGACTATGCTCTAGTTTGAGAAAATGATAGTCTTCGTATTGGCGCCAAAATCTTCACTGAAGAATCCCTGAAGACTCCTTGAATATTCTTTCTTCAGCTGAATTGGACTCCTGGGCCCCACAAAAAAAAAAAACAAAAAACTACCCCTTACCAAAGATTTCCTCCGGAATCGCCGGAGGTAGCCATCATTACATGAATGACTATGCTCTAGTTTGAAAAAATGATAGTCTTCGTATTGGCGCCAAAATCTTCACCGAAGAATCCCTGAAGACTCCTTGAAGATTCTTTCTTTAGCTGAACTGGACCCCTGGGCCCCACAAAAAAAAAAAAAAAAAAAAACACTACCAAAGATTTCCTCCGGAATCGCCGGAGGTGGCCATCATTACATGAATGACTATGCTCTAGTTTGAGAAAATGATAGTCTTCGTATTGGCTCCAAAATATTCACCGAAGAATCCCTGAACACTCCTTGAAGATTCTTTCTTCAGCTGAATTGGACCACTGGGCCCCACAAAAAAAAACAAAAAAGGACCCCTTACCAAAGATTTCCTCCGGAATCGCCGGAGGTGGCCATCATTACATGAATGACTACGCTCTAGTTTGAGAAAATGATAGTCTTCGTATTGGCGCCAAAATCTTCACCGAGGAATCCCTGAAGACTCCTTGAAGATTCTTTCTTCAGCTGAACTGGACCCCTGGGCCCCACAAAAAAAACAAAAGAAAAAAGGACCCCTTACCAAAGATTTCCTCTGGAATCACCGGAGGTGGCCATCATTACATGAATGACTATGCTCTAGTTTGAGAAAATGATAGTCTTCGTATTGGCGCCAAAATATTCACCGAAGAATCCCTGAAGACTCTTTGAATATTCTTTCTTCAGCTGAATTGGACTCCTGGGCCCCACATAAAAAACAAAAAACTACCCCTTACTAAAGATTTCCTCCGGAATCGCCGGAGGTAGCTATCATTACATGAATGACTATGCTCTAGTTTGAGAAAATGATAGTCTTCGTATTGGCGCCAAAATCTTCACAGAAGAATCCCTGAAGACTCCTTGAAGATTCTTTCTTCAGCTGAATTGGACCCCTGGGCCCCACAAAAAAAAAAAAAGGACCCCTTACCAAAGATTTCCTCCGGAATTGCAGGAGGTAGCCATCATTACATGAATGACTATGCTCTAGTTTGAGAAAATGATAGTCTTCGTATTGGTGCCAAAATCTTCACTGAAGAATCCCTGAAGACTCCTTGAAGATTCGCTCTTCAGCTGAACTGGACCCCTGGGCCCCACAAAAAAAAACAAAAACAAAAAAGGACCCCTTACCAAAGATTTCCTCCGGAATCGCCGGAGGTGGCCATCATTACATGAATGACTATGCTCTAGTTTGAGAAAATGATAGTCTTCGTATTGGCTCCAAAATCTTCAAAGAATAATCCCTGAAGACTCTTTGAAGATTCTTTCTTCAGCTGAATTGGACCCCTGGGCCCCACAAAAAAAAAACAAAAAAGGACCCCTTACCAAAGATTTCCTCCGGAATCGCAGGAGGTGGCCATTATTACATGAATGACTAAGCTCTAGTTTGAGAAAATGATAGTCTTCGTATTGGCGCCAAAATCTTCACCGAAGAATCCCTGAAGACTCCTTGAAGATTCTTTCTTCAGCTGAATTGAACCCCTGGGCCCCACAAAAAAAAACAAAAAAAGACCCCTTACCAAAGATTTCCTCCGGAATCGCCGGAGGTGGCCATTATTACATGAATGACTAAGCTCTAGTTTGAGAAAATGATAGTCTTCGTATTGGCGCCAAAATCTTCACCGAAGAATCCCTGAAGAATCCTTGAAGATTCTTTCTTCAGATGAATTGGACCCCTGGGCCCCACAAACAAAAACAAAAAAGGACCCCTTACCAAAGATTTCCTCCGGAATCGCCGGAGGTGGCCATCATTACATGAATGACTATGCTCTAGTTTGAGAAAATGATAGTCTTCGTATTGGCGCAAAATCTTCACCGAAGAATCCCTGAAGACTCCTTGAAGATTCGCTCTTCAGCTGAACTGGACCCCTGGGCCCCACAAAAAAAAAAAAAAAAAAAGGACCCCTTAACAAAGATTTCCTCCGGAATCGCCGGAGGTTGCCATCATTGCATGCATGACTATGCTCTAGTTTGAGAAAATGATAGTCTTCGTATTGGCTCCAAAATATTCACCGAAGAATCCCTGAAGACTCCTTGAAGATTCTTTCTTCAGCTGAATTGGACTCCTGGGCCCCACAAAAAAAAAAAAAAAAAACTACCCCTTACCAAAGATTTCCTCCGGAATCGCCGGAGGTAGCCATCATTACATGAATGACTATGCTCTAGTTTGAAAAAATGATAGTCTTCGTATTGGCGCCAAAATCTTCACCGAAGAATCCTTGAAGACTCCTTGAAGATTCTTTCTTTAGCTGAACTGGACCCCTGGGCCCCACAAAAAAAAAAAAAAAAAAAAACACTACCAAAGATTTCCTCCGGAATCGCCGGAGGTGGCCATCATTACATGAATGACTATGCTCTAGTTTGAGAAAATGATAGTCTTCGTATTGGCTCCAAAATATTCACCGAAGAATCCCTGAACACTCCTTGAAGATTCTTTCTTCAGCTGAATTGGACCACTGGGCCCCACAAAAAAAAACAAAAAAGGACCCCTTACCAAAGATTTCCTCCGGAATCGCCGGAGGTGGCCATCATTACATGAATGACTACGCTCTAGTTTGAGAAAATGATAGTCTTCGTATTGGCGCCAAAATCTTCACCGAGGAATCCCTGAAGACTCCTTGAAGATTCTTTCTTCAGCTGAACTGGACCCCTGGGCCCCACAAAAAAAACAAAAGAAAAAAGGACCCCTTACCAAAGATTTCCTCTGGAATCACCGGAGGTGGCCATCATTACATGAATGACTATGCTCTAGTTTGAGAAAATGATAGTCTTCGTATTGGCGCCAAAATATTCACCGAAGAATCCCTGAAGACTCTTTGAATATTCTTTCTTCAGCTGAATTGGACTCCTGGGCCCCACATAAAAAACAAAAAACTACCCCTTACTAAAGATTTCCTCCGGAATCGCCGGAGGTAGCTATCATTACATGAATGACTATGCTCTAGTTTGAGAAAATGATAGTCTTCGTATTGGCGCCAAAATCTTCACAGAAGAATCCCTGAAGACTCCTTGAAGATTCTTTCTTCAGCTGAACTGGACCCCTGGGCCCCACAAAAAAAAAAAAAAAAAAAAGGACCCCTTACCAAAGATTTCCTCCGGAATCGCCGGAGGTTGCCATCATTGCATGAATGACTATGCTCAAGTTTGAGAAAATGATAGTCTTCGTATTGGCTCCAAAATATTCACCGAAGATTCCCTGAAGACTCCTTGAAGATTCTTTCTTCAGCTGAATTGGACCACTGGGCCCCACAAAAAAAAAAACAAAAAAGGACCCCTTACCAAAGATTTCCTCCGGAATCGCCGGAGGTGGCCACCATTACATGAATGACTATGCTCTAGTTTGAGAAAATGATAGTCTTCGTATTGGCGCCAAAATCTTCACCAAAGAATTCCTGAAGACTCCTTGAAGATTCTTTCTTCAGCTGAACTGGACCCCTGGGCCCCACGAAAAAAAAAGGACCCCCTACCAAAGATTTCCTCCGGAATCGCCGGAGGTGGCCATCATTACATGAATGACTATGCTCTAGTTTGAGAAAATGATAGTCTTCGTATTGGCGCCAAAATCTTCATCGAAGAATCCCTGAAGACTCCTTGAAGATTCTTTCTTCAGCTGAATTGGACCCCTGGGCACCACAAAAAAAAAACAAAAAAGGACCCCTTACCAAAGATTTCCTCCGGAATCGCTGGAGGTGGCCATCATTACATGAATGACTATGCTCTAGTTTGAGAAAATGGTAATCTTCGTATTGGTGCCAAAATCTTCACCGAAGAATCCCTGAAGACTCCTTGAAGATTCTTTCTTCAGCTGAACTGGACCCCTGGGCCCCCCCCCAAAAAAAAGGACCCCTTACCAAAGATTTCCTCCGGAATTGCCGGAGGTGGCCATCATTACATGAATGACTATGCTCTAGTTTGAGAAAATGATAGTCTTCGTATTGGCTCCAAAATCTTCACCGAAGAATCCCTGAAGACTCTTTGAAGATTCTTTCTTCAGCTAAATTGGACCCCTGGGCCCCCCCAAAAAAAAACAAAAAAGGACCCCTTACCAAAGATTTCCTCCGGAATCGCCGGAGGTGGCCATCATTACATGAATGACTATGCTCTAGTTTGAGAAAATGATAGTCTTCGTATTGGCGCCAAAATCTTCACCGAAGAATCCCTGAAGACTCCTTGAAGATTCTTTCTTCAGCTGAATTGGACCCCTGGGCCCCACAAAAAAAAAACAAAAAAGGACCCCTTACCAAAGATTTCCTTCGGAATCGCCTGAGGTGGCCATTATTACATGAATGACTAAGCTCTAGTTTGAGAAAATGATAGTCTTCGTATTGGCGCCAAAATCTTCACTGAAGAATCCCTGAAGACTCCTTGAAGATTCTTTCTTCAGCTAAATTGGACCCCTGGGCCCAACAAAAAAAAAACAAAAAAGGACCCCTTACCAAAGATTTCCTCCGGAATCGCCGGAGGTGGCCATCATTACATGAATGACTATGCTCTAGTTTGAGAAAATGATAGTCTTCGTATTGGCTCCAAAATCTTCACCGAAGAATCCCTGAAGACTCTTTGAAGATTCTTTCTTCAGCTGAATTGGACCCTTGGGCCCCCCCCAAAAAAACCAAAAAGGACCCCTTACCAAAGATTTCCTCCGGAATCGCCGGAGGTGGTCATCATTACATGAATGACTATGCTCTAGTTTTAGAAAATGATAGTCTTCATATTGGCTCCAGAATCCTCACCCAAGGTTCCCTGAAGACTCCTTGAAGACTCTTTCTTCAGCAGTATAACAGGTGCCATTTTTCAATTTCAAGGGTAATTTTTACCATTTATATAGCTGGTAGCCTTTATGACTATGCTCTAGTTTGAGAAAATGATAGTCTTAGTATTGGCGCCAAAATCTTCACCGAAGAATCCCTGAAGACTCCTTGAAGATTCTTTCTTCAGCTGAATTGGACCACTGTGCCCCCCCCAAAAAAAAAAGAAAAAAGGACCCCTTACCAAAGATTTCCTCCGGAATCGCCGGAGGTGTCCATCATTACATGAATGACTATGCTCTAGTTTGAGAAAATGATAGTCTTCGTATTGGTGCCAAAATCTTCACCGAAGAATCCCTGAAGACTCCTTGAAGATTCTTTCTTCAGCTGAACTGGACCCCTGGGCCCCACAAAAAAAACAAAACAAAAAAGGACCCCTTACCAAAGATTTCCTCCGGAATCGCCGGAGGTGGCCATCATTACATGAATGACTATGCTCTAGTTTGAGAAAATGATAGTCTTCGTATTGGCTCCAAAATATTCACTGAAGAATCCCTGAAGACTCTTTGAAGATTCTTTCTTCAGCTGAATTGGACCCCTGGGCCCCACAAAAAAAAAACAAAAAAGGACCCCTTACCAAAGATTTCCTCTGGAATCGCCTGAGGTGGCCATTATTACATGAATGACTAAGCTCTAGTTTGAGAAAATGATAGTCTTCGTATTGGCGCCAAAATCTTCACTGAAGAATCCCTGAAGACTCCTTGAAGATTCTTTCTTCAGCTAAATTGGACCCCTGGGCCCCACAAAAAAAAAACAAAAAAGGACCCCTTACCAAAGATTTCCTCCGGAATCGCCGGAGGTGGCCATCGTTACATGAATGACTATGCTCTAGTTTGAGAAAATGATAGTCTTCGTATTGGCTCCAAAATCTTCACCGAAGAATCCCTGAAGACTCTTTGAAGATTCTTTCTTCAGCTGAATTGGACCCTTGGGCCCTCCCAAAAAAAAACCAAAAAGGACCCCTTACCAAAGATTTCCTCCGGAATCGCCGGAGGTGGCCATCATTACATGAATGACTATGCTCTAGTTTGAGAAAATGATAGTCTTCATATTGGCTCCAGAATCCTCACCCAAGATTCCCTGAAGACTCCTTGAAGACTCTTTCTTCAGCAGTATAACAGGTGCAATTTTTCAATTTCAAGGGTAATTTCTACCATTTATATAGCTGGTAGCCTTTATGACTATGCTCTAGTTTGAGAAAATGATAGTCTTAGTATTGGCGCCAAAATCTTCACCGAAGAATCCCTGAAGACTCCTTGAAGATTCTTTCTTCAGCTGAATTGGACCCCTGTGCCCCCCCCCCCAAAAAAAAAGAAAAAAGGACCCCTTACCAAAGATTTCCTCCGGAATCGCCGGAGGTGTCCATCATTACATGAATGACTATGCTCTAGTTTGAGAAAATGATAGTCTTCGTATTGGCGCCAAAATCTTCACCGAAGAATCCCTGAAGACTCCTTGAAGATTGTTTCTTCAGCTGAACTGGACCCCTGGGCCCCACAAAAAAAACAAAACAAAAAAGGACCCCTTACCAAAGATTTCCTCCGGAATCACCGGAGGTGGCCATCATTACATGAATGACTATGCTCTATTTTGAGAAAATGATAGTCTTCATATTGGCTCCAAAATATTCACTGAAGAATCCCTGAAGACTCTTTGAAGATTCTTTCTTCAGCTGAATTGGACCCCTGGGTCCCACAAAAAAAAAAACAAAAAAGGACCCCTTACCAAAGATTTCCTCCGGAATCGCCTGAGGTGGCCATTATTACATGAATGACTAAGCTCTAGTTTGAGAAAATGATAGTCTTCGTATTGGCGCCAAAATCTTCACTGAAGAATCCCTGAAGACTCCTTGAAGATTCTTTCTTCAGCTAAATTGGACCCCTGGGCCCCACAAAAAAAAAAACAAAAAAGGACCCCTTACCAAAGATTTCCTCCGGAATCGCCGGAGGTGGCCATCATTACATGAATTACTATGCTCTAGTTTGAGAAAATGATAGTCTTCGTATTGGCTCCAAAATCTTCACCGAAGAATCCCTGAAGACTCTTTGAAGATTCTTTCTTCAGCTGAATTGGACCCTTGGGCCGCCCCCAAAAAAAACAAAAAGGACCCCTTACCAAAGATTTCCTCCGGAATCGCCGGAGGTGGCCATCATTACATGAATGACTATGCTCTAGTTTTAGAAAATGATAGTCTTCATATTGGCTCCAGAATCCTCACCCAAGATTCCCTGAAGACTCCTTGAAGACTCTTTCTTCAGCAGTATAACAGGTGCCATTTTTCAATTTCAAGGGTAATTTCTACCATTTATATAGCTGGTAGCCTTTATGACTATGCTCTAGTTTGAGAAAATGATAGTCTTAGTATTGGCGCCAAAATCTTCACCGAAGAATCCCTGAAGACTCCTTGAAGATTCATTCTTCAGCTGAATTGGACCCCTGTGCCCCCCCCCAAAAAAAAAGAAAAAAGGACCCCTTACCAAAGATTTCCTCCGGAATCGCCGGAGGTGTCCATCATTACATGAATGACTATGCTCTTGTTTGAGAAATTGATAGTCTTCGTATTGGCGCCAAAATCTTCACCGAAGAATCCCTGAAGACTCCTTGAAGATTGTTTCTTCAGCTGAACTGGATCCCTGGGCCCCACAAAAAAAACAAAACAAAAAAGGACCCCTTACCAAAGATTTCCTCCGGAATCGCCGGAGGTGGCCATCATTACATGAATGACTATGCTCTATTTTGAGAAAATGATAGTCTTCGTATTGGCTCAAAAATATTCACTGAAGAATCCCTGAAGACTCTTTGAAGATTCTTTCTTCAGCTGAATTGGACCCCTGGGCCCCACAAAAAAAACAAAAAAGGACCCCTTACCAAAGATTTCCTCCGGAATCGCCTGAGGTGGCCATTATTACATGAATGACTAAGCTCTAGTTTGAGAAAATGATAGTCTTCGTATTGGCGCCAAAATCTTCACTGAAGAATCCCTAAAGACTCCTTGAAGATTCTTTCTTCAGCTAAATTGGACCCCTGGGCCCCACAAAAAAAAACAAAAAAGGACCCCTTACCAAAGATTTCCTCCGGAATCGCCGGAGGTGGCCATCATTACATGAATGACTATGCTCTAGTTTGAGAAAATGATAGTCTTCGTATTGGCTCCAAAATCTTCACCGAAGAATCCCTGAAGACTCTTTTAAGATTCTTTCTTCAGCTGAATTGGACCCTTGGGCCCCCCCAAAAAAACCAAAAAGGACCCCTTACCAGAGATTTCCTCCGGAATCGCCGGAGGTGGCCATCATTACATGAATGACTATGCTCTAGTTTTAGAAAATGATAGTCTTCATATTGGCTCCAGAATCCTCACCCAAGATTCCCTGAAGACTCCTTGAAGACTCTTTCTTCAGCAGTATAACAAGTGCCATTTTTCAATTTCAAGGGTAATTTCTACCATTTATATAGCTCGTAGCCTTTATGACTATGCTCTATTTTGAGAAAATGATAGTCTTAGTATTGGCGCCAAAATCTTCACCGAAGAATCCCTGAAGACTCCTTGAAGATTCTTACTTCAGCTGAATTGGACCCATATGCCCCCCCCCAAAAAAAAGAAAAAAGGACCCCTTACCAAAGATTTCCTCCGGAATCGCCGGAGGTGTCCCTCATTACATGAATGACTATGCTCTAGTTTGAGAAAATGATAGTCTTCGTATTGGCGCCAAAATCTTCACCGAAGAATCCCTGAAGACTCCTTGAAGATTGGTTCTTCAACTGAACTGGACCCCTCGGCCCCACAAAAAAAAAACAAAACAAAAAAGGACCCCTTACCAAAGATTTCCTCCGGAATCGCCGGAGGTGGCCATCATTACATGAATGACTATGCTCTAGTTTGAGAAAATGATAGTCTTCGTATTGGCTCCAAAATATTCACTGAAGAATCCCTGAAGACTCCTTGAAGATTCTTTCTTCAGCTGAATTGGACCACTGGGCCCCACAAAAAAAAAAAAAAAAGGACCCCTTACCAAAGATTTCCTCCGGAATCGCCGGAGGTGTCCATCATTACATGAATGACTATGCTCTAGTTTGAAAAAATAATAGTCTTCGTATTGGCGCCAGAATCTTCACCAAAGAATCCCTGAAGACTCCTTGAAGATTCTTTCTTCAGCTGAACTGGACCTCTGGGCCCCACAAAAAAAAAGAAAAAAAAAAAAAACACTACCAAAGATTTCATCCGGAATCGCCGGAGGTGGCCACCATTACATGAATGACTATGCTCTAGTTTGAGAAAATGATAGTCTTCGTATTGGCTCCAAAATATTCACCGAAGAATCCCTGAAGACTCCTTGAAGATTCTTTTTTCAGCTGAATTGGACCACTGGGCCCCACAAAAAAAAACAAAAAAGGACCCCTTACCAAAGATTTCCTCCGGAATCGCCGGAGGTGGCCATCATTACATGAATGACTATGCTCTAGTTTGAGAAAATGATAGTCTTCGTATTGGAGCCAAAATCTTCACCGAAGAATCCCTGAAGACTCCTTGAATATTCTTTCTTCAGCTGAATTGGACTCCTGGGCCCCACAAAAAAAAAAAACAAAAAACTACCCCTTACCAAAGATTTCCTCCGGAATCGCCGGAGGTAGCCATCATTACATGAATGACTATGCTCTAGTTTGAAAAAATGATAGTCTTCGTATTGGCGCCAAAATCTTCACCGAAGATTCCCTGAAGACTCCTTGAAGATTCTTTCTTCAGCTGAACTGGACCCCTGGGCCCCACAAAAAAAAAAAAAAAAAAAAAAAACACTACCAAAGATTTCCTCCGGAATCGCCGGAGGTGGCCATCATTACATGAATGACTATGCTCTAGTTTGAGAAAATGATAGTCTTCGTATTGGCTCCATAATATTCACCGAAGAATCCCTGAACACTCCTTGAAGATTCTTTCTTCAGCTGAATTGGACCACTGGGCCCCACAAAAAAAAACAAAAAAGGACCCCTTACCAAAGATTTCCTCCGGAATCGCCGGAGGTGGCCATCATTACATGAATGACTATGCTCTAGTTTGAGAAAATGATAGTCTTCGTATTGGCTCCAAAATCTTCACCGAAGAATACCTGAAGACTCTTTGAAGATTCTTTCTTCAGCTGAATTGGACCCCTGGGCCCCACAAAAAAAAAAAAAAAAACAAAAAGGACCCCTTACCAAAGATTTCCTCCGGAATCGCCGGAGGTGGCCATCATTACATGAATGACTATGCTCTAGTTTTAGAAAATGATAGTCTTCATATTGGCTCCAGAATCCTCACCCAAGATTCCCTGAAGACTCCTTGAAGACTCTTTCTTCAGCAGTATAACAGGTGTCATTTTTCAATTTCAAGGGTAATTTCTACCATTTATATAGCTCGTAGCCTTTATGACTATGCTCTAGTTTGAGAAAATGATAGTCTTAGTATTGGCGCCAAAATCTTCACCGAAGAATCCCTGAAGACTCCTTGAAGATTCTTTCTTCAGCTGAATTGGACCCCTGGACCCCACAAAAAAACAAAACAAAAAAGGACCCCTTCCCAAAGATTTCCTCCGGAATCGCCGGAGGTGGCCATCATTACATGAATGACTATGCTGTAGTTTGAGAAAATGATAGTCTTCGTATTGGCGCCAAAATCTTCACTGAAGAATCCCTGAAGACTCCTTGAAGATTCTTTCTTCAGCTGAACTGGACCCCTGGGCCCCACAAAAAAAAAAAAAAGGACCCCTTACCAAAGATTTCCTCCGGAATCGCCGGAGGTGGTCATCATTACATGAATGACTATGCTCTAGTTTGAGAAAATGATAGTCTTCGTATTGGCTTCAAAATATTCACCGAAGAATCCCTGAAGACTCCTTGAAGATTCTTTCTTCAGCTGAATTGGACCACTGGGCCCCACAAAAAAAAAACAAAAAAGTACCCGTTACCAAAGATTTCCTCCGGAATCGCCGGAGTTGGCCATCATTACATGAATGACTAGGCTCTAGTTAGAGAAAATGATAGTCTTCGTATTGGCGCCAAAATCTTCACCGAAGAATCCCTGAAGACTCCTTGAAGATTCTTTCTTCAGCTGATTTGGACTCCTGGGCCCCACAAAAAAAAAAAAAAAACCACCCCTTACCGAAGATTTCCTCCGGAATCGCCGGAGGTAGCCATCATTACATGAATGACTATGCTTTAGTTTGAGAAAATGATAGTCTTCGTATTGGCGCCAAAATCTTCACCGAAGAATCCCTGAAGACTCCTTGAAGATTCTTTCTTCAGCTGAACTGGACCCCTGGGCCCCACAAAAAAAAAAAAAAGGACCCCTTACCAAAGATTTCCTCCGGAATCGCCGGAGGTGGCCATCATTACATGAATGACTATGCTCTAGTTTGAGAAAATGATAGTCTTCGTATTGGCTCCAAAATATTCACCGTAGAATCCCTGAAGACTCCTTGAAGATTCTTTCTTCAGCTGAATTGGACCCCTGGGCCCCACAAAAAAAAAACAAAAAAGGACCCCTTACCAAAGATTTCCTCCGGAATCGCCGGAGGTGGCCATCATTACATGAATGACTATGCTCTAGTTTGAGAAAATGATAGTCTTCGTATTGGCGCCAAAATCTTCACCGAAGAATCCCTGAAGACTCCTTGAAGATTCTTTCTTCAGCTGAACTGGACCCCTGGGCCCCACAAAAAAAAAACAAAAAAGGACCCCTTACCAAAGATTTCCTCCGGAATCGCCGGAGGTGGCCATCATTACATGAATGACTATGCTCTAGTTTGAGAAAATGATAGTCTTCGTATTGGCTTCAAAATATTCACCGTAGAATCCCTGAAGACTCCTTGAAGATTCTTTCTTCAGCTGAATTGGACCCCTGGGCCCCACAAAAAAAAAAACAAAAAAGGACCCCTTACCAAAGATTTCCTCCGGAATCGCCGGAGGTGGCCATCATTACATGAATGACTATGCTCTAGTTTGAGAAAATGATAGTCTTCGTATTGGCGCCAAAATCTTCACCGAAGAATCCCTGAAGACTCCTTGAAGATTCTTTCTTCAGCTGAATTGGACCCCTGGGCCCCACAAAAAAAAAAAAAACAAAAAAGGACCCCTTACCAAAGATTTCCTCCGGAATTGCAGGAGGTAGCCATCATTACATGAATGACTATGCTCTAGTTTGAGAAAATGATAGTCTTCGTATTGGTGCCAAAATCTTCACTGAAGAATCCCTGAAGACTCCTTGAAGATTCGCTCTTCAGCTGAACTGGACCCCTGGGCCCCACAAAAAAAAAAAAAAAAAAAAGGACCCCTTACCAAAGATTTCCTCCGGAATCGCCGGAGGTGGCCATCATTACATGAATGACTATGCTCTAGTTTGAGAAAATGATAGTCTTCGTATTGGCGCAAAATCTTCACCGAAGAATCCCTGAAGACTCCTTGAAGATTCGCTCTTCAGCTGAACTGGACCCCTGGGCCCCACAAAAAAAAAAAAAAAAAAGGACCCCTTACCAAAGATTTCCTCCGGAATCGCCGGAGGTTGCCATCATTGCATGAATGACTATGCTCTAGTTTGAGAAAATGATAGTCTTCGTATTGGCTCCAAAATATTCACCGAAGAATCCCTGAAGACTCCTTGAAGATTCTTTCTTCAGCTGAATTGGACCACTGGGCCCCACAAAAAAAAAAAAAAAAAAAAGGACCCCTTACCAAAGATTTCCTCTGGAATCGCCGGAGGTGTCCATCATTACATGAATGACTATGCTCTAGTTTGAGAAAATGATAGTCTTCGTATTGGCGCCAAAATCTTCACCGAAGAATCCCTGAAGACTCCTTGAAGATTGTTTCTTCAGCTGAACTGGACCCCTGGGCCCCACAAAAAAAACAAAACAAAAAAGGACCCCTTACCAAAGATTTCCTCCGGAATCGCCGGAGGTGGCCATCATTACATGAATGACTATGCTATAGTTTGAGAAAATGATAGTCTTCGTATTGGCTCCAAAATATTCACTGAAGAATCCCTGAAGACTCCTTGAAGATTCTTTCTTCAGCTGAATTGGACCACTGGGCCCCACAAAAAAAAACAAAAAAGGACCCCTTACCAAAGATTTCCTCCGGAATCGCCGGAGGTGTCCATCATTACATGAATGACTATGCTCTAGTTTGAAAAAATAATAGTCTTCGTATTGGCGCCAGAATCTTCACCAAAGAATCCCTGAAGACTCCTTGAAGATTCTTTCTTCAGCTGAACTGGACCCCTGGGCCCCACAAAAAAAAAAAAAAAAAAAAAAAACACTACCAAAGATTTCCTACGGAATCGCCGGAGGTGGCCATCATTACATGAATGACTATGCTCTAGTTTGAGAAAATGATAGTCTTCGTATTGGCTCCAAAATATTCACCGAAGAATCCCTGAAGACTCCTTGAAGATTCTTTCTTCAGCTGAATTGGACCACTGGGCCCCACAAAAAAAAACAAAAAAGGACCCCTTACCAAAGATTTCCTCCGGAATCGCCGGAGGTGGCCATCATTACATGAATGACTATGCTCTAGTTTGAGAAAATGATAGTCTTCGTATTGGCGCCAAAATCTTCACCGAAGAATCCCTGAAGACTCCTTGAATATTCTTTCTTCAGCTGAATTGGACTCCTGGGCCCCACAAAAAAAAAAAAAAAAAAAACTACCCCTTACCAAAGATTTCCTCCGGAATCGCCGGAGGTAGCCATCATTACATGAATGACTATGCTCTAGTTTGAAAAAATGATAGTCTTCGTATTGGCGCCAAAATCTTCACCGAAGAATCCCTGAAGACTCCTTGAAGATTCTTTCTTCAGCTGAACTGGACCCCTGGGCCCCACAAAAAAAAAAAAAAAAAAAAAAAAAAAAAACACTACCAAAGATTTCCTCCTGAATCGCCGGAGGTGGCCATCATTACATGAATGACTACGCTCTAGTTTGAGAAAATGATAGTCTTCGTATTGGCGCCAAAATCTTCACCGAGGAATCCCTGAAGACTCCTTGAAGATTCTTTCTTCAGCTGAACTGGACCCCTCGGCCCCCCCCCCCCCCAAAAAAAAAGGACGCCTTACCAAAGATTTCCTCCGGAATCGCCGGAGGTGGCCATCATTACATGAATGACTATGTTCTAGTTTGAGAAAATGATAGTCTTCGTATTGGCTCCAAAATCTTCACCGAAGAATCCCTGAAGACTCTTTAAAGATTCTTTCTTCAGCTGAATTGGACCCTTGGGCCCCCCCAAAAAAAACCAAAAAGGACCCCTTACCAAAGATTTCCTCCGGAATCGCCGGAGGTGGCCATCATTACATGAATGACTATGCTCTAGTTTTAGAAAATGATAATCTTCATATTGGCTCCAGAATCCTCACCCAAGATTCCCTGAAGACTCCTTGAAGACTCTTTCTTCAGCAGTATAACAGGTGTCATTTTTCAATTTCAAGGGTAATTTCTACCATTTATATCGCTGGTAGCCTTTATGACTATGCTCTAGTTTGAGAAAATGATAGTCTTAGTATTGGCGCCAAAATCTTCACCGAAGAATCCCTGAAGACTCCTTGAAGATTCTTTCTTCAGCTGAATTGGACCCCTGGACCCCACAAGAAAATAAAACAAAAAAGGACCCCTTCCCAAAGATTTCCTCCGGAATCGCCGGAGGTGCCCATCATTACATGAATGACTATGCTCTAGTTTGAGAAAATGATAGTCTTCGTATTGGCGCCAAAATCTTCACCGAAGAATCCCTGAAGACTCCTTGAAGATTCTTTCTTCAGCTGAACTGGACCCCTGGGCCCCACAAAAAAAAACAAAAAAGGACCCCTTACCAAAGATTTCCTCCGGAATCGCCGGAGGTGGCCATCATTACATGAATGACTATGCTCTAGTTTGAGAAAATGATAGTCTTCGTATTGGCTCCAAAATATTCACCGAAGAATCCCTGAAGACTCCTTGAAGATTCTTTCTTCAGCTGAATTGGACCACTGGGCCCCACAAAAAAAAAACAAAAAAGGACCCGTTACCAAAGATTTCCTCCTGAATCGCCGGAGGTGGCCATCATTACATGAATGACTAGGCTCTAGTTAGAGAAAATGATAGTCTTCGTATTGGCGCCAAAATCTTCACTGAAGAATCCCTGAAGACTCCTTGAAGATTCTTTCTTCAGCTGAATTCGACGCCTGGGCCCCACAAAAAAAAAAAAAACTACCCCTTACCAAAGATTTCCTCCGGAATCGCCGGAGGTAGCCATCATTACATGAATGACTATGCTCTAGTTTGAGAAAATGATAGTCTTCGTATTGGCGCCAAAATCTTCACCGAAGAATCCCTGAAGACTCCCTGAAGATTCTTTCTTCAGCTGAACTGGACCCCTGGTCCCCACAAAAAAAAAAAAAAAAGGACCCCTTACCAAAGATTTCCTCCGGAATCACCGGAGGTGGCCATCATTACATGAATGACTATGCTCTAGTTTGAGAAAATGATAGTCTTCGTATTGGCTCCAAAATATTCACCGTAGAATCCCTGAAGACTCCTTGAAGATTCTTTCTTCAGCTGAATTGGACCCCTGGGCCCCCCCCAAAAAAAACAAAAAAGGACCCCTTACCAAAGATTTCCTCCGGAATCGCCGGAGGTGGCCATCATTACATGAATGACTATGCTCTAGTTTGAGAAAATGATAGTCTTCGTATTGGCGCCAAAATCTTCACCGAAGAATCCCTGAAGACTCCTTGAAGATTCTTTCTTCAGCTGAACTGGACCCCTGGGCCCCACAAAAAAAAAACAAAAAAGGACCCCTTACCAAAGATTTCCTCCGGAATCGCCGGAGGTGGCCATCATTACATGAATGACTATGCTCTAGTTTGAGAAAATGATAGTCTTCGTATTGGCTCCAAAATCTTCACCGAAGAATCCCTGAAGACTCTTTGAAGATTCTTTCTTCAGCTGAATTGGACCCCTGGGCCCCACAAAAAAAAAACAAAAAAGGACCCCTTACCAAAGATTTCCTCCGGAATCGCCGGAGGTGGCCATCATTACATGAATGACTATGCTCTAGTTTGAGAAAATGATAGTCTTCGTATTAGTGCCAAAATCTTCACCGAAGAATCCCTGAAGACTCCTTGAAGATTCTTTCTTCAGCTGAACTGGACCCCTGGGCCCCACAAAAAAAAAACAAAAAAGTACCCCTTACCAAAGATTTCCTCCGGAATCGCCGGAGGTGGCCATTATTACATGAATGACTAAGCTCTAGTTTGAGAAAATGATAGTCTTCGTATTGGCGCCAAAATCTTCACCGAAGAATCCCTGAAGACTCCTTGAAGATTCTTTCTTCAGCTGAATTGAACCCCTGGGCCCCACAAAAAAAAACAAAAAAAGACCCCTTACCAAAGATTTCCTCCGGAATCACCGGAGGTGGCCATTATTACATGAATGACTAAACTCTAGTTTGAGAAAATGATAGTCTTCGTATTGGCGCCAAAATCTTCACCGAAGAATCCCTGAAGAATCCTTGAAGATTCTTTCTTCAGATGAATTGGACCCCTGGGCCCCACAAACAAAAACAAAAAAGGACCCCTTACCAAAGATTTCCTCCGGAATCGCCGGAGGTGGCCATCATTACATGAATGACTATGCTCTAGTTTGAGAAAATGATAGTCTTCGTATTGGCTCCAAAATCTTCACCGAAGAATCCCTGAAGACTCTTTGAAGATTCTTTCTTCAGCTGAATTGGACCCCTGGGCCCCCCCAAAAAAACAAAAAAGGACCCCTTACCAAATATTTCCTCCGGAATCGCCGGAGGTGGCCTTCATTACATGAATGACTATGCTCTAGTTTGAGAAAATGATAGTCTTCGTATTGGCGCAAAATCTTCACCGAAGAATCCCTGAAGACTCCTTGAAGATTCGCTCTTCAGCTGAACTGGACCCCTGGGCCCCACAAAAAAAAAAAAAAAAAAAAAGGACCCCTTACAAAAGATTTCCTCCGGAATCGCCGGAGGTTGCCATCATTGCATGAATGACTATGCTCTAGTTTGAGAAAATGATAGTCTTCGTATTGGCTCCAAAATATTCACCGAAGAATCCCTGAAGACTCCTTGAAGATTCTTTCTTCAGCTGAATTGGACCACTGGGCCCCACAAAAAAAAAACAAAAAAGGACCCCTTACCAAAGATTTCCTCTGGAATAGCCGGAGGTGGCCATCATTACATGAATGACTATGCTCTAGTTTGAGAAAATGATAGTCTTCGTATTGGCGCCAAAATCTTCACCGAAGAATTCCTGAAGACTCCTTGAAGATTCTTTCTTCAGCTGAACTGGACCACTGGGCCCCACGAAAAAAAAAGGACCCCCTACCAAAGATTTCCTCCGGAATCGCCGGAGGTGGCCATCATTACATGAATGACTATGCTCTAGTTTGAGAAAATGATAGTCTTCGTATTGGCGCCAAAATCTTCACAGAAGAATCCCTGAAGACTCCTTGAAGATTCTTTCTTCAGCTGAATTGGACCCCTGGGCCCCACAAAAAAAAAAAAAGGAGCCCTTACCAAAGATTTCCTCCGGAATCGCTGGAGGTGGCCATCATTACATGAATGACTATGCTCTAGTTTGAGAAAATGATAATCTTCGTATTGGCGCCAAAATCTTCACCGAAGAATCCCTGAAGACTCCTTGAAGATTCTTTCTTTAGCTGAACTGGACCCCTGGGCCCCACAAAAAAAAAAAAAAAAAAAGGACCCCTTACCAAAGATTTCCTCCGGAATTGCCGGAGGTGGCCACCATTACATGAATGACTATGCTCTAGTTTGAGAAAATGATAATCTTCGTATTGGCTCCAAAATCTTCACCGAAGAATCCCTGAAGACTCTTTGAAGATTCTTTCTTCAGCTAAATTGGACCCCTGGGCCCTACAAAAAAAAACAAAAAAGGACCCCTTACCAAAGATTTCCTCCGGAATCGCCGGAGGTGGCCATCATTACATGAATGACTATGCTCTAGTTTTAGAAAATGATAGTCTTCATATTGGCTCCAAAATCCTCACCCAAGATTCCCTGAAGACTCCTTGAAGACTCTTTCTTCAGCAGTATAACAGGTGTCATTTTTCAATTTCAAGGGTAATTTCTACCATTTATATAGCTGGTAGCCTTTATGACTATACTCTAGTTTGAGAAAATGATAGTCTTAGTATTGGCGCCAAAATCTTCACCGAAGAATCCCTGAAGACTCCTTGAAGATTCTTTCTTCAGCTGAATTGGACCCCTGGGCCCCACAAAAAAAAAAAAAAAAAAAAAGGACCCCTTACCAAAGATTTCCTCCGGAATCGTCGGAGGTGGCCATCATTACATGAATGACTATGCTCTAGTTTGAGAAAATAATAGTCTTCGTATTGGTGCCAAAATCTTCACCAAAGAATCCCTGAAGACTCCTTGAAGATTCTTTCTTCAGCTGAACTGGACCCCTGGGCCCCACAAAAAAAAAAAAAAAAAAAAAGGACCCCTTACCAAAGATTTCCTCCGGAATTGCCGGAGGTGGCCATCATTACATGAATGACTATGGTCTAGTTTGACAAAATGATAGTCTTCGTATTGGCTTCTAAATATTCACCGAAGAATCCCTGAAGACTCCTTGAAGATTCTTTCTTCAGCTGAATTGGACCCCTGGGCCCCACAAAAAAAACAAAAAAGGACCCCTTAGCAAAGATTTCCTCCGGAATCGCCGGACGTGGCCATCATTACATGAATGACTATACTCTAGTTTGAGAAAATGATAGTCTTCGTATTGGCGCCAAAATCTTCACCGAAGAATCCCTGAAGACTCCTTGAAGATTCTTTCTTCAGCTGAATTGGACCACTGGGCCCCACAAAAAAAAAACAAAATAGGACCCCTTACCAAAGATTTCCTCCGGAATTGCAGGAGGTAGCCATCATTACATGAATGACTATGCTCTAGTTTGAGAAAATTTTAGTCTTCGTATTGGTGCCAAAATCTTCACTGAAGAATCCCTGAAGACTCCTTGAAGATTCTTTCTTCAGCTGAACTGGACCCCTGGGCCCCACAAAAAAAAAAAAAAGGACCCCTTACCAAAGATTTAGTCCGGAATCGCCGGAGGTGGCCATCATTACATGAATGACTATGCTCTAGTTTGAGAAAATGATAGTCTTCGTATTGGCTCCAAAATCTTCACCGAAGAATCCCTGAAGACTCTTTGAAGATTCTTTCTTCAGCTGAATTGGACCCCTGGGCCCCACAAAAAAAAAACAAAAAAGGACCCCTTACCAAAGATTTCCTCCGGAATCGCCGGAGGTGGCCATCATTACATGAATGACTATGCTCTAGTTTGAGAAAATGATAGTCTTCGTATTGGCTCCAAAATCTTCACCGAAGGATCCCTGAAGACTCTTTGAAGATTCTTTCTTCAGCTGAATTGGACCCCTGGGCCCCCCCCAAAAAAAACAAAAAAGGACCCCTTACCAAAGGTTTCCTCCGGAATCGCCGGAGGTGGCCATCATTACATGAATAACTATGCTCTAGTTTGAGAAAATGATAGTCTTCGTATTGGTGCCAAAATCTTCAACGAAGAATCCCTGAAGACTCCTTGAAGATTCTTTCTTCAGCTGAACTGGACCCCTGGGCCCCACGAAAAAAAAAAAAAAGGACCCCTTACCAAAGATTTCCTCCGGAATCGCAGGAGGTGGCCATCATTACATGAATGACTATGATCTAGTTTGAGAAAATGATAGACTTGGTATTGGCGCCAAAATCTTCACCGAAGAATCCCTGAAGACTCCTTGAAGATTCTTTCTTCAGCTAAATTGAACCCCTGGGCCCCACAAAAAAAAAAAAAAACACCCCTTACCAAAGATTTCCTCCGGAATCGCCGGAGGTGGCCATTATTACATGAATGACTAAGCTCTAGTTTGAGAAAATGATAGTCTTCGTATTGGAGCCAAAATATTCACCGAAGAATCCCTGAAGAATCCTTGAAGATTCTTTCTTCAGATGAATTGGACCCCTGGGCCCCACAAACAAAAACAAAAAAGGACCCCTTACCAAAGATTTCCTCCGGAATCGCCGGAGGTGGCAATCATTACATGAATGACTATGCTCTAGTTTGAGAAAATGATAGTCTTCGTATTGGCTCCAAAATCTTCACCGAAGAATCCCTGAATACTCCTTGAAGATTCTTTCTTCAGCTGAACTGGACCGCTGGGCCCCACAAAAAAAAAAAAAAAAAAAAAAAGGACCCCTTACCAAAGATTTCCTCCGGAATCGCCGGAGGTGGCCATCATTACATGAATGACTATGCTCGAGTTTTAGAAAATGATAGTCTTCATATTGGCTCCAGAATCCTCACCCAAGATTCCCTGAAGACTCCTTGAAGACTCTTTCTTCAGCAGTATAACAGGTGTCATTTTTCAATTTCAAGGGTAATTTCTACCATTTATATAGCTGGTAGCCTTTATGACTATGCTCTAGTTTGAGAAAATAATAGTCTTAGTATTGGCGCCAAAATCTTCACCGAAGAATCCCTGAAGACTCCTTGAAGATTCTTTCTTCAGCTGAATTGGACCCCTGGACCCCACACAAAAACAAAACAAAAAAGGACCCCTTCCCAAAGATTTCCTCCGGAATCGCCGGAGGTGGCCATCATTACATGAATGACTATGCTGTAGTTTGAGAAAATGATAGTCTTCGTATTGGCGCCAAAATCTTCACCGAAGAATCCCTGAAGACTCCTTGAAGATTCTTTCTTCAGCTGAACTGGACCCCTGGGCCCCACAAAAAAAAAAAAAAAAAGGACCCCTTACCAAAGATTTCCCCCGGAATCGCCGGAGGTGGCCATCATTACATGAATGACTATGCTCTAGTTTGAGAAAATGATAGTCTTCGTATTGGCTTCAAAATATTCACCGAAGAATCCCCGAAGACTCCTTGAAGATTCTTTCTTCAGCTGAATTGGACCACTGGGCCCCACAAAAAAAAAACAAAAAAGTACCCGTTACCAAAGATTTCCTCCGGAATCGCCGGAGGTGGCCATCATTACATGAATGACTAGGCTCTAGTTAGAGAAAATGATAGTCTTCGTATTGGCGCCAAAATCTTCACCGAAGAATCCCTGAAGACTCCTTGAAGATTCTTTCTTCAGCTGAATTGGACTCCTGGGCCCCACAAAAAAAAAAAAAACTACCCCTTACCAAAGATTTCCTCCGGAATCGCCGGAGGTAGCCATCATTACATGAATGACTATGCTTTAGTTTGAGAAAATGATAGTCTTCGTATTGTCGCCAAAATCTTCACCGAAGAATCCCTGAAGACTCCTTGAAGATTCTTTCTTCAGCTGAACTGGACCCCTGGGCCCCACAAAAAAAAAAAAAAAAGGACCCCTTACCAAAGATTTCCTCCGGAATCGCCGGAGGTGGCCATCATTACATGAATGACTATGCTCTAGTTTGAGAAAATGATAGTCTTCGTATTGGCTCCATAATATTCACCGTAGAATCCCTGAAGACTCCTTGAAGATTCTTTCTTCAGCTGAATTGGACCCCTGGGCCCCACAAAAAAAAAACAAAAAAGGACCCCTTACCAAAGATTTCCTCCGGAATCGCCGGTGGTGGCCATCATTACATGAATGACTATGCTCTAGTTTGAGAAAATGATAGTCTTCGTATTGGCGCCAAAATCTTCACCGAAGAATCCCTGAAGACTCCTTGAAGATTCTTTCTTCAGCTGAACTGGACCCCTGGGACCCGGAAAAAAAAAACAAAAAAGGACCCCTTACCAAAGATTTCCTCCGGAATCGCCGGAGGTGGCCATCATTTCATGAATGACTATGCTCTAGTTTGAGAAAATGATAGTCTTCGTATTGGCTTCAAAATATTCACCGTAGAATCCCTGAAGACTCCTTGAAGATTCTTTCTTCAGCTGAATTGGACCCCTGGGCCCCACAAAAAAAAAACAAAAAAGGACCCCTTACCAAAGATTTCCTCCGGAATCGCCGGAGGTGGCCATCATTACATGAATGACTATGCTCTAGTTTGAGAAAATTATAGTCTTCGTATTGGAGCCAAAATCTTCACCGAAGAATCCCTGAAGACTCCTTGAAGATTCTTTCTTCAGCTGAATTGGACCCCTGGGCCCCACAAAAAAAAAAAAACAAAAAAGGACCCCTTACCAAAGATTTCCTCCGGAATTGCAGGAGGTAGCCATCATTACATGAATGACTATGCTCTAGTTTGAGAAAATGATAGTCTTCGTATTGGTGCCAAAATCTTCACTGAAGAATCCCTGAAGACTCCTTGAAGATTCGCTCTTCAGCTGAACTGGACCCCTGGGCCCCACAAAAAAAAAAAAAAAAAAAAGGACCCCTTACCAAAGATTTCCTCCGGAATCGCCGGAGGTGGCCATCATTACATGAATGACTATGCTCTAGTTTGAGAAAATGATAGTCTTCGTATTGGCTCCAAAATCTTCACCGAAGAATCCCTGAAGACTCTTTGAAGATTCTTTCTTCAGCTGAATTGGACCCCTGGGCCCCCCAAAAAAAAACAAAAAAGGACCCCTTACCAAAGATTTCCTCCGGAATCGCCGGAGGTTGCCATCATTACATGAATGACTATGCTCTAGTTTGAGAAAATGATAGTCTTCGTATTGGCTTCAAAATATTCACCGTAGAATCCCTGAAGACTCCTTGAAGATTCTTTCTTCAGCTGAATTGGACCCCTGGGCCCCACAAAAAAAAAACAAAAAAGGACCCCTTACCAAAGATTTCCTCCGGAATTGCAGGAGGTAGCCATCATTACATGAATGACTATGCTCTAGTTTGAGAAAATGATAGTCTTCGTATTGGTGCCAAAATCTTCACTGAAGAATCCCTGAAGACTCCTTGAAGATTCGCTCTTCAGCTGAACTGGACTCCTGGGCCCCCAAAAAAAAAAAACAAAAAAGGACCCCTTACCAAAGATTTCCTCCGGAATCGCCGGAGGTGGCCATCATTACATGAATGACTATGCTCTAGTTTGAGAAAATGATAGTCTTCGTATTGGCTCCAAAATCTTCAAAGAATAATCCCTGAAGACTCTTTGAAGATTCTTTCTTCAGCTGAATTGGACCCCAGGGCCCCACAAAAAAAAAACAAAAAAGGACCCCTTACCAAAGATTTCCTCCGGAATCGCCGGAGGTGGCCATTATTACATGAATGACTAAGCTCTAGTTTGAGAAAATGATAGTCTTCGTATTGGCGCCAAAATCTTCACCGAAGAATCCCTGAAGACTCCTTGAAGATTCTTTCTTCAGCTGAATTGAACCCCTGGGCCCCACAAAAAAAAACAAAAAAAGACCCCTTACCAAAGATTTCCTCCGGAATCGCCGGAGGTGGCCATTATTACATGAATGACTAAGCTATAGTTTGAGAAAATGATAGTCTTCGTATTGTCGCCAAAATCTTCACCGAAGAATCCCTGAAGAATCCTTGAAGATTCTTTTTTCAGATGAATTGGACCCCTGGGCCCCACAAACAAAAACAAAAAAGGACCCCTTACCAAAGATTTCCTCCGGAATCGCCGGAGGTGGCCATCATTACATGAATGACTATGCTCTAGTTTGAGAAAATGATAGTCTTCGTATTGGCTCCAAAATCTTCACCGAAGAATCCCTGAAGACTCCTTGAAGATTCTTTCTTCAGCTGAATTGGACCCCTGGGCCCCCCCAAAAAAACAAAAAAGGACCCCTTACCAAATATTTCCTCCGGAATCGCCGGAGGTGGCCATCATTACATGAATGACTATGCTCTAGTTTGAGAAAATGATAGTCTTCGTATTGGCGCAAAATCTTCACCGAAGAATCCCTGAAGACTCCTTGAAGATTCGCTCTTCAGCTGAACTGGACCCCTGGGCCCCACAAAAAAAAAAAAAAAAAAAAGGACCCCTTACCAAAGATTTCCTCCGGAATCGCCGGAGGTTGCCATTATTGCATGAATGACTATGCTCTAGTATGAGAAAATGATAGTCTTCGTATTGGCTCCAAAATATTCACCGAAGAATCCCTGAAGACTCCTTGAAGATTCTTTCTTCAGCTGAATTGGACCACTGGGCCCCACAAAAAAAAAAAACAAAAAAGGACCCCTTACCAAAGATTTCCTCTGGAATCGCCGGAGGTGTCCATCATTACATGAATGACTATGCTCTAGTTTGAGAAAATGATAGTCTTCGTATTGGCGCCAAAATCTTCACCGAAGAATCCCTGAAGACTCCTTGAAGATTGTTTCTTCAGCTGAACTGGACCCCTGGGCCCCACAAAAAAAACAAAACAAAAAAGGACCCCTTACCAAAGATTTCCTCCGGAATCGCCGGAGGTGGCCATCATTACATTAATGACTATGCTATAGTTTGAGATAATGATAGTCTTCGTATTGGCTCCAAAATATTCACTGAAGAATCCCTGAAGACTCCTTGAAGATTCTTTCTTCAGCTGAATTGGACCACTGGGCCCCACAAAAAAAAACAAAAAAGGACCCCTTACCAAAGATTTCCTCCGGAATCGCCGGAGGTGTCCATCATTACATGAATGACTATGCTCTAGTTTGAAAAAATAATAGTCTTCGTATTGGCGCCAGAATCTTCACCAAAGAATCCCTGAAGACTCCTTGAAGATTCTTTCTTCAGCTGAACTGGACCCCTGGGCCCCACAAAAAAAAAAAAAAAAAAAAAAAAAACACTACCAAAGATTTCCTACGGAATCGCCGGAGGTAGCCATCATTACATGAATGACTATGCTCTAGTTTGAGAAAATGATAGTCTTCGTATTGGCTTCAAAATATTCACCGAAGAATCCCTGAAGACTCCTTGAAGATTCTTTCTTCAGCTGAATTGGACCACTGGGCCCCACAAAAAAAAAAACAAAAATGACCCCTTACCAAAGATTTCCTCCGGAATCGCCGGAGGTGGCCATCATTACATGAATGACTATGCTCTAGTTTGAGAAAATGTTAGTCTTCGTATTGGCGCCAAAATCTTCACCGAAGAATCCCTGAAGACTCCTTGAATATTCTTTCTTCAGCTGAATTGGACTCCTGGGCCCCACAAAAAAAAAAAAAAAAAAACTACCCCTTACCAAAGATTTCCTCCGGAATCGCCGGAGGTAGCCATCATTACATGAATGACTATGCTCTAGTTTGAAAAAATGATAGTCTTCGTATTGGCGCCAAAATCTTCACCGAAGAATCCCTGAAGACTCCTTGAAGATTCTTTCTTCAGCTGAACTGGACCCCTGGGCCCCACAAAAAAAAACAAAAAAGGACCCCTTACCAAAGATTTCCTCCGGAATCGCCGGAGGTGGCCATCATTACATGAATGACTATGCTCTAGTTTGAGAAAATGATAGTCTTCGTATTGGCTCCAAAATATTCACCGAAGAATCCCTGAACACTCCTTGAAGATTCTTTCTTCAGCTGAATTGGACCACTGGGCCCCACAAAAAAAAACAAAAAAGGACCCCTTACCAAAGATTTCCTCCGGAATCGCCGGAGGTGGCCATCATTACATGAATGACTACGCTCTAGTTTGAGAAAATGATAGTCTTCGTATTGGCGCCAAAATCTTCACCGAGGAATCCCTGAAGACTCCTTGAAGATTCTTTCTTCAGCTGAACTGGACCCCTGGCCCCCCCCCCCCCCAAAAAAAAAGGACGCCTTACCAAAGATTTCCTCCGGAATCGCCGGTGGCCATCATTACATGAATGACTATGCTCTAGTTTGAGAAAATGATAGTCTTCGTATTGGCTCCAAAATCTTCACCGAAGAATCCCTGAAGACTCTTTAAAGATTCTTCCTTCAGCTGAATTGGACCCTTGGGCCCCCCCAAAAAAACCAAAAAGGACCCCTTACCAAAGATTTCCTCCGGAATCGCCGGAGGTGGCCAACATTACATGAATGACTATGCTCTAGTTTTAGAAAATGATAATCTTCATATTGGCTCCAGAATCCTCACCCAAGATTCCCTAAAGACTCCTTGAAGACTCTTTCTTCAGCAGTATAACAGGTGTCATTTTTCAATTTCAAGGGTAATTTCTACCATTTATATAGCTGGTAGCCTTTATGACTATGCTCTAGTTTGAGAAAATGATAGTCTTAGTATTGGCGCCAAAATCTTCACCGAAGAATCCCTGAAGGCTCCTTGAAGATTCTTTCTTCAGCTGAATTGGACCCCTGGACCCCACAAAAAAACAAAACAAAAAAGGACCCCTTCCCAAAGATTTCCTCCGGAATCGCCGGAGGTGGCCATCATTACATGAATGACTATGCTCTAGTTTGAGAAAATGATAGTCTTCGTATTGGCGCCAAAATCTTCACCGAAGAATCCCTGAAGACTCCTTGAAGATTCTTTCTTCAGCTGAACTGGACCCCTGGGCCCCACAAAAAAAAAAAAAAAAAAAAAAAGGACCCCTTACCAAAGATTTCCTCCGGAATCGCCGGAGGTGGCCATCTTTACATGAATGACTATGCTCTAGTTTGAGAAAATGATAGTCTTCGTATTGGCTCCAAAATATTCACCGAAGAATCCCTGAAGACTCCTTGAAGATTCTTTCTTCAGCTGAATTGGACCACTGGGCCCCACAAAAAAAAAACAAAAAAGGACCCGTTACCAAAGATTTCCTCCTGAATCGCCGGAGGTGGCCATCATTACATGAATGACTAGGCTCTAGTTAGAGAAAATGATAGTCTTCGTATTGGCGCCAAAATCTTCACCGAAGAATCCCTGAAGACTCCTTGAAGATTCTTTCTTCAGCTGAATTCGACTCCTGGGCCCCACAAAAAAAAAAAAAAAACTACCCCTTACCAAAGATTTCCTCCGGAATCGCCGGAGGTAGCCATCATTACATGAATGACTATGCTCTAGTTTGAGAAAATGATAGTCTTCGTATTGGCGCCAAAATCTTCACCGAAGAATCCCTGAAGACTCCTTGAAGATTCTTTCTTCAGCTGAACTGGACCCCTGGGCCTCACAAAAAAAAAAAAAAAGGACCCCTTACCAAAGATTTCCTCCGGAATCACCGGAGGTGGCCATCATTACATGAATGACTATGCTCTAGTTTGAGAAAATGATAGTCTTCGTATTGGCTCCAAAATATTCACCGTAGAATCCGTGAAGACTCCTTGAAGATTCTTTCTTCAGCTGAATTGGACCCCTGGGCCCCCCCCCAAAAAAAACAAAAAAGGACCCCTTACCAAAGATTTCCTCCGGAATCGCCGGAGGTGGCCATCATTACATGAATGACTATGCTCTAGTTTGAGAAAATGATAGTCTTCGTATTGGCGCCAAAATCTTCACCGAAGAATCCCTGAAGACTCCTTGAAGATTCTTTCTTCAGCTGAACTGGACCCCTGGGCCCCACAAAAAAAAAACAAAAAAGTACCCCTTACCAAAGATTTCCTCCGGAATCGCCGGAGGTGGCCATTATTACATGAATGACTAAGCTCTAGTTTGAGAAAATGATAGTCTTCGTATTGGCGCCAAAATCTTCACCGAAGAATCCCTGAAGACTCCTTGAAGATTCTTTCTTCCGCTGAATTGGACCCCTGGGCCCCACAAACAAAAACAAAAAAGGACCCCTTACCAAAGATTTCCTCCGGAATCGCCGGAGGTGGCCATCATTACATGAATGACTATGCTCTAGTTTGAGAAAATGATAGTCTTCGTATTGGCTCCAAAATCTTCACCGAAGAATCCCTGAAGACTCTTTGAAGATTCTTTCTTCAGCTGAATTGGACCCCTGGGCCCCCCCAAAAAAAACAAAAAAGGACCCCTTACCAAATATTTCCTCCGGAATCGCCGGAGGTGGCCATCATTACATGAATGACTATGCTCTAGTTTGAGAAAATGATAGTCTTCGTATTGGCGCAAAATCTTCACCGAAGAATCCCTGAAGGCTCCTTGAAGATTCGCTCTTCAGCTGAACTGGACCCCTGGGCCCCACAAAAAAAAAAAAAAAAAAAAAAGGACCCCTTACAAAAGATTTCCTCTGGAATCGCCGGAGGTTGCCATCATTGCATGAATGACTATGCTCTAGTTTGAGAAAATTATAGTCTTCGTATTGGCTCCAAATTATTCACCGAAGAATCCCTGAAGACTCCTTGAAGATTCTTTCTTCAGCTGAATTGGACCACTGGGCCCCACAAAAAAAAAAACAAAAAAGGACCCCTTACCAAAGATTTCCTCTGGAATAGCCGGAGGTGGCCATCATTACATGAATGACTATGCTCTAGTTTGAGAAAATGATAGTCTTCGTATTGGCGCCAAAATCTTCACCGAAGAATTCCTGAAGACTCCTTAAAGATTCTTTCTTCAGCTGAACTGGACCACTGGGCCCTACGAAAAAAAAAAGGACCCCCTACCAAAGATTTCTCCGGAATCGCCGGAGGTGGCCATCATTACATGAATGACTATGCTCTAGTTTGAGAAAATGATAGTCTTCGTATTGGCGCCAAAATCTTCACAGAAGAATCCCTGAAGACTCCTTGAAGATTCTTTCTTCAGCTGAATTGGACCCCTGGGCCCCACAAAAAAAAAAAAAGGAGCCCTTACCAAAGATTTCCTCCGGAATCGCTGGAGGTGGCCATCATTACATGAATGACTATGCTCTAGTTTGAGAAAATGATAATCTTCGTATTGGCGCCAAAATCTTCACCGAAGAATCCCTGAAGACTCCTTGAAGATTCTTTCTTCAGCTGAACTGGACCCCTGGGCCCCACAAAAAAAAAAAAAAAAAAAAAGGACCCCTTACCAAAGATTTCCTCCGGAATTGCCGGAGGTGGCCATCATTACATGAATGACTATGCTCTAGTTTGAGAAAATGATAATCTTCGTATTGGCTCCAAAATCTTCACCGAAGAATCCCTGAAGACTCTTTGAAGATTCTTTCTTCAGCTAAATTGGACCCCTGGGCCCTACAAAAAAAAACAAAAAAGGACCCCTTACCAAAGATTTCCTCCGGAATCGCCGGAGGTGGCCATCATTACATGAATGACTATGCTCTAGTTTTAGAAAATGATAGTCTTCATATTGGCTCCAAAATCCTCACCCAAGATTCCCTGAAGACTCCTTGAAGACTCTTTCTTCAGCAGTATAACAGGTGTCATTTTTCAATTTCAAGGGTAATTTCTACCATTTATATAGCTGGTAGCCTTTATGACTATACTCTAGTTTGAGAAAATGATAGTCTTAGTATTGGCGCCAAAATCTTCACCGAAGAATCCCTGAAGACTCCTTGAAGATTCTTTCTTCAGCTGAATTGGACCCCTGGGCCCCACAAAAAAAAAAAACAAAAAAGGACCCCTTACCAAAGATTTCCTCCGGAATCGTCGGAGGTGGCCATCATTACATGAATGACTATGCTCTAGTTTGAGAAAATAATAGTCTTCGTATTGGTGCCAAAATCTTCACCAAAGAATCCCTGAAGACTCCTTGAAGATTCTTTCTTCAGCTGAACTGGACCCCTGGGCCCCACAAAAAAAAAAAAAAAGGACCCCTTACCAAAGATTTCCTCCGGAATTGCCGGAGGTGGCCATCATTACATGAATGACTATGGTCTAGTTTGACAAAATGATAGTCTTCGTATTGGCTTCTAAATATTCACCGAAGAATCCCTGAAGACTCCTTGAAGATTCTTTCTTCAGCTGAATTGGACCCCTGGGCCCCACAAAAAAAACAAAAAAGGACCCCTTAGCAAAGATTTCCTCCGGAATCGCCGGACGTGGCCATTATTACATGAATGACTATACTCTAGTTTGAGAAAATGATAGTCTTCGTATTGGCGCCAAAATCTTCACCGAAGAATCCCTGAAGACTCCTTGAAGATTCTTTCTTCAGCTGAATTGGACCCCTGGGCCCCACAAAAAAACAAAAAAACAAAAAAGGTCCCCTTACCAAAGATTTCCTCCGGAATTGCAGGAGGTAGCCATCATTACATGAATGACTATGCTCTAGTTTGAGAAAATGATAGTCTTCGTATTGGTGCCAAAATCTTCAACGAAGAATCCCTGAAGACTCCTTGAAGATTCTTTCTTCAGCTGAACTGGACCCCTGGGCCCCACGAAAAAAAAAAAGGACCCCTTACTAAAGATTTCCTCCGGAATCGCCGGAGGTGGCCATCATTACATGAATGACTATGCTCTAGATTGAGAAAATGATAGTCTTCGTATTGGCTCCAAAATCTTCAACGAAGAATCCCTGAAGACTCCTTGAAGATTCTTTCTTCAGCTGAATTGGACCCCTGGGCCCTCCCAAAAAAAACAAAAAAGGACCCCTTACCAAATATTTCCTCCCGAATCGCCGGAGGTGGCCATCATTACATGAATGACTATGCTCTAGTTTGAGAAAATGATAGTCTTCGTATTGGCGCAAAATCTTCACCGAAGAATCCCTGAAGACTCCTTGAAGATTCTTTCTTCAGCTGAACTAGACCCCTGGGCCCCAGAAAAAAAAAAAACACAAAAAAGGACCCCTTACCAAAGATTTCCTCCGGAATCGCCGGAGGTGGCCATCATTACATGAATGACTATGCTCTAGTTTGAGAAAATGATAGTCTTCGTATTGGCTCCAAAATCTTCACCGAAGAATCCCTGAAGACTTTTTGAAGATTCTTTCTTCAGCTGAATTGGACCCCTGGGCCCCACAAAAAAAAACAAAAAAGTACCCCTTACCAAAGGTTTCCTCCGGAATCGCCGGAGGTGGCCATCATTACATGAATGACTATGCTCTAGTTTTAGAAAATGATAGTCTTCATATTGGCTCCAGAATCCTCACCCAAGATTCCCTGAAGACTCCTTGAAGACTCTTTCTTCAGCAGTATAACAGGTGTCATTTTTCAATTTCAAGGGTAATTTCTACCATTTATATAGCTGGTAGCCTTTATGACTAGGCTCTAGTTTGAGAAAATGATAGTCTTAGTAATGGCGCCAAAATCTTCACCGAAGAATCCCTGAAGACTTCTTGAAGATTCTTTCTTCAGCTGAATTGGACCCCTGGGCCCCACAAAAAAAAAACAAAAAAAAAGGACCCCTTACCAAAGATTTCCTCCAGAATCGCCGGAGGTGGCCATCATTACATGAATGACTATGCTCTAGTTTGAGAAAATGATAGTCTTCGTATTTGCTCCAAAATCTTCACCGAAGAATCCCTGAAGAATCCTTGAAGATTCTTTCTTCAGCTGAACTGGACCCCTGGGCCCCACAAAAAAAACAAAAGAAAAAAGGACCCCTTACCAAAGATTTCCTCTGGAATCGCCGGAGGTGGCCATCATTACATGAATGACTATGCTCTAGTTTGAGAAAATGATAGTCTTTGTATTGGCGCCAAAATATTCACCGAAGAATCCCTGAAGACTCCTTGAATATTCTTTTTTCAGCTGAATTGGACTCCTGGGCCCCACAAAAAAAACAAAAAACTACCCCTTACCAAAGATTTCCTCCGGAATCGCCGGAGGTAGCCATCATTACATGAATGACTATGCTCTAGTTTGAGAAAATGATAGTCTTCGTATTGGCGCCAAAATCTTCACAGAAGAATCCCTGAAGACTCCTTGAAGATTCTTTCTTCAGCTGAACTGGACCCTTGGGCCCCACAAAAAAAAAAAAAAAAAAAAGGACCCCTTACCAAAGATTTCCTCCGGAATCGCCGGAGGTTGCCATCATTGCATGAATGACTATGCTCTAGTTTGAGAAAATGATAGTCTTCGTATTGGCTCCAAAATATTCACCGAAGAATCCCTGAAGACTCCTTGAAGATTCTTTCTTCAGCTGAATTGGACCACTGGGCCCCACAAAAAAAAAAAACAAAAAAGGACCCCTTACCAAAGATTTCATCCGAAATCGCCGGAGGTGGCCACCATTACATGAATGACTATGCTCTAGTTTGAGAAAATGATAGTCTTCGTATTGGCGCCAAAATCTTCACCAAAGAATTCCTGAAGACTCCTTGAAGATTCTTTCTTCAGCTGAACTGGACCCCTGGTCCCCACGAAAAAAAAAAGGACCCCCTACCAAAGATTTCCTCCGGAATCGCCGGAGGTGGCCATCATTACATGAATGACTATGCTCTAGTTTGAGAAAATGATAGTCTTCGTATTGGCGCCAAAATCTTCACCGAAGAATCCCTGAAGACTCCTTGAAGATTCTTTCTTCAGCTGAATTGGACCCCTGGGCACCACAAAAAAAAAACAAAAAAGGACCCCTTACCAAAGATTTCCTCCGGAATCGCTGGAGGTGGCCATCATTACATGAATGACTATGCTCTAGTTTGGGAAAATGATAATCTTCGTATTGGTGCCAAAATCTTCACCGAAGAATCCCTGAAGACTCCTTGAAGATTCTTTCTTCAGCTGAACTGGACCCTTGGGCCCCCCCCCCCCCAAAAAAAGGACCCCTTACCAAAGATTTCCTCCGGAATTGCCGGAGGTGGCCATCATTACATGAATGACTATGCTCTAGTTTGAGAAAATGATAGTCTTCGTATTGGCTCCAAAATCTTCACCGAAGAATCCCTGAAGACTCTTTGAAGATTCTTTCTTCAGCTAAATTGGACCCCTGGGCCCCCCCAAAAAAAAACAAAAAAGGACCCCTTACCAAAGATTTCCTCCGGAATCGCCGGAGGTGGCCATCATTACATGAATGTCTATGCTCTAGTTTGAGAAAATGATAGTCTTCGTATTGGCGCCAAAATCTTCACCGAAGAATCCCTGAAGACTCCTTGAAGATTCTTTCTTCAGCTGAATTGGACCCCTGGGCCCCACAAAAAAAAACCAAAAAGGACCCCTTACCAAAGATTTCCTTCGGAATCGCCTGAGGTGGCCATTATTACATGAATGACTAAGCTCTAGTTTGAGAAAATGATAGTCTTCGTATTGGCGCCAAAATCTTCACTGAAGAATCCCTGAAGACTCCTTGAAGATTCTTTCTTCAGCTAAATTGGACCCCTGGGCCCAACAAAAAAAAAACAAAAAAGGACCCCTTACCAAAGATTTCCTCCGGAATCGCCGGAGGTGGCCACCATTACATGAATGACTATGCTCTAGTTTGAGAAAATGATAGTCTTCGTATTGGCTCCAAAATCTTCACCGAAGAATCCCTGAAGACTCTTTGAAGATTCTTTCTTCAGCTGAATTGGACCCTTGGGCCCCCCCAAAAAAAACCAAAAAGGACCCCTTACCAAAGATTTCCTCCGGAATCGCCGGGTGTGGCCATCATTACATGAATGACTATGCTCTAGTTTTAGAAAATGATAGTCTTCATATTGGCTCCAGAATCCTCACCCAAGGTTCCCTGAAAACTCCTTGAAGACTCTTTCTTCAGCAGTATAACAGGTGCCATTTTTCAATTTCAAGGGTAATTTTTACCATTTATATAGCTGGTAGCCTTTATGACTATGCTCTAGTTTGAGAAAATGATAGTCTTAGTATTGGCGCCAAAATCTTCACCGAAGAATCCCTGAAGACTCCTTGAAGATTCTTTCTTCAGCTGAATTGGACCCCTGTGCCCCCCCCCAAAAAAAAAGAAAAAAGGACCCCTTACCAAAGATTTCCTCCGGAATCGCCGGAGGTGTCCATCATTACATGAATGACTATGCTCTAGTTTGAGAAAATGATAGTCTTCGTATTGGCGCCAAAATCTTCACCGAAGAATCCCTGAAGACTCCTTGAAGATTCTTTCTTCAGCTGAACTGGACCCCTGGGCCCCACAAAAAAAAAAAAAACAAAAAAGGACCCCTTACCAAAGATTTCCTCCGGAATCGCCGGAGGTGGCCATCATTACATGAATGACTATGCTCTAGTTTGAGAAAATGATAGTCTTCGTATTGGCTCCAAAATATTCACTGAAGAATCCATGAAGACTCTTTGAAGATTCTTTCTTCAGCTGAATTGGACCCCTGGGCCCCACACAAAAAAAAAACAAAAAAGGACCCCTTACCAAAGATTTCCTCCGGAATCGCCGGAGGTGGCCATTATTACGTGAATGACTAAGCTCTAGTTTGAGAAAATAATAGTCTTCATATTGGCGCCAAAATCTTCACTGAAGAATCCCTGAAGACTCCTTGAAGATTCTTTCTTCAGCTAAATTGGACCCCTGGGCCCCACAAAAAAAAACAAAAAAGGACCCCTTACCAAAGATTTCCTCCGGAATCGCCGGAGGTGGCCATCATTACATGAATGACTATGCTCTAGTTTGAGAAAATGATAGTCTTCATATTGGCTCCAAAATCTTCACCGAAGAATCCCTGAAGACTCTTTGAAGATTCTTTCTTCAGCTGAATTGGACCCTTGGCCCCCCCCCCAAAAAAACCAAAAAGGACCCCTTACCAAAGATTTCCTCCGGAATCGCCGGAGGTGGCCATCATTACATGAATGACTATGCTCTAGTTTGAGAAAATGATAGTCTTCATATTGGCTCCAGAATCCTCACCCAAGATTCCCTGAAGACTCCTTGAAGACTCTTTCTTCACCAGTATAACAGGTGCAATTTTTCAATTTCAAGGGTAATTTCTACCATTTATATAGCTGGTAGCCTTTATGACTATGCTCTAGTTTGAGAAAATGATAGTCTTAGTATTGGCGCCAAAATCTTCACCGAAGAATCCCTGAAGACTCCTTGAAGATTCTTTCTTCAGCTGAACTGGACCCCTGGGCCCCACAAAAAAAAACAAAAGAAAAAAGGACCCCTTACCAAAGATTTCCTCTGGAATCGCCGGAGGTGGCCATCATTACATGAATGACTATGCTCTAGTTTGAGAAAATGATAGTCTTTGTATTGGCGCCAAAATATTCACCGAAGAATCCCTGAAGACTCCTTGAATATTCTTTCTTCAGCTGAATTGGACTCCTGGGCCCCACAAAAAAAACAAAAAACTACCCCTTACCAAAGATTTCCTCCGGAATCGCCGGAGGTAGCCATCATTACATGAATGACTATGCTCTAGTTTGAGAAAATGATAGTCTTCGTATTGGCTCCAAAATCTTCACAGAAGAATCCCTGAAGACTCCTTGAAGATTCTTTCTTCAGCTGAACTGGACCCCTGGGCCCCACAAAAAAAAAAAAAAAAAAAGGACCCCTTACCAAAGATTTCCTCCGGAATCGCCGGAGGTTGCCATCATTGCATGAATGACTATGCTCTAGTTTGAGAAAATGATAGTCTTCGTATTGGCTCCAAAATATTCACCGAAGAATCCCTGAAGACTCCTTGAAGATTCTTTCTTCAGCTGAATTGGACCCCTGGGCCCCACAAAAAAAAAAAAAAACAAAAAAGGACCCCTTACCAAAGATTTCCTCCGAAATCGCCGGAGGTGGCCACCATTACATGAATGACTATGCTCTAGTTTGAGAAAATGATAGTCTTCGTATTGGCGCCAAAATCTTCACCAAAGAATTCCTGAAGACTCCTTGAAGATTCTTTCTTCAGCTGAACTGGACCCCTGGGCCCCACGAAAAAAAAAAGGACCCCCTACCAAAGATTTCCTCCGGAATCGCCGGAGGTGGCCATCATTACATGAATGACTATGCTCTAGTTTGAGAAAATGATAGTCTTCGTATTGGCGCCAAAATCTTCACCGAAGAATCCCTGAAGACTCCTTGAAGATTCTTTCTTCAGCTGAATTGGACCCCTGGGCACCACAAAAAAAAAAACAAAAAAGGACCCCTTACCAAAGATTTCCTCCGGAATCGCTGGAGGTGGCCATCATTACGTGAATGACTATGCTCTAGTTTGGGAAAATGATAATCTTCGTATTGGTGCCAAAATCTTCACCGAAGAATCCCTGAAGACTCCTTGAAGATTCTTTCTTCAGCTGAACTGGACCCTTGGGCCCCCCCCCCCCAAAAAAAAGGACCCCTTACCAAAGATTTCCTCCGGAATTGCCGGAGGTGGCCATCATTACATGAATGACTATGCTCTAGTTTGAGAAAATGATAGTCTTCGTATTGGCTCCAAAATCTTCACCGAAGAATCCCTGAAGACTCTTTGAAGATTCTTTCTTCAGCTAAATTGGACCCCTGGGCCCCCCCAAAAAAAAACAAAAAAGGACCCCTTACCAAAGATTTCCTCCGGAATCGCCGGAGGTGGCCATCATTACATGAATGTCTATGCTCTAGTTTGAGAAAATGATAGTCTTCGTATTGGCGCCAAAATCTTCACCGAAGAATCCCTGAAGACTCCTTGAAGATTCTTTCTTCAGCTGAATTGGACCCCTGGGCCCCACAAAAAAAAACAAAAAAGGACCCCTTACCAAAGATTTCCTCCGGAATCGCCGGAGGTGGCCACCATTACATGAATGACTATGCTCTAGTTTGAGAAAATGATAGTCTTCGTATTGGCTCCAAAATCTTCACCGAAGAATCCCTGAAGACTCTTTGAAGATTCTTTCTTCAGCTGAATTGGACCCTTGGGCCCCCCCCCCAAAAAAACCAAAAAGGACCCCTTACCAAAGATTTCCTCCGGAATCGCCGGGTGTGGCCATCATTACATGAATGACTATGCTCTAGTTTTAGAAAATGATAGTCTTCATATTGGCTCCAGAATCCTCACCCAAGGTTCCCTGAAAACTCCTTGAAGACTCTTTCTTCAGCAGTATAACAGGTGCCATTTTTCAATTTCAAGGGTAATTTTTACCATTTATATAGCTGGTAGCCTTTATGACTATGCTCTAGTTTGAGAAAATGATAGTCTTAGTATTGGCGCCAAAATCTTCACCGAAGAATCCCTGAAGACTCCTTGAAGATTCTTTCTTCAGCTGAATTGGACCCCTGTGCCCCCCCCCCCAAAAAAAAAGAAAAAAGGACCCCTTACCAAAGATTTCCTCCGGAATCGCCGGAGGTGTCCATCATTACATGAATGACTATGCTCTAGTTTGAGAAAATGATAGTCTTCGTATTGGCGCCAAAATCTTCACCGAAGAATCCCTGAAGACTCCTTGAAGATTCTTTCTTCAGCTGAACTGGACCCCTGGGCCCCACAAAAAAAAAAAAAAAAAAAAAAGGACCCCTTACCAAAGATTTCCTCCGGAATCGCCGGAGGTGGCCATCATTACATGAATGACTATGCTCTAGTTTGAGAAAATGATAGTCTTCGTATTGGCTCCAAAATATTCACTGAAGAATCCCTGAAGACTCTTTGAAGATTCTTTCTTCAGCTGAATTGGACCCCTGGGCCCCACAAAAAAAAAAAACAAAAAAGGACCCCTTACCAAAGATTTCCTCCGGAATCGCCGGAGGTGGCCATTATTACGTGAATGACTAAGGTCTAGTTTGAGAAAATAATAGTCTTCATATTGGCGCCAAAATCTTCACTGAAGAATCCCTGAAGACTCCTTGAAGATTCTTTCTTCAGCTAAATTGGACCCCTGGGCCCCACAAAAAAAAACAAAAAAGGACCCCTTACCAAAGATTTCCTCCGGAATCGCCGGAGGTGGCCATCATTACATGAATGACTATGCTCTAGTTTGAGAAAATGATAGTCTTCATATTGGCTCCAAAATCTTCACCGAAGAATCCCTGAAGACTCTTTGAAGATTCTTTCTTCAGCTGAATTGGACCCTTGGCCCCCCCCAAAAAAACCAAAAAGGACCCCTTACCAAAGATTTCCTCCGGAATCGCCGGAGGTGGCCATCATTACATGAATGACTATGCTCTAGTTTGAGAAAATGATAGTCTTCATATTGGCTCCAGAATCCTCACCCAAGATTCCCTGAAGACTCCTTGAAGACTCTTTCTTCAGCAGTATAACAGGTGCAATTTTTCAATTTCAAGGGTAATTTCTACCATTTATATAGCTGGTAGCCTTTATGACTATGCTCTAGTTTGAGAAAATGATAGTCTTAGTATTGGCGCCAAAATCTTCACCGAAGAATCCCTGAAGACTCCTTGAAGATTCTTTCTTCAGCTGAACTGGACCCCTGGGCCCCACAAAAAAAAAAAAAAAAAAAGGACCCCTTACCAAAGATTTCCTCCGGAATCGCCGGAGGTGGCCACCATTACATGAATGACTATGCTCTAGTTTGAGAAAATGATAGTCTTCGTATTGGCTCCAAAATCTTCAACGAAGAATCCCTGAAGACTCCTTGAAGATTCTTTCTTCAGCTGAATTGGACCCCTGGGCCCCACAAACAAAAACAAAAAAGGACCCCTTACCAAAGATTTCCTCCGGAATCGCCGGAGGTGGCCATCATTACATGAATGACTATGCTCTAGTTTGAGAAAATGATAGTCTTCGTATTGGCTCCAAAATCTTCACCGAAGAATCCCTGAATACTCCTTGAAGATTCTTTCTTCAGCTGAACTGGACCCCTGGGCCCCACAAAAAAAAAAAAAAAAAAAAGGACCCCTTACCAAAGATTTCCTCCGGAATCGCCGGAGGTGGCCATCATTACATGAATGACTATGCTCTAGTTTGAGAAAATGATAGTCTTCGTATTGGCTCCAAAATCTTCAACGAAGAATCCCTGAAGACTCCTTGAAGATTCTTTCTTCAGCTGAATTGGACCCCTGGGCCCCCCAAAAAAAAACAAAAAAGGACCCCTTACCAAAGATTTCCTCCCGAATCGCCGGAGGTGGCCATCATTACATGAATGACTATGCTCTAGTTTGAGAAAATGATAGTCTTCGTATTGGCGCAAAATCTTCACCGAAGAATCCCTGAAGACTCCTTGAAGATTCTTTCTTCAGCTGAACTGGACCCCTGGGCCCCACAAAAAAAAAAAACACAAAAAAGGACCCCTTACCAAAGATTTCCTCTGGAATCGCCGGAGGTGGCCATCATTACATGAATGACTATGCTCTAGTTTGAGAAAATGATAGTCTTCGTATTGGCTCCAAAATCTTCACCGAAGAATCCCTGAAGACTTTTTGAAGATTCTTTCTTCAGCTGAATTGGACCCCTGGGCCCCACAAAAAAAAACAAAAAAGTACCCCTTACCAAAGATTTCCTCCGGAATCGCCGGAGGTGGCCATCATTACATGAATGACTATGCTCTAGTTTTAGAAAATGATAGTCTTCATATTGGCTCCAGAATCCTCACCCAAGATTCCCTGAAGACTCCTTGAAGACTCTTTCTTCAGCAGTATAACAGGTGTCATTTTTCAATTTCAAGGGTAATTTCTACCATTTATATAGCTGGTAGCCTTTATGACTATGCTCTAGTTTGAGAAAATGATAGTCTTAGTAATGGCGCCAAAATCTTCACCGAAGAATCCCTGAAGACTTCTTGAAGATTCTTTCTTCAGCTGAATTGGACCCCTGGGCCCCACAAAAAAAAAAAAAAAAAAAAGGACCCCTTACCAAAGATTTCCTCCGGAATCGCCGGAGGTGGCCATCATTACATGAATGACTATGCTCTAGTTTGAGAAAATGATAGTCTTCGTATTTGCTCCAAAATCTTCACCGAAGAATCCCTGAAGACTCTTTGAAGATTCTTTCTTCAGCTGAACTGGACCCCTGGGCCCCACAAAAAAAAACAAAAGAAAAAAGGACCCCTTACCAAAGATTTCCTCTGGAATCGCCGGAGGTGGCCATCATTACATGAATGACTATGCTCTAGTTTGAGAAAATGATAGTCTTCGTATTGGCGCCAAAATATTCACCGAAGAATCCCTGAAGACTCCTTGAATATTCTTTCTTCAGCTGAATTGGACTCCTGGGCCCCACAAAAAAAACAAAAAACTACCCCTTACCAAAGATTTCCTCCGGAATCGCCGGAGGTAGCCATCATTACATGAATGACTATGCTCTAGTTTGAGAAAATGATAGTCTTGGTATTGGCGCCAAAATCTTCACAGAAGAATCCCTGAAGACTCCTTGAAGATTCTTTCTTCAGCTGAACTGGACCCCTGGGCCCCACAAAAAAAAAAAAAAAGGACCCCTTACCAAAGATTTCCTCCGGAATCGCCGGAGGTTGCCATCATTGCATGAATGACTATGCTCTAGTTTGAGAAAATGATAGTCTTCGTATTGGCTCCAAAATATTCACCGAAGAATCCCTGAAGACTCCTTGAAGATTCTATCTTCAGCTGAATTGGACCACTGGGCCCCACAAAAAAAAAACAAAAAAGGACCCCTTACCAAAGATTTCCTCCGAAATCGCCGGAGGTGGCCATCATTACATGAATGACCATGCTCTAGTTTGAGAAAATGATAGTCTTCGTATTGGCGCCAAAATCTTCACCGAAGAATCCCTGAAGACTCCTTGAAGATTCTTTCTTCAGCTGAACTGGACCCCTGGGCCCCACAAAAAAAAAAACAAAAAAGGACCCCTTACCAAAGATTTCCTCCGGAATCGCCGGAGGTGGCCATCATTACATGAATGACTATGCTCTAGTTTGAGAAAATGATAATCTTCGTATTGGCTTCAAAATATTCACCGTAGAATCCCTGAAGACTCCTTGAAGATTCTTTCTTCAGCTGAATTGGACCCCTGGGCCCCACAAAAAAAAAACAAAAAAGGACCCCTTACCAAAGATTTCCTCCGGAATCGCCGGAGGTGGCCATCATTACATGAATGACTATGCTCTAGTTTGAGAAAATGATAGTCTTCGTATTGGCGGCAAAATCTTCACCGAAGAATCCCTGAAGACTCCTTGAAGATTCTTTCTTCAGCTGAATTGGACCCCTGGGCCCCACAAAAAAAAAAACAAAAAAGGACCCCTTACCAAAGATTTCCTCCGGAATCGCCGGAGGTGGCCATCATTACATGAATGACTATGCTCTAGTTTGAGAAAATGATAGTCTTCGTATTGGCGCCAAAATCTTCACCGAAGAATCCCTGAAGACTCCTTGAAGATTCTTTCTTCAGCTGAATTGGACCCCTGGGCCCCACAAAAAAAAAAAAAGGACCCCTTACCAAAGATTTCCTCCGGAATTGCAGGAGGTAGCCATCATTACATGAATGACTATGCTCTAGTTTGAGAAAATGATAGTCTTCGTATTGGTGCCAAAATCTTCAGTGAAGAATCCCTGAAGACTCCTTGAAGATTCGCTCTTCAGCTGAACTGGACCCCTGGGCCCCACAAAAAAAAAAAAAAAAAAGGACCCCTTACCAAAGATTTCCTCCGGAATCGCCGGAGGTGGCCATCATTACATGAATGACTATGCTCTAGTTTGAGAAAATGATAGTCTTCGTATTGGCTCCAAAATCTTCAAAGAATAATCCCTGAAGACTCTTTGAAGATTCTTTCTTCAGCTGAATTGGACCCCTGGGCCCCACAAAAAAAAAACAAAAAAGGACCCCTTACCAAAGATTTCCTCCGGAATCGCCGGAGGTGGCCATTATTACATGAATGACTAAGCTCTAGTTTGAGAAAATGATAGTCTTCGTATTGGCGCCAATATCTTCACCGAAGAATCCCTGAAGACTCCTTGAAGATTCTTTCTTCAGCTGAATTGAACCCCTGGGCCCCACAAAAAAAAAACAAAAAAAGACCCCTTACCAAAGATTTCCTCCGGAATCGCCGGAGGTGGCCATTATTACATGAATGACTAAGCTCTAGTTTGAGAAAATGATAGTCTTCGTATTGGCGCCAAAATCTTCACCGAAGAATCCCTGAAGAATCCTTGAAGATTCGTTCTTCAGATGAATTGGACCCCTGGCCCCACAAACAAAAACAAAAATGGACCCCTTACCAAAGATTTCCTCCGGAATCGCCGGAGGTGGCCATCATTACATGAATGACTATGCTCTAGTTTGAGAAAATGATAGTCTTCGTATTGGCTCCAAAATCTTCACCGAAGAATCCCTGAAGACTCTTTGAAGATTCTTTCTTCAGCTGAATTGGACCCCTGGGCCCCCCCAAAAAAACAAAAAAGGACCCCTTACCAAATATTTCCTCCGGAATCGCCGGAGGTGGCCATCATTACATGAATGACTATGCTCTAGTTTGAGAAAATGATAGTCTTCGTATTGGCGCAAAATCTTCACCGAAGAATCCCTGAAGACTCCTTGAAGATTCGCTCTTCAGCTGAACTGGACCCCTGGGCCCCACAAAAAAAAAAAAAAAAATGGACCCCTTACCAAAGATTTCCTCCGGAATCGCCGGAGGTTGCCATCATTGCATGAATGACTATGCTCTAGTTTGAGAAAATGATAGTCTTCGTATTGGCTCCAAAATATTACCGAAGAATCCCTGAAGACTCCTTGAAGATTCTTTCTTCAGCTGAATTGGACCACTGGGCCCCACAAAAAAAAAAAAAAAAAAAAGGACCCCTTACCAAAGATTTCCGCTGGAATCGCCGGAGGTGTCCATCATTACATGAATGACTATGCTCTAGTTTGAGAAAATGATAGTCTTCGTATTGGCGCCAAAATCTTCACCGAAGAATCCCTGAAGACTCCTTGAAGATTGTTTCTTCAGCTGAACTGGACCCCTGGGCCCCATAAAAAAAAAAAAAAAAAAAAAGGACCCCTTACCAAATATTTCCTCCGGAATCGCCGGAGGTGGCCATCATTACATGAATGACTATGCTATAGTTTGAGAAAATGATAGTCTTCGTATTGGCTCCAAAATATTCACTGAAGAATCCCTGAAGACTCCTTGAAGATTCTTTCTTCAGCTGAATTGGACCAGTGGGCCCCACAAAAAAAAAACAAAAAAGGACCCCTTACCAAAGATTTCCTCCGGAATCGCCGGAGGTGTCCATCATTACATGAATGACTATGCTCTAGTTTGAAAAAATAATAGTCTTCGTATTGGCGCCAGAATCTTCACCAAAGAATCCCTGAAGACTCCTTGAAGATTCTTTCTTCAGCTGAACTGGACCCCTGGGCCCCACAATAAAAAAAAAAAAAAAAAAAAAAAACCACTACCAAAGATTTCCTCAGGAATCGCCGGAGGTGGCCATCATTACATGAATGACTATGCTCTAGTTTGAGAAAATGATAGTCTTCGTATTGGCTCCAAAATATTCACCGAAGAATCCCTGAAGACTCCTTGAAGATTCTTTCTTCAGCTGAATTGGACCCCTGGGCCCCACAAAAAAAAACAAAAAAGGACCCCTTACCAAACATTTCCTCCGGAATCGCCGGAGGTGGCCATCATTACTTGAATGACTATGCTCTAGTTTGAGAAAATGATAGTCTTCGTATTGGCGCCAAAATCTTCACCGAAGAATCCCTGAAGACTCCTTGAATATTCTTTCTTCAGCTGAATTGGACTCCTGGGCCCCACAAAAAAAAAAAACAAAAAACTACCCCTTACCAAAGATTTCCTCCGGAATCGCCGGAGGTAGCCATCATTACATGAATGACTATGCTCTAGTTTGAAAAATGATAGTCTTCGTATTGCCGCCAAAATCTTCACCGAAGAATCCCTGAAGACTCCTTGAAGATTCTTTCTTCAGCTGAATTGGACCACTGGGCCCCACAAATAAAAACAAAAAAGGACCCCTTACCAAAGATTTCCTCCGGAATCGCCGGAGGTGGCCATCATTACATGAATGACTATGCTCTAGTTTGAGAAAATGATAGTCTTCGTATTGGCGCCAAAATCTTCACCGAAGAATCCCTGAAGACTCCTTGAATATTCTTTCTTCAGCTGAATTGGACTCCTGGGCCCCACAAAAAAAAAAAACAAAAAACTACCCCTTACCAAAGATTTCCTCCGGAATCGCCGGAGGTGGCCATCATTACATGAATGACTATGCTCTAGTTTGAAAAAATGATAGTCTTCGTATTGGCGCCAAAATCTTCACCGAAGAATCCCTGAAGGCTCCTTGAAGATTCTTTCTTCAGCTGAATTGGACCACTGGGCCCCACAAAAAAAAACAAAAAAGAACCCCTTACCAAAGATTTCCTCCGGAATCGCCGGAGGTGGCCATCATTACATGAATGACTATGCTCTAGTTTGAGAAAATGATAGTCTTCGTATTGGCGCCAAAATCTTCACCGAAGAATCCCTGAAGACTCCTTGAATATTCTTTCTTCAGCTGAATTGGACTCCTGGGCCCCACAAAAAAAAAAAACAAAAAACTACCCCTTACCAAAGATTTCCTCCGGAATCGCCGGAGGTAGCCATCATTACATGAATGACTATGCTCTAGTTTGAAAAAATGATAGTCTTCGTATTGGCGCCAAAATCTTCACCGAAGAATCCCTGAAGGCTCCTTGAAGATTCTTTCTTCAGCTGAACTGGACCCCTGGGCCCCACAAAAAAAAAGAAAGAAAAAAAAAAAACACTACCAAAGATTTCCTCCGGAATCGCCGGAGGTGGCCATCATTACATGAATGACTATGCTCTAGTTTGAGAAAATGATAGTCTTCGTATTGGCTCCAAAATATTCACCGAAGAATCCCTGAACACTCCTTGAAGATTCTTTCTTCAGCTGAATTGGACCACTGGGCCCCACAAAAAAAAACAAAAAAGGACCCCTTACCAAAGATTTCCTCCGGAATCGCCGGAGGTGGCCATCATTACATGAATGACTACGCTCTAGTTTGAGAAAATGATAGTCTTCGTATTGGCGCCAAAATCTTCACCGAGGAATCCCTGAAGACTCCTTGAAGATTCTTTCTTCAGCTGAACTGGACCCCTGGCCCCCCCCCCCCAAAAAAAAGGACGCCTTACCAAAGATTTCCTCCGGAATCGCAGGAGGTGGCCATCATTACATGAATGACTATGCTCTAGTTTGAGAAAATGATAGTCTTCGTATTGGCTCCAAAATCTTCACCGAAGAATCCCTGAAGACTTTTTGAAGATTCTTTCTTCAGCTGAATTGGACCCCTGGGCCCCACAAAAAAAAACAAAAAAGTACCCCTTACCAAAGATTTCCTCCGGAATCGCCGGAGGTGGCCATCATTACATGAATGACTATGCTCTAGTTTTAGAAAATGATAGTCTTCATATTGGCTCCAGAATCCTCACCCAAGATTCCCTGAAGACTCCTTGAAGACTCTTTCTTCAGCAGTATAACAGGTGTCATTTTTCAATTTCAAGGGTAATTTCTACCATTTATATAGCTGGTAGCCTTTATGACTATGCTCTAGTTTGAGAAAATGATAGTCTTAGTAATGGCGCCAAAATCTTCACCGAAGAATCCCTGAAGACTTCTTGAAGATTCTTTCTTCAGCTGAATTGGACCCCTGGGCCCCACAAAAAAAAAAAAAAAAAAGGACCCCTTACCAAAGATTTCCTCCGGAATCGCCGGAGGTGGCCATCATTACATGAATGACTATGCTCTAGTTTGAGAAAATGATAGTCTTCGTATTTGCTCCAAAATCTTCACCGAAGAATCCCTGAAGACTCTTTGAAGATTCTTTCTTCAGCTGAACTGGACCCCTGGGCCCCACAAAAAAAAACAAAAGAAAAAAGGACCCCTTACCAAAGATTTCCTCTGGAATCGCCGGAGGTGGCCATCATTACATGAATGACTATGCTCTAGTTTGAGAAAATGATAGTCTTCGTATTGGCGCCAAAATATTCACCGAAGAATCCCTGAAGACTCCTTGAATATTCTTTCTTCAGCTGAATTGGACTCCTGGGCCCCACAAAAAAAACAAAAAACTACCCCTTACCAAAGATTTCCTCCGGAATCGCCGGAGGTAGCCATCATTACATGAATGACTATGCTCTAGTTTGAGAAAATGATAGTCTTGGTATTGGCGCCAAAATCTTCACAGAAGAATCCCTGAAGACTCCTTGAAGATTCTTTCTTCAGCTGAACTGGACCCCTGGGCCCCACAAAAAAAAAAAAAAAGGACCCCTTACCAAAGATTTCCTCCGGAATCGCCGGAGGTTGCCATCATTGCATGAATGACTATGCTCTAGTTTGAGAAAATGATAGTCTTCGTATTGGCTCCAAAATATTCACCGAAGAATCCCTGAAGACTCCTTGAAGATTCTATCTTCAGCTGAATTGGACCACTGGGCCCCACAAAAAAAAAACAAAAAAGGACCCCTTACCAAAGATTTCCTCCGAAATCGCCGGAGGTGGCCATCATTACATGAATGACCATGCTCTAGTTTGAGAAAATGATAGTCTTCGTATTGGCGCCAAAATCTTCACCGAAGAATCCCTGAAGACTCCTTGAAGATTCTTTCTTCAGCTGAACTGGACCCCTGGGCCCCACAAAAAAAAAAACAAAAAAGGACCCCTTACCAAAGATTTCCTCCGGAATCGCCGGAGGTGGCCATCATTACATGAATGACTATGCTCTAGTTTGAGAAAATGATAATCTTCGTATTGGCTTCAAAATATTCACCGTAGAATCCCTGAAGACTCCTTGAAGATTCTTTCTTCAGCTGAATTGGACCCCTGGGCCCCACAAAAAAAAAACAAAAAAGGACCCCTTACCAAAGATTTCCTCCGGAATCGCCGGAGGTGGCCATCATTACATGAATGACTATGCTCTAGTTTGAGAAAATGATAGTCTTCGTATTGGCGCCAAAATCTTCACCGAAGAATCCCTGAAGACTCCTTGAAGATTCTTTCTTCAGCTGAATTGGACCCCTGGGCCCCACAAAAAAAAAAACAAAAAAGGACCCCTTACCAAAGATTTCCTCCGGAATCGCCGGAGGTGGCCATCATTACATGAATGACTATGCTCTAGTTTGAGAAAATGATAGTCTTCGTATTGGCGCCAAAATCTTCACCGAAGAATCCCTGAAGACTCCTTGAAGATTCTTTCTTCAGCTGAATTGGACCCCTGGGCCCCACAAAAAAAAAAAAAGGACCCCTTACCAAAGATTTCCTCCGGAATTGCAGGAGGTAGCCATCATTACATGAATGACTATGCTCTAGTTTGAGAAAATGATAGTCTTCGTATTGGTGCCAAAATCTTCAGTGAAGAATCCCTGAAGACTCCTTGAAGATTCGCTCTTCAGCTGAACTGGACCCCTGGGCCCCACAAAAAAAAAAAAAAAAAAGGACCCCTTACCAAAGATTTCCTCCGGAATCGCCGGAGGTGGCCATCATTACATGAATGACTATGCTCTAGTTTGAGAAAATGATAGTCTTCGTATTGGCTCCAAAATCTTCAAAGAATAATCCCTGAAGACTCTTTGAAGATTCTTTCTTCAGCTGAATTGGACCCCTGGGCCCCACAAAAAAAAAACAAAAAAGGACCCCTTACCAAAGATTTCCTCCGGAATCGCCGGAGGTGGCCATTATTACATGAATGACTAAGCTCTAGTTTGAGAAAATGATAGTCTTCGTATTGGCGCCAATATCTTCACCGAAGAATCCCTGAAGACTCCTTGAAGATTCTTTCTTCAGCTGAATTGAACCCCTGGGCCCCACAAAAAAAAAACAAAAAAAGACCCCTTACCAAAGATTTCCTCCGGAATCGCCGGAGGTGGCCATTATTACATGAATGACTAAGCTCTAGTTTGAGAAAATGATAGTCTTCGTATTGGCGCCAAAATCTTCACCGAAGAATCCCTGAAGAATCCTTGAAGATTCGTTCTTCAGATGAATTGGACCCCTGGCCCCACAAACAAAAACAAAAATGGACCCCTTACCAAAGATTTCCTCCGGAATCGCCGGAGGTGGCCATCATTACATGAATGACTATGCTCTAGTTTGAGAAAATGATAGTCTTCGTATTGGCTCCAAAATCTTCACCGAAGAATCCCTGAAGACTCTTTGAAGATTCTTTCTTCAGCTGAATTGGACCCCTGGGCCCCCCCAAAAAAACAAAAAAGGACCCCTTACCAAATATTTCCTCCGGAATCGCCGGAGGTGGCCATCATTACATGAATGACTATGCTCTAGTTTGAGAAAATGATAGTCTTCGTATTGGCGCAAAATCTTCACCGAAGAATCCCTGAAGACTCCTTGAAGATTCGCTCTTCAGCTGAACTGGACCCCTGGGCCCCACAAAAAAAAAAAAAAAATGGACCCCTTACCAAAGATTTCCTCCGGAATCGCCGGAGGTTGCCATCATTGCATGAATGACTATGCTCTAGTTTGAGAAAATGATAGTCTTCGTATTGGCTCCAAAATATTACCGAAGAATCCCTGAAGACTCCTTGAAGATTCTTTCTTCAGCTGAATTGGACCACTGGGCCCCACAAAAAAAAAAAAAAAAAAAAGGACCCCTTACCAAAGATTTCCGCTGGAATCGCCGGAGGTGTCCATCATTACATGAATGACTATGCTCTAGTTTGAGAAAATGATAGTCTTCGTATTGGCGCCAAAATCTTCACCGAAGAATCCCTGAAGACTCCTTGAAGATTGTTTCTTCAGCTGAACTGGACCCCTGGGCCCCATAAAAAAAAAAAAAAAAAAAAAAGGACCCCTTACCAAATATTTCCTCCGGAATCGCCGGAGGTGGCCATCATTACATGAATGACTATGCTATAGTTTGAGAAAATGATAGTCTTCGTATTGGCTCCAAAATATTCACTGAAGAATCCCTGAAGACTCCTTGAAGATTCTTTCTTCAGCTGAATTGGACCAGTGGGCCCCACAAAAAAAAACAAAAAAGGACCCCTTACCAAAGATTTCCTCCGGAATCGCCGGAGGTGTCCATCATTACATGAATGACTATGCTCTAGTTTGAAAAAATAATAGTCTTCGTATTGGCGCCAGAATCTTCACCAAAGAATCCCTGAAGACTCCTTGAAGATTCTTTCTTCAGCTGAACTGGACCCCTGGGCCCCACAATAAAAAAAAAAAAAAAAAAAAAAAACCACTACCAAAGATTTCCTCAGGAATCGCCGGAGGTGGCCATCATTACATGAATGACTATGCTCTAGTTTGAGAAAATGATAGTCTTCGTATTGGCTCCAAAATATTCACCGAAGAATCCCTGAAGACTCCTTGAAGATTCTTTCTTCAGCTGAATTGGACCCCTGGGCCCCACAAAAAAAAACAAAAAAGGACCCCTTACCAAACATTTCCTCCGGAATCGCCGGAGGTGGCCATCATTACTTGAATGACTATGCTCTAGTTTGAGAAAATGATAGTCTTCGTATTGGCGCCAAAATCTTCACCGAAGAATCCCTGAAGACTCCTTGAATATTCTTTCTTCAGCTGAATTGGACTCCTGGGCCCCACAAAAAAAAAAAAACAAAAAACTACCCCTTACCAAAGATTTCCTCCGGAATCGCCGGAGGTAGCCATCATTACATGAATGACTATGCTCTAGTTTGAAAAATGATAGTCTTCGTATTGCCGCCAAAATCTTCACCGAAGAATCCCTGAAGACTCCTTGAAGATTCTTTCTTCAGCTGAATTGGACCACTGGGCCCCACAAATAAAAACAAAAAAGGACCCCTTACCAAAGATTTCCTCCGGAATCGCCGGAGGTGGCCATCATTACATGAATGACTATGCTCTAGTTTGAGAAAATGATAGTCTTCGTATTGGCGCCAAAATCTTCACCGAAGAATCCCTGAAGACTCCTTGAATATTCTTTCTTCAGCTGAATTGGACTCCTGGGCCCCACAAAAAAAAAAAACAAAAAACTACCCCTTACCAAAGATTTCCTCCGGAATCGCCGGAGGTGGCCATCATTACATGAATGACTATGCTCTAGTTTGAAAAAATGATAGTCTTCGTATTGGCGCCAAAATCTTCACCGAAGAATCCCTGAAGGCTCCTTGAAGATTCTTTCTTCAGCTGAATTGGACCACTGGGCCCCACAAAAAAAAACAAAAAAGAACCCCTTACCAAAGATTTCCTCCGGAATCGCCGGAGGTGGCCATCATTACATGAATGACTATGCTCTAGTTTGAGAAAATGATAGTCTTCGTATTGGCGCCAAAATCTTCACCGAAGAATCCCTGAAGACTCCTTGAATATTCTTTCTTCAGCTGAATTGGACTCCTGGGCCCCACAAAAAAAAAAAACAAAAAACTACCCCTTACCAAAGATTTCCTCCGGAATCGCCGGAGGTAGCCATCATTACATGAATGACTATGCTCTAGTTTGAAAAAATGATAGTCTTCGTATTGGCGCCAAAATCTTCACCGAAGAATCCCTGAAGGCTCCTTGAAGATTCTTTCTTCAGCTGAACTGGACCCCTGGGCCCCACAAAAAAAAGAAAGAAAAAAAAAAAACACTACCAAAGATTTCCTCCGGAATCGCCGGAGGTGGCCATCATTACATGAATGACTATGCTCTAGTTTGAGAAAATGATAGTCTTCGTATTGGCTCCAAAATATTCACCGAAGAATCCCTGAACACTCCTTGAAGATTCTTTCTTCAGCTGAATTGGACCACTGGGCCCCACAAAAAAAAACAAAAAAGGACCCCTTACCAAAGATTTCCTCCGGAATCGCCGGAGGTGGCCATCATTACATGAATGACTACGCTCTAGTTTGAGAAAATGATAGTCTTCGTATTGGCGCCAAAATCTTCACCGAGGAATCCCTGAAGACTCCTTGAAGATTCTTTCTTCAGCTGAACTGGACCCCTGGCCCCCCCCCCCCAAAAAAAAGGACGCCTTACCAAAGATTTCCTCCGGAATCGCAGGAGGTGGCCATCATTACATGAATGACTATGCTCTAGTTTGAGAAAATGATAGTCTTCGTATTGGCTCCAAAATCTTCACCGAAGAATCCCTGAAGACTTTTTGAAGATTCTTTCTTCAGCTGAATTGGACCCCTGGGCCCCACAAAAAAAAAACAAAAAAGTACCCGTTACCAAAGGTTTCCTCCGGAATCGCCGGAGGTGGCCATCATTACATGAATGACTATGCTCTAGTTTTAGAAAATGATAGTCTTCATATTGGCTCCAGAATCCTCACCCAAGATTCCCTGAAGACTCCTTGAAGACTCTTTCTTCAGCAGTATAACAGGTGTCATTTTTCAATTTCAAGGGTAATTTCTACCATTTATATAGCTGGTAGCCTTTATGACTATGCTCTAGTTTGAGAAAATGATAGTCTTAGTATTGGCGCCAAAATCTTCACCGAAGAATCCCTGAAGACTCCTTGAAGATTCTTTCTTCAGCTGAATTGGACCCCTGTGCCCCCCCCCCCAAAAAAAAAGAAAAAAGGACCCCTTACCAAAGATTTCCTCTGGAATCGCCGGAGGTGTCCATCATTACATGAATGACTATGCTCTAGTTTGAGAAAATGATAGTCTTCGTATTGGCGCCAAAATCTTCACCGAAGAATCCCTGAAGACTCCTTGAAGATTCTTTCTTCAGCTGAACTGGACCCCTGGGCCCCACAAAAAAAAAAAAAACAAAAAAGGACCCCTTACCAAAGATTTCCTCCGGAATCGCCGGAGGTGGCCATCATTACATGAATGACTATGCTCTAGTTTGAGAAAATGATAGTCTTCGTATTGGCTCCAAAATATTCACTGAAGAATCCCTGAAGACTCTTTGAAGATTCTTTCTTCAGCTGAATTGGACCCCTGGGCCCCACAAAAAAAAAAAAAAAAAAGGACCCCTTACCAAAGATTTCCTCCGAAATCGCCGGAGGTGGCCATTATTACGTGAATGACTAAGCTCTAGTTTGAGAAAATAATAGTCTTCATATTGGCGCCAAAATCTTCACTGAAGAATCCCTGAAGACTCCTTGAAGATTCTTTCTTCAGCTAAATTGGACCCCTGGGCCCCACAAAAAAAAAACAAAAAAGGACCCCTTACCAAAGATTTCCTCCGGAATCGCCGGAGGTGGCCATCATTACATGAATGACTATGCTCTAGTTTGAGAAAATGATAGTCTTCATATTGGCTCCAAAATCTTCACCAAAGAATCCCTGAAGACTCTTTGAAGATTCTTTCTTCAGCTGAATTGGACCCTTGGCCCCCCCCAAAAAAAACCAAAAAGGACCCCTTACCAAAGATTTCCTCCGGAATCGCCGGAGGTGGCCATCATTACATGAATGACTATGCTCTAGTTTGAGAAAATGATAGTCTTCATATTGGCTCCAGAATCCTCACCCAAGATTCCCTGAAGACTCCTTGAAGACTCTTTCTTCAGCAGTATAACAGGTGCAATTTTTCAATTTCAAGGGTAATTTCTACCATTTATATAGCTGGTAGCCTTTATGACTATGCTCTAGTTTGAGAAAATGATAGTCTTAGTATTGGCGCCAAAATCTTCACCGAAGAATCCCTGAAGACTCCTTGAAGATTCTTTCTTCAGCTGAACTGGACCCCTGGGCCCCACAAAAAAAAAAAAAAAAGGACCCCTTACCAAAGATTTCCTCCGGAATCGCCGGAGGTGGCCACCATTACATGAATGACTATGCTCTAGTTTGAGAAAATGATAGTCTTCGTATTGGCTCCAAAATCTTCAACGAAGAATCCCTGAAGAGTCCTTGAAGATTCTTTCTTCAGCTGAATTGGACCCCTGGGCCCCACAAACAAAAACAAAAAAGGACCCCTTACCAAAGATTTCCTCCGGAATCGCCGGAGGTGGCCATCATTACATGAATGACTATGCTCTAGTTTGAGAAAATGATAGTCTTCGTATTGGCTCCAAAATCTTCACCGAAGAATCCCTGAATACTCCTTGAAGATTCTTTCTTCAGCTGAACTGGACCCCTGGGCCCCACAAAAAAAAAAAAAAAAAAAAAGGACCCCTTACCAAAGATTTCCTCCGGAATCGCCGGAGGTGGCCATCATTACATGAATGACTATGCTCTAGTTTGAGAAAATGATAGTCTTCGTATTGGCTCCAAAATCTTCAACGAAGAATCCCTGAAGACTCCTTGAAGATTCTTTCTTCAGCTGAATTGGACCCCTGGGCCCCCCAAAAAAAAACAAAAAAGGACCCCTTACCAAAGATTTCCTCCCGAATCGCCGGAGGTGGCCATCATTACATGAATGACTATGCTCTAGTTTGAGAAAATGATAGTCTTCGTATTGACGCAAAATCTTCACCGAAGAATCCCTGAAGACTCCTTGAAGATTCTTTCTTCAGCTGAACTGGACCCCTGGGCCCCACAAAAAAAAAACACAAAAAAGGACCCCTTACCAAAGATTTCCTCCGGAATCGCCGGAGGTGGCCATCATTACATGAATGACTATGCTCTAGTTTGAGAAAATGATAGTCTTCGTATTGGCTCCAAAATCTTCACCGAAGAATCCCTGAACACTTTTTGAAGATTCTTTCTTCAGCTGAATTGGACCCCTGGGCCCCACAAAAAAAAACAAAAAAGTACCCCTTACCAAAGATTTCCTCCGGAATCGCCGGAGGTGGCCATCATTACATGAATGACTATGCTCTAGTTTTAGAAAATGATAGTCTTCATATTGGCTCCAGAATCCTCACCCAAGATTCCCTGAAGACTCCTTGAAGACTCTTTCTTCAGCAGTATAACAGGTGTCATTTTTCAATTTCAAGGGTAATTTCTACCATTTATATAGCTGGTAGCCTTTATGACTATGCTCTAGTTTGAGAAAATGATAGTCTTAGTAATGGCGCCAAAATCTTCACCGAAGAATCCCTGAAGACTTCTTGAAGATTCTTTCTTCAGCTGAATTGGACCCCTGGGCCCCACAAAAAAAAAAAAAAAAAAGGACCCCTTACCAAAGATTTCCTCCGGAATCGCCGGAGGTGGCCATCATTACATGAATGACTATGCTCTAGTTTGAGAAAATGATAGTCTTCGTATTTGCTCCAAAATCTTCACCGAAGAATCCCTGAAGACTCTTTGAAGATTCTTTCTTCAGCTGAACTGGACCCCTGGGCCCCACAAAAAAAAACAAAAGAAAAAAGGACCCCTTACCAAAGATTTCCTCTGGAATCGCCGGAGGTGGCCATCATTACATGAATGACTATGCTCTAGTTTGAGAAAATGATAGTCTTCGTATTGGCGCCAAAATATTCACCGAAGAATCCCTGAAGACTCCTTGAATATTCTTTCTTCAGCTGAATTGGACTCCTGGGCCCCACAAAAAAAACAAAAAACTACCCCTTACCAAAGATTTCCTCCGGAATTGCCGGAGGTAGCCATCATTACATGAATGACTATGCTCTAGTTTGAGAAAATGATAGTCTTGGTATTGGCGCCAAAATCTTCACAGAAGAATCCCTGAAGACTCCTTGAAGATTCTTTCTTCAGCTGAACTGGACCCCTGGGCCCCACAAAAAAAAAAAAAAAAAAAGGACCCCTTACCAAAGATTTCCTCCGGAATCGCCGGAGGTTGCCATCATTGCATGAATGACTATGCTCTAGTTTGAGAAAATGATAGTCTTCGTATTGGCTCCAAAATATTCACCGAAGAATCCCTGAAGACTCCTTGAAGATTCTATCTTCAGCTGAATTGGACCACTGGGCCCCACAAAAAAAAAACAAAAAAGGACCCCTTACCAAAGATTTCCTCCGGAATCGCCGGAGGTGGCCATCATTACATGAATGACTATGCTCTAGTTTGAGAAAATGATAGTCTTCGTATTGGCGCCAAAATCTTCACCGAAGAATCCCTGAAGACTCCTTGAATATTCTTTCTTCAGCTGAATTGGACTCCTGGGCCCCACAAAAAAAAAAAAAAAAAACTACCCCTTACCAAAGATTTCCTCCGGAATCGCCGGAGGTAGCCATCATTACATGAATGACTATGCTCTAGTTTGAAAAAATGATAGTCTTCGTATTGGCGCCAAAATCTTCACCGAAGAATCCCTGAAGGCTCCTTGAAGATTCTTTCTTCAGCTGAACTGGACCCCTGGGCCCCACAAAAAAAAAGAAAGAAAAAAAAAAAACACTACCAAAGATTTCCTCCGGAATCGCCGGAGGTGGCCATCATTACATGAATGACTATGCTCTAGTTTGAGAAAATGATAGTCTTCGTATTGGCTCCAAAATATTCACCGAAGAATCCCTGAACACTCCTTGAAGATTCTTTCTTCAGCTGAATTGGACCACTGGGCCCCACAAAAAAAAACAAAAAAGGACCCCTTACCAAAGATTTCCTCCGGAATCGCCGGAGGTGGCCATCATTACATGAATGACTACGCTCTAGTTTGAGAAAATGATAGTCTTCGTATTGGCGCCAAAATCTTCACCGAGGAATCCCTGAAGACTCCTTGAAGATTCTTTCTTCAGCTGAACTGGACCCCTGGCCCCCCCCCCCAAAAAAAAGGACGCCTTACCAAAGATTTCCTCCGGAATCGCAGGAGGTGGCCATCATTACATGAATGACTATGCTCTAGTTTGAGAAAATGATAGTCTTCGTATTGGCTCCAAAATCTTCACCGAAGAATCCCTGAAGACTTTTTGAAGATTCTTTCTTCAGCTGAATTGGACCCCTGGGCCCCACAAAAAAAAAACAAAAAAGTACCCCTTACCAAAGGTTTCCTCCGGAATCGCCGGAGGTGGCCATCATTACATGAATGACTATGCTCTAGTTTTAGAAAATGATAGTCTTCATATTGGCTCCAGAATCCTCACCCAAGATTCCCTGAAGACTCCTTGAAGACTCTTTCTTCAGCAGTATAACAGGTGTCATTTTTCAATTTCAAGGGTAATTTCTACCATTTATATAGCTGGTAGCCTTTATGACTATGCTCTAGTTTGAGAAAATGATAGTCTTAGTATTGGCGCCAAAATCTTCACCGAAGAATCCCTGAAGACTCCTTGAAGATTCTTTCTTCAGCTGAATTGGACCCCTGTGCCCCCCCCCCCAAAAAAAAAGAAAAAAGGACCCCTTACCAAAGATTTCCTCTGGAATCGCCGGAGGTGTCCATCATTACATGAATGACTATGCTCTAGTTTGAGAAAATGATAGTCTTCGTATTGGCGCCAAAATCTTCACCGAAGAATCCCTGAAGACTCCTTGAAGATTCTTTCTTCAGCTGAACTGGACCCCTGGGCCCCACAAAAAAAAAAAAAAACAAAAAAGGACCCCTTACCAAAGATTTCCTCCGGAATCGCCGGAGGTGGCCATCATTACATGAATGACTATGCTCTAGTTTGAGAAAATGATAGTCTTCGTATTGGCTCCAAAATATTCACTGAAGAATCCCTGAAGACTCTTTGAAGATTCTTTCTTCAGCTGAATTGGACCCCTGGGCCCCACAAAAAAAAAAACAAAAAAGGACCCCTTACCAAAGATTTCCTCCGAAATCGCCGGAGGTGGCCATTATTACGTGAATGACTAAGCTCTAGTTTGAGAAAATAATAGTCTTCATATTGGCGCCAAAATCTTCACTGAAGAATCCCTGAAGACTCCTTGAAGATTCTTTCTTCAGCTAAATTGGACCCCTGGGCCCCACAAAAAAAAAACAAAAAAGGACCCCTTACCAAAGATTTCCTCCGGAATCGCCGGAGGTGGCCATCATTACATGAATGACTATGCTCTAGTTTGAGAAAATGATAGTCTTCATATTGGCTCCAAAATCTTCACCAAAGAATCCCTGAAGACTCTTTGAAGATTCTTTCTTCAGCTGAATTGGACCCTTGGCCCCCCCCAAAAAAAACCAAAAAGGACCCCTTACCAAAGATTTCCTCCGGAATCGCCGGAGGTGGCCATCATTACATGAATGACTATGCTCTAGTTTGAGAAAATGATAGTCTTCATATTGGCTCCAGAATCCTCACCCAAGATTCCCTGAAGACTCCTTGAAGACTCTTTCTTCAGCAGTATAACAGGTGCAATTTTTCAATTTCAAGGGTAATTTCTACCATTTATATAGCTGGTAGCCTTTATGACTATGCTCTAGTTTGAGAAAATGATAGTCTTAGTATTGGCGCCAAAATCTTCACCGAAGAATCCCTGAAGACTCCTTGAAGATTCTTTCTTCAGCTGAACTGGACCCCTGGGCCCCACAAAAAAAAAAAAAAAAAGGACCCCTTACCAAAGATTTCCTCCGGAATCGCCGGAGGTGGCCACCATTACATGAATGACTATGCTCTAGTTTGAGAAAATGATAGTCTTCGTATTGGCTCCAAAATCTTCAACGAAGAATCCCTGAAGAGTCCTTGAAGATTCTTTCTTCAGCTGAATTGGACCCCTGGGCCCCACAAACAAAAACAAAAAAGGACCCCTTACCAAAGATTTCCTCCGGAATCGCCGGAGGTGGCCATCATTACATGAATGACTATGCTCTAGTTTGAGAAAATGATAGTCTTCGTATTGGCTCCAAAATCTTCACCGAAGAATCCCTGAATACTCCTTGAAGATTCTTTCTTCAGCTGAACTGGACCCCTGGGCCCCACAAAAAAAAAAAAAAAAAAAAAGGACCCCTTACCAAAGATTTCCTCCGGAATCGCCGGAGGTGGCCATCATTACATGAATGACTATGCTCTAGTTTGAGAAAATGATAGTCTTCGTATTGGCTCCAAAATCTTCAACGAAGAATCCCTGAAGACTCCTTGAAGATTCTTTCTTCAGCTGAATTGGACCCCTGGGCCCCCCAAAAAAAAACAAAAAAGGACCCCTTACCAAAGATTTCCTCCCGAATCGCCGGAGGTGGCCATCATTACATGAATGACTATGCTCTAGTTTGAGAAAATGATAGTCTTCGTATTGGCGCAAAATCTTCACCGAAGAATCCCTGAAGACTCCTTGAAGATTCTTTCTTCAGCTGAACTGGACCCCTGGGCCCCACAAAAAAAAAAAACACAAAAAAGGACCCCTTACCAAAGATTTCCTCCGGAATCGCCGGAGGTGGCCATCATTACATGAATGACTATGCTCTAGTTTGAGAAAATGATAGTCTTCGTATTGGCTCCAAAATCTTCACCGAAGAATCCCTGAACACTTTTTGAAGATTCTTTCTTCAGCTGAATTGGACCCCTGGGCCCCACAAAAAAAAACAAAAAAGTACCCCTTACCAAAGATTTCCTCCGGAATCGCCGGAGGTGGCCATCATTACATGAATGACTATGCTCTAGTTTTAGAAAATGATAGTCTTCATATTGGCTCCAGAATCCTCACCCAAGATTCCCTGAAGACTCCTTGAAGACTCTTTCTTCAGCAGTATAACAGGTGTCATTTTTCAATTTCAAGGGTAATTTCTACCATTTATATAGCTGGTAGCCTTTATGACTATGCTCTAGTTTGAGAAAATGATAGTCTTAGTAATGGCGCCAAAATCTTCACCGAAGAATCCCTGAAGACTTCTTGAAGATTCTTTCTTCAGCTGAATTGGACCCCTGGGCCCCACAAAAAAAAAAAAAAAAAGGACCCCTTACCAAAGATTTCCTCCGGAATCGCCGGAGGTGGCCATCATTACATGAATGACTATGCTCTAGTTTGAGAAAATGATAGTCTTCGTATTTGCTCCAAAATCTTCACCGAAGAATCCCTGAAGACTCTTTGAAGATTCTTTCTTCAGCTGAACTGGACCCCTGGGCCCCACAAAAAAAAACAAAAGAAAAAAGGACCCCTTACCAAAGATTTCCTCTGGAATCGCCGGAGGTGGCCATCATTACATGAATGACTATGCTCTAGTTTGAGAAAATGATAGTCTTCGTATTGGCGCCAAAATATTCACCGAAGAATCCCTGAAGACTCCTTGAATATTCTTTCTTCAGCTGAATTGGACTCCTGGGCCCCACAAAAAAAACAAAAAACTACCCCTTACCAAAGATTTCCTCCGGAATTGCCGGAGGTAGCCATCATTACATGAATGACTATGCTCTAGTTTGAGAAAATGATAGTCTTGGTATTGGCGCCAAAATCTTCACAGAAGAATCCCTGAAGACTCCTTGAAGATTCTTTCTTCAGCTGAACTGGACCCCTGGGCCCCACAAAAAAAAAAAAAAAAAAAGGACCCCTTACCAAAGATTTCCTCCGGAATCGCCGGAGGTTGCCATCATTGCATGAATGACTATGCTCTAGTTTGAGAAAATGATAGTCTTCGTATTGGCTCCAAAATATTCACCGAAGAATCCCTGAAGACTCCTTGAAGATTCTATCTTCAGCTGAATTGGACCACTGGGCCCCACAAAAAAAAAACAAAAAAGGACCCCTTACCAAAGATTTCCTCCGAAATCGCCGGAGGTGGCCATCATTACATGAATGACCATGCTCTAGTTTGAGAAAATGATAGTCTTCGTATTGGCGCCAAAATCTTCACCGAAGAATCCCTGAAGACTCCTTGAAGATTCTTTCTTCAGCTGAACTGGACCCCTGGGCCCCACAAAAAAAAAACAAAAAAGGACCCCTTACCAAAGATTTCCTCCGGAATCGCCGGAGGTGGCCATCATTACATGAATGACTATGCTCTAGTTTGAGAAAATGATAATCTTCGTATTGGCTTCAAAATATTCACCATAGAATCCCTGAAGACTCCTTGAAGATTCTTTCTTCAGCTGAATTGGACCCCTGGGCCCCACAAAAAAAAAACAAAAAAGGACCCCTTACCAAAGATTTCCTCCGGAATCGCCGGAGGTGGCCATCATTACATGAATGACTATGCTCTAGTTTGAGAAAATGATAGTCTTCGTATTGGCGCCAAAATCTTCACCGAAGAATCCCTGAAGACTCCTTGAAGATTCTTTCTTCAGCTGAATTGGACCCCTGGGCCCCACAAAAAAAAAAAAAGGACCCCTTACCAAAGATTTCCTCCGGAATTGCAGGAGGTAGCCATCATTACATGAATGACTATGCTCTAGTTTGAGAAAATGATAGTCTTCGTATTGGTGCCAAAATCTTCAGTGAAGAATCCCTGAAGACTCCTTGAAGATTCGCTCTTCAGCTGAACTGGACCCCTGGGCCCCACAAAAAAAAAAAAAAAAAAAGGACCCCTTACCAAAGATTTCCTCCGGAATCGCCGGAGGTGGCCATCATTACATGAATGACTATGCTCTAGTTTGAGAAAATGATAGTCTTCGTATTGGCTCCAAAATCTTCAAAGAATAATCCCTGAAGACTCTTTGAAGATTCTTTCTTCAGCTGAATTGGACCCCTGGGCCCCACAAAAAAAAAAACAAAAAAGGACCCCTTACCAAAGATTTCCTCCGGAATCGCCGGAGGTGGCCATTATTACATGAATGACTAAGCTCTAGTTTGAGAAAATGATAGTCTTCGTATTGGCGCCAATATCTTCACCGAAGAATCCCTGAAGACTCCTTGAAGATTCTTTCTTCAGCTGAATTGAACCCCTGGGCCCCACAAAAAAAAAACAAAAAAAGACCCCTTACCAAAGATTTCCTCCGGAATCGCCGGAGGTGGCCATTATTACATGAATGACTAAGCTCTAGTTTGAGAAAATGATAGTCTTCGTATTGGCGCCAAAATCTTCACCGAAGAATCCCTGAAGAATCCTTGAAGATTCGTTCTTCAGATGAATTGGACCCCTGGCCCCACAAACAAAAACAAAAAAGGACCCCTTACCAAAGATTTCCTCCGGAATCGCCGGAGGTGGCCATCATTACATGAATGACTATGCTCTAGTTTGAGAAAATGATAGTCTTCGTATTGGCTCCAAAATCTTCACCGAAGAATCCCTGAAGACTCTTTGAAGATTCTTTCTTCAGCTGAATTGGACCCCTGGGCCCCCCCAAAAAAACAAAAAAGGACCCCTTACCAAATATTTCCTCCGGAATCGCCGGAGGTGGCCATCATTACATGAATGACTATGCTCTAGTTTGAGAAAATGATAGTCTTCGTATTGGCGCAAAATCTTCACCGAAGAATCCCTGAAGACTCCTTGAAGATTCGCTCTTCAGCTGAACTGGACCCCTGGGCCCCACAAAAAAAAAAAAAAAAAATGGACCCCTTACCAAAGATTTCCTCCGGAATCGCCGGAGGTTGCCATCATTGCATGAATGACTATGCTCTAGTTTGAGAAAATGATAGTCTTCGTATTGGCTCCAAAATATTACCGAAGAATCCCTGAAGACTCCTTGAAGATTCTTTCTTCAGCTGAATTGGACCACTGGGCCCCACAAAAAAAAAAAACAAAAAAGGACCCCTTACCAAAGATTTCCGCTGGAATCGCCGGAGGTGTCCATCATTACATGAATGACTATGCTCTAGTTTGAGAAAATGATAGTCTTCGTATTGGCGCCAAAATCTTCACCGAAGAATCCCTGAAGACTCCTTGAAGATTGTTTCTTCAGCTGAACTGGACCCCTGGGCCCCATAAAAAAAAAAAAAAACAAAAAAGGACCCCTTACCAAAGATTTCCTCCGGAATCGCCGGAGGTGGCCATCATTACATGAATGACTATGCTATAGTTTGAGAAAATGATAGTCTTCGTATTGGCTCCAAAATATTCACTGAAGAATCCCTGAAGACTCCTTGAAGATTCTTTCTTCAGCTGAATTGGACCAGTGGGCCCCACAAAAAAAAACAAAAAAGGACCCCTTACCAAAGATTTCCTCCGGAATCGCCGGAGGTGTCCATCATTACATGAATGACTATGCTCTAGTTTGAAAAAATAATAGTCTTCGTATTGGCGCCAGAATCTTCACCAAAGAATCCCTGAAGACTCCTTGAAGATTCTTTCTTCAGCTGAACTGGACCCCTGGGCCCCACAATAAAAAAAAAAAAAAAAAAAAAAACCACTACCAAAGATTTCCTCCGGAATCGCCGGAGGTGGCCATCATTACATGAATGACTATGCTCTAGTTTGAGAAAATGATAGTCTTCGTATTGGCTCCAAAATATTCACCGAAGAATCCCTGAAGACTCCTTGAAGATTCTTTCTTCAGCTGAATTGGACCCCTGGGCCCCACAAAAAAAAACAAAAAAGGACCCCTTACCAAACATTTCCTCCGGAATCGCCGGAGGTGGCCATCATTACATGAATGACTATGCTCTAGTTTGAGAAAATGATAGTCTTCGTATTGGCGCCAAAATCTTCACCGAAGAATCCCTGAAGACTCCTTGAATATTCTTTCTTCAGCTGAATTGGACTCCTGGGCCCCACAAAAAAAAAAAAAAAAAAACTACCCCTTACCAAAGATTTCCTCCGGAATCGCCGGAGGTAGCCATCATTACATGAATGACTATGCTCTAGTTTGAAAAAATGATAGTCTTCGTATTGCCGCCAAAATCTTCACCGAAGAATCCCTGAAGACTCCTTGAAGATTCTTTCTTCAGCTGAATTGGACCACTGGGCCCCACAAAAAAAAACAAAAAAGGACCCCTTACCAAAGATTTCCTCCGGAATCGCCGGAGGTGGCCATCATTACATGAATGACTATGCTCTAGTTTGAGAAAATGATAGTCTTCGTATTGGCGCCAAAATCTTCACCGAAGAATCCCTGAAGACTCCTTGAATATTCTTTCTTCAGCTGAATTGGACTCCTGGGCCCCACAAAAAAAAAACAAAAAACTACCCCTTACCAAAGATTTCCTCCGGAATCGCCGGAGGTAGCCATCATTACATGAATGACTATGCTCTAGTTTGAAAAAATGATAGTCTTCGTATTGGCGCCAAAATCTTCACCGAAGAATCCCTGAAGGCTCCTTGAAGATTCTTTCTTCAGCTGAACTGGACCCCTGGGCCCCACAAAAAAAAAGAAAAAAAAAAAAAAAACACTACCAAAGATTTCCTCCCGAATCGCCGGAGGTGGCCATCATTACATGAATGACTATGCTCTAGTTTGAGAAAATGATAGTCTTCGTATTGGCTCCAAAATATTCACCGAAGAATCCCTGAACACTCCTTGAAGATTCTTTCTTCAGCTGAATTGGACCACTGGGCCCCACAAAAAAAAAACAAAAAAGGACCCCTTACCAAAGATTTCCTCCGGAATCGCCGGAGGTGGCCATCATTACATGAATGACTACGCTCTAGTTTGAGAAAATGATAGTCTTCGTATTGGCGCCAAAATCTTCACCGAGGAATCCCTGAAGACTCCTTGAAGATTCTTTCTTCAGCTGAACTGGACCCCTGGCCCCCCCCCCCCCCCCAAAAAAAAGGACGCCTTACCAAAGATTTCCTCCGGAATCGCCGGAGGTGGCCATCATTACATGAATGACTATGCTCTAGTTTGAGAAAATGATAGTCTTCGTATTGGCTCCAAAATATTCACCGAAGAATCCCTGAAGACTCTTTGAAGATTCTTTCTTCAGCTGAATTGGACCCTTGGGCCCCCCCAAAAAAAACAAAAAAGGACCCCTTACCAAAGATTTCCTCCGGAATCGCCGGAGGTGGCCATCATTACATGAATGACTACGCTCTAGTTTGAGAAAATGATAGTCTTCGTATTGGCGCCAAAATCTTCACCGAAGAATCCCTGAAGACTCCTTGAAGATTCTTTCTTCAGCTGAACTGGACCCCTGAGCCCCACAAAAAAAAAAAAAAAAAAAAGGACCCCTTACCAAAGATTTCCTCCGGAATCGCCGGAGGTGGCCATCATTACATGAATGACTACGCTCTAGTTTGAGAAAATGATAGTCTTCGTATTGGCTCCAAAATCTTCACCGAAGAATCCCTGAAGACTCTTTGAAGATTCTTTCTTCAGCTGAATTGGACCCTTGGGCCCCCCCAAAAAAAACCAAAAAGGACCCCTTACCAAAGATTTCCTCCGGAATCGCCGGAGGTGGCCATCATTACATGAATGACTATGCTCTAGTTTTAGAAAATGATAATCTTCATATTGGCTCCAGAATCCTCACCCAAGATTCCCTGAAGACTCCTTGAAGACTCTTTCTTCAGCAGTATAACAGGTGTCATTTTTCAATTTCAAGGGTAATTTCTATCATTTATATAGCTGGTAGCCTTTATGACTATGCTCTAGTTTGAGAAAATGATAGTCTTAGTATTGGCGCCAAAATCTTCACCGAAGAATCCCTGAAAACTCCTTGAAGATTCTTTCTTCAGCTGAATTGGACCCCTGGACCCCACAAAAAAAACAAAACAAAAAAGGACCCCTTCCCAAAGATTTCCTCCGGAATCGCGCGGAGGTGGCCATCATTACATGAATGACTATGCTCTAGTTTGAGAAAATGATAGTCTTCGTATTGGCGCCAAAATCTTCACCGAAGAATCCCTGAAGACTCCTTGAAGATTCTTTCTTCAGCTGAACTGGACCCCTGGGCCCCACAAAAAAAAAAAAAAAAAAAAAAAAGGACCCCTTACCAAAGATTTCCTCCGGAATCGCCGGAGGTGGCTATCATTACATGAATGACTATGCTCTAGTTTGAGAAAATGATAGTCTTCGTATTGGCTCCAAAATATTCACCGAAGAATCCCTAAAGACTCCTTGAAGATTCTTTCTTCAGCTGAATTGGACCACTGGGCCCCACAAAAAAAAAACAAAAAAAAAAAAAGGACCCCTTACCAAAGATTTCCTCCGGAATCGCCGGAGGTGGCTATCATTACATGAATGACTATGCTCTAGTTTGAGAAAATGATAGTCTTCGTATTGGCGCCAAAATCTTCACCGAAGAATCCCTGAAGACTCCTTGAAGATTCTTTCTTCAGCTGAACTGGACCCCTGGGCCCCACAAAAAAAAAAAAGGACCCCTTACCAAAGATTTCCTCCGGAATCACCGGAGGTGGCCATCATTACATGAATGACTATGCTCTAGTTTGAGAAAATGATAGTCTTCGTATTGGCTCCAAAATATTCACCGTAGAATCCCTAAAGACTCCTTGAAGATTCTTTCTTCAGCTGAATTGGACCCCTGGGCCCCCCCAAAAAAAAACAAAAAAGGACCCCTTACCAAAGATTTCCTCCGGAATCGCCGGAGGTGGCCATCATTACATGAATGACTATGCTCTAGTTTGAGAAAATGATAGTCTTCGTATTGGCGCCAAAATCTTCACCGAAGAATCCCTGAAGACTCCTTGAAGATTCTTTCTTCAGCTGAACTGGACCCCTGGGCCCCACAAAAAAAAAACAAAAAAAGACCCCTTACCAAAGATTTCCTCCGGAATCGCCGGAGGTGGCCATCATTACATGAATGACTATGCTCTAGTTTGAGAAAATGATAGTCTTCGTATTGGCTCCAAAATCTTCACCGAAGAATCCCTGAAGACTCTTTGAAGATTCTTTCTTCAGCTGAATTGGACCCCTGGGCCCCACAAAAAAAACAAAAAAGGACCCCTTACCAAAGATTTCCTCCGGAATCGCCGGAGTTGGCCATCATTACATGAATGACTATGCTCTAGTTTGAGAAAAAGATATTCTTCGTATTAGTGCCAAAATCTTCACCGAAGAATCCCTGAAGACTCCTTGAAGATTCTTTCTTCAGCTGAACTGGACCCCTGGGCCCCACAAAAAAAAAAACAAAAAAGGACCCCTTACCAAAGATTTCCTCCGGAATCGCCGGAGGTGGCCATTATTACATGAATGACTAAGCTCTAGTTTGAGAAAATGATAGTCTTCGTATTGGCGCCAAAATCTTCACCGAAGAATCCCTGAAGACTCCTTGAAGATTCTTTCTTCAGCTGAATTGAACCCCTGGGCCCCACAAAAAAAAACAAAAAAAGACCCCTTACCAAAGATTTCCTCCGGAATCACCGGAGGTGGCCATTATTACATGAATGACTAAACTCTAGTTTGAGAAAATTATAGTCTTCGTATTGGCGCCAAAATCTTCACCGAAGAATCCCTGAAGAATCCTTGAAGATTCTTTCTTCAGATGAATTGGACCCCTGGGCCCCACAAACAAAAACAAAAAAGGACCCCTTACCAAAGATTTCCTCCGGAATCGCCGGAGGTGGCCATCATTACATGAATGACTATGCTCTAGTTTGAGAAAATGATAGTCTTCGTATTGGCTCCAAAATCTTCACCGAAGAATCCCTGAAGACTCTTTGAAGATTCTTTCTTCAGCTGAATTGGACCCCTGGGCCCCCCCAAAAAAACAAAAAAGGACCCCTTACCAAATATTTCCTCCGGAATCGCCGAAGGTGGCCATCATTACATGAATGACTATGCTCTAGTTTGAGAAAATGATAGTCTTCATATTGGCGCAAAATCTTCACCGAAGAATCCCTGAAGACTCCTTGAAGATTCGCTCTTCAGCTGAACTGGACCCCTGGGCCCCACAAAAAAAAAAAAAAAAAAAAAGGACCCCTTACCAAAGATTTCCTCTGGAATCGCCGGAGGTGGCCATCATTACATGAATGACTATGCTCTAGTTTGAGAAAATGATAGTCTTCGTATTGGCGCCAAAATCTTCACCGAAGAATTCCTGAAGACTCCTTGAAGATTCTTTCTTCAGCTGAACTGGACCCCTGGGCCCCACGAAAAAAAAAGGACCCCCTACCAAAGATTTCCTCCGGAATCGCCGGAGGTGGCCATCATTACATGAATGACTATGCTCTAGTTTGAGAAAATGATAGTCTTCGTATTGGCGCCAAAATCTTCACAGAAGAATCCCTGAAGACTCCTTGAAGATTCTTTCTTCAGCTGAATTGGACCCCTGGGCCACACACACACAAAAAAAGGAGCCCTTACCAAAGATTTCCTCCGGAATCGCTGAAGGTGGCCATCATTACATGAATGACTATGCTCTAGTTTGAGAAAATGATAATCTTCGTATTGGCGCCAAAATCTTCACCGGAGAATCCCTGAAGACTCCTTGAAGATTCTTTCTTCAGCTGAACTGGACCCCTGAGCCCCACAAAAAAAAAAAAAAAAAAAAGGACCCCTTACCAAAGATTTCCTCCGGAATTGCCGGAGGTGGCCATCATTACATGAATGACTATGCTCTAGTTTGAGAAAATGATAATCTTCGTATTGGCTCCAAAATCTTCACCGAAGAATCCCTGAAGACTCTTTGAAGATTCTTTCTTCAGCTAAATTGGACCCCTGGGCCCTACAAAAAAAACAAAAAAGGACCCCTTACCAAAGATTTCCTCCGGAATCGCCGGAGGTGGCCATCATTACATGAATGACTATGCTCTAGTTTTAGAAAATGATAGTCTTCATATTGGCTCCAAAATCCTCACCCAAGATTCCCTGAAGACTCCTTGAAGACTCTTTCTTCAGCAGTATAACAGGTGTCATTTTTCAATTTCAAGGGTAATTTCTACCATTTATATAGCTGGTAGCCTTTATGACTATACTCTAGTTTGAGAAAATGATAGTCTTAGTATTGGCGCCAAAATCTTCACCGAAGAATCCCTGAAGACTCCTTGAAGATTCTTTCTTCAGCTGAATTGGACCCCTGGGCCCCACAAAAAAAACAAAAAAACAAAAAAGGACCCCTTACCAAAGATTTCCTCCGGAATCGTCGGAGGTGGCCATCATTACATGAATGACTATGCTCTAGTTTGAGAAAATAATAGTCTTCGTATTGGTGCCAAAATCTTCACCGAAGAATTCCTGAAGACTCCTTGAAGATTCTTTCTTCAGCTGAACTGGACCCCTGGGCCCCACGAAAAAAAAAGGACCCCCTACCAAAGATTTCCTCCGGAATCGCCGGAGGTGGCCATCATTACATGAATGACTATGCTCTAGTTTGAGAAAATGATAGTCTTCGTATTGGCACCAAAATCTTCACAGAATAATCCCTGAAGACTTCTTGAAGATTCTTTCTTCAGCTGAATTGGACCCCTGGGCCACACAAAAAAAAAAAAAAGGAGCCCTTACCAAAGATTTCCTCCGGAATCGCTGGAGGTGGCCATCATTACATGAATGACTATGCTCTAGTTTGAGAAAATGATAATCTTCGTATTGGCGCCAAAATCTTCACCGGAGAATCCCTGAAGACTCCTTGAAGATTCTTTCTTCAGCTGAACTGGACCCCTGAGCCCCACAAAAAAAAAAAAAAAAAAAAGGACCCCTTACCAAAGATTTCCTCCGGAATTGCCGGAGGTGGCCATCATTACATGAATGACTATGCTCTAGTTTGAGAAAATGATAATCTTCGTATTGGCTCCAAAATCTTCACCGAAGAATCCCTGAAGACTCTTTGAAGATTCTTTCTTCAGCTAAATTTGACCCCTGGGCCCTACAAAAAAAAAACAAAAAAGGACCCCTTACCAAAGATTTCCTCCGGAATCGCCGGAGGTGGCCATCATTACATGAATGACTATGCTCTAGTTTTAGAAAATGATAGTCTTCATATTGGCTCCAAAATCCTCACCCAAGATTCCCTGAAGACTCCTTGAAGACTCTTTCTTCAGCAGTATAACAGGTGTCATTTTTCAATTTCAAGGGTAATTTCTACCATTTATATAGCTGGTAGCCTTTATGACTATACTCTAGTTTGAGAAAATGATAGTCTTAGTATTGGCGCCAAAATCTTCACCGAAGAATCCCTGAAGACTCCTTGAAGATTCTTTCTTCAGCTGAATTGGACCCCTGGGCCCCACAAAAAAAACAAAAAAACAAAAAAGGACCCCTTACCAAAGATTTCCTCCGGAATCGTCGGAGGTGGCCATCATTACATGAATGACTATGCTCTAGTTTGAGAAAATAATAGTCTTCGTATTGGTGCCAAAATCTTCACCGAAGAATTCCTGAAGACTCCTTGAAGATTCTTTCTTCAGCTGAACTGGACCCCTGGGCCCCACGAAAAAAAAAGGACCCCCTACCAAAGATTTCCTCCGGAATCGCCGGAGGTGGCCAACATTACATGAATGACTATGCTCTAGTTTGAGAAAATGATAGTCTTCGTATTGGCGCCAAAATCTTCACAGAATAATCCCTGAAGACTCCTTGAAGATTCTTTCTTCAGCTGAATTGGACCCCTGGGCCACACAAAAAAAAAAAAGGAGCCCTTACCAAAGATTTCCTCCGGAATCGCTGGAGGTGGCCATCATTACATGAATGACTATGCTCTAGTTTGAGAAAATGATAATCTTCGTATTGGCGCCAAAATCTTCACCGGAGAATCCCTGAAGACTCCTTGAAGATTCTTTCTTCAGCTGAACTGGACCCCTGAGCCCCACAAAAAAAAAAAAAAAAAAAAAAGGACCCCTTACCAAAGATTTCCTCCGGAATTGCCGGAGGTGGCCATCATTACATGAATGACTATGCTCTAGTTTGAGAAAATGATAATCTTCGTATTGGCTCCAAAATCTTCACCGAAGAATCCCTGAAGACTCTTTGAAGATTCTTTCTTCAGCTAAATTGGACCCCTGGGCCCTACAAAAAAAAACAAAAAAGGACCCCTTACCAAAGATTTCCTCCGGAATCGCCGGAGGTGGCCATCATTACATGAATGACTATGCTCTAGTTTTAGAAAATGATAGTCTTCATATTGGCTCCAAAATCCTCACCCAAGATTCCCTGAAGACTCCTTGAAGACTCTTTCTTCAGCAGTATAACAGGTGTCATTATTCAATTTCAAGGGTAATTTCTACCATTTATATAGCTGGTAGCCTTTATGACTATACTCTAGTTTGAGAAAATGATAGTCTTAGTATTGGCGCCAAAATCTTCACCGAAGAATCCCTGAAGACTCCTTGAAGATTCTTTCTTCAGCTGAATTGGACCCCTGGGCCCCACAAAAAAAAAAAAAAAAAGGACCCCTTACCAAAGATTTCCTCCGGAATCGTCGGAGGTGGCCATCATTACATGAATGACTATGCTCTAGTTTGAGAAAATAATAGTCTTCGTATTGGTGCCAAAATCTTCACCAAAGAATCCCTGAAGACTCCTTGAAGATTCTTTCTTCAGCTGAACTGGACCCCTGGGCCCCACAAAAAAAAAAAAAAATAAAGGACCCCTTACCAAAGATTTCCTCCGGAATTGCCGGAGGTGGCCATCATTACATGAATGACTATGGTCTAGTTTGACAAAATGATAGTCTTCGTATTGGCTTCTAAATATTCACCGAAGAATCCCTGAAGACTCCTTGAAGATTCTTTCTTCAGCTGAATTGGACCCCTGGGCCCCACAAAAAAAACAAAAAAGGACCCCTTAGCAAAGATTTCCTCCGGAATCGCCGGACGTGGCCATCATTACATGAATGTCTATACTCTAGTTTGAGAAAATGATAGTCTTCGTATTGGCGCCAAAATCTTCACCGAAGAATCCCTGAAGACTCCTTGAAGATTCTTTCTTCAGCTGAATTGGACCCCTGGGCCCACAAAAAAAAAAAAAAAAAAAAAAGGACCCCTTACCAAAGATTTCCTCCGGAATTGCAGGAGGTAGCCATCATTACATGAATGACTATGCTCTAGTTTGAGAAAATGATAGTCTTCGTATTGGTGCCAAAATCTTCACTGAAGAATCCCTGAAGACTCCTTGAAGATTCTTTCTTCAGCTGAACTGGACCCCTGGGCCCCACAAAAAAAAAAAAAAAGGACCCCTTACCAAAGATTTCCTCCGGAATCGCCGGAGGTGGCCATCATTACATGAATGACTATGCTCTAGTTTGAGAAAATGATAGTCTTCGTATTGGCTCCAAAATCTTTACCGAAGAATCCCTGAAGACTCTTTGAAGATTCTTTCTTCAGCTGAATTGGACCCCTGGGCCCCACAAAAAAAAAACAAAAAAGGACCCCTTACCAAACATTTCCTCCGGAATCGCCGGAGGTGGCCATCATTACATGAATGACTTTGCTCTAGTTTGAGAAAATGATAGTCTTCGTATTGGCTCCAAAATCTTCACCGAAGGATCCCTGAAGACTCTTTGAAGATTCTTTCTTCAGCTGAATTGGACCCCTGGGCCCCCCCCCCCCCCAAAAAAACAAAAAAGGACCCCTTACCAAAGGTTTCCTCCGGAATCGCAGGAGGTGGCCATCATTACATGAATAACTATGCTCTAGTTTGAGAAAATGATAGTCTTCGTATTGGTGCCAAAATCTTCAACGAAGAATCCCTGAAGACTCCTTGAAGATTCTTTCTTCAGCTGAACTGGACCCCTGGGCCCCACGAAAAAAAAAAAGGACCCCTTACCAAAGATTTCCTCCGGAATCGCAGGAGGTGGCCATCATTACATGAATGACTATGATCTAGTTTGAGAAAATGATAGACTTCATATTGGCGCCAAAATCTTCACCGAAGAATCCCTGAAGACTCCTTGAAGATTCTTTCTTCAGCTAAATTGAACCCCTGGGCCCCACAAAAAAAAAAAAAGACCCCTTACCAAAGATTTCCTCCGGAATCGCCGGAGGTGGCCATTATTACATGAATGACTAAGCTCTAGTTGAGAAAATGATAGTCTTCGTATTGGTGCCAAAATCTTCACCGAAGAATCCCTGAAGAATCCTTGAAGATTCTTTCTTCAGATGAATTGGACACCTGGGCCCCACAAACAAAAACAAAAAAGGACCCCTTACCAAAGATTTCCTCCGGAATCGCCGGAGGTGGCCATCATTACATGAATGACTATGCTCTAGTTTGAGAAAATGATAGTCTTCGTATTGGCTCCAAAATCTTCACCGAAGAATCCCTGAATACTCCTTGAAGATTCTTTCTTCAGCTGAACTGGACCCCTGGGACCCACAAAAAAAAAAAAAAAAAAAAAAGGACCCCTTACCAAAGATTTCCTCCGGAATCGCCGGAGGTGGCCATCATTACATGAATGACTATGCTCTAGTTTGAGAAAATGATAGTCTTCGTATTGGCTCCAAAATCTTCAACGAAGAATCCCTGAAGACTCCTTGAAGATTCTTTCTTCAGCTGAATTGGACCCCTGGACCCCCCCCCAAAAAAACAAAAAAGGACCCCTTACCAAATATTTCCTCCCGAATCGCCGGAGGTGGCCATCATTACATGAATGACTATGCTCTAGTTTGAGAAAATGATAGTCTTCGTATTGGCGCAAAATCTTCACCGAAGAATCCCTGAAGACTCCTTGAAGAGTCTTTCTTCAGCTGAACTGGACCCCTGGGCCCCACAAAAAAAAAAAACACAAAAAAGGACCCCTTACCAAAGATTTCCTCCGGAATCGCCGGAGGTGGCCATCATTACATGAATGACTATGCTCTAGTTTGAGAAAATGATAGTCTTCGTATTGGCTCCAAAATCTTCACCGAAGAATCCCTGAAGACTTTTTGAAGATTCTTTCTTCAGCTGAATTGGACCCCTGGGCCCCACAAAAAAAAACAAAAAAGTACCCCTTACCAAAAATTTCCTCCGGAATCGCCGGAGGTGGCCATCATTACATGAATGACTATGCTCTAGTTTTAGAAAATGATAGTCTTCATATTGGCTCCAGAATCCTCACCCAAGATTCCCTGAAGACTCCTTGAAGACTCTTTCTTCAGCAGTATAACAGGTGTCATTTTTCAATTTCAAGGGTAATTTCTACCATTTATATAGCTGGTAGCCTTTATGACTATGCTCTAGTTTGAGAAAATGATAGTCTTAGTAATGGCGCCAAAATCTTCACCGAAGAATCCCTGAAGACTTCTTGAAGATTCTTTCTTCAGCTGAATTGGACCCCTGGGCCGCACAAAAAAAAAAAAAAAAAAAAGGACCCCTTACCAAAGATTTCCTCCGGAATCGCCGGAGGTGGCCATCATTAGATGAATGACTATGCTCTAGTTTGAGAAAATGATATTCTTCGTATTTGCTCCAAAATCTTCACCGAAGAATCCCTGAAGACTCCTTGAAGATTCTTTCTTCAGCTGAACTGGACCCCTGGGCCCCACAAAAAAAACAAAAGAAAAAAGGACCCCTTACCAAAGATTTCCTCTGGAATCGCCGGAGGTGGCCATCATTACATGAATGACTATGCTCTAGTTTGAGAAAATGATAGTCTTCGTATTGGCGCCAAAATATTCACCGAAGAATCCCTGAAGACTCCTTGAATATTCTTTCTTCAGCTGAATTGGACCCCTGGGCCCCCCAAAAAAAAAACAAAAAAGGACCCCTTACCAAAGATTTCCTCCGGAATCGCCGGAGGTGGCCATCATTACATGAATGACTATGCTCTAGTTTGAGAAAATGATAGTCTTCGTATTGGCGCCAAAATCTTCACCGAAGAATCCCTGAAGACTCCTTGAAGATTCTTTCTTCAGCTGAACTGGACCCCTGGGCCCCACAAAAAAAAACAAAAAAGGACCCCTTACCAAAGATTTCCTCCGGAATCGCCGGAGGTGGCCATCATTACATGAATGACTATGCTCTAGTTTGAGAAAATGATAGTCTTCGTATTGGCTCCAAAATCTTCACCGAAGAATCCCTGAAGACTCCTTGAATATTCTTTCTTCAGCTGAATTGGACTCCTGGGCCCCACAAAAAAAAAACAAAAAACTACCCCTTACCAAAGATTTCCTCCGGAATCGCCGGAGGTAGCCATCATTACATGAATGACTATGCTCTAGTTTGAGAAAATGATAGTCTTCGTATTGGCGCCAAAATCTTCACAGAAGAATCCCTGAAGACTCCTTGAAGATTCTTTCTTCAGCTGAACTGGACCCCTGGGCCCCACAAAAAAAAAAAAAAAAAAGGACCCCTTACCAAAGATTTCCTTCGGAATCGCCGGAGGTTGCCATCATTGCATGAATGACTATGCTCTAGTTTGAGAAAATGATAGTCTTCGTATTGGCTCCAAAATCTTCACCGAAGAATCCCTGAAGACTCTTTGAAGATTCTTTCTTCAGCTAAATTGGACCCCTGGGCCCCACAAAAAAAACAAAAAAGGACCCCTTACCAAAGATTTCCTCCGGAATCGCCGGAGGTGGCCATCATTAAATGAATGACTATGCTCTAGTTTTAGAAAATGATAGTCTTCATATTGGCTCCAAAATCCTCACCCAAGATTCCCTGAAAACTCCTTGAAGACTCTTTCTTCAGCAGTATAAGAGGTGTCATTTTTCAATTTCAAGGGTAATTTCTACCATTTATATAGCTGGTAGCCTTTATGACTATACTCTAGTTTGAGAAAATGATAGTCTTCATATTGGTGCCAAAATCTTCAACGAAGAATCCCTGAAGACTCCTTGAAGATTCTTTCTTCAGCTGAACTGGACCCCTGGGCCCCACGAAAAAAAAAAAGGACCCCTTACCAAAGATTTCCTCCGGAATCGCAGGAGGTGGCCATCATTACATGAATGACTATGATCTAGTTTGAGAAAATGATAGACTTCGTATTGGCGCCAAAATCTTCACCGAAGAATCCCTGAAGACTCCTTGAAGATTCTTTCTTCAGCTAAATTGAACCCCTGGGCCCCACAAAAAAAAAAAAAGACCCCTTACCAAAGATTTCCTCCCGAATCGCCGGAGGTGGCCATTATTACATGAATGACTAAGCTCTAGTTTGAGAAAATGATAGTCTTCGTATTGGAGCCAAAATCTTCACCGAAGAATCCCTGAAGAATCCTTGAAGATTCTTTCTTCAGATGAATTGGACCCCTGGGCCCCACAAACAAAAACAAAAAAGGACCCCTTACCAAAGATTTCCTCCGGAATCGCCGGAGGTGGCCATCATTACATGAATGACTATGCTCTAGTTTGAGAAAATGATAGTCTTCGTATTGGCTCCAAAATCTTCACCGAAGAATCCCTGAATACTCCTTGAAGATTCTTTCTTCAGCTGAACTGGACCCCTGGGCCCCACAAAAAAAAAAAAAAAAAAAAGGACCCCTTACCAAAGATTTTTTCCGGAATCGCCGGAGGTGGCCATCATTACATGAATGACTATGCTCTAGTTTGAGAAAATGATAGTCTTCGTATTGGCTCCAAAATCTTCAACGAAGAATCCCTGAAGACTCCTTGAAGATTCTTTCTTCAGCTGAATTGGACCCCTGGGCCCCCCCCCAAAAAAACAAAAAAGGACCCCTTACCAAAGATTTCCTCCCGAATCGCCGGAGGTGGCCATCATTAAATGAATGACTAAGCTCTAGTTTTAGAAAATGATAGTCTTAGTAATGGCGCCAAAATCTTCACCGAAGAATCCCTGAAGACTTCTTGAAGATTCTTTCTTCAGCTGAATTGGACCCCTGGGCCCCACAAAAAAAAAAAAAAAAAAAAAGGACCCCTTACCAAAGATTTCCTCCGGAATCGCCGGAGGTGGCCATCATTACATGAATGACTATGCTCTAGTTTGAGAAAATGATAGTCTTCGTATTTGCTCCAAAATCTTCACCGAAGAATCCCTGAAGACTCCTTGAAGATTCTTTCTTCAGCTGAACTGGACCCCTGGGCCCCACAAAAAAAACAAAAGAAAAAAGGACCCCTTACCAAAGATTTCCTCTGGAATCGCCGGAGGTGGCCATCATTACATGAATGACTATGCTCTAGTTTGAGAAAATGATAGTCTTCGTATTGGCGCCAAAATATTCACCGAAGAATCCTTGAAGACTCCTTGAATATTCTTTTTTCAGCTGAATTGGACTCCTGGGCCCCACAAAAAAAACAAAAAACCACCCCTTACCAAAGATTTCCTCCGGAATCGCCGGAGGTAGCCATCATTACATGAATGACTATGCTCTAGTTTGAGAAAATGATAGTCTTCGTATTGGCGCCAAAATCTTCACAGAAGAATCCCTGAAGACTCCTTGAAGATTCTTTCTTCAGCTGAACTGGACCCCTGGGCCCCACAAAAAAAAAAAAAAAAAAAAGGACCCCTTACCAAAGATTTCCTCCGGAATCGCCGGAGGTTGCCATCATTGCATGAATGACTATGCTCTAGTTTGAGAAAATGATAGTCTTCGTATTGGCTCCAAAATCTTCACCGAAGAATCCCTGAAGACTCTTTGAAGATTCTTTCTTCAGCTAAATTGGACCCCTGGGCCCCACAAAAAAAACAAAAAAGGACCCCTTACCAAAGATTTCCTCCGGAATCGCCGGAGGTGGCCATCATTAAATGAATGACTATCCTCTAGTTTTAGAAAATGATAGTCTTCATATTGGCTCCAAAATCCTCACCCAAGATTCCCTGAAAACTCCTTGAAGACTCTTTCTTCAGCAGTATAAGAGGTGTCATTTTTCAATTTCAAGGGTAATTTCTACCATTTATATAGCTGGTAGCCTTTATGACTATACTCTAGTTTGAGAAAATGATAGTCTTCGTATTGGTGCCAAAATCTTCAACGAAGAATCCCTGAAGACTCCTTGAAGATTCTTTCTTCAGCTGAACTGGACCCCTGGGCCCCACGAAAAAAAAAAAGGACCCCTTACCAAAGATTTCCTCCGGAATCGCAGGAGGTGGCCATCATTACATGAATGACTATGATCTAGTTTGAGAAAATGATAGACTTCGTATTGGCGCCAAAATCTTCACCGAAGAATCCCTGAAGACTCCTTGAAGATTCTTTCTTCAGCTAAATTGAACCCCTGGGCCCCACAAAAAAAAAAAAGACCCCTTACCAAAGATTTCCTCCGGAATCGCCGGAGGTGGCCATTATTACATGAATGACTAAGCTCTAGTTTGAGAAAATGATAGTCTTCGTATTGGAGCCAAAATCTTCACCGAAGAATCCCTGAAGAATCCTTGAAGATTCTTTCTTCAGATGAATTGGACCCCTGGGCCCCACAAACAAAAACAAAAAAGGACCCCTTACCAAAGATTTCCTCCGGAATCGCCGGAGGTGGCCATCATTACATGAATGACTATGCTCTAGTTTGAGAAAATGATAGTCTTCGTATTGGCTCCAAAATCTTCACCGAAGAATCCCTGAAGACTCTTTGAAGATTCTTTCTTCAGCTGAATTGGACCCCTGGGCCCCCCCAAAAAAACAAAAAAGGACCCCTTACCAAATATTTCCTCCGGAATCGCCGGAGGTGGCCTTCATTACATGAATGACTATGCTCTAGTTTGAGAAAATGATAGTCTTCGTATTGGCGCAAAATCTTCACCGAAGAATCCCTGAAGACTCCTTGAAGATTCGCTCTTCAGCTGAACTGGACCCCTGGGCCCCACAAAAAAAAAAAAAAAAAAAAAAGGACCCCTTACAAAAGATTTCCTCCGGAATCGCCGGAGGTTGCCATCATTGCATGAATGACTATGCTCTAGTTTGAGAAAATGATAGTCTTCGTATTGGCTCCAAAATATTCACCGAAGAATCCCTGAAGACTCCTTGAAGATTCTTTCTTCAGCTGAATTGGACCACTGGGCCCCACAAAAAAAAAAACAAAAAAGGACCCCTTACCAAAGATTTCCTCTGGAATAGCCGGAGGTGGCAATCATTACATGAATGACTATGCTCTAGTTTGAGAAAATGATAGTCTTTGTATTGGCGCCAAAATCTTCACCGAAGAATTCCTGAAGACTCCTTGAAGATTCTTTCTTCAGCTGAACTGGACCACTGGGCCCCACGAAAAAAAAAGGACCCCCTACCAAAGATTTCCTCCGGAATCGCCGGAGGTGGCCATCATTACATGAATGACTATGCTCTAGTTTGAGAAAATGATAGTCTTCGTATTGGCGCCAAAATCTTCACAGAAGAATCCCTGAAGACTCCTTGAAGATTCTTTCTTCAGCTGAATTGGACCCCTGGGCCCCACAAAAAAAAAAAAGGAGCCCTTACCAAAGATTTCCTCCGGAATCGCTGGAGGTGGCCATCATTACATGAATGACTATGCTCTAGTTTGAGAAAATGATAATCTTCGTATTGGCGCCAAAATCTTCACCGAAGAATCCCTGAAGACTCCTTGAAGATTCTTTCTTCAGCTGAACTGGACCCCTGGGCCCCACAAAAAAAAAAAAAAAAAAAAAGGACCCCTTACCAAAGATTTCCTCCGGAATTGCCGGAGGTGGCCATCATTACATGAATGACTATGCTCTAGTTTGAGAAAATGATAATCTTCGTATTGGCTCCAAAATCTTCACCGAAGAATCCCTGAAGACTCTTTGAAGATTCTTTCTTCAGCTAAATTGGACCCCTGGGCCCTACAAAAAAAAACAAAAAAGGACCCCTTACCAAAGATTTCCTCCGGAATCGCCGGAGGTGGCCATCATTACATGAATGACTATGCTCTAGTTTTAGAAAATGATAGTCTTCATATTGGCTCCAAAATCCTCACCCAAGATTCCCTGAAGACTCCTTGAAGACTCTTTCTTCAGCAGTATAACAGGTGTCATTTTTCAATTTCAAGGGTAATTTCTACCATTTATATAGCTGGTAGCCTTTATGACTATACTCTAGTTTGAGAAAATGATAGTCTTAGTATTGGCGCCAAAATCTTCACCGAAGAATCCCTGAAGACTCCTTGAAGATTCTTTCTTCAGCTGAATTGGACCCCTGGGCCCCACAAAAAAAAAAAAAAAAAAAAAGGACCCCTTACCAAAGATTTCCTCCGGAATCGTCGGAGGTGGCCATCATTACATGAATGACTATGCTCTAGTTTGAGAAAATAATAGTCTTCGTATTGGTGCCAAAATCTTCACCAAAGAATCCCTGAAGACTCCTTGAAGATTCTTTCTTCAGCTGAACTGGACCCCTGGGCCCCACAAAAAAAAAAAAAAAAAAAAAGGACCCCTTACCAAAGATTTCCTCCGGAATTGCCGGAGGTGGCCATCATTACATGAATGACTATGGTCTAGTTTGACAAAATGATAGTCTTCGTATTGGCTTCTAAATATTCACCGAAGAATCCCTGAAGACTCCTTGAAGATTCTTTCTTCAGCTGAATTGGACCCCTGGGCCCCACAAAAAAAACAAAAAAGGACCCCTTAGCAAAGATTTCCTCCGGAATCGCCGGACGTGGCCATCATTACATGAATGACTATACTCTAGTTTGAGAAAATGATAGTCTTCGTATTGGCGCCAAAATCTTCACCGAAGAATCCCTGAAGACTCCTTGAAGATTCTTTCTTCAGCTGAATTGGACCACTGGGCCCCACAAAAAAAAAAACAAAATAGGACCCCTTACCAAAGATTTCCTCCGGAATTGCAGGAGGTAGCCATCATTACATGAATGACTATGCTCTAGTTTGAGAAAATGTTAGTCTTCGTATTGGTGCCAAAATCTTCACTGAAGAATCCCTGAAGACTCCTTGAAGATTCTTTCTTCAGCTGAACTGGACCCCTGGGCCCCACAAAAAAAAAAAAAAGGACCCCTTACCAAAGATTTCCTCCGGAATCGCCGGAGGTGGCCATCATTACATGAATGACTATGCTCTAGTTTGAGAAAATGATAGTCTTCGTATTGGCTCCAAAATCTTCACCGAAGAATCCCTGAAGACTCTTTGAAGATTCTTTCTTCAGCTGAATTGGACCCCTGGGCCCCACAAAAAAAAAACAAAAAAGGACCCCTTACCAAAGATTTCCTCCGGAATCGCCGGAGGTGGCCATCATTACATGAATGACTATGCTCTAGTTTGAGAAAATGATAGTCTTCGTATTGGCTCCAAAATCTTCACCGAAGGATCCCTGAAGACTCTTTGAAGATTCTTTCTTCAGCTGAATTGGACCCCTGGGCCCCCCCAAAAAAAAACAAAAAAGGACCCCTTACCAAAGGTTTCCTCCGGAATCGCCGGAGGTGGCCATCATTACATGAATAACTATGCTCTAGTTTGAGAAAATGATAGTCTTCGTATTGGTGCCAAAATCTTCAACGAAGAATCCCTGAAGACTCCTTGAAGATTCTTTCTTCAGCTGAACTGGACCCCTGGGCCCCACGAAAAAAAAAAAGGACCCCTTACCAAAGATTTCCTCCAGAATCGCAGGAGGTGGCCATCATTACATGAATGACTATGATCTAGTTTGAGAAAATGATAGACTTGGTATTGGCGCCAAAATCTTCACCGAAGAATCCCTGAAGACTCCTTGAAGATTCTTTCTTCAGCTAAATTGAACCCCTGGGCCCCACAAAAAAAAAAAAAAAGACCCCTTACCAAAGATTTCCTCCGGAATCGCCGGAGGTGGCCATTATTACATGAATGACTAAGCTCTAGTTTGAGAAAATGATAGTCTTCGTATTGGAGCCAAAATATTCACCGAAGAATCCCTGAAGAATCCTTGAAGATTCTTTCTTCAGATGAATTGGACCCCTGGGCCCCACAAACAAAAACAAAAAAGGACCCCTTACCAAAGATTTCCTCCGGAATCGCCGGAGGTGGCAATCATTACATGAATGACTATGCTCTAGTTTGAGAAAATGATAGTCTTCGTATTGGCTCCAAAATCTTCACCGAAGAATCCCTGAATACTCCTTGAAGATTCTTTCTTCAGCTGAACTGGACCGCTGGGCCCCACAAAAAAAAAAAAAAAAAAAAAGGACCCCTTACCAAAGATTTCCTCCGGAATCGCCGGAGGTGGCCATCATTACATGAATGACTATGCTCGAGTTTTAGAAAATGATAGTCTTCATATTGGCTCCAGAATCCTCACCCAAGATTCCCTGAAGACTCCTTGAAGACTCTTTCTTCAGCAGTATAACAGGTGTCATTTTTCAATTTCAAGGGTAATTTCTACCATTTATATAGCTGGTAGCCTTTATGACTATGCTCTAGTTTGAGAAAATAATAGTCTTAGTATTGGCGCCAAAATCTTCACCGAAGAATCCCTGAAGACTCCTTGAAGATTCTTTCTTCAGCTGAATTGGACCCCTGGACCCCACAAAAAAACAAAACAAAAAAGGACCCCTTCCCAAAGATTTCCTCCGGAATCGCCGGAGGTGGCCATCATTACATGAATGACTATGCTGTAGTTTGAGAAAATGATAGTCTTCGTATTGGCGCCAAAATCTTCACCGAAGAATCCCTGAAGACTCCTTGAAGATTCTTTCTTCAGCTGAACTGGACCCCTGGGCCCCACAAAAAAAAAAAAAAAAAAGGACCCCTTACCAAAGATTTCCTCCGGAATCGCCGGAGGTGGCCATCATTACATGAATGACTATGCTCTAGTTTGAGAAAATGATAGTCTTCGTATTGGCGCCAAAATCTTCACCGAAGAATCCCTGAAGACTCCTTGAAGATTCTTTCTTCAGCTGAATTGGACTCCTGGGCCCCACAAAAAAAAAAAAAACTACCCCTTACCAAAGATTTCCTCCGGAATCGCCGGAGGTAGCCATCATTACATGAATGACTATGCTTTAGTTTGAGAAAATGATAGTCTTCGTATTGTCGCCAAAATCTTCACCGAAGAATCCCTGAAGACTCCTTGAAGATTCTTTCTTCAGCTGAACTGGACCCCTGGGCCCCACAAAAAAAAAAAAAAAAAGGACCCCTTACCAAAGATTTCCTCCGGAATCGCCGGAGGTGGCCATCATTACATGAATGACTATGCTCTAGTTTGAGAAAATGATAGTCTTCGTATTGGCTCCATAATATTCACCGTAGAATCCCTGAAGACTCCTTGAAGATTCTTTCTTCAGCTGAATTGGACCCCTGGGCCCCACAAAAAAAAAACAAAAAAGGACCCCTTACCAAAGATTTCCTCCGGAATCGCCGGAGGTGGCCATCATTACATGAATGACTATGCTCTAGTTTGAGAAAATGATAGTCTTCGTATTGGCGCCAAAATCTTCACCGAAGAATCCCTGAAGACTCCTTGAAGATTCTTTCTTCAGCTGAACTGGACCCCTGGGACCCGGAAAAAAAAAACAAAAAAGGACCCCTTACCAAAGATTTCCTCCGGAATCGCCGGAGGTGGCCATCATTTCATGAATGACTATGCTCTAGTTTGAGAAAATGATAGTCTTCGTATTGGCTTCAAAATATTCACCGTAGAATCCCTGAAGACTCCTTGAAGATTCTTTCTTCAGCTGAATTGGACCCCTGGGCCCCACAAAAAAAAAACAAAAAAGGACCCCTTACCAAAGATTTCCTCCGGAATCGCCGGAGGTGGCCATCATTAAATGAATGACTATGCTCTAGTTTGAGAAAATGATAGTCTTCGTATTGGCGCCAAAATCTTCACCGAAGAATCCCTGAAGACTCCTTGAAGATTCTTTCTTCAGCTGAATTGGACCCCTGGGCCCCACAAAAAAAAAAAACAAAAAAGGACCCCTTACCAAAGATTTCCTCCGGAATTGCAGGAGGTAGCCATCATTACATGAATGACTATGCTCTAGTTTGAGAAAATGATAGTCTTCGTATTGGTGCCAAAATCTTCACTGAAGAATCCCTGAAGACTCCTTGAAGATTCGCTCTTCAGCTGAACTGGACCCCTGGGCCCCACAAAAAAAAAAAAAAAAAAAAAGGACCCCTTACCAAAGATTTCCTCCGGAATCGCCGGAGGTGGCCATCATTACATGAATGACTATGCTCTAGTTTGAGAAAATGATAGTCTTCGTATTGGCTCCAAAATCTTCACCGAAGAATCCCTGAAGACTCTTTGAAGATTCTTTCTTCAGCTGAATTGGACCCCTGGGCCCCCCCAAAAAAAAAACAAAAAAGGACCCCTTACCAAAGATTTCCTCCGGAATCGCCGGAGGTTGCCATCATTACATGAATGACTATGCTCTAGTTTGAGAAAATGATAGTCTTCGTATTGGCTTCAAAATATTCACCGTAGAATCCCTGAAGACTCCTTGAAGATTCTTTCTTCAGCTGAATTGGACCCCTGGGCCCCACAAAAAAAAAAACAAAAAAGGACCCCTTACCAAAGATTTCCTCCGGAATTGCAGGAGGTAGCCATCATTACATGAATGACTATGCTCTAGTTTGAGAAAATGATAGTCTTCGTATTGGTGCCAAAATCTTCACTGAAGAATCCCTGAAGACTCCTTGAAGATTCGCTCTTCAGCTGAACTGGACCCCTGGGCCCCACAAAAAAAAAAAAAAAAAAAAAAGGACCCCTTACCAAAGATTTCCTCCGGAATCGCCGGAGGTGGCCATCATTACATGAATGACTATGCTCTAGTTTGAGAAAATGATAGTCTTCGTATTGGCTCCAAAATCTTCAAAGAATAATCCCTGAAGACTCTTTGAAGATTCTTTCTTCAGCTGAATTGGACCCCAGGGCCCCACAAAAAAAAAACAAAAAAGGACCCCTTACCAAAGATTTCCTCCGGAATCGCCGGAGGTGGCCATTATTACATGAATGACTAAGCTCTAGTTTGAGAAAATGATAGTCTTCGTATTGGCGCCAAAATCTTCACCGAAGAATCCCTGAAGACTCCTTGAAGATTCTTTCTTCAGCTGAATTGAACCCCTGGGCCCCACAAAAAAAAACAAAAAAAGACCCCTTACCAAAGATTTCCTCCGGAATCGCCGGAGGTGGCCATTATTACATGAATGACTAAGCTATAGTTTGAGAAAATGATAGTCTTCGTATTGGCGCCAAAATCTTCACCGAAGAATCCCTGAAGAATCCTTGAAGATTCTTTTTTCAGATGAATTGGACCCCTGGGCCCCACAAACAAAAACAAAAAAGGACCCCTTACCAAAGATTTCCTCCGGAATCGCCGGAGGTGGCCATCATTACATGAATGACTATGCTCTAGTTTGAGAAAATGATAGTCTTCGTATTGGCTCCAAAATCTTCACCGAAGAATCCCTGAAGACTCCTTGAAGATTCTTTCTTCAGCTGAATTGGACCCCTGGGCCCCCCAAAAAAAACAAAAAAGGACCCCTTACCAAATATTTCCTCCGGAATCGCCGGAGGTGGCCATCATTACATGAATGACTATGCTCTAGTTTGAGAAAATGATAGTCTTCGTATTGGCGCAAAATCTTCACCGAAGAATCCCTGAAGACTCCTTGAAGATTCGCTCTTCAGCTGAACTGGACCCCTGGGCCCCACAAAAAAAAAAAAAAAAAAAAAAGGACCCCTTACCAAAGATTTCCTCCGGAATCGCCGGAGGTTGCCATTATTGCATGAATGACTATGCTCTAGTTTGAGAAAATGATAGTCTTCGTATTGGCTCCAAAATATTCACCGAAGAATCCCTGAAGACTCCTTGAAGATTCTTTCTTCAGCTGAATTGGACCACTGGGCCCCACAAAAAAAAAAAACAAAAAAGGACCCCTTACCAAAGATTTCCTCTGGAATCGCCGGAGGTGTCCATCATTACATGAATGACTATGCTCTAGTTTGAGAAAATGATAGTCTTCGTATTGCCGCCAAAATCTTCACCGAAGAATCCCTGAAGACTCCTTGAAGATTGTTTCTTCAGCTGAACTGGACCCCTGGGCCCCACAAAAAAAACAAAACAAAAAAGGACCCCTTACCAAAGATTTCTTCCGGAATCGCCGGAGGTGGCCATCATTACATTAATGACTATGCTATAGTTTGAGATAATGATAGTCTTCGTATTGGCTCCAAAATATTCACTGAAGAATCCCTGAAGACTCCTTGAAGATTCTTTCTTCAGCTGAATTGGACCACTGGGCCCCACAAAAAAAAACAAAAAAGGACCCCTTACCAAAGATTTCCTCCGGAATCGCCGGAGGTGTCCATCATTACATGAATGACTATGCTCTAGTTTGAAAAAATAATAGTCTTCGTATTGGCGCCAGAATCTTCACCAAAGAATCCCTGAAGACTCCTTGAAGATTCTTTCTTCAGCTGAACTGGACCCCTGGGTCCCACAAAAAAAAAAAAAAAAAAAAAAAAAACACTACCAAAGATTTCCTACGGAATCGCCGGAGGTAGCCATCATTACATGAATGACTATGCTCTAGTTTGAGAAAATGATAGTCTTCGTATTGGCTCCAAAATATTCACCGAAGAATCCCTGAAGACTCCTTGAAGATTCTTTCTTCAGCTGAATTGGACCACTGGGCCCCACAAAAAAAAACAAAAATGACCCCTTACCAAAGATTTCCTCCGGAATCGCCGGAGGTGGCCATCATTACATGAATGACTATGCTCTAGTTTGAGAAAATGATAGTCTTCGTATTGGCGCCAAAATCTTCACCGAAGAATCCCTGAAGACTCCTTGAATATTCTTTCTTCAGCTGAATTGGACTCCTGGGCCCCACAAAAAAAAAAAAAACAAAAAACTACCCCTTACCAAAGATTTCCTCCGGAATCGCCGGAGGTAGCCATCATTACATGAATGACTATGCTCTAGTTTGAAAAAATGATAGTCTTCGTATTGGCGCCAAAATCTTCACCGAAGAATCCCTGAAGACTCCTTGAAGATTCTTTCTTCAGCTGAACTGGACCCCTGGGCCCCACAAAAAAAAAAAAAAAAAGGACCCCTTACCAAAGATTTCCTCCGGAATCGCCGGAGGTGGCCATCATTACATGAATGACTATGCTCTAGTTTGAGAAAATGATAGTCTTCGTATTGGCTCCAAAATATTCACCGAAGAATCCCTGAACACTCCTTGAAGATTCTTTCTTCAGCTGAATTGGACCACTGGGCCCCACAAAAAAAAACAAAAAAGGACCCCTTACCAAAGATTTCCTCCGGAATCGCCGGAGGTGGCCATCATTACATGAATGACTACGCTCTAGTTTGAGAAAATGATAGTCTTCGTATTGGCGCCAAAATCTTCACCGAGGAATCCCAGAAGACTCCTTGAAGATTCTTTCTTCAGCTGAACTGGACCCCTGGGCCCCCCCCCCCAAAAAAAAAGGACGCCTTACCAAAGATTTCCTCCGGAATCGCCGGAGGTGGCCATCATTACATGAATGACTATGCTCTAGTTTGAGAAAATGATAGTCTTCGTATTGGCTCCAAAATCTTCACCGAAGAATCCCTGAAGACTCTTTAAAGATTCTTCCTTCAGCTGAATTGGACCCTTGGGCCCCCCCAAAAAAAACCAAAAAGGACCCCTTACCAAAGATTTCCTCCGGAATCGCCGGAGGTGGCCAACATTACATGAATGACTATGCTCTAGTTTTAGAAAATGATAATCTTCATATTGGCTCCAGAATCCTCACCCAAGATTCCCTAAAGACTCCTTGAAGACTCTTTCTTCAGCAGTATAACAGGTGTCATTTTTCAATTTCAAGGGTAATTTCTACCATTTATATAGCTGGTAGCCTTTATGACTATGCTCTAGTTTGAGAAAATGATAGTCTTAGTATTGGCGCCAAAATCTTCACCGAAGAATCCCTGAAGGCTCCTTGAAGATTCTTTCTTCAGCTGAATTGGACCCCTGGACCCCACAAAAAAAACAAAACAAAAAAGGACCCCTTCCCAAAGATTTCCTCCGGAATCGCCGGAGGTGGCCATCATTACATGAATGACTATGCTCTAGTTTGAGAAAATTATAGTCTTCGTATTGGCGCCAAAATCTTCACCGAAGAATCCCTGAAGACTCCTTGAAGATTCTTTCTTCAGCTGAACTGGACCCCTGGGCCCCACAAAAAAAAAAAAAAAAAAAAGGACCCCTTACCAAAGATTTCCTCCGGAATCGCCGGAGGTGGCCATCTTTACATGAATGACTATGCTCTAGTTTGAGAAAATGATAGTCTTCGTATTGGCTCCAAAATATTCACCGAAGAATCCCTGAAGACTCCTTGAAGATTCTTTCTTCAGCTGAATTGGACCACTGGGCCCCACAAAAAAAAAACAAAAAAGGACCCGTTACCAAAGATTTCCTCCTGAATCGCCGGAGGTGGCCATCATTACATGAATGACTAGGCTCTAGTTAGAGAAAATGATAGTCTTCGTATTGGCGCCAAAATCTTCACCGAAGAATCCCTGAAGACTCCTTGAAGATTCTTTCTTCAGCTGAATTCGACTCCTGGGCCCCACAAAAAAAAAAAAAAAACTACCCCTTACCAAAGATTTCCTCCGGAATCGCCGGAGGTAGCCATCATTACATGAATGACTATGCTCTAGTTTGAGAAAATGATAGTCTTCGTATTGGCGCCAAAATCTTCACCGAAGAATCCCTGAAGACTCCTTGAAGATTCTTTCTTCAGCTGAACTGGACCCCTGGGCCTCACAAAAAAAAAAAAAAAAAAGGACCCCTTACCAAAGATTTCCTCCGGAATCACCGGAGGTGGCCATCATTACATGAATGACTATGCTCTAGTTTGAGGAAAATGATAGTCTTCGTATTGGCTCCAAAATATTCACCGTAGAATCCCTGAAGACTCCTTGAAGATTCTTTCTTCAGCTGAATTGGACCCCTGGGCCCCCCCCAAAAAAAAAAAAAAGGACCCCTTACCAAAGATTTCCTCCGGAATCGCCGGAGGTGGCCATCATTACATGAATGACTATGCTCTAGTTTGAGAAAATGATAGTCTTCGTATTGGCGCCAAAATCTTCACCGAAGAATCCTGAAGACTCCTTGAAGATTCTTTCTTCAGCTGAACTGGACCCCTGGGCCCCACAAAAAAAAAAACAAAAAAGTACCCCTTACCAAAGATTTCCTCCGGAATCGCCGGAGGTGGCCATTATTACATGAATGACTAAGCTCTAGTTTGAGAAAATGATAGTCTTCGTATTGGCGCCAAAATCTTCACCGAAGAATCCCTGAAGACTCCTTGAAGATTCTTTCTTCAGCTGAATTGGACCCCTGGGCCCCACAAACAAAAACAAAAAAGGACCCCTTACCAAAGATTTCCTCCGGAATCGCCGGAGGTGGCCATCATTACATGAATGACTATGCTCTAGTTTGAGAAAATGATAGTCTTCGTATTGGCTCCAAAATCTTCACCGAAGAATCCCTGAAGACTCTTTGAAGATTCTTTCTTCAGCTGAATTGGACCCCTGGGCCCCCCAAAAAAAACAAAAAAGGACCCCTTACCAAATATTTCCTCCGGAATCGCCGGAGGTGGCCATCATTACATGAATGACTATGCTCTAGTTTGAGAAAATGATAGTCTTCGTATTGGCGCAAAATCTTCACCGAAGAATCCCTGAAGGCTCCTTGAAGATTCGCTCTTCAGCTGAACTGGACCCCTGGGCCCCACAAAAAAAAAAACAAAAAAGGACCCCTTACCAAAGATTTCCTCTGGAATCGCCGGAGGTTGCCATCATTGCATGAATGACTATGCTCTAGTTTGAGAAAATGATAGTCTTCGTATTGGCTCCAAATTATTCACCGAAGAATCCCTGAAGACTCCTTGAAGATTCTTTCTTCAGCTGAATTGGACCACTGGGCCCCACAAAAAAAAAAACAAAAAAGGACCCCTTACCAAAGATTTCCTCTGGAATAGCCGGAGGTGGCCATCATTACATGAATGACTATGCTCTAGTTTGAGAAAATGATAGTCTTCGTATTGGCGCCAAAATCTTCACCGAAGAATTCCTGAAGACTCCTTGAAGATTCTTTCTTCAGCTGAACTGGACCACTGGGCCCTACGAAAAAAAAAGGACCCCCTACCAAAGATTTCCTCCGGAATCGCCGGAGGTGGCCATCATTACATGAATGACTATGCTCTAGTTTGAGAAAATGATAGTCTTCGTATTGGCGCCAAAATCTTCACAGAAGAATCCCTGAAGACTCCTTGAAGATTCTTTCTTCAGCTGAATTGGACCCCTGGGCCCCACAAAAAAAAAAAAAAGGAGCCCTTACCAAAGATTTCCTCGGAATCGCTGGAGGTGGCCATCATTACATGAATGACTATGCTCTAGTTTGAGAAAATGATAATCTTCGTATTGGCGCCAAAATCTTCACCGAAGAATCCCTGAAGACTCCTTGAAGATTCTTTCTTCAGCTGAACTGGACCCCTGGGCCCCACAAAAAAAAAAAAAAAAAAAAAAAGGACCCCTTACCAAAGATTTCCTCCGGAATTGCCGGAGGTGGCCATCATTACATGAATGACTATGCTCTAGTTTGAGAAAATGATAATCTTCGTATTGGCTCCAAAATCTTCACCGAAGAATCCCTGAAGACTCTTTGAAGATTCTTTCTTCAGCTAAATTGGACCCCTGGGCCCTACAAAAAAAAACAAAAAAGGGCCCCCTTACCAAAGATTTCCTCCGGAATCGCCGGAGGTGGCCATCATTACATGAATGACTATGCTCTAGTTTTAGAAAATGATAGTCTTCATATTGGCTCCAAAATCCTCACCCAAGATTCCCTGAAGACTCCTTGAAGACTCTTTCTTCAGCAGTATAACAGGTGTCATTTTTCAATTTCAAGGGTAATTTCTACCATTTATATAGCTGGTAGCCTTTATGACTATACTCTAGTTTGAGAAAATGATAGTCTTAGTATTGGCGCCAAAATCTTCACCGAAGAATCCCTGAAGACTCCTTGAAGATTCTTTCTTCAGCTGAATTGGACCCCTGGGCCCCACAAAAAAAAAAAAAAAAAAAAGGACCCCTTACCAAAGATTTCCTCCGGAATCGTCGGAGGTGGCCATCATTACATGAATGACTATGCTCTAGTTTGAGAAAATAATAGTCTTCGTATTGGTGCCAAAATCTTCACCAAAGAATCCCTGAAGACTCCTTGAAGATTCTTTCTTCAGCTGACTGGACCCCTGGGCCCCACAAAAAAAAAAAAAAAAAAAGGACCCCTTACCAAAGATTTCCTCCGGAATTGCCGGAGGTGGCCATCATTACATGAATGACTATGGTCTAGTTTGACAAAATGATAGTCTTCGTATTGGCTTCTAAATATTCACCGAAGAATCCCTGAAGACTCCTTGAAGATTCTTTCTTCAGCTGAATTGGACCCCTGGGCCCCACAAAAAAAAAGAAAAAGGACCCCTTAGCAAAGATTTCCTCCGGAATCGCCGGACGTGGCCATTATTACATGAATGACTATACTCTAGTTTGAGAAAATGATAGTCTTCGTATTGGCGCCAAAATCTTCACCGAAGAATCCCTGAAGACTCCTTGAAGATTCTTTCTTCAGCTGAATTGGACCCCTGGGCCCCACAAAAAAACAAAAAACAAAAAAGGACCCCTTACCAAAGATTTCCTCCGGAATTGCAGGAGGTAGCCATCATTACATGAATGACTATGCTCTAGTTTGAGAAAATGATAGTCTTCGTATTGGTGCCAAAATCTTCAACGAAGAATCCCTGAAGACTCCTTGAAGATTCTTTCTTCAGCTGAACTGGACCCCTGGGCCCCACGAAAAAAAAAAAAGGACCCCTTACTAAAGATTTCCTCCGGAATCGCCGGAGTGGCCATCATTACATGAATGACTATGCTCTAGTTTGAGAAAATGATAGTCTTCGTATTGGCTCCAAAATCTTCAACGAAGAATCCCTGAAGACTCCTTGAAGATTCTTTCTTCAGCTGAATTGGACCCCTGGGCCCTCCCAAAAAAAACAAAAAAGGACGCCTTACCAAATATTTCCTCCCGAATCGCCGGAGGTGGCCATCATTACATGAATGACTATGCTCTAGTTTGAGAAAATGATAGTCTTCGTATTGGCGCAAAATCTTCACCGAAGAATCCCTGAAGACTCCTTGAAGATTCTTTCTTCAGCTGAACTGGACCCCTGGGCCCCAGAAAAAAAAAAAACACAAAAAAGGACCCCTTACCAAAGATTTCCTCCGGAATCGGCGGAGGTGGCCATCATTACATGAATGACTATGCTCTAGTTTGAGAAAATGATAGTCTTCGTATTGGCTCCAAAATCTTCACCGAAGAATCCCTGAAGACTTTTTGAAGATTCTTTCTTCAGCTGAATTGGACCCATGGGCCCCACAAAAAAAAAACAAAAAAGTACCCCTTACCAAAGGTTTCCTCCGGAATCGCCGGAGGTGGCCATCATTACATGAATGACTATGCTCTAGTTTTAGAAAATGATAGTCTTCATATTGGCTCCAGAATCCTCACCCAAGATTCCCTGAAGACTCCTTGAAGACTCTTTCTTCAGCAGTATAACAGGTGTCATTTTTCAATTTCAAGGGTAATTTCTACCATTTATATAGCTGGTAGCCTTTATGACTAGGCTCTAGTTTGAGAAAATGATAGTCTTAGTAATGGCGCCAAAATCTTCACCGAAGAATCCCTGAAGACTTCTTGAAGATTCTTTCTTCAGCTGAATTGGACCCCTGGGCCCCACAAAAAAAACAAAAAAAAAGGACCCCTTACCAAAGATTTCCTCCAGAATCGCCGGAGGTGGCCATCATTACATGAATGACTATGCTCTAGTTTGAGAAAATGATAGTCTTCGTATTTGCTCCAAAATCTTCACCGAAGAATCCCTGAAGAATCCTTGAAGATTCTTTCTTCAGCTGAACTGGACCCCTGGGCCCCACAAAAAAAACAAAAGAAAAAAGGACCCCTTACCAAAGATTTCCTCTGGAATCGCCGGAGGTGGCCATCATTACATGAATGACTATGCTCTAGTTTGAGAAAATGATAGTCTTTGTATTGGCGCCAAAATATTCACCGAAGAATCCCTGAAGACTCCTTGAATATTCTTTCTTCAGCTGAATTGGACTCCTGGGCCCCACAAAAAAAACAAAAAACTACCCCTTACCAAAGATTTCCTCCGGAATCGCCGGAGGTAGCCATCATTACATGAATGACTATGCTCTAGTTTGAGAAATGATAGTCTTCGTATTAGCGCCAAAATCTTCACAGAAGAATCCCTGAAGACTCCTTGAAGATTCTTTCTTCAGCTGAACTGGACCCCTGGGCCCCACAAAAAAAAAAAAAAAAAAAGGACCCCTTACCAAAGATTTCCTCCGGAATCGCCGGAGGTTGCCATCATTGCATGAATGACTATGCTCTAGTTTGAGAAAATGATAGTCTTCGTATTGGCTCCAAAATATTCACCGAAGAATCCCTGAAGACTCCTTGAAGATTCTTTCTTCAGCTGAATTGGACCCCTGGGCCCCACAAAAAAAAAAACAAAAAGGACCCCTTACCAAAGATTTCCTCCGAAATCGCCGGAGGTGGCCACCATTACATGAATGACTATGCTCTAGTTTGAGAAAATGATAGTCTTCGTATTGGCGCCAAAATCTTCACCAAAGAATTCCTGAAGACTCCTTGAAGATTCTTTCTTCAGCTGAACTGGACCCCTGGGCCCCACGAAAAAAAAAAGGACCCCCTACCAAAGATTTCCTCCGGAATCGCCGGAGGTGGCCATCATTACATGAATGACTATGCTCTAGTTTGAGAAAATGATAGTCTTCGTATTGGCGCCAAAATCTTCACCGAAGAATCCCTGAAGACTCCTTGAAGATTCTTTCTTCAGCTGAATTGGACCCCTGGGCACCACAAAAAAAAAACAAAAAAGGACCCCTTACCAAAGATTTCCTCCGGAATCGCTGGAGGTGGCCATCATTACATGAATGACTATGCTCTAGTTTGGGAAAATGATAATCTTCGTATTGGTGCCAAAATCTTCACCGAAGAATCCCTGAAGACTCCTTGAAGATTCTTTCTTCAGCTGAACTGGACCCTTGGGGCCCCCCCCCCCCAAAAAAAGGACCCCTTACCAAAGATTTCCTCCGGAATTGCCGGAGGTGGCCATCATTACATGAATGACTATGCTCTAGTTTAAGAAAATGATAGTCTTCGTATTGGCTCCAAAATCTTCACCGAAGAATCCCTGAAGACTCTTTGAAGATTCTTTCTTCAGCTAAATTGGACCCCTGGGCCCCCCCAAAAAAAAAACAAAAAAGGACCCCTTACCAAAGATTTCCTCCGGAATCGCCGGAGGTGGCCATCATTACATGAATGTCTATGCTCTAGTTTGAGAAAATGATAGTCTTCGTATTGGCGCCAAAATCTTCACCGAAGAATCCCTGAAGACTCCTTGAAGATTCTTTCTTCAGCTGAATTGGACCCCTGGGCCCCACAAAAAAAACCCAAAAAGGACCCCTTACCAAAGATTTCCTTCGGAATCGCCTGAGGTGGCCATTATTACATGAATGACTAAGCTCTAGTTTGAGAAAATGATAGTCTTCGTATTGGCGCCAAAATCTTCACTGAAGAATCCCTGAAGACTCCTTGAAGATTCTTTCTTCAGCTAAATTGGACCCCTGGGCCCAACAAAAAAAAACAAAAAAGGACCCCTTACCAAAGATTTCCTCCGGAATCGCCGGAGGTGGCCACCATTACATGAATGACTATGCTCTAGTTTGAGAAAATGATAGTCTTCGTATTGGCTCCAAAATCTTCACCGAAGAATCCCTGAAGACTCTTTGAAGATTCTTTCTTCAGCTGAATTGGACCCTTGGGCCCCCCCAAAAAAAACCAAAAAGGACCCCTTACCAAAGATTTCCTCCGGAATCGCCGGGTGTGGCCATCATTACATGAATGACTATGCTCTAGTTTTAGAAAATGATAGTCTTCATATTGGCTCCAGAATCCTCACCCAAGGTTCCCTGAAAACTCCTTGAAGACTCTTTCTTCAGCAGTATAACAGGTGCCATTTTTCAATTTCAAGGGTAATTTTTACCATTTATATAGCTGGTAGCCTTTATGACTATGCTCTAGTTTGAGAAAATGATAGTCTTAGTATTGGCGCCAAAATCTTCACTGAAGAATCCCTGAAGACTCCTTGAAGATTCTTTCTTCAGCTGAATTGGACCCCTGTGCCCCCCCCCAAAAAAAAAGAAAAAAGGACCCCTTACCAAAGATTTCCTCCGGAATCGCCGGAGGTGTCCATCATTACATGAATGACTATGCTCTAGTTTGAGAAAATGATAGTCTTCGTATTGGCGCCAAAATCTTCACCGAAGAATCCCTGAAGACTCCTTGAAGATTCTTTCTTCAGCTGAACTGGACCCCTGGGCCCCACAAAAAAAAAAAAAAACAAAAAAGGACCCCTTACCAAAGATTTCCTCCGGAATCGCCGGAGGTGGCCATCATTACATGAATGACTATGCTCTAGTTTGAGAAAATGATAGTCTTCGTATTGGCTCCAAAATATTCACTGAAGAATCCCTGAAGACTCTTTGAAGATTCTTTCTTCAGCTGAATTGGACCCCTGGGCCCCACAAAAAAAAAAAAACAAAAAAGGACCCCTTACCAAAGATTTCCTCCGGAATCGCCGGAGGTGGCCATTATTACGTGAATGACTAAGCTCTAGTTTGAGAAAATAATAGTCTTCGTATTGGCGGCAAAATCTTCACTGAAGAATCCCTGAAGACTCCTTGAAGATTCTTTCTTCAGCTAAATTGGACCCCTGGGCCCCACAAAAAAAAACAAAAAAGGACCCCTTACCAAAGATTTCCTCCGGAATCGCCGGAGGTGGCCATCATTACATGAATGACTATGCTCTAGTTTGAGAAAATGATAGTCTTCATATTGGCTCCAAAATCTTCACCGAAGAATCCCTGAAGACTTTGAAGATTCTTTCTTCAGCTGAATTGGACCCTTGGCCCCCCCCCCAAAAAAACAAAAAGGACCCCTTACCAAAGATTTCCTCCGGAATCGCCGGAGGTGGCCATCATTACATGAATGACTATGCTCTAGTTTGAGAAAATGATAGTCTTCATATTGGCTCCAGAATCCTCACCCAAGATTCCCTGAAGACTCCTTGAAGACTCTTTCTTCAGCAGTATAACAGGTGCAATTTTTCAATTTCAAGGGTAATTTCTACCATTTATATAGCTGGTAGCCTTTATGACTATGCTCTAGTTTGAGAAAATGATAGTCTTCGTATTGGCTCCAAAATCTTCAACGAAGAATCCCTGAAGACTCCTTGAAGATTCTTTCTTCAGCTGAATTGGACCCCTGGGCCCCACAAACAAAAACAAAAAAGGACCCCTTACCAAAGATTTCCTCCGGAATCGCCGGAGGTGGCCATCATTACATGAATGACTATGCTCTAGTTTGAGAAAATGATAGTCTTCGTATTGGCTCCAAAATCTTCACCGAAGAATCCCTGAATACTCCTTGAAGATTCTTTCTTCAGCTGAACTGGACCCCTGGGCCCCACAAAAAAAAAAAAAAAAAAAAAAAGGACCCCTTACCAAAGATTTCCTCCGGAATCGCCGGAGGTGGCCATCATTACATGAATGACTATGCTCTAGTTTGAGAAAATGATAGTCTTCGTATTGGCTCCAAAATCTTCAACGAAGAATCCCTGAAGACTCCTTGAAGATTCTTTCTTCAGCTGAATTGGACCCCTGGGCCCCCCCCCCAAAAAAAAAAAAAGGACCCCTTACCAAAGATTTCCTCCCGAATCGCCGGAGGTGGCCATCATTACATGAATGACTATGCTCTAGTTTGAGAAAATGATAGTCTTCGTATTGGCGCAAAATCTTCACCGAAGAATCCCTGAAGACTCCTTGAAGATTCTTTCTTCAGCTGAACTGGACCCCTGGGCCCCACAAAAAAAAAAAAACACAAAAAAGGACCCCTTACCAAAGATTTCCTCCGGAATCGCCGGAGGTGGCCATCATTACATGAATGACTATGCTCTAGTTTGAGAAAATGATAGTCTTCGTATTGGCTCCAAAATCTTCACCGAAGAATCCCTGAAGACTTTTTGAAGATTCTTTCTTCAGCTGAATTGGACCCCTGGGCCCCACAAAAAAAAACAAAAAAGTACCCCTTACCAAAGATTTCCTCCGGAATCGCCGGAGGTGGCCATCATTACATGAATGACTATGCTCTAGTTTTAGAAAATGATAGTCTACATATTGGCTCCAGAATCCTCACCCAAGATTCCCTGAAGACTCCTTGAAGACTCTTTCTTCAGCAGTATAACAGGTGTCATTTTTCAATTTCAAGGGTAATTTCTACCATTTATATAGCTGGTAGCCTTTATGACTATGCTCTAGTTTGAGAAAATGATAGTCTTAGTAATGGCGCCAAAATCTTCACCGAAGAATCCCTGAAGACTTCTTGAAGATTCTTTCTTCAGCTGAATTGGACCCCTGGGCCCCACAAAAAAAAAAACAAAAAAAAAAGGACCCCTTACCAAAGATTTCCTCCGGAATCGCCGGAGGTGGCCATCATTACATGAATGACTATGCTCTAGTTTGAGAAAATGATAGTCTTCGTATTTGCTCCAAAATCTTCACCGAAGAATCCCTGAAGACTCTTTGAAGATTCTTTCTTCAGCTGAACTGGACCCCTGGGCCCCACAAAAAAAAAACAAAAGAAAAAAGGACCCCTTACCAAAGATTTCCTCTGGAATCGCCGGAGGTGGCCATCATTACATGAATGACTATGCTCTAGTTTGAGAAAATGATAGTCTTCGTATTGGCGCCAAAATATTCACCGAAGAATCCCTGAAGACTCCTTGAATATTCTTTCTTCAGCTGAATTGGACTGCTGGGCCCCACAAAAAAAACAAAAAACTACCCCTTACCAAAGATTTCCTCCGGAATCGCCGGAGGTAGCCATCATTACATGAATGACTATGCTCTAGTTTGAGAAAATGATAGTCTTGGTATTGGCGCCAAAATCTTCACAGAAGAATCCCTGAAGACTCCTTGAAGATTCTTTCTTCAGCTGAACTGGACCCCTGGGCCCCACAAAAAAAAAAAAAAAAGGACCCCTTACCAAAGATTTCCTCCGGAATCGCCGGAGGTTGCCATCATTGCATGAATGACTATGCTCTAGTTTGAGAAAATGATAGTCTTCGTATTGGCTCCAAAATATTCACCGAAGAATCCCTGAAGACTCCTTGAAGATTCTATCTTCAGCTGAATTGGACCACTGGGCCCCACAAAAAAAAAACAAAAAAAAGGACCCCTTACCAAAGATTTCCTCCGAAATCGCCGGAGGTGGCCATCATTACATGAATGACCATGCTCTAGTTTGAGAAAATGATAGTCTTCGTATTGGCGCCAAAATCTTCACCGAAGAATCCCTGAAGACTCCTTGAAGATTCTTTCTTCAGCTGAACTGGACCCCTGGGCCCCACAAAAAAAAAAACAAAAAAGGACCCCTTACCAAAGATTTCCTCCGGAATCGCCGGAGGTGGCCATCATTACATGAATGACTATGCTCTAGTTTGAGAAAATGATAATCTTCGTATTGGCTTCAAAATATTCACCGTAGAATCCCTGAAGACTCCTTGAAGATTCTTTCTTCAGCTGAATTGGACCCCTGGGCCCCACAAAAAAAAAAAACAAAAAAGGACCCCTTACCAAAGATTTCCTCCGGAATCGCCGGAGGTGGCCATCATTACATGAATGACTATGCTCTAGTTTGAGAAAATGATAGTCTTCGTATTGGCGCCAAAATCTTCACCGAAGAATCCCTGAAGACTCCTTGAAGATTCTTTCTTCAGCTGAATTGGACCCCTGGGCCCCACAAAAAAAAAAAAACAAAAAACGACCCCTTACCAAAGATTTCCTCCTGAATCGCCGGAGGTGGCCATCATTACATGAATGACTATGCTCTAGTTTGAGAAAATGATAGTCTTCGTATTGGTGCCAAAATCTTCAGTGAAGAATCCCTGAAGACTCCTTGAAGATTCGCTCTTCAGCTGAACTGGACCCCTGGGCCCCACAAAAAAAAAAAAAAAAAAGGACCCCTTACCAAAGATTTCCTACGGAATCGCCGGAGGTGGCCATCATTACATGAATGACTATGCTCTAGTTTGAGAAAATGATAGTCTTCGTATTGGCTCCAAAATCTTCAAAGAATAATCCCTGAAGACTCTTTGAAGATTCTTTCTTCAGCTGAATTGGACCCCTGGGCCCCACAAAAAAAAAACAAAAAAGGACCCCTTACCAAAGATTTCCTCCGGAATCGCCGGAGGTGGCCATTATTACATGAATGACTAAGCTCTAGTTTGAGAAAATGATAGTCTTTGTATTGGCGCCAATATCTTCACCGAAGAATCCCTGAAGACTCCTTGAAGATTCTTTCTTCAGCTGAATTGAACCCCTGGGCCCCACAAAAAAAAAAACAAAAAAAGACCCCTTACCAAAGATTTCCTCCGGAATCGCCGGAGGTGGCCATTATTACATGAATGACTAAGCTCTAGTTTGAGAAAATGATAGTCTTCGTATTGGCGCCAAAATCTTCACCGAAGAATCCCTGAAGAATCCTTGAAGATTCGTTCTTCAGATGAATTGGACCCCTGGCCCCACAAACAAAAACAAAAAAGGACCCCTTACCAAAGATTTCCTCCGGAATCGCCGGAGGTGGCCATCATTACATGAATGACTATGCTCTAGTTTGAGAAAATGATAGTCTTCGTATTGGCTCCAAAATCTTCACCGAAGAATCCCTGAAGACTCTTTGAAGATTCTTTCTTCAGCTGAATTGGACCCCTGGGCCCCCCCAAAAAAACAAAAAAGGACCCCTTACCAAATATTTCCTCCGGAATCGCCGGAGGTGGCCATCATTACATGAATGACTATGCTCTAGTTTGAGAAAATGATAGTCTTCGTATTGGCGCAAAATCTTCACCGAAGAATCCCTGAAGACTCCTTGAAGATTCGCTCTTCAGCTGAACTGGACCCCTGGGCCCCACAAAAAAAAAAAAAAAAATGGACCCCTTACCAAAGATTTCCTCCGGAATCGCCGGAGGTTGCCATCATTGCATGAATGACTATGCTCTAGTTTGAGAAAATGATAGTCTTCGTATTGGCTCCAAAATATTACCGAAGAATCCCTGAAGACTCCTTGAAGATTCTTTCTTCAGCTGAATTGGACCACTGGGCCCCACAAAAAAAAAAAACAAAAAAGGACCCCTTACCAAAGATTTCCTCTGGAATCGCCGGAGGTGTCCATCATTACATGAATGACTATGCTCTAGTTTGAGAAAATGATAGTCTTCGTATTGGCGCCAAAATCTTCACCGAAGAATCCCTGAAGACTCCTTGAAGATTGTTTCTTCAGCTGAACTGGACCCCTGGGCCCCATAAAAAAAAAAAAAAAAAAGGACCCCTTACCAAAGATTTCCTCCGGAATCGCCGGAGGTGGCCATCATTACATGAATGACTATGCTATAGTTTGAGAAAATGATAGTCTTCGTATTGGCTCCAAAATATTCACTGAAGAATCCCTGAAGACTCCTTGAAGATTCTTTCTTCAGCTGAATTGGACCAATGGGCCCCACAAAAAAAAACAAAAAAGGACCCCTTACCAAAGATTTCCTCCGGAATCGCCGGAGGTGTCCATCATTACATGAATGACTATGCTCTAGTTTGAAAAAATAATAGTCTTCGTATTGGCGCCAGAATCTTCACCAAAGAATCCCTGAAGACTCCTTGAAGATTCTTTCTTCAGCTGAACTGGACCCCTGGGCCCCACAATAAAAAAAAAAAAAAAAAAAAAAAAAAACACTACCAAAGATTTCCTCCGGAATCGCCGGAGGTGGCCATCATTACATGAATGACTATGCTCTAGTTTGAGAAAATGATAGTCTTCGTATTGGCTCCAAAATATTCACCGAAGAATCCCTGAAGACTCCTTGAAGATTCTTTCTTCAGCTGAATTGGACCCCTGGGCCCCACAAAAAAAAAACAAAAAAGGACCCCTTACCAAACATTTCCTCCGGAATCGCCGGAGGTGGCCATCATTACATGAATGACTATGCTCTACTTTGAGAAAATGATAGTCTTCGTATTGGCGCCAAAATCTTCACCGAAGAATCCCTGAAGACTCCTTGAATATTCTTTCTTCAGCTGAATTGGACTCCTGGGCCCCACAAAAAAAAAAACAAAAAACTACCCCTTACCAAAGATTTCCTCCGGAATCGCCGGAGGTAGCCATCATTACATGAATGACTATGCTCTAGTTTGAAAAAGTGATAGTCTTCGTATGCCGCCAAAATCTTCACCGAAGAATCCCTGAAGACTCCTTGAAGATTCTTTCTTCAGCTGAATTGGACCACTGGGCCCCACAAAAAAAAACAAAAAAGGACCCCTTACCAAAGATTTCCTCCGGAATCGCCGGAGGTGGCCATCATTACATGAATGACTATGCTCTAGTTTGAGAAAATGATAGTCTTCGTATTGGCGCCAAAATCTTCACCGAAGAATCCCTGAAGACTCCTTGAATATTCTTTCTTCAGCTGAATTGGACTCCTGGGCCCCACAAAAAAAAAAAACAAAAAACTACCCCTTACCAAAGATTTCCTCCGGAATCGCCGGAGGTAGCCATCATTACATGAATGACTATGCTCTAGTTTGAAAAAATGATAGTCTTCGTATTGGCGCCAAAATCTTCACCGAAGAATCCCTGAAGGCTCCTTGAAGATTCTTTCTTCAGCTGAATTGGACCACTGGGCCCCACAAAAAAAAAAAACAAAAAAGAACCCCTTACCAAAGATTTCCTCCGGAATCGCCGGAGGTGGCCATCATTACATGAATGACTATGCTCTAGTTTGAGAAAATGATAGTCTTCGTATTGGCGCCAAAATCTTCAACGAAGAATCCCTGAAGACTCCTTGAATATTCTTTCTTCAGCTGAACTGGACCCCTGGGCCCCACAAAAAAAAAAACAAAAAAGGACCCCTTACCAAAGATTTCCTCCGGAATCGCCGGAGGTGGCCATCATTACATGAATGACTATGCTCTAGTTTGAGAAAATGATAATCTTCGTATTGGCTTCAAAATATTCACCGTAGAATCCCTGAAGACTCCTTGAAGATTCTTTCTTCAGCTGAATTGGACCCCTGGGCCCCACAAAAAAAAAACAAAAAAGGACCCCTTACCAAAGATTTCCTCCGGAATCGCCGGAGGTGGCCATCATTACATGAATGACTATGCTCTAGTTTGAGAAAATGATAGTCTTCGTATTGGCGCCAAAATCTTCACCGAAGAATCCCTGAAGACTCCTTGAAGATTCTTTCTTCAGCTGAATTGGACCCCTGGGCCCCACAAAAAAAAAAAACAAAAAAGGACCCCTTACCAAAGATTTCCTCCGGAATCGCCGGAGGTGGCCATCATTACATGAATGACTATGCTCTAGTTTGAGAAAATGATAGTCTTCGTATTGGTGCCAAAATCTTCAGTGAAGAATCCCTGAAGACTCCTTGAAGATTCGCTCTTCAGCTGAACTGGACCCCTGGGCCCCACAAAAAAAAAAAAAAAAAAAAAGGACCCCTTACCAAAGATTTCCTCCGGAATCGCCGGAGGTGGCCATCATTACATGAATGACTATGCTCTAGTTTGAGAAAATGATAGTCTTCGTATTGGCTCCAAAATCTTCAAAGAATAATCCCTGAAGACTCTTTGAAGATTCTTTCTTCAGCTGAATTGGACCCCTGGGCCCCACAAAAAAAAACAAAAAAGGACCCCTTACCAAAGATTTCCTCCGGAATCGCCGGAGGTGGCCATTATTACATGAATGACTAAGCTCTAGTTTGAGAAAATGATAGTCTTCGTATTGGCGCCAATATCTTCACCGAAGAATCCCTGAAGACTCCTTGAAGATTCTTTCTTCAGCTGAATTGAACCCCTGGGCCCCACAAAAAAAAAACAAAAAAAGACCCCTTACCAAAGATTTCCTCCGGAATCGCCGGAGGTGGCCATTATTACATGAATGACTAAGCTCTAGTTTGAGAAAATGATAGTCTTCGTATTGGCGCCAAAATCTTCACCGAAGAATCCCTGAAGAATCCTTGAAGATTCGTTCTTCAGATGAATTGGACCCCTGGCCCCACAAACAAAAACAAAAAAGGACCCCTTACCAAAGATTTCCTCCGGAATCGCCGGAGGTGGCCATCATTACATGAATGACTATGCTCTAGTTTGAGAAAATGATAGTCTTCGTATTGGCTCCAAAATCTTCACCGAAGAATCCCTGAAGACTCTTTGAAGATTCTTTCTTCAGCTGAATTGGACCCCTGGGCCCCCCCAAAAAAACAAAAAAGGACCCCTTACCAAATATTTCCTCCGGAATCGCCGGAGGTGGCCATCATTACATGAATGACTATGCTCTAGTTTGAGAAAATGATAGTCTTCGTATTGGCGCAAAATCTTCACCGAAGAATCCCTGAAGACTCCTTGAAGATTCGCTCTTCAGCTGAACTGGACCCCTGGGCCCCACAAAAAAAAAAAAAAAATGGACCCCTTACCAAAGATTTCCTCCGGAATCGCCGGAGGTTGCCATCATTGCATGAATGACTATGCTCTAGTTTGAGAAAATGATAGTCTTCGTATTGGCTCCAAAATATTACCGAAGAATCCCTGAAGACTCCTTGAAGATTCTTTCTTCAGCTGAATTGGACCACTGGGCCCCACAAAAAAAAAAAAAACAAAAAAGGACCCCTTACCAAAGATTTCCTCTGGAATCGCCGGAGGTGTCCATCATTACATGAATGACTATGCTCTAGTTTGAGAAAATGATAGTCTTCGTATTGGCGCCAAAATCTTCACCGAAGAATCCCTGAAGACTCCTTGAAGATTGTTTCTTCAGCTGAACTGGACCCCTGGGCCCCATAAAAAAAAAAAAAAAAAAAAGGACCCCTTACCAAAGATTTCCTCCGGAATCGCCGGAGGTGGCCATCATTACATGAATGACTATGCTATAGTTTGAGAAAATGATAGTCTTCGTATTGGCTCCAAAATATTCACTGAAGAATCCCTGAAGACTCCTTGAAGATTCTTTCTTCAGCTGAATTGGACCAGTGGGCCCCACAAAAAAAAAACAAAAAAGGACCCCTTACCAAAGATTTCCTCCGGAATCGCCGGAGGTGTCCATCATTACATGAATGACTATGCTCTAGTTTGAAAAAATAATAGTCTTCGTATTGGCGCCAGAATCTTCACCAAAGAATCCCTGAAGACTCCTTGAAGATTCTTTCTTCAGCTGAACTGGACCCCTGGGCCCCACAATAAAAAAAAAAAAAAAAAAAAAAAAAACCACTACCAAAGATTTCCTCCGGAATCGCCGGAGGTGGCCATCATTACATGAATGACTATGCTCTAGTTTGAGAAAATGATAGTCTTCGTATTGGCTCCAAAATATTCACCGAAGAATCCCTGAAGACTCCTTGAAGATTCTTTCTTCAGCTGAATTGGACCCCTGGGCCCCACAAAAAAAAACAAAAAAGGACCCCTTACCAAACATTTCCTCCGGAATCGCCGGAGGTGGCCATCATTACATGAATGACTATGCTCTAGTTTGAGAAAATGATAGTCTTCGTATTGGCGCCAAAATCTTCACCGAAGAATCCCTGAAGACTCCTTGAATATTCTTTCTTCAGCTGAATTGGACTCCTGGGCCCCACAAAAAAAAAAAACAAAAAACTACCCCTTACCAAAGATTTCCTCCGGAATCGCCGGAGGTAGCCATCATTACATGAATGACTATGCTCTAGTTTGAAAAAGTGATAGTCTTCGTATTGCCGCCAAAATCTTCACCGAAGAATCCCTGAAGACTCCTTGAAGATTCTTTCTTCAGCTGAATTGGACCACTGGGCCCCACAAAAAAAAACAAAAAAGGACCCCTTACCAAAGATTTCCTCCGGAATCGCCGGAGGTGGCCATCATTACATGAATGACTATGCTCTAGTTTGAGAAAATGATAGTCTTCGTATTGGCGCCAAAATCTTCACCGAAGAATCCCTGAAGACTCCTTGAATATTCTTTCTTCAGCTGAATTGGACTCCTGGGCCCCACAAAAAAAAAAACAAAAAACTACCCCTTACCAAAGATTTCCTCCGGAATCGCCGGAGGTAGCCATCATTACATGAATGACTATGCTCTAGTTTGAAAAAATGATAGTCTTCGTATTGGCGCCAAAATCTTCACCGAAGAATCCCTGAAGGCTCCTTGAAGATTCTTTCTTCAGCTGAATTGGACCACTGGGCCCCACAAAAAAAAAACAAAAAAGAACCCCTTACCAAAGATTTCCTCCGGAATCGCCGGAGGTGGCCATCATTACATGAATGACTATGCTCTAGTTTGAGAAAATGATAGTCTTCGTATTGGCGCCAAAATCTTCAACGAAGAATCCCTGAAGACTCCTTGAATATTCTTTCTTCAGCTGAATTGGACTCCTGGGCCCCACAAAAAAAAAAACAAAAAACTACCCCTTACCAAAGATCTCCTCCGGAATCGCCGGAGGTAGCCATCATCACATGAATGACTATGCTCTAGTTTGAAAAAATGATAGTCTTCGTATTGGCGCCAAAATCTTCACCGAAGAATCCCTGAAGGCTCCTTGAAGATTCTTTCTTCAGCTGAACTGGACCCCTGGGCCCCACAAAAAAAAAGAAAAAAAAAAAAAAACACTACCAAAGATTTCCTCCGGAATCGCCGGAGGTGGCCATCATTACATGAATGACTATGCTCTAGTTTGAGAAAATGATAGTCTTCGTATTGGCTCCAAAATATTCACCGAAGAATCCCTGAACACTCCTTGAAGATTCTTTCTTCAGCTGAATTGGACCACTGGGCCCCACAAAAAAAAAACAAAAAAGGACCCCTTACCAAAGATTTCCTCCGGAATCGCCGGAGGTGGCCATCATTACATGAATGACTACGCTCTAGTTTGAGAAAATGATAGTCTTCGTATTGGCGCCAAAATCTTCACCGAGGAATCCCTGAAGACTCCTTGAAGATTCTTTCTTCAGCTGAACTGGACCCCTGGCCCCCCCCCCCCCAAAAAAAGGACGCCTTACCAAAGATTTCCTCCGGAATCGCCGGAGGTGGCCATCATTACATGAATGACTATGCTCTAGTTTGAGAAAATGATAGTCTTCGTATTGGCTCCAAAATATTCACCGAAGAATCCCTGAAGACTCTTTGAAGATTCTTTCTTCAGCTGAATTGGACCCTTGGGCCCCCCCAAAAAAAACAAAAAAGGACCCCTTACCAAAGATTTCCTCCGGAATCGCCGGAGGTGGCCATCATTACATGAATGACTACGCTCTAGTTTGAGAAAATGATAGTCTTCGTATTGGCGCCAAAATCTTCACCGAAGAATCCCTGAAGACTCCTTGAAGATTCTTTCTTCAGCTGAACTGGACCCCTGGGCCCCACAAAAAAAAAAAAAAAAAAAGGACCCCTTACCAAAGATTTCCTCCGGAATCGCCGGAGGTGGCCATCATTACATGAATGACTACGCTCTAGTTTGAGAAAATGATAGTCTTCGTATTGGCTCCAAAATCTTCACCGAAGAATCCCTGAAGACTCTTTGAAGATTCTTTCTTCAGCTGAATTGGACCCTTGGGCCCCCCCAAAAAAAACCAAAAAGGACCCCTTACCAAAGATTTCCTCCGGAATCACCGGAGGTGGCCATCATTACATGAATGACTATGCTCTAGTTTGAGAAAATGATAATCTTCGTATTGGCTTCAAAATATTCGCCGTAGAATCCCTGAAGACTCCTTGAAGATTCTTTCTTCAGCTGAATTGGACCCCTGGGCCCCACAAAAAAAAAACAAAAAAGGACCCCTTACCAAAGATTTCCTCCGGAATCGCCGGAGGTGGCCATCATTACATGAATGACTATGCTCTAGTTTGAGAAAATGATAGTCTTCGTATTGGCGCCAAAATCTTCACCGAAGAATCCCTGAAGACTCCTTGAAGATTCTTTCTTCAGCTGAATTGGACCCCTGGGCCCCACAAAAAAAAAAAAAACAAAAAAGGACCCCTTACCAAAGATTTCCTCCGGAATCGCCGGAGGTGGCCATCATTACATGAATGACTATGCTCTAGTTTGAGAAAATGATAGTCTTCGTATTGGTGCCAAAATCTTCAGTGAAGAATCCCTGAAGACTCCTTGAAGATTCGCTCTTCAGCTGAACTGGACCCCTGGGCCCCACAAAAAAAAAAAAAAAAAAAAAGGACCCCTTACCAAAGATTTCCTCCGGAATCGCCGGAGGTGGCCATCATTACATGAATGACTATGCTCTAGTTTGAGAAAATGATAGTCTTCGTATTGGCTCCAAAATCTTCAAAGAATAATCCCTGAAGACTCTTTGAAGATTCTTTCTTCAGCTGAATTGGACCCCTGGGCCCCACAAAAAAAAACAAAAAAGGACCCCTTACCAAAGATTTCCTCCGGAATCGCCGGAGGTGGCCATTATTACATGAATGACTAAGCTCTAGTTTGAGAAAATGATAGTCTTCGTATTGGCGCCAATATCTTCACCGAAGAATCCCTGAAGACTCCTTGAAGATTCTTTCTTCAGCTGAATTGAACCCCTGGGCCCCACAAAAAAAAAACAAAAAAAGACCCCTTACCAAAGATTTCCTCCGGAATCGCCGGAGGTGGCCATTATTACATGAATGACTAAGCTCTAGTTTGAGAAAATGATAGTCTTCGTATTGGCGCCAAAATCTTCACCGAAGAATCCCTGAAGAATCCTTGAAGATTCGTTCTTCAGATGAATTGGACCCCTGGCCCCACAAACAAAAACAAAAAAGGACCCCTTACCAAAGATTTCCTCCGGAATCGCCGGAGGTGGCCATCATTACATGAATGACTATGCTCTAGTTTGAGAAAATGATAGTCTTCGTATTGGCTCCAAAATCTTCACCGAAGAATCCCTGAAGACTCTTTGAAGATTCTTTCTTCAGCTGAATTGGACCCCTGGGCCCCCCCAAAAAAACAAAAAAGGACCCCTTACCAAATATTTCCTCCGGAATCGCCGGAGGTGGCCATCATTACATGAATGACTATGCTCTAGTTTGAGAAAATGATAGTCTTCGTATTGGCGCAAAATCTTCACCGAAGAATCCCTGAAGACTCCTTGAAGATTCGCTCTTCAGCTGAACTGGACCCCTGGGCCCCACAAAAAAAAAAAAAAATGGACCCCTTACCAAAGATTTCCACCGGAATCGCCGGAGGTTGCCATCATTGCATGAATGACTATGCTCTAGTTTGAGAAAATAATAGTCTTCGTATTGGCTCCAAAATATTACCGAAGAATCCCTGAAGACTCCTTGAAGATTCTTTCTTCAGCTGAATTGGACCACTGGGCCCCACAAAAAAAAAAAAACAAAAAAGGACCCCTTACCAAAGATTTCCTCTGGAATCGCCGGAGGTGTCCATCATTACATGAATGACTATGCTCTAGTTTGAGAAAATGATAGTCTTCGTATTGGCGCCAAAATCTTCACCGAAGAATCCCTGAAGACTCCTTGAAGATTGTTTCTTCAGCTGAACTGGACCCCTGGGCCCCATAAAAAAAAAAAAAAAAAAAAGGACCCCTTACCAAAGATTTCCTCCGGAATCGCCGGAGGTGGCCATCATTACATGAATGACTATGCTATAGTTTGAGAAAATGATAGTCTTCGTATTGGCTCCAAAATATTCACTGAAGAATCCCTGAAGACTCCTTGAAGATTCTTTCTTCAGCTGAATTGGACCAGTGGGCCCCACAAAAAAAAACAAAAAAGGACCCCTTACCAAAGATTTCCTCCGGAATCGCCGGAGGTGTCCATCATTACATGAATGACTATGCTCTAGTTTGAAAAAATAATAGTCTTCGTATTGGCGCCAGAATCTTCACCAAAGAATCCCTGAAGACTCCTTGAAGATTCTTTCTTCAGCTGAACTGGACCCCTGGGCCCCACAATAAAAAAAAAAAAAAAAAAAAAAAAAAAAAAACCACTACCAAAGATTTCCTCCGGAATCGCCGGAGGTGGCCATCATTACATGAATGACTATGCTCTAGTTTGAGAAAATGATAGTCTTCGTATTGGCTCCAAAATATTCACCGAAGAATCCCTGAAGACTCCTTGAAGATTCTTTCTTCAGCTGAATTGGACCCCTGGGCCCCACAAAAAAAAACAAAAAAGGACCCCTTACCAAACATTTCCTCCGGAATCGCCGGAGGTGGCCATCATTACATGAATGACTATGCTCTAGTTTGAGAAAATGATAGTCTTCGTATTGGCGCCAAAATCTTCACCGAAGAATCCCTGAAGACTCCTTGAATATTCTTTCTTCAGCTGAATTGGACTCCTGGGCCCCACAAAAAAAAAAAAAAAAAACTACCCCTTACCAAAGATTTCCTCCGGAATCGCCGGAGGTAGCCATCATTACATGAATGACTATGCTCTAGTTTGAAAAAGTGATAGTCTTCGTATTGCCGCCAAAATCTTCACCGAAGAATCCCTGAAGACTCCTTGAAGATTCTTTCTTCAGCTGAATTGGACCACTGGGCCCCACAAAAAAAAACAAAAAAGGACCCCTTACCAAAGATTTCCTCCGGAATCGCCGGAGGTGGCCATCATTACATGAATGACTATGCTCTAGTTTGAGAAAATGATAGTCTTCGTATTGGCGCCAAAATCTTCACCGAAGAATCCCTGAAGACTCCTTGAAGATTCTTTCTTCAGCTGAATTGGACCACTGGGCCCCACAAAAAAAAAACAAAAAAGAACCCCTTACCAAAGATTTCCTCCGGAATCGCCGGAGGTGGCCATCATTACATGAATGACTATGCTCTAGTTTGAGAAAATGATAGTCTTCGTATTGGCGCCAAAATCTTCAACGAAGAATCCCTGAAGACTCCTTGAATATTCTTTCTTCAGCTGAATTGGACTCCTGGGCCCCACAAAAAAAAAAACAAAAAACTACCCCTTACCAAAGATTTCCTCCGGAATCGCCGGAGGTAGCCATCATTACATGAATGACTATGCTCTAGTTTGAAAAAATGATAGTCTTCGTATTGGCGCCAAAATCTTCACCGAAGAATCCCTGAAGGCTCCTTGAAGATTCTTTCTTCAGCTGAACTGGACCCCTGGGCCCCACAAAAAAAAAGAAAAAAAAAAAAAACACTACCAAAGATTTCCTCCGGAATCGCCGGAGGTGGCCATCATTACATGAATGACTATGCTCTAGTTTGAGAAAATGATAGTCTTCGTATTGGCTCCAAAATATTCACCGAAGAATCCCTGAACACTCCTTGAAGATTCTTTCTTCAGCTGAATTGGACCACTGGGCCCCACAAAAAAAAAACAAAAAAGGACCCCTTACCAAAGATTTCCTCCGGAATCGCCGGAGGTGGCCATCATTACATGAATGACTACGCTCTAGTTTGAGAAAATGATAGTCTTCGTATTGGCGCCAAAATCTTCACCGAGGAATCCCTGAAGACTCCTTGAAGATTCTTTCTTCAGCTGAACTGGACCCCTGGCCCCCCCCCCCAAAAAAAAAGGACGCCTTACCAAAGATTTCCTCCGGAATCGCCGGAGGTGGCCATCATTACATGAATGACTATGGTCTAGTTTGAGAAAATGATAGTCTTCGTATTGGCTCCAAAATATTCACCGAAGAATCCCTGAAGACTCTTTGAAGATTCTTTCTTCAGCTGAATTGGACCCTTGGGCCCCCCCAAAAAAAACAAAAAAGGACCCCTTACCAAAGATTTCCTCCGGAATCGCCGGAGGTGGCCATCATTACATGAATGACTACGCTCTAGTTTGAGAAAATGATAGTCTTCGTATTGGCGCCAAAATCTTCACCGAAGAATCCCTGAAGACTCCTTGAAGATTCTTTCTTCAGCTGAACTGGACCCCTGGGCCCCACAAAAAAAAAAAAAAAAAAAAGGACCCCTTACCAAAGATTTCCTCCGGAATCGCCGGAGGTGGCCATCATTACATGAATGACTACGCTCTAGTTTGAGAAAATGATAGTCTTCGTATTGGCTCCAAAATCTTCACCGAAGAATCCCTGAAGACTCTTTGAAGATTCTTTCTTCAGCTGAATTGGACCCTTGGGCCCCCCCAAAAAAAACCAAAAAGGACCCCTTACCAAAGATTTCCTCCGGAATCGCCGGAGGTGGCCATCATTACATGAATGACTATGCTCTAGTTTTAGAAAATGATAATCTTCATATTGGCTCCAGAATCCTCACCCAAGATTCCCTGAAGACTCCTTGAAGACTCTTTCTTCAGCAGTATAACAGGTGTCATTTTTCAATTTCAAGGGTAATTTCTACCATTTATATAGCTGGTAGCCTTTATGACTATGCTCTAGTTTGAGAAAATGATAGTCTTAGTATTGGCGCCAAAATCTTCACCGAAGAATCCCTGAAGACTCCTTGAAGATTCTTTCTTCAGCTGAATTGGACCCCTGGACCCCACAAAAAAAACAAAACAAAAAAGGACCCCTTCCCAAAGATTTCCTCCGGAATCGCGCGGAGGTGGCCATCATTACATGAATGACTATGCTCTAGTTTGAGAAAATGATAGTCTTCGTATTGGCGCCAAAATCTTCACCGAAGAATCCCTGAAGACTCCTTGAAGATTCTTTCTTCAGCTGAACTGGACCCCTGGGCCCCACAAAAAAAAAAAAAAAAAAAGGACCCCTTACCAAAGATTTCCTCCGGAATCGCCGGAGGTGGCTATCATTACATGAATGACTATGCTCTAGTTTGAGAAAATGATAGTCTTCGTATTGGCTCCAAAATATTCACCGAAGAATCCCTAAAGACTCCTTGAAGATTCTTTCTTCAGCTGAATTGGACCACTGGGCCCCACAAAAAAAAAACAAAAAAGGACCCGTTACCAAAGATTTCCTCCTGAATTGCCGGAGGTGGCCATCATTACATGAATGACTAGGCTCTAGTTAGAGAAAATGATAGTCTTTGTATTGGCGCCAAAATCTTCACCGAAGAATCCCTGAAGACTCCTTGAAGATTCTTTCTTCAGCTGAATTGGACTCCTGGGCCCCACAAAAAAAAAAAAAAACTACCCTTTACCAAAGATTTCCTCCGGAATCGCCGGAGGTAATCATCATTACATGAATGACTATGCTCTAGTTTGAGAAAATGATAGCCTTCGTATTGGCGCCAAAATCTTCACCGAAGAATCCCTGAAGACTCCTTGAAGATTCTTTCTTCAGCTGAACTGGACCCCTGGGCCCCACAAAAAAAAAAAAAAAGGACCCCTTACCAAAGATTTCCTCCGGAATCACCGGAGGTGGCCATCATTACATGAATGACTATGCTCTAGTTTGAGAAAATGATAGTCTTCGTATTGGCTCCAAAATATTCACCGTAGAATCCCTAAAGACTCCTTGAAGATTCTTTCTTCAGCTGAATTGGACCCCTGGGCCCCCCCCAAAAAAAACAAAAAAGGACCCCTTACCAAAGATTTCCTCCGGAATCGCCGGAGGTGGCCATCATTACATGAATGACTATGCCCTAGTTTGAGAAAATGATAGTCTTCGTATTGGCGCCAAAATCTTCACCGAAGAATCCCTGAAGACTCCTTGAAGATTCTTTCTTCAGCTGAACTGGACCCCTGGGCCCCACAAAAAAAAACAAAAAAAGACCCCTTACCAAAGATTTCCTCCGGAATCGCCGGAGGTGGCCATCATTACATGAATGACTATGCTCTAGTTTGAGAAAATGATAGTCTTCGTATTGGCTCCAAAATCTTCACCGAAGAATCCCTGAAGACTCTTTGAAGATTCTTTCTTCAGCTGAATTGGACCCCTGGGCCCCACAAAAAAAACAAAAAAGGACCCCTTACCAAAGATTTCCTCCGGAATCGCCGGAGGTGGCCATCATTACATGAATGACTATGCTCTAGTTTGAGAAAAAGATAGTCTTCGTATTAGTGCCAAAATCTTCACCGAAGAATCCCTGAAGACTCCTTGAAGATTCTTTCTTCAGCTGAACTGGACCCCTGGGCCCCACAAAAAAAAACAAAAAAGGACCCCTTACCAAAGATTTCCTCCGGAATCGCCGGAGGTGGCCATTATTACATGAATGACTAAGCTCTAGTTTGAGAAAATGATAGTCTTCGTATTGGCGCCAAAATCTTCACCGAAGAATCCCTGAAGACTCCTTGAAGATTCTTTCTTCAGCTGAATTGAACCCCTGGGCCCCACAAAAAAAAAAAACAAAAAAAGACCCCTTACCAAAGATTTCCTCCGGAATCACCGGAGGTGGCCATTATTACATGAATGACTAAACTCTAGTTTGAGAAAATGATAGTCTTCGTATTGGCGCCAAAATCTTCACCGAAGAATCCCTGAAGAATCCTTGAAGATTCTTTCTTCAGATGAATTGGACCCCTGGGCCCCACAAACAAAAACAAAAAAGGACCCCTTACCAAAGATTTCCTCCGGAATCGCCGGAGGTGGCCATCATTACATGAATGACTATGCTCTAGTTTGAGAAAATGATAGTCTTCGTATTGGCTCCAAAATCTTCACCGAAGAATCCCTGAAGACTCTTTGAAGATTCTTTCTTCAGCTGAATTGGACCCCTGGGCCCCCCCAAAAAAACAAAAAAGGACCCCTTACCAAATATTTCCTCCGGAATCGCCGAAGGTGGCCATCATTATATGAATGACTATGCTCTAGTTTGAGAAAATGATAGTCTTCGTATTGGCGCAAAATCTTCACCGAAGAATCCCTGAAGACTCCTTGAAGATTCGCTCTTCAGCTGAAGTGGACCCCTGGGCCCCACAAAAAAAAAAAAAAAAAAAAAGGACCCCTTACCAAAGATTTCCTCTGGAATCGCCGGAGGTGGCCATCATTACATGAATGACTATGCTCTAGTTTGAGAAAATGATAGTCTTCGTATTGGCGCCAAAATCTTCACCGAAGAATTCCTGAAGACTCCTTGAAGATTCTTTCTTCAGCTGAACTGGACCCCTGGGCCCCACGAAAAAAAAAGGACCCCCTACCAAAGATTTCCTCCGGAATCGCCGGAGGTGGACATCATTACATGAATGACTATGCTCTAGTTTGAGAAAATGATAGTCTTCGTATTGGCGCCAAAATCTTCACAGAAGAATCCCTGAAGACTCCTTGAAGATTCTTTCTTCAGCTGAATTGGACCCCTGGGCCACACACACAAAAAAAAAAAGGAGCCCTTACCAAAGATTTCCTCCGGAATCGCTGGAGGTGGCCATCATTACATGAATGACTATGCTCTAGTTTGAGAAAATGATAATCTTCGTATTGGCGCCAAAATCTTCACCGGAGAATCCCTGAAGACTCCTTGAAGATTCTTTCTTCAGCTGAACTGGACCCCTGAGCCCCACAAAAAAAAAAAAAAAAAAAAGGACCCCTTACCAAAGATTTCCTCCGGAATTGCCGGAGGTGGCCATCATTACATGAATGACTATGCTCTAGTTTGAGAAAATGATAATCTTCGTATTGGCTCCAAAATCTTCACCGAAGAATCCCTGAAGACTCTTTGAAGATTCTTTCTTCAGCTAAATTGGACCCCTGGGCCCTACAAAAAAAAACAAAAAAGGACCCCTTACCAAAGATTTCCTCCGGAATCGCCGGAGGTGGCCATCATTACATGAATGACTATGCTCTAGTTTTAGAAAATGATAGTCTTCATATTGGCTCCAAAATCCTCACCCAAGATTCCCTGAAGACTCCTTGAAGACTCTTTCTTCAGCAGTATAACAGGTGTCATTTTTCAATTTCAAGGGTAATTTCTACCATTTATATGGCTGGTAGCCTTTATGACTATACTCTAGTTTGAGAAAATGATAGTCTTAGTATTGGCGCCAAAATCTTCACCGAAGAATCCCTGAAGACTCCTTGAAGATTCTTTCTTCAGCTGAATTGGACCCCTGGGCCCCACAAAAAAAACAAAAAAACAAAAAAGGACCCCTTACCAAAGATTTCCTCCGGAATCGTCGGAGGTGGCCATCATTACATGAATGACTATGCTCTAGTTTGAGAAAATAATAGTCTTCGTATTGGTGCCAAAATCTTCACCGAAGAATTCCTGAAGACTCCTTGAAGATTCTTTCTTCAGCTGAACTGGACCCCTGGGCCCCACGAAAAAAAAAGGACCCCCTACCAAAGATTTCCTCCGGAATCGCCGGAGGTGGCCATCATTACATGAATGACTATGCTCTAGTTTGAGAAAATGATAGTCTTCGTATTGGCGCCAAAATCTTCACAGAATAATCCCTGAAGACTCCTTGAAGATTCTTTCTTCAGCTGAATTGGACCCCTGGGCCACACAAAAAAAAAAAAGGAGCCCTTACCAAAGATTTCCTCCGGAATCGCTGGAGGTGGCCATCATTACATGAATGACTATGCTCTAGTTTGAGAAAATGATAATCTTCGTATTGGCGCAAAAATCTTCACCGGAGAATCCCTGAAGACTCCTTGAAGATTCTTTCTTCAGCTGAACTGGACCCCTGAGCCCCACAAAAAAAAAAAAAAAAAAAAAAGGACCCCTTACCAAAGATTTCCTCCGGAATTGCCGGAGGTGGCCATCATTACATGAATGACTATGCTCTAGTTTGAGAAAATGATAATCTTCGTATTGGCTCCAAAATCTTCACCGAAGAATCCCTGAAGACTCTTTGAAGATTCTTTCTTCAGCTAAATTGGACCCCTGGGCCCTACAAAAAAAAAAAAAAAAAGGACCCCTTACCAAAGATTTCCTCCGGAATCGCCGGAGGTGGCCATCATTACATGAATGACTATGCTCTAGTTTTAGAAAATGATAGTCTTCATATTGGCTCCAAAATCCTCACCCAAGATTCCCTGAAGACTCCTTGAAGACTCTTTCTTCAGCAGTATAACAGGTGTCATTTTTCAATTTCAAGGGTAATTTCTACCATTTATATAGCTGGTAGCCTTTATGACTATACTCTAGTTTGAGAAAATGATAGTCTTAGTATTGGCGCCAAAATCTTCACCGAAGAATCCCTGAAGACTCCTTGAAGATTCTTTCTTCAGCTGAATTGGACCCCTGGGCCCCACAAAAAAAAAAAAAAAAAAAAGGACCCCTTACCAAAGATTTCCTCCGGAATCGTCGGAGGTGGCCATCATTACATGAATGACTATGCTCTAGTTTGAGAAAATAATAGTCTTCGTATTGGTGCCAAAATCTACACCAAAGAATCCCTGAAGACTCCTTGAAGATTCTTTCTTCAGCTGAACTGGACCCCTGGGCCCCACAAAAAAAAAAAAAATAAAGGACCCCTTACCAAAGATTTCCTCCGGAATTGCCTGAGGTGGACATCATTACATGAATGACTATGGTCTAGTTTGACAAAATGATAGTCTTCGTATTGGCTTCTAAATATTCACCGAAGAATCCCTGAAGACTCCTTGAAGATTCTTTCTTCAGCTGAATTGGACCCCTGGGCCCCACAAAAAAAAAAAAAAAGGACCCCTTAGCAAAGATTTCCTCCGGAATCGCCGGACGTGGCCATCATTACATGAATGTCTATACTCTAGTTTGAGAAAATGATAGTCTTCGTATTGGCGCCAAAATGTTCACCGAAGAATCCCTGAAGACTCCTTGAAGATTCTTTCTTCAGCTGAATTGGACCCCTGGTCCCACAAAAAAAAAAAAAAACAAAAAAGGACCCCTTACCAAAGATTTCCTCCGGAATTGCAGGAGGTAGCCATCATTACATGAATGACTATGCTCTAGTTTGAGAAAATGATAGTCTTCGTATTGGTGCCAAAATCTTCACTGAAGAATCCCTGAAGACTCCTTGAAGATTCTTTCTTCAGCTGAACTGGACCCCTGGGCCCCACAAAAAAAAAAAAGGACCCCTTACCAAAGATTTCCTCCGGAATCGCCGGAGGTGGCCATCATTACATGAATGACTATGCTCTAGTTTGAGAAAATGATAGTCTTCGTATTGGCTCCAAAATCTTTACCGAAGAATCCCTGAAGACTCTTTGAAGATTCTTTCTTCAGCTGAATTGGACCCCTGGGCCCCACAAAAAAAAAACAAAAAAGGACCCCTTACCAAACATTTCCTCCGGAATCGCCGGAGGTGGCCATCATTACATGAATGACTTTCCTCTAGTTTGAGAAAATGATAGTTTTCGTATTGGCTCCAAAATCTTCACCGAAGGATCCCTGAAGACTCTTTGAAGATTCTTTCTTCAGCTGAATTGGACCCCTGGGCCCCCCCCCCCAAAAAAACAAAAAAGGACCCCTTACCAAAGGTTTCCTCCGGAATCGCAGGAGGTGGCCATCATTACATGAATAACTATGCTCTAGTTTGAGAAAATGATAGTCTTCGTATTGGTGCCAAAATCTTCAACGAAGAATCCCTGAAGACTCCTTGAAGATTCTTTCTTCAGCTGAACTGGACCCCTGGGCCCCACGAAAAAAAAAAAGGACCCCTTACCAAAGATTTCCTCCGGAATCGCAGGAGGTGGCCATCATTACATGAATGACTATGATCTAGTTTGAGAAAATGATAGACTTCATATTGGCGCCAAAATCTTCACCGAAGAATCCCTGAAGACTCCTTGAAGATTCTTTCTTCAGCTAAATTGAACCCCTGGGCCCCACAAAAAAAAAAAAGACCCCTTACCAAAGATTTCCTCCGGAATCGCGGGAGGTGGCCATTATTACATGAATGACTAAGCTCTAGTTTGAGAAAATGATAGTCTTCGTATTGGAGCCAAAATCTTCACCGAAGAATCCCTGAAGAATCCTTGAAGATTCTTTCTTCAGATGAATTGGACACCTGGGCCCCACAAACAAAAACAAAAAAGGACCCCTTACCAAAGATTTCCTCCGGAATCGCCGGAGGTGGCCATCATTACATGAATGACTATGCTCTAGTTTGAGAAAATGATAGTCTTCGTATTGGCTCCAAAATCTTCACCGAAGAATCCCTGAATACTCCTTGAAGATTCTTTCTTCAGCTGAACTGGACCCCTGGGCCCCACAAAAAAAAAAAAAAAAAAAAGGACCCCTTACCAAAGATTTCCTCCGGAATCGCCGGAGGTGGCCATCATTACATGAATGACTATGCTCTAGTTTGAGAAAATGATAGTCTTCGTATTGGCTCCAAAATCTTCAACGAAGAATCCCTGAAGACTCCTTGAAGATTCTTTCTTCAGCTGAATTGGACCCCTGGACCCCCCCCAAAAAAACAAAAAAGGACCCCTTACCAAATATTTCCTCCCGAATCGCCGGAGGTGGCCATCATTACATGAATGACTATGCTCTAGTTTGAGAAAATGATAGTCTTCGTATTGGCGCAAAATCTTCACCGAAGAATCCCTGAAGACTCCTTGAAGAGTCTTTCTTCAGCTGAACTGGACCCCTGGGCCCCACAAAAAAAAAAAAACACAAAAAAGGACCCCTTACCAAAGATTTCCTCCGGAATCGCCGGAGGTGGCCATCATTACATGAATGACTATGCTCTAGTTTTAGAAAATGATAGTCTTCATATTGGCTCCAGAATCCTCACCCAAGATTCCCTGAAGACTCCTTGAAGACTCTTTCTTCAGCAGTATAACAGGTGTCATTTTTCAATTTCAAGGGTAATTTCTACCATTTATATAGCTGGTAGCCTTTATGACTATGCTCTAGTTTGAGAAAATGATAGTCTTAGTAATGGCGCCAAAATCTTCACCGAAGAATCCCTGAAGACTTCTTGAAGATTCTTTCTTCAGCTGAATTGGACCCCTGGGCCCCACAAAAAAAAAAAAAAAAAAAAAAGGACCCCTTACCAAAGATTTCCTCCGGAATCGCCGGAGGTGGCCATCATTACATGAATGACTATGCTCTAGTTTGAGAAAATGATATTCTTCGTATTTGCTCCAAAATCTTCACCGAAGAATCCCTGAAGACTCCTTGAAGATTCTTTCTTCAGCTGAACTGGACCCCTGGGCCCCACAAAAAAAAAACAAAAGAAAAAAGGACCCCTTACCAAAGATTTCCTCTGGAATCGCCGGAGGTGGCCATCATTACATGAATGACTATGCTCTAGTTTGAGAAAATGATAGTCTTCGTATTGGCGCCAAAATATTCACCGAAGAATCCCTGAAGACTCCTTGAATATTCTTTCTTCAGCTGAATTGGACTCCTGGGCCCCACCAAAAAAACAAAAAACTACCCCTTACCAAAGATTTCCTCCGGAATCGCCGGAGGTAGCCATCATTACATGAATGACTATGCTCTAGTTTGAGAAAATGATAGTCTTCGTATTGGCGCCAAAATCTTCACAGAAGAATCCCTGAAGACTCCTTGAAGATTCTTTCTTCAGCTGAACTGGACCCCTGGGCCCCACAAAAAAAAAAAAAAAAAAGGACCCCTTACCAAAGATTTCCTCCGGAATCGCCGGAGGTTGCCATCATTGCATGAATGACTATGCTCTAGTTTGAGAAAATGATAGTCTTCGTATTGGCTCCAAAATCTTCACCGAAGAATCCCTGAAGACTCCTTGAAGATTCTTTCTTCAGCTGAACTGGACCCCTGGGCCCCACAAAAAAAAACAAAAGAAAAAAGGACCCCTTACCAAAGATTTCCTCTGGAATCGCCGGAGGTGGCCATCATTACATGAATGACTATGCTCTAGTTTGAGAAAATGATAGTCTTCGTATTGGCGCAAAATCTTCACCGAAGAATCCCTGAAGACTCCTTGAAGAGTCTTTCTTCAGCTGAACTGGACCCCTGGGCCCCACAAAAAAAAAAAAAACACAAAAAAGGACCCCTTACCAAAGATTTCCTCCGGAATCGCCGGAGGTGGCCATCATTACATGAATGACTATGCTCTAGTTTTAGAAAATGATAGTCTTCATATTGGCTCCAAAATCCTCACCCAAGATTCCCTGAAAACTCCTTAAAGACTCTTTCTTCAGCAGTATAAGAGGTGTCATTTTTCAATTTCAAGGGTAATTTCTACCATTTATATAGCTGGTAGCCTTTATGACTATACTCTAGTTTGAGAAAATGATAGTCTTCATATTGGTGCCAAAATCTTCAACGAAGAATCCCTGAAGACTCCTTGAAGATTCTTTCTTCAGCTGAACTGGACCCCTGGGCCCCACGAAAAAAAAAAGGACCCCTTACCAAAGATTTCCTCCGGAATCGCAGGAGGTGGCCATCATTACATGAATGACTATGATCTAGTTTGAGAAAATGATAGACTTCGTATTGGCGCCAAAATCTTCACCGAAGAATCCCTGAAGACTCCTTGAAGATTCTTTCTTCAGCTAAATTGAACCCCTGGGCCCCACAAAAAAAAAAAAAGACCCCTTACCAAAGATTTCCTCCCGAATCGCCGGAGGTGGCCATTATTACATGAATGACTAAGCTCTAGTTTGAGAAAATGATAGTCTTCGTATTGGAGCCAAAATCTTCACCGAAAAATCCCTGAAGAATCCTTGAAGATTCTTTCTTCAGATGAATTGGACCCCTGGGCCCCACAAACAAAAACAAAAAAGGACCCCTTACCAAAGATTTCCTCCGGAATCGCCGGAGGTGGCCATCATTACATGAATGACTATGCTCTAGTTTGAGAAAATGATAGTCTTCGTATTGGCTCCAAAATCTTCACCGAAGAATCCCTGAATACTCCTTGAAGATTCTTTCTTCAGCTGAACTGGACCCCTGGGCCCCACAAAAAAAAAAAAAAAAAAAAAGGACACCTTACCAAAGATTTTTTCCGGAATCGCCGGAGGTGGCCATCATTACATGAATGACTATGCTCTAGTTTGAGAAAATGATAGTCTTCGTATTGGCTCCAAAATCTTCAACGAAGAATCCCTGAAGACTCCTTGAAGATTCTTTCTTCAGCTGAATTGGACCCCTGGGCCCCCCCCCAAAAAAAACAAAAAAGGACCCCTTACCAAAGATTTCCTCCCGAATCGCCGGAGGTGGCCATCATTAAATGAATGACTAAGCTCTAGTTTTAGAAAATGATAGTCTTAGTAATGGCCCCAAAATCTTCACCGAAGAATCCCTGAAGACTTCTTGAAGATTCTTTCTTCAGCTGAATTGGACCCCTGGGCCCCACAAAAAAAAAAAAAAAAAAAAAGACCCCTTACCAAAGATTTCCTCCGGAATCGCCGGAGGTGGCCATCATTACATGAATGACTATGCTCTAGTTTGAGAAAATGATAGTCTTCGTATTTGCTCCAAAATCTTCACCGAAGAATCCCTGAAGACTCCTTGAAGATTCTTTCTTCAGCTGAACTGGACCCCTGGGCCCCACAAAAAAAACAAAAGAAAAAAGGACCCCTTACCAAAGATTTCCTCTGGAATCGCCGGAGGTGGCCATCATTACATGACTGACTATGCTCTAGTTTGAGAAAATGATAGTCTTCGTATTGGCGCCAAAATATTCACCGAAGAATCCTTGAAGACTCCTTGAATATTCTTTTTTCAGCTGAATTGGACTCCTGGGCCCCACAAAAAAAACAAAAAACTACCCCTTACCAAAGATTTCCTCCGGAATCGCCGGAGGTAGCCATCATTACATGAATGACTATGCTCTAGTTTGAGAAAATGATAGTCTTCGTATTGGCGCCAAAATCTTCACAGAAGAATCCCTGAAGACTCCTTGAAGATTCTTTCTTCAGCTGAACTGGACCCCTGGGCCCCACAAAAAAAAAAAAAAAAAAAGGACCCCTTACCAAAGATTTCCTCCGGAATCGCCGGAGGTTGCCATCATTGCATGAATGACTATGCTCTAGTTTGAGAAAATGATAGTCTTCGTATTGGCTCCAAAATCTTCACCGAAGAATCCCTGAAGACTCTTTGAAGATTCTTTCTTCAGCTAAATTGGACCCCTGGGCCCCACAAAAAAAACAAAAAAGGACCCCTTACCAAAGATTTCCTCCGGAATCGCCGGAGGTGGCCATCATTAAATGAATGACTATGCTCTAGATTTAGAAAATGATAGTCTTCATATTGGCTCCAAAATCCTCACCCAAGATTCCCTGAAAACTCCTTGAAGACTCTTTCTTCAGCAGTATAAGAGGTGTCATTTTTAAATTTCAAGGGTAATTTCTACCATTTATATAGCTGGTAGCCTTTATGACTATACTCTAGTTTGAGAAAATGATAGTCTTCGTATTGGTGCCAAAATCTTCAACGAAGAATCCCTGAAGACTCCTTGAAGATTCTTTCTTCAGCTGAACTGGACCCCTGGGCCCCACGAAAAAAAAAAAGGACCCCTTACCAAAGATTTCCTCCGGAATCGCAGGAGGTGGCCATCATTACATGAATGACTATGATCTAGTTTGAGAAAATGATAGACTTCGTATTGGCGCCAAAATCTTCACCGAAGAATCCCTGAAGACTCCTTGAAGATTCTTTCTTCAGCTAAATTGAACCCCTGGGCCCCACAAAAAAAAAAAGACCCCTTACCAAAGATTTCCTCCGGAATCGCCGGAGGTGGCTATTATTACATGAATGACTAAGCTCTAGTTTGAGAAAATGATAGTCTTCGTATTGGAGCCAAAATCTTCACCGAAGAATCCCTGAAGAATCCTTGAAGATTCTTTCTTCAGATGAATTGGACCCCTGGGCCCCACAAACAAAAACTAAAAAGGACCCCTTACCAAAGATTTCCTCCGGAATCGCCGGAGGTGGCCATCATTACATGAATGACTATGCTCTAGTTTGAGAAAATGATAGTCTTCGTATTGGCGCAAAATCTTCACCGAAGAATCCCTGAAGACTCCTTGAAGATTCTTTCTTCAGCTGAACTGGACCCCTGGGCCCCACAAAAAAAAAAAAAAACACAAAAAAGGAACCCTTACCAAAGATTTCCTCCGGAATCGCCGGAGGTGGCCATCATTACATGAATGACTATGCTCTAGTTTGAGAAAATGATAGTCTTCGTATTGGCTCCAAAATCTTCACCGAAGAATCCCTGAAGACTTTTTGAAGATTCTTTCTTCAGCTGAATTGGACCCCTGGGCCCCACAAAAAAAAACAAAAAAGTACCCCTTACCAAAGATTTCCTCCGGAATCGCCGGAGGTGGCCATCATTACATGAATGACTATGCTCTAGTTTGAGAAAATGATAGTCTTCGTATTGGCTCCAAAATCTTCAACGAAGAATCCCTGAAGACTCCTTGAAGATTCTTTCTTCAGCTGAATTGGACCCCTGGACCCCCCCAAAAAAAAACAAAAAAGGACCCCGTACCAAATATTTCCTCCCGAATCGCCGGAGGTGGCCATCATTACATGAATGACTATGCTCTAGTTTGAGAAAATGATAGTCTTCGTATTGGCGCAAAATCTTCACCGAAGAATCCCTGAAGACTCCTTGAAGATTCTTTCTTCAGCTGAACTGGACCCCTGGGCCCCACAAAAAAAAAAAAAAAAACACAAAAAAGGACCCCTTACCAAAGATTTCCTCCGGAATCGCCGGAGGTGGCCATCATTACATGAATGACTAGGCTCTAGTTTGAGAAAATGATAGTCTTCGTATTGGCTCCAAAATCTTCACCGAAGAATCCCTGAAGACTTTTTGAAGATTCTTTCTTCAGCTGAATTGGACCCCTGGGCCCCACAAAAAAAACAAAAAAGTACCCCTTACCAAAGATTTCCTCCGGAATCGCCGGAGGTGGCCATCATTACATGAATGACTATGCTCTAGTTTTAGAAAATGATAGTCTTCATATTGGCTCCAGAATCCTCACCCAAGATTCCCTGAAGACTCCTTGAAGACTCTTTCTTCAGCAGTATAACAGGTGTCATTTTTCAATTTCAAGGGTAATTTCTACCATTTATATAGCTGGTAGCCTTTATGACTATGCTCTAGTTTGAGAAAATGATAGTCTTAGTAATGGCGCCAAAATCTTCACCGAAGAATCCCTGAAGACTTCTTGAAGATTCTTTCTTCAGCTGAATTGGACCCCTGGGCCCCACAAAAAAAAAAAAAAAAAAAAAGGACCCCTTACCAAAGATTTCCTCTGGAATCGCCGGAGGTGGCCATCATTACATGAATGACTATGCTCTAGTTTGAGAAAATGATAGTCTTCGTATTTGCTCCAAAATCTTCACCGAAGAATCCCTGAAGACTCCTTGAAGATTCTTTCTTCAGCTGAACTGGACCCCTGGGCCCCACAAAAAAAACAAAAGAAAAAAGGACCCCTTACCAAAGATTTCCTCTGGAATCGCCGGAGGTGGCCATCATTACATGAATGACTATGCTCTAGTTTGAGAAAATGGTAGTCTTCGTATTGGCGCCAAAATATTCACCGAAGAATCCCTGAAGACTCCTTGAATATTCTTTCTTCAGCTGAATTGGACTCCTGGGCCCCACAAAAAAAAACAAAAAACTACCCCTTACCAAAGATTTCCTCCGGAATCGCCGGAGGTAGCCATCATTACATGAATGACTATGCTCTAGTTTGAGAAAATGATAGTCTTCGTATTGGCGCCAAAATCTTCACAGAAGAATCCCTGAAGACTCCTTGAAGATTCTTTCTTCAGCTGAACTGGACCCCTGGGCCCCACAAAAAAAAAAAAAAAAGGACCCCTTACCAAAGATTTCCTCCGGAATCGCCGGAGGTTGCCATCATTGCATGAATGACTATGCTCTAGTTTGAGAAAATGATAGTCTTCGTATTGGCTCCAAAATCTTCACCGAAGAATCCCTGAACACTCTTTGAAGATTCTTTCTTCAGCTAAATTGGACCCCTGGGCCCCACAAAAAAAAACAAAAAAGGACCCCTTACCAAAGATTTCCTCCGGAATCGCCGGAGGTGGCCATCATTAAATGAATGACTATGCTCTAGTTTTAGAAAATGATAGTCTTCATATTGGCTCCAAAATCCTCACCCAAGATTCCCTGAAAACTCCTTGAAGACTCTTTCTTCAGCAGTATAAGAGGTGTCATTTTTCAATTTCAAGGGTAATTTCTACCATTTATATAGCTGGTAGCCTTTATGACTATACTCTAGTTTGAGAAAATGATAGTCTTCGTATTGGTGCCAAAATCTTCAACGAAGAATCCCTGAAGACTCCTTGAAGATTCTTTCTTCAGCTGAACTGGACCCCTGGGCCCCACGAAAAAAAAAAGGACCCCTTACCAAAGATTTCCTCCGGAATCGCAGGAGGTGGCCATCATTACATGAATGACTATGATCTAGTTTGAGAAAATGATAGACTTCGTATTGGCGCCAAAATCTTCACCGAAGAATCCCTGAAGACTCCTTGAAGATTCTTTCTTCAGCTAAATTGAACCACTGGGCCCCACAAAAAAAAAAGACCCCTTACCAAAGATTTCCTCCGGAATCGCCGGAGGTGGCCATTATTACATGAATGACTAAGCTCTAGTTTGAGAAAATGATAGTCTTCGTATTGGAGCCAAAATCTTCACTGAAGAATCCCTGAAGAATCCTTGAAGATTCTTTCTTCAGATGAATTGGACCCCTGGGCCCCACAAACAAAAACAAAAAAGGACCCCTTACCAAAGATTTCCTCCGGAATCGCCGGAGGTGGCCATCATTACATGAATGACTATGCTCTAGTTTGAGAAAATGATAGTCTTCGTATTGGCTCCAAAATCTTCACCGAAGAATCCCTGAATACTCCTTGAAGATTCTTTCTTCAGCTGAACTGGACCCCTGGGCCCCACAAAAAAAAAAAAAAAAAAAGGACCCCTTACCAAAGATTTCCTCCGGAATCGCCGGAGGTGGCCATCATTACATGAATGACTATGCTCTAGTTTGAGAAAATGATAGTCTTCGTATTGGCTCCAAAATCTTCAACGAAGAATCCCTGAAGACTCCTTGAAAATTCTTTCTTCAGCTGAATTGGACCCCTGGGCCCCCCCCAAAAAAAACAAAAAAGGACCCCTTACCAAAGATTTCCTCCCGAATCGCCGGAGGTGGCCATCATTAAATGAATGACTATGCTCTAGTTTTAGAAAATGATAGTCTTAGTAATGGCGCCAAAATCTTCACCGAAGAATCCCTGAAGACTTCTTGAAGATTCTTTCTTCAGCTGAATTTGACCCCTGGGCCCCACAAAAAAAAAAAAAAAAAAAAAAAGGACCCCTTACCAAAGATTTCCTCCGGAATCGCCGGAGGTGGCCATCATTACATGAATGACTATGCTCTAGTTTGAGAAAATGATAGTCTTAGTATTTGCTCCAAAATCTTCACTGAAGAATCCCTGAAGACTCCTTGAAGATTCTTTCTTCAGCTGAACAGGACCCCTGGACCCCACAAAAAAAAACAAAAGAAAAAAGGACCCCTTACCAAAGATTTCCTCTGGAATCGCCGGAGGTGGCCATCATTACATGAATGACTATGCTCTAGTTTGAGAAAATGATAGTCTTCGTATTGGCGCCAAAATATTCACCGAAGAATCCCTGAAGACTCCTTGAATATTCTTTCTTCAGCTGAATTGGACTCCTGGGCCCCATAAAAAAAACAAAAAACTACCCCTTACCGAAGATTTCCTCCGGAATCGCCGGAGGTAGCCATCATTACATGAATGACTATGCTCTAGTTTGAGAAAATGATAGTCTTCGTATTGGCGCCAAAATCTTCACAGAAGAATCCCTGAAGACTCCTTGAAGATTCTTTCTTCAGCTGAACTGGACCCCTGGGCCCCACAAAAAAAAAAAAAAAAAAGGACCCCTTACCAAAGATTTCCTCCGGAATCGCCGGAGGTTGCCATCATTGCATGAATGACTATGCACTAGTTTGAGAAAATGATAGTCTTCGTATTGGCTCCAAAATCTTCACCGAAGAATCCCTGAAGACTCTTTGAAGATTCTTTCTTCAGCTAAATTGGACCCCTGGGCCCCACAAAAAAAAACAAAAAAGGACCCCTTACCAAAGATTTCCTCCGGAATCGCCGGAGGTGGCCATCATTAAATGAATGACTATGCTCTAGTTTTAGAAAATGATAGTCTTCATATTGGCTCCAAAATCCTCACCCAAGATTCCCTGAAAACTCCTTGAAGACTCTTTCTTCAGCAGTATAAGAGGTGTCATTTTTCAATTTCAAGGGTAATTTCTACCATTTATATAGCTGGTAGCCTTTATGACTATACTCTAGTTTGAGAAAATGATAGTCTTCGTATTGGTGCCAAAATCTTCAACGAAGAATCCCTGAAGACTCCTTGAAGATTCTTTCTTCAGCTGAACTGGACCCCTGGGCCCCACGAAAAAAAAAAAGGACCCCTTACCAAAGATTTCCTCCGGAATCGCAGGAGGTGGCCATCATTACATGAATGACTATGATCTAGTTTGAGAAAATGATAGACTTCGTATTGGCGCCAAAATCTTCACCGAAGAATCCCTGAAGACTCCTTGAAGATTCTTTCTTCAGCTAAATTGAACCCCTGGGCCCCACAAAAAAAAAAAAGACCCCTTACCAAAGATTTCCTCCAGAATCGCCGGAGGTGGCCATTATTACATGAATGACTAAGCTCTAGTTTGAGAAAATGATAGTCTTCGTATTGGAGCCAAAATCTTCACCGAAGAATCCCTGAAGAATCCTTGAAGATTCTTTCTTCAGATGAATTGGACCCCTGGGCCCCACAAACAAAAACAACAAAAGGACCCCTTACCAAAGATTTCCTCCGGAATCGCCGTAGGTGGCCATCATTACATGAATGACTATGCTCTAGTTTGAGAAAATGATAGTCTTCGTATTGGCGCAAAATCTTCACCCAAGAATCCCTGAAGACTCCTTGAAGATTCATTCTTCAGCTGAACTGGACCCCTGGGCCCCACAAAAAAAAAAAAAACACAAAAAAGGACCCCTTACCAAAGATTTCCTCCGGAATCGCCGGAGGTGGCCATCATTACATGAATGACTATGCTCTAGTTTGAAAAAATGATAGCCTTCGTATTGGCTCCAAAATCTTCACCGAAGATTCCCTGAAGACTTTTTGAAGATTCTTTCTTCAGCTGAATTGGACCCCTGGGCCCCACAAAAAAAAAACAAAAAAGTACCCCTTACCAAAGATTTCCTCCGAAATCGCCGGAGGTGGCCATCATTACATGAATGACTATGCTCTAGTTTTAGAAAAAGATAGTCTTCATATTGGCTCCAGAATCCTCACCCAAGATTCCCTGAAGACTCCTTGAAGACTCTTTCTTCAGCAGTATAACAGGTGTCATTTTTCAATTTCAAGGGTAATTTCTACCATTTATATAGCTGGTAGCCTTTATGACTATGCTCTAGTTTGAGAAAATGATAGTCTTAGTAATGGCGCCAAAATCTTCACCGAAGAATACAAAAAACTACCCCTTACCAAAGATTTCCTCCGGAATCGCCGGAGGTAGCCATCATTACATGAATGACTATGCTCTAGTTTGAGAAAATGATAGTCTTCGTATTGGCGCCAAAATCTTCACAGAAGAATCCCTGAAGACTCCTTGAAGATTCTTTCTTCAGCTGAACTGGACCCCTGGGATCCACAAAAAAAAAAAAAAAAAAAGGACCCCTTCCCAAAGATTTCCTCCGGAATCGCCGGAGGTTGCCATCATTGCATGAATGACTATGCTCTAGTTTGAGAAAATGATAGTCTTCGTATTGGCGCCAAAATCTTCACCGAAGAATCCCTGAAGACTCCTTGAAGATTCTTCCTTCAGCTGAATTGGACCACTGGGCCCCACAAAAAAAAAAAAAAAAGGACCCCTTACCAAAGATTTCCACCGGAATCGCCGGAGGTGGCCACCATTACATGAATGACTATGCTCTAGTTTGAGAAAATGATAGTCTTCGTATTGGCGCCAAAATCTTCACCAAAGAATTCCTGAAGACTCCTTGAAGATTCTTTCTTCAGCTGAACTGGACCCCTGGGCCCCACGAAAAAAAAAAGGACCCCCTACCAAAGATTTCCTCCGGAATCGCCGGAGTTGGCCATCATTACATGAATGACTATGCTCTAGTTTGAGAAAATGATAGTCTTCGTATTGGCGCCAAAATCTTCACCGAAGAATCCCTGAAGACTCCTTGAAGATTCTTTCTTCAGCTGAATTGGACCCCTGGGCCCCCCCCCAAAAAAAACAAAAAAGGACCCCTCACCAAAGATTTCCTCCGGAATCGCTGGAGGTGGCCATCATTACATGAATGACTATGCTCTAGTTTGAGAAAATGATAATCTTCGAATTGGTGCCAAAATCTTCACCGAAGAATCCCTGAAGACTCCTTGAAGATTCTTTCTTCAGCTGAACTGGACCCCTGGGCCCCCCCCCCCCCCAAAAAAAAGGACCCCTTACCAAAGATTTCCTCCGGAATTGCCGGAGGTGGCCATCATTACATGAATGACTATGCTCTAGTTTGAGAAAATGATAGTCTTCGTATTGGCTCCAAAATCTTCACCGAAGAATCCCTGAAGACTCTTTGAAGATTCTTTCTTCAGCTAAATTGGACCCCTGGGCCCCCCCCAAAAAAAAACAAAAAAGGACCCCTTACCAATGATTTCCTCCGGAATCGCCGGAGGTGGCCATCATTACATGAATGACTATGCTCTAGTTTGAGAAAATGATAGTCTTCGTATTGGCGCCAAAATCTTCACCGAAGAATCCCTGAAGACTCCTTGAAGATTCTTTCTTCAGCTGAATTGGACCCCTGGGCCCCACAAAAAAAAAAAAAAAAAGGACCCCTTACCAAAGATTTCCTTCGGAATCGCCGGAGGTGGCCATTATTACATGAATGACTAAGCTCTAGTTTGAGAAAATGATAGTCTTCGTATTGGCGCCAAAATCTTCACTGAAGAATCCCTGAAGACTCCTTGAAGATTCTTTCTTCAGCTAAATTGGACCCCTGGGCCCAACAAAAAAAAACAAAAAAGGACCCCTTACCAAAGATTTCCTCCGGAATCGCCGGAGGTGGCCATCATTACATGAATGACTATGCTCTAGTTTGAGAAAATGATAGTCTTCGTATTGGCTCCAAAATCTTCACCGAAGAATCCCTGAAGACTCTTTGAAGATTCTTTCTTCAGCTGAATTGGACCCTTGGGCCCCCCAAAAAAAAACCAAAAAGGACCCCTTACCAAATATTTCCTCCGGAATCGCCGGAGGTGGCCATCATTACATGAATGACTATGCTCTAGTTTTAGAAAATGATAGTGTTCATATTGGCTCCAGAATCCTCACCCAAGGTTCCCTGAAGACTCCTTGAAGACTCTTTCTTCAGCAGTATAACAGGTGCCATTTTTCAATTTCAAGGGTAATTTTTACCATTTATATAGCTGGTAGCCTTTAAGACTATGCTCTAGTTTGAGAAAATAATAGTCTTAGTATTGGCGCCAAAATCTCCACCGAAGAATCCCTGAAGACTCCTTGAAGATTCTTTCTTCAGCTGAATTGGACCCCTGTGCCCCCCCCAAAAAAAAAGAAAAAAGGACCCCTTACCAAAGATTTCCTCCGGAATCGCCGGAGGTGTCCATCATTACATAAATGACTATGCTCTAGTTTGAGAAAATAATAGTCTTCGTATTGGCGCCAAAATCTTCACCGAAGAATCCCTGAAGACTCCTTGAAGATTCTTTCTTCAGCTGAACTGGACCCCTGGGCCCCACAAAAAAAACAAAACAAAAAAGGACCCCTTACCAAAGATTTCCTCCGGAATCGCCGGAGGTGGCCATCATTACATGAATGACTATGCTCTAGTTTGAGAAAATGATAGTCTTCGTATTGGCTCCAAAATATTCACTGAAGAATCCCTGAAGACTCTTTGAAGATTCTTTCTTCAGCTGAATTGGACCCCTGGGCCCCACAAAAAAAAAAAAAAACAAAAAAGGACCCCTTACCAAAGATTTCCTCCGGAATCGCCTGAGGTGGCCATTATTACATGAATGACTAAGCCCTAGTTTGAGAAAATGATAGTCTTCGTATTGGCGCCAAAATCTTCACTGAAGAATCCCTAAAGACTCCTTGAAGATTCTTTCTTCAGCTAAATTGGACCCCTGGGCCCCACAAAAAAAAACAAAAAAGGACCCCTTACCAAAGATTTCCTCCAGAATCGCCGGAGGTGGCCATCATTACATGAATGACTATGCTCTAGTTTGAGAAAATGATAGTCTTCGTATTGGCTCCAAAATCTTCACCGAAGAATCCCTGAAGATTCTTTGAAGATTCTTTCTTCAGCTGAATTTGACCCTTGGGCCCCCCCAAAAAAAACCAAAAAGGACCCCTTACCAAAGATTTCCTCCGGAATCGCCGGAGGTGGCCATCATTACATGAATGACTATGCTCTAGTTTGAGAAAATGATAGTCTTCATATTGGCTCCAGAATCCTCACCCAAGATTCCCTGAAGACTCCTTGAAGACTCTTTCTTCAGCAGTATAACAGGTGCAATTTTTCAATTTCAAGGGTAATTTCTACCATTTATATAGCTGGTAGCCTTTATGACTATGCTCTAGTTTGAGAAAATGATAGTCTTAGTATTGGCGCCAAAATCTTCACCGAAGAATCCCTGAAGACTCCTTGAAGATTCTTTCTTCAGCTGAATTGGACCCCTGTGCCCCCCCCCCCCAAAAAAAAAGAAAAAAGGACCCCTTACCAAAGATTTCCTCCGGAATCGCCGGAGGTGTCCATCATTACATGAATGACTATGCTCTAGTTTGAGAAAATGATAGTCTTCGTATTGGCGCCAAAATCTTCACCGAAGAATCCCTGAAGACTCCTTGAAGATTGTTTCTTCAGCTGAACTGGACCCCTGGGCCCCACAAAAAAAAACAAAACAAAAAAGGACCCCTTACCAAAGATTTCCTCCGGAATCACCGGAGGTGGCCATCATTACATGAATGACTATGCTCTATTTTGAGAAAATGATAGTCTTCGTATTGGCTCCAAAATATTCACTGAAGAATCCCTGAAGACTCTTTGAAGATTCTTTCTTCAGCTGAATTGGACCCCTGGGCCCCACAAAAAAAAACAAAAAAGGACCCCTTACCAAAGATTTCCTCCGGAATCGCCTGAGGTGGCCATTATTACATGAATGACTAAGCTCTAGTTTGAGAAAATGATAGTCTTCGTATTGGCGCCAAAATCTTCACTGAAGAATCCCTGAAGACTCCTTGAAGATTCTTTCTTCAGCTAAATTGGACCCCTGGGCCCCCCAAAAAAAACCAAAAAAGGACCCCTTACCAAAGATTTCCTCCGGAATCGCCGGAGGTGGCCATCATTACATGAATGACTATGCTCTAGTTTGAGAAAATGATAGTCTTCGTATTGGCTCCAAAATCTTCACCGAAGAATCCCTGAAGACTCTTTGAAGATTCTTTCTTCAGCTGAATTGGACCCTTGGGCCCCCCCAAAAAAAACCAAAAAGGACCCCTTACCAAAGATTTCCTCCGGAATCGCCGGAGGTGGCCATCATTACATGAATGACTATGCTCTAGTTTTAGAAAATGATAGTCTTCATATTGGCTCCAGAATCCTCACCCAAGATTCCCTGAAGACTCCTTGAAGACTCTTTCTTCAGCAGTATAACAGGTGCCATTTTTCAATTTCAAGGGTAATTTCTACCATTTATATAGCTGGTAGCCTTTATGACTATGCTCTAGTTTGAGAAAATGATAGTCTTAGTATTGGCGCCAAAATCTTCACCGAAGAATCCCTGAAGACTCCTTGAAGATTCTTTCTTCAGCTGAATTGGACCCCTGTGCCCCCCCCCCCAAAAAAAGAAAAAAGGACCCCTTACCAAAGATTTCCTCCGGAATCGCCGGAGGTGGACATCATTACATGAATGACTATGCTCTAGTTTGAGAAAATGATAGTCTTCGTATTGGCTCCAAAATCTTCACCGAAGGATCCCTGAAGACTCTTTGAAGATTCTTTCTTCAGCTGAATTGGACCCCTGGGCCCCCCCCAAAAAAAACAAAAAAGGAACGCTTACCAAAGGTTTCCTCCGGAATCGCCGGAGGTGGCCATCATTACATGAATAACTATGCTCTAGTTTGAGAAAATGATAGTCTTCGTATTGGTGCCAAAATCTTCAACGAAGAATCCCTGAAGACTCCTTGAAGATTCTTTCTTCAGCTGAACTGGACCCCTGGGCCCCACGAAAAAAAAAAAAAAGGACCCCTTACCAAAGATTTCCTCCGGAATTGCAGGAGGTGGCCATCATTACATGAATGACTATGATCTAGTTTGAGAAAATGATAGACTTCGTATTGGCGCGAAAATCTTCACCGAAGAATCCCTGAAGACTCCTTGAAGATTCTTTCTTCAGCTAAATTGAACCCCTGGGCCCCACAAAAAAAAAAAAAGACCCCTTACCAAAGATTTCCTCCGGAATCGCCGGAGGTGGCCATTATTACATGAATGACTAAGCTCTAGTTTGAGAAAATGATAGTCTTCGTATTGGAGCCAAAATCTTCACCGAAGAATCCCTGAAGAATCCTTGAAGATTCTTTCTTCAGATGAATTGGACCCCTGGGCCCCACAAACAAAAACAAAAAAGGACCCCTTACCAAAGATTTCCTCCGGAATCGCCGGAGGTGGCCATCATTACATGAATGACTATGCTCTAGTTTGAGAAAATGATAGTCTTCGTATTGGCTCCAAAATCTTCACCGAAGAATCCCTGAATACTCCTTGAAGATTCTTTCTTCAGCTGAACTGGACCCCTGGGCCCCACAAAAAAAAAAAAAAAAAAAAGGACCCCTTACCAAAGATTTCCTCCGGAATCGCCGGACGTGGCCATCATTACATGAATGACTATGCTCTAGTTTGAGAAAATGATAGTCTTCGTATTGGCTCCAAAATCTTCAACGAAGAATCCCTGAAGACTCCTTGAAGATTCTTTCTTCAGCTGAATTGGATGCCTGGACCCCCCCCAAAAAAAACAAAAAAGGACCCCTTACCAAATATTTCCTCCCGAATCGCCGGAGGTGGCCATCATTACATGAATGACTATGCTCTAGTTTGAGAAAATGATAGTCTTCGTATTGGCGCAAAATCTTCACCGAAGAATCCCTGAAGACTCCTTGAAGATTCTTTCTTCAGCTGAACTGGACCCCTGGGCCCAACAAAAAAAAAAAAACACAAAAAAGGACCCCTTACCAAAGATTTCCTCCGGAATCGCCGGAGGTGGCCATCATTACATGAATGACTATGCTCTAGTTTGAGAAAATGATAGTCTTCGTATTGGCTCCAAAATCTTCACCGAAGAATCCCTGAAGACTTTTTGAAGATTCTTTCTTCAGCTGAATTGGACCCCTGGGCCCCACAAAAAAAAAAACAAAAAAGTACCCCTTGCCAAAGATTTCCTCCGGAATCGCCGGAGGTGGCCATCATTACATGAATGACTATGCTCTAGTTTTAGAAAATGATAGTCTTCATATTGGCTCCAGAATCCTCACCCAAGATTCCCTGAAGACTCCTTGAAGACTCTTTCTTCAGCAGTATAACAGGTGTCATTTTTCAATTTCAAGGGTAATTTCTACCATTTATATAGCTGGTAGCCTTTATGACTATGCTCTAGTTTGAGAAAATGATAGTCTTAGTAATGGCGCCAAAATCTTCACCGAAGAATCCCTGAAGACTTCTAGAAGATTCTTTCTTCAGCTGAATTGGACCCCTGGGCCCCACAAAAAAAAAAAAAAAAAAAGGACCCCTTACCAAAGATTTCCTCCGGAATCGCCGGAGGTGGCCATCATTATATGAATGACTATGCTCTAGTTTGAGAAAATGATAGTCTTCGTATTTGCTCCAAAATCTTCACAGAAGAATCCCTGAAGACTCCTTGAAGATTCTTTCTTCAGCTGAACTGGACCCCTAGGCCCCACAAAAAAAAACAAAAGAAAAAAGGACCCCTTACCAAAGATTTCCTCTGGAATCGCCGGAGGTGGCCATCATTACATGAATGACTATGCTCTAGTTTGAGAAAATGATAGTCTTCGTATTGGCGCCAAAATATTCACCGGAGAATCCCTGAAGACTCCTTGAATATTCTTTCTTCAGCTGAATTGGACTCCTGGGCCCCACAAAAAAAACAAAAAACTACCCCTTACCAAAGATTTCCTCCGGAATCGCCGGAGGTAGCCATCATTACATGAATGACTATGCTCTAGTTTGAGAAAATGATAGTCTTCGTATTGGCGCCAAAATCTTCTCAGAAGAATCCCTGAAGACTCCTTGAAGATTCTTTCTTCAACTGAACTGGACCCCTGGGCCCCACAAAAAAAAAAAAAAAAAAAGGACCCCTTACCAAAGATTTCCTCCGGAATCGCCGGAGGTTGCCATCATTGCATGAATGACTATGCTCTAGTTTGAGAAAATGATAGTCTTCGTATTGGCTCCAAAATCTTCACCGAAGAATCCCTGAAGACTCTTTGAAGATTCTTTCTTCAGCTAAATTGGACCCCTGGGCCCTACAAAAAAAACAAAAAAGGACCCCTTACCAAAGATTTACTCCGGAATCGCCGGAGGTGGCCATCATTAAATGAATGACTATGCTCTAGTTTTAGAAAATGATAGTCTTCATATTGGCTCCAAAATCCTCACCCAAGATTCCCTGAAAACTCCTTGAAGACTCTTTCTTCAGCAGTATAAGAGGTGTCATTTTTCAATTTCAAGGGTAATTTCTACCATTTATATAGCTGGTAGCCTTTATGACTATACTCTAGTTTGAGAAAATGATAGTCTTCGTATTGGTGCCAAAATCTTCAACGAAGAATCCCTGAAGACTCCTTGAAGATTCTTTCTTCAGCTGAACTGGACCCCTGGGCCCCACGAAAAAAAAAAAAAGGACCCCTTACCAAAGATTTCCTCCGGAATCGCAGGAGGTGGCCATCATTACATGAATGACTATGATCTAGTTTGAGAAAATGATAGACTTCGTATTGGCGCCAAAATCTTCACCGAAGAATCCCTGAAGACTCCTTGAAGATTCTTTCTTCAGCTAAATTGGACCCCTGGGCCCTACAAAAAAAAAACAAAAAAGGACCCCTTACCAAAGATTTCCTCCGAAATCGCCGGAGGTGGCCATCATTACATGAATGACTATGCTCTAGTTTTAGAAAATGATAGTCTTCATATTGGCTCCAGAATCCTCACCCAAGGTTCCCTGAAGACTCCTTGAAGACTCTTTCTTCAGCAGTATAACAGGTGTCATTTTTCAATTTCTAGGGTAATTTCTACCATTTATATAGCTGGTAGCCTTTATGACTATACTCTAGTTTGAGAAAATGATAGTCTTAGTATTGGCGCCAAAATCTTCACCGAAGAATCCCTGAAGACTCCTTGAAAATTCTTTCTTCAGCTGAATTGGACCCCTGGGCCCCACAAAAAAAAAAAAAAAAAAAAAAAAAGACCCCTTACCAAAGATTTCCTCCGGAATCGTCGGAGGTGGCCATCATTACATGAATGACTATGCTCTAGTTTGAGAAAATAATAGTCTTCGTATTGGTGCCAAAATCTTCACCAAAGAATCCCCGAAGACTCCTTGAAGATTCTTTCTTCAGCTGAACTGGACCCCTGGGCCCCACAAAAAAAAAAAAAAAAAAAGGACCCCTTACCAAAGATTTCCTCCGGAATTGCCGGAGGTGGCCATCATTACATGAATGACTATGGTCTAGTTTGACAAAATGATAGTCTTCGTATTGGCTTCTAAATATTCACCGAAGAATCCCTGAAGACTCCTTGAAGATTCTTTCTTCAGCTGAATTGGACCCCTGGGCCCCACAAAAAAAACAAAAAAGGACCCCTTAGCAAAGATTTCCTCCGGAATCGCCGGACGTGGCCATCATTACATGAATGACTATACTCTAGTTTGAGAAAATGATAGTCTTCGTATTGGCGCCAAAATCTTCACCGAAGAATCCCTGAAGACTCCTTGAAGATTCTTTCTTCAGCTGAATTGGACCCCTGGGCCCCACAAAAAAAAAAAAAACAAAAAAGGACCCCTTACCAAAGATTTCCTCCAGAATTGCAGGAGGTAGCCATCATTACATGAATGACTATGCTCTAGTTTGAGAAAATGATAGTCTTCGTATTGGTGCCAAAATCTTCACTGAAGAATCCCTGAAGACTCCTTGAAGATTCTTTCTTCAGCTGAACTGGACCCCTGAGCCCCACAAAAAAAAAAAAAAAAAAAAGGACCCCTTACCAAAGATTTCCTCCGGAATCGCCGGAGGTGGCCATCATTACATGAATGACTATGCTCTAGTTTGAGAAAATGATAGTCTTCGTATTGGCTCCAAAATCTTCACCGAAGAATCCCTGAAGACTCTTTGAAGATTCTTTCTTCAGCTGAATTGGACCCCTGGGCCCCACAAAAAAAAAAAAACAAAAAAGGACCCCTTACCAAACATTTCCTCCGGAATCGCCGGAGGTGGACATCATTACATGAATGACTATGCTCTAGTTTGAGAAAATGATAGTCTTCGTATTGGCTCCAAAATCTTCACCGAAGGATCCCTGAAGACTCTTTGAAGATTCTTTCTTCAGCTGAATTGGACCCCTGGGCCCCCCCAAAAAAAAACAAAAAAGGACCCCTTACCAAAGGTTTCCTCCGGAATCGCCGGAGGTGGCCATCATTACATGAATAACTATGCTCTAGTTTGAGAAAATGATAGTCTTCGTATTGGTGCCAAAATCTTCAACGAAGAATCCCTGAAGACTCCTTGAAGATTCTTTCTTCAGCTGAACTGGACCCCTGGGCCCCACGAAAAAAAAAAAAAGGACCCCTTACCAAAGATTTCCTCCGGAATCGCAGGAGGTGGCCATCATTACATGAATGACTATGATCTAGTTTGAGAAAATGATAGACTTCGTATTGGCGCCAAAATCTTCACCGAAGAATCCCTGAAGACTCCTTGAAGATTCTTTCTTCAGCTAAATTGAACCCCTGGGCCCCACAAAAAAAAAAAGACCCCTTACCAAAGATTTCTTCCGGAATCGCCGGAGGTGGCCATTATTACATGAATGACTAAGCTCTAGTTTGAGAAAATGATAGTCTTCGTATTGGAGCCAAAATCTTCACCGAAGAATCCCTGAAGAATCCTTGAAGATTCTTTCTTCAGATGAATTGGACCCCTGGGCCCCACAAACAAAAACAAAAAAGGACCCCTTACCAAAGATTTCCTCCGGAATCGCCGGAGGTGGCCATCATTACATGAATGACTATGCTCTAGTTTGAGAAAATGATAGTCTTCGTATTGGCTCCAAAATCTTCACCGAAGAATCCCTGAATACTCCTTGAAGATTCTTTCTTCAGCTGAACTGGACCCCTGGGCCCCACAAAAAAAAAAAAAAAAAAATGACCCCTTACCAAAGATTTCCTCCGGAATCGCCGGACGTGGCCATCATTACATGAATGACTATGCTCTAGTTTGAGAAAATGATAGTCTTCGTATTGGCTCCAAAATCTTCACCGAAGAATCCCTGAAGACTCCTTGAAGATTCTTTCTTCAGCTGAATTGGACGCCTGGACCCCCCCAAAAAAAACAAAAAAGGACCCCTTACCAAATATTTCCTCCCGAATCGCCGGAGGTGGCCATCATTACATGAATGACTATGCTCTATTTTGAGAAAATGATAGTCTTCGTATTGGCGCAAAATCTTCACCGAAGAATCCCTGAAGACTCCTTGAAGATTCTTTCTTCAGCTGAACTGGACCCCTGGGCCCCACAAAAAAAAAAAAACACAAAAAAGGACCCCTTACCAAAGATTTCCTCCGGAATCGCCGGAGGTGGCCATCATTACATGAATGACTATGCTCTAGTTTGAGAAAATGATAGTCTTCGTATTGGCTCCAAAATCTTCACCGAAGAATCCCTGAAGACTTTTTGAAGATTCTTTCTTCAGCTGAATTGGACCCCTGGGCCCCACAAAAAAAAAAAAAAGTACCCCTTACCAAAGATTTCCTCCGGAATCGCCGGAGGTGGCCATCATTACATGAATGACTATGCTCTAGTTTTAGAAAATGATAGTCTTCATATTGGCTCCAGAATCCTCACCCAAGATTCCCTGAAGACTCCTTGAAGACTCTTTCTTCAGCAGTATAACAGGTGTCATTTTTCAATTTCAAGGGTAATTTCTACCATTTATATAGTTGGTACCCTTTATGACTATGCTCTAGTTTGAGAAAATGATAGTCTTAGTAATGGCGCCAAAATCTTCACCGAAGAATCCCTGAAGACTTCTTGAAGATTCTTTCTTCAGCTGAATTGGACCCCTGGGCCCCACAAAAAAAAAAAAAAAAGGACCCCTTACCAAAGATTTCCTCCGGAATCGCCGGAGGTGGCCATCATTATATGAATGACTATGCTCTAGTTTGAGAAAATGATAGTCTTCGTATTTGCTCCAAAATCTTCACCGAAGAATCCCTGAAGACTCCTTGAAGATTCTTTCTTCAGCTGAACTGGACCCCTGGGCCCCACAAAAAAAACAAAAGAAAAAAAGACCCCTTACCAAAGATTTCCTCTGGAATCGCCGGAGGTGGCCATCATTACATGAATGACTATGCTCTAGTTTGAGAAAATGATAGTCTTCGTATTGGCGCCAAAATATTCACCGAAGAATCCCTGAAGACTCCTTGAATATTCTTTCTTCAGCTGAATTGGACTCCTGGGCCCCACAAAAAAAACAAAAAACTACCCCTTACCAAAGATTTCCTCCGGAATCGCCGGAGGTAGCCATCATTACATGAATGACTATGCTCTAGTTTGAGAAAATGATAGTCTTCGTATTGGCGCCAAAATCTTCACAGAAGAATCCCTGAAGACTCCTTGAAGATTCTTTCTTCAGCTGAACTGGACCCCTGGGCCCCACAAAAAAAAAAAAAAAAAAGGACCCCTTACCAAAGATTTCCTCCGGAATCGCCGGAGGTTGCCATCATTGCATGAATGACTATGCTCTAGTTTGAGAAAATGATAGTCTTCGTATTGGCTCCAAAATCTTTACCGAAGAATCCCTGAAGACTCTTTGAAGATTCTTTCTTCAGCTAAATTGGACCCCTGGGCCCCACAAAAAAAACAAAAAAGGACCCCTTACCAAAGATTTCCTCCGGAATCGCCGGAGGTGGCCATCATTAAATGAATGACTATGCTCTAGTTTTAGAAAATGATAGTCTTCATATTGGCTCCAAAATCGTCACCCAAGATTCCCTGAAAACTCCTTGAAGACTCTTTCTTCAGCAGTATAACAGGTGTCATTTTTCAATTTCAAGGGTAATTTCTACCATTTATATAGCTGGTAGCCTTTATGACTATACTCTAGTTTGAGAAAATGATAGTCTTCGTTTTGGTGCCAAAATCTTCAACGAAGAATCCCTGAAGACTCCTTGAAGATTCTTTCTTCAGCTGAACTGGACCCCTGGGCCCCACGAAAAAAAAAAAGGACCCCTTACCAAAGATTTCCTCCGGAATCGCAGGAGGTGGCCATCATTACATGAATGACTATGATCTAGTTTGAGAAAATGATAGACTTCGTATTGGCGCCAAAATCTTCACCGAAGAATCCCTGAAGACTCCTTGAAGATTCTTTCTTCAGCTAAATTGAACCCCTGGGCCCCACAAAAAAAAAAAGACCCCTTACCAAAGATTTCCTCCGGAATCGCCGGAGGTGGCCATTATTACATGAATGACTAAGCTCTAGTTTGAGAAAATGATAGTCTTCGTATTGGAGCCAAAATCTTCACCGAAGAATCCCTGAAGAATCCTTGAAGATTCTTTCTTCAGATGAATTGGACCCCTGGGCCCCACAAACAAAAACAAAAAAGGACCCCTTACAAAAGATTTCCTCCGGAATCGCCGGAGGTGGCCATCATTACATGAATGACTATGCTCTAGTTTGAGAAAATGATAGTCTTCGTATTGGCTCCAAAATCTTCACCGAAGAATCCCTGAATACTCCTTGAAGATTCTTTCTTCAGCTGAACTGGACCCCTTGGCCCCACAAAAAAAAAAAAAAAAGGACCCCTTACCAAAGATTTCCTCCGGAATCGCCGGAGGTGGCCATCATTACATGAATGACTATGCTCTAGTTTGAGAAAATGATAGTCTTCGTATTGGCTCCAAAATCTTCAACGAAGAATCCCTGAAGACTCCTTGAAGATTCTTTCTTCAGCTGAATTGGACCCCTGGGCCCCCCCCAAAAAAAACAAAAAAGGAACCCTTACCAAATATTTCCTCCCGAATCGCCGGAGGTGGCCATCATTACATGAATGACTATGCTCTAGTTTGAGAAAATGATAGTCTTCGTATTGGCGCAAAATCTTCACCGAAGAATCCCTGAAGACTCCTTGAAGATTCTTTCTTCAGCTGAATTGGACCCCTGGGCCCCACAAAAAAAAAAAAAAACACAAAAAAGGACCCCTTACCAAAGATTTCCTCCGGAATCGCCGGAGGTGGCCATCATTACATGAATGACTATGCTCTAGTTTGAGAAAATGATAGTCTTCGTATTGGCTCCAAAATCTTCACCGAAGAATCCCTGAAGACTTTTTGAAGATTCTTTCTTCAGCTGAATTGGACCCCTGGGCCCCACAAAAAAAAAACAAAAAAGTACCCCTTACCAAAGATTTCCTCCGGAATCGCCGGAGGTGGCCACCATTACATGAATGACTATGCTCTAGTTTGAGAAAATGATAGTCTTCGTATTGGCGCCAAAATCTTCACCGAGGAATCCCTGAAGACTCCTTGAAGATTCTTTCTTCAGCTGAACTGGACCTCTGGGCCCCACAAAAAAAAAAAAAATAAATAAAGGACCCCTTACCAAAGATTTCCTCCGGAATCGCCGGAGGTGGCCATCATTACATGAATGACTATGCTCTAGTTTGAGAAAATGATAGTCTTCGTGTTGGCGCAAAATCTTCACCGAAGAATCCCTGAAGACTCCTTGAAGATTCTTTCTTCAGCTGAACTGGACCCCTGGGCCCCACAAAAAAAAAAAAAAAAAAAGGACCCCTTACCAAAGATTTCCTCCGGAATCGCCGGAGGTGGCCATCATTAAATGAATGACTATGCTCTAGTTTTAGAAAATGATAGTCTTCATATTGGCTCCAGAATCCTCACCCAAGATTCCCTGAAGACTCCTTGAAGACTCTTTCTTCAGCAGTATAACAGGTGTCATTTTTCAATTTCAAGGGTAATTTCTACCATTTATATAGCTGGTAGCCTTTATGACTATCCTCTAGTTGGAGAAAATGATAGTCTTAGTAATGGCGCCAAAATCTTCACCGAAGAATCCCTGAAGACTTCTTGAAGATTCTTTCTTCAGCTGAATTGGACCCCTGGGCCCCACAAAAAAAAAAAAAAAAAAGGACCCCTTACCAAAGATTTCCTCCGGAATCGCCGGAGGTGGCCATCATTACATGAATGACTATGCTCTAGTTTGAGAAAATGATAGTCTTCGTATTTGCTCCAAAATCTTCACCGAAGAATCCCTGAAGACTCCTTGAAGATTCTTTCTTCAGCTGAACTGGACCCCTGGGCCCCACAAAAAAAACAAAAGAAAAAAGGACCCCTTACCAAAGATTTCCTCTGGAATCGCCGGAGGTGGCCATCATTACATGAATGACTATGCTCTAGTTTGAGAAAATGATAGTCTTCGTATTGGCGCCAAAATATTCACCGAAGAATCCCTGAAGACTCCTTGAATATTCTTTCTTCAGCTGAATTGGACTCCTGGGCCCCACAAAAAAAACAAAAAACTACCCCTTACCAAAGATTTCCTCCGGAATCGCCGGAGGTAGCCATCATTACATGAATGACTATGCTCTAGTTTGAGAAAATGATAGTCTTCGTATTGGCGCCAAAATCTTCACAGAAGAATCCCTGAAGACTCCTTGAAGATTCTTTCTTCAGCTGAACTGGACCCCTGGGCCCCACAAAAAAAAAAAAAAAAAAAGGACCCCTTAACAAAGATTTCCTCCGGAATCGCCGGAGGTTGCCATCATTGCATGAATGACTATGCTCAAGTTTGAGAAAATGATAGTCTTCGTATTGGCTCCAAAATATTCACCGAAGAATCCCTGAAGACTCCTTGAAGATTCTTTCTTCAGCTGAATTGGACCCCTGGGCCCCACAAAAAAAAAAACAAAAAAGGACCCCTTGCCAAGGATTTCCTCCGGAATCGCCGGAGGTGGCCACCATTACATGAATGACTATGCTCTAGTTTGAGAAAACGATAGTCTTCGTATTGGCGCCAAAATCTTCACCAAAGAATTCCTGAAGACTCCTTGAAGATTCTTTCTTCAGCTGAACTGGACCCCTGGGCCCCACGAAAAAAAAAGGACCCCCTACCAAAGATTTCCTCCGGAATCGCCGGAGGTGGCCATCATTACATGAATGACTATGCTCTAGTTTGAGAAAATGATAGTCTTCGTATTGGCGCCAAAATCTTCACCGAAGAATACCTGAAGACTCCTTGAAGATTCTTTCTTCAGCTGAATTGGACCCCTGGGCACCACAAAAAAAAAACAAAAAAGGACCCCTTACCAAAGATTTCCTCCGGAATCGCTGGAGGTGGCCATCATTACATGAATGACTATGCTCTAGTTTGAGAAAATGATAATCTTCGTATTGGTGCCAAAATCTTCACCGAAGAATCCCTGAAGACTCCTTGAAGATTCTTTCTTCAGCTGAACTGGACCCCTGGGCCCCCCCCCCAAAAAAAAGGACCCCTTACCAAAGATTTCCTCCGGAATTGCCGGAGGTGGCCATCATTACATGAATGACTATGCTCTAGTTTGAGAAAATGATAGTCTTCGTATTGGCTCCAAAATCTTCACCGAAGAATCCCTGAAGACTCTTTGAAGATTCTTTCTTCAGCTAAATTGGACCCCTGGGCCCCCCCCCCCCAAAAAAAAGGACCCCTTACCAAAGATTTCCTCCGGAATCGCCGGAGGTGGCCATCATTACATGAATGACTATGCTCTACTTTGAGAAAATGATAGTCTTCATATTGGCTCCAAAATCCTCACCCAAGATTCCCTGAAGACTCCTTGAAGACTCTTTCTTCAGCAGTATAAGAGGTGTCATTTTTCAATTTCAAGGGTAATTTCTACCATTTATATAGCTGGTAGCCTTTATGACTATACTCTAGTTTGAGAAAATGATAGTCTTAATATTGGCGCCAAAATCTTCACCGAAGAATCCCTGAAGACTCCTTGAAGATTCTTTCTTCAGCTGAATTAGACCCCTGGGCCCCACAAAAAAAAAACAAAAAATGACCCCTTACCAAAGATTTCCTCCGGAATCGTCGGAGGTGACCATCATTACATGAATGACTATGCTCTAGTTTGAGAAAAAAATAGTCTTCGTATTGGTGCCAAATCTTCACCAAAGAATCCCTGAAGACTCCTTGAAGATTGTTTCTTCAGCTGAACTGGACCCCTGGGCCCCACAAAAAAAAAAAAAACAAAAAAGGACCCCTTACCAAAGATTTACTCCGGAATCGCCGGAGGTGGCCATCATTACATGAATGACTATACTCTAGTTTGAGAAAATGATAGTCTTCGTATTAGCTTCTAAATATTCACCGAAGAATCCCTGAAGACTCCTTGAAGATTGTTTCTTCAGCTGAATTGGACCCCTGGGCCCCACAAAAAAAAAAACAAAAAAGGACCCCTTAGCAAAGATTTCCTCCGGAATCGCCGGAGGTGGCCATCATTACATGAATGACTATGCTCTAGTTTGAGAAAATGATAGTCTTCGTATTGGCGCCAAAATCTTCACCGAAGAATCCCTGAAGACTCCTTGAAGATTCTTTCTTCAGCTGAATTGGACCCCTGGGCCCCACAAAAAAAAAAAAACAAAAAAGGACCCCTTACCAAAGATTTCCTCTGGAATTGCAGGAGGTAGCCATCATTACATGAATGACTATGCTCTAGTTTGAGAAAATGATAGTCTTCGTATTGGCTCCAAAATCTTCACCGAAGAATCCCTGAAGACTCTTTGAAGATTCTTTCTTCAGCTGAATTGGACCCCTGGGCCCCACAAAAAAAAAAAAAAAAATGACCCCTTACCAAAGATTTCCTCCGGAATCGCCGGAGGTGGCCATCATTACATGAATGACTATGCTCTAGTTTGAGAAAATGATAGTCTTCGTATTGGCTCTAAAATCTTCACCGAAGAATCCCTGAAGACTCTTTGAAGATTCTTTCTTCAGCTGAATTGGACCCCTGGGCCCCACAAAAAAAAACAAAAAAGGAACCCTTACCAAACATTTCCTCCGGAATCGCCGGAGGTGGCCATCATTACATGAATTACTATGCTCTAGTTTGAGAAAATTATAGACTTCGTATTGGTGCCAAAATCTTCAGAGAAGAATCCCTGAAGACTCCTTGAAGATTCTTTCTTCAGCTGAACTGGACCCCTGGGCCCCACGAAAAAAAAAAAAGGACCCCTTACCAAAGATTTCCTCCGGAATCGCTGGAGGTGGCCATCATTACATGAATGACTATGCTCTAGTTTGAGAAAATGATAGACTTCGTATTGGCGCCAAAATCTTCACCGAAGAATCCCTCAAGACTCCTTGAAGATTCTTTATTCAGCTGAATTGAACCCCTGGGCCCCACAAAAAAAACAAAAAAAGACCCCTTACCAAAGATTTCCTCCGGAATCGCCGGAGGTGGCCATTATTACATGAATGACTAAGCTCTAGTTTGAGAAAATGATAGTCTTCGTATTGGCGCCAAAATCTTCACCGAAGAATCCCTGAAGAATCCTTGAAGATTCTTTCTTCAGATGAATTGGACCCCTGGGCCCCACAAAAAAAAAAAACAAAAAAGGACCCCTTACCAAAGATTTCCTCCGGAATCGCCGGAGGTGGCCATCATTACATATATGACTATGCTCTAGTTTAAGAAAATGATAGTCTTCGTATTGGCGCCAAAATCTTCACCGAAGAATCCCTGAATACTCCTTGAAGATTCTTTCTTCAGCTGAACTGGACCCCTGGGCCCCACAAAAAAAAAAAAAAAAAAAAAGGACCCCTTACCAAAGATTTCCTCAGGAATCGCCAGAGGTGGCCATCATTATATGAATGACTATGCTCTAGTTTGAGAAAATGATAGTCTTTGTATTGGCTCCAAAATCTTCACCGAAGAATCCCTGAAGACTCCTTGAAGATTCTTTCTTCAGCTGAATTGGACCCCTGGGCCCCCCCCCCCCAAAAAAAAGGACCCCTTACCAAAGATTTCCTCCGGAATCGCCGGAGGTGGCCATCATTACATGAATGACTATGCTCTAGTTTGAGAAAATGATAGTCTTCGTATTGGCTCCAAAATCTTCACTGAAGAATCCCTGAAGACTCTTTGAAGATTCTTTCTTCAGCTGAATTGGACCCCTGGGCCCCACAAAAAAAAAAAACAAACAAAAAAGGACCCCTTACCAAAGATTTCCTCCGGAATCGCAGGAGGTGGCCATCATTACATGAATGACTATGCTCTAGTTTTAGAAAATGATAGTCTTCATATTGGCTCCAAAATCCTCACCCAAGATTCCCTGAAGACTCCTTGAAGACTCTTTCTTCAGCAGTATAAGAGGTGTCATTTTTCAATTTCAAGGGTAATTTCTACCATTTATATAGCTGGTAGCCTTTATGACTATGCTCTAGTTTGAGAAAATGATAGTCTTAGTATTGGCCCCAAAATCTTCACCGAAGAATCCCTGAAGACTCCTTGAAGATTCTTTCTTCAGCTGAATTGGACCCCTGGGCCCCACAAAAAAAAAAAAGGACCCCTTAACAAAGATTTCCTCCGGGATCGCCAGAGGTGGCCATCATTACGTGAATGACTATGCTCTAGTTTGAGAAAATGATAGTCTTCGTATTGACGCCAAAATCTTCACCGAAGAATCCCTGAAGTCTCCTTGAAGATTCTTTCTTCAGCTGAACTGGACCCTAGGGCCCCACAAAAAAAAAAACAAAAAAGGACCCCCTACCAAAGCTTTCTTCCGGAATCACCGGAGGTGGCCATCATTACATGAATGACTATGCTCTAGTTTGAGAAAATGATATCTTCGTATTGGCTCCAAAATATTCACCGAAGAATCCCTGAAGACTCCTTGAAGATTCTTTCTTCAGATGAATTGGACCCCTGGGCCACACAAAAAAAAACAAAAAAGGACCCCTTACCAAAGATTTCCTCCGGAATCGCCGGAGGTAGATATCACTACATGAATGACTATGCTCTAGTTTGAGAAAATGATAGTCTTCGTATTGGCGCCAAAATCTTCACCGAAGAATCCCTGAATACGCCTTGAAGATTCTTTATTCAGCTGAACTGGACCCCTGGGCCCCACAAAAAAAAAAAAAAGGACCCCTTACCAAAGATTTCCTCCGGAATCGCCGGAGGTGGCCATCATTACAAGAATGACTATGCTCTAGTTTGAGAAAATGATAGTCTTCGTATTGGCTCCAAAATCTTCACCGAAGGATCCCTGAAAACTCTTTGAAGATTCTTTATTCAGCTGAATTGGATCCCTGGGCCCCACAAAAAAAAAAAAAGGACCCCTTACCAAAGATTTCCTCCGGAATCGCCGGAGGTGGCCATCATTACATGAATGACTATGCTCTAGTTTTAGAAAAACGATAGTCTTCATATTGGCTCTAAAATCCTCACCCAGGATTCCCTGAAGACTCCTTGAAGACTCTTTCTTCAGCAGTATAATAGGTGTCATTTTTCAATTTCAGGGGTAATTTCTACCATTTATATAGCTGGTAGCCTTTATGACTATGCTCTATTTTGAGAAAATGATAGTCTTAGTATTGGCACCAAAATCTTCACCGAAGAATCCCTGAAGACTCCTTGAGGATTCTTTCTTCAGCTGAATTGGACCCCTGGGCCCCACAAAAAAAAAAAAAAAAAAAAGGACCCCTTACCAAAGATTTCCTCCGGAATCGCGGGAGGTGGCCATCATTACATGAATGACTATGCTCTGGTTTGAGAAAATGATAGTCTTCGTATTGGCGCTAAAATCTTCACCAAAAAATCCCTGAAGACTCCTTGAAGATTCTTTCTTCAGCTGAACTGGACCCCAGGGCCCCACGTAAAAAAAAAAAAGTACCCCCTACCAAAGATTTCCTCTGGAATCGCCGGAGGTGGCCATCATTACATGAATGACTAAGCTCTAGTTTGAGAAAATGATAGTCTTCGTATTGGCGCCAAAATCTTCACCGAAGAATCCCTGAAGACTCCTTGAAGATTCTTTCTTCAGCTGAATTGGACCCCTGGGCCCCCCCCCCAAAAAAAAGGACCCCTTACCAAAGATTTCCTCCGGAATCGCCGGAGGTGGCCATCATTTCATGAATGACTATGCTCTAGTTTGAGAAAATGATAGTCTTCGTATTGGCGCCAAAATCTTCATCGAAGATTCCCTGAAGACTCCTTGAAGATTCTTTCTTCAGCTGAACTGGACCCCTGGGCCCCACAAAAAAAAAAAAAAAAAAGGACCCCTTACCAAAGATTTCCTCCAGAATCGCCGGAGGTGGCCATCATTACATGAATGACTATGCTCTAGTTTGAGAAAATGATAGTCTTCGTATTGGCTCCAAAATCTTCACCGAAGAATCCCTGAAGACTCCTTGAAGATTCTTTCTTCAGCTGAATTGGACCCGTGGGCCCCCCCAAAAAAAAAAAAAAAAAAAAGGACCCCTTACAAAAGATTTCCTCCGGAATCGCCGGAGGTGGCCATCATTACATGAATGACTATGCTCTAGTTTGAGAAAATGATAGTCTTCATGTTGGCGCAAAATCTTCACCGAAGAATCCCTCAAGACTCCTTGAAGATTCTTTCTTCAGCTGAACTGGACCCCTGGGCCCCACAAAAAAAAAAAAAAAAAAAAAGGACCCCTTACCAAAGATTTCCTCCGGAATCGCCGGAGTTGGCCATCATTACATGAATGACTATGCTCTAGTTTGAGAAAATGATAGTCTTCGTATTGGCTCCAAAATCTTCACCGAAGAATCCCTGAAGACTCTTTGAAGATTCTTTCTTCAGCTGAATTGGAACCCTGGTCCCCACAAAAAAAAAAAAATACCCCTTACCAAAGATTTCCTCCGGAATCGCCGGAGGTGGCCATCATTACATGAATGACTATGCTCTAGTTTTAGAAAATGATAGTCTTCATATTGGCTCCAAAATCCTCACCCAAGATTCCCTGAAGACTCCTTGAAGACTCTTTCTTCAGCAATATAACAGGTGTCATTTTTCAATTTGAAGGGTAATTTCTACCATTTATATAGCTGGAAGCCTTTATGACTATGCTCTAGTTTGAGAAAATGATAGTCTTAGTATTGGAGCCAAAATCTTCACCCAAGAATCCCTGAAGACTCCTTGAAGATTCTTTCTTCAGCTGAATTGGACCCCTGGGCCCCACAAAAAAAAAAAAAAAAAGGACCCCCTACCAAAGATTTCCTCCGGAATCGCCGGAGGTGGCCATCATTACATGAATGACTATGCTCTAGTTTGAGAAAATGATAGTCTTCGTATTGGCGCCAAAATCTTCACCAAAAAATCCCTGAAGACTCCTTGAAAATTCTTTCTTCAGCTGAACTGGACCCCTGGGCCCCACAAAAAAAAAACAAAAAAGGACCCCTTACCAAAGATTTCCTCCGGAATCGCCGGAGGTGGCCATCATTACATGAATGACTATGCTCTAGTTTGAGAAAATGATAGTCTTCGTATTGGCTCCAAAATCTTCACCGAAGAATCCCTGAAGACTCCTTGAAGATTCTTTCTTCAGCTGAATTGGACCAATGGGCCCCACAAAAAAAAAAACAAAAAAGGACCCCTTACCAAAGATTTCCTCCGGAATCGCCGGAGGTGGCCATCATTACATGAATGACTACGCTCTAGTTTGAGAAAATGCTAGTCTTCGTATTGGCGCAAAATCTTCACCGAAGAATCCCTGAAGACTCCTTGAAGATTCTTTTTTCAGCTGAACTGTACCCCTGGGCCGAACGAAAAAAAAAAACAAAAAAGGACCCCTTACCAAAGATTTCCTCTGGAATCGCCGGAGGTGGCCATCATTACATGAATGACTATGCTCTACTTTGAGAGAATAATAGTCTTCGTATTGGCTCCAAAATCTTCACCGAAGAATCCCTGAAGACTCTTTGAAGATTCTTTCTTCGGCTGAATTGGACCCCTGGGCCCCACAAAAAAAAAAAAAAACAAAAAAGGACCCCTTACCAAAGATTTCCTCCGGAATCGCTGGAGGTGGCCATCATTACATGAATGACTATGCTCTAGTTTTAGAAAATGATAGTCTTCATATTGGCTCCAAAATCCTCACCCAAGATTCCCTGAAGACTCCTTGAAGACTCTTTCTTCAGCAGTATAACAGGTGTCATTTTTAAATTTCAAGGGTAAATTCTACCATTTATATAGCTGGTAGCCTTTATGACTATGCTCTAGTTTGAGAAAATGATAGTCTTAGTATTGGCGCCAAAATCTTCACCGAAGAATCCCTGAAGACTCCTTGAAGATTCTTTCTTCAGGTGAATTGGATCCCTGGGCTCTACAAAAAAAAAAAAAAAACCCTACCAAAGATTTCCTCCGGAATCGCCGGAGGTGGTCATCATTACATGAATGACTAAGCTCTAATTTTAGAAAATTATAGTCTTCGTATTGGCACCAAAATCTTCACCGAAGAATCCCTGAAGACTCCTTGAAGATTCTTTCTTCAGCTGAACTGGACCCCTGGGCCGAAAAAAAAAAAAAAAATGACCCCCTACCAAAGATTTCCTCCGGAATCGCCGGAGGTGGCCATCATTACATGAATGACTATGCTCTAGTTTGAGAAAATGATAGTCTTCGTATTGGCTCCAAAATCTTCACCGAAGAATCCCTGAAGACTCTTTGAAGATTCTTTCTTCAGCTGAATTGGACCCCTGGGCCACACAAAAAAAAAACAAAAAAGGACCCCTTACCAAACATTTCCTCCGGAATCCCCGGAGGTGGCCATCATTACATGAATGACTATGCTCTAGTTTTAGAAAATGATAGTCTTCGTATTGGCTCCAAAATCATCACCCAAGATTCCCTGAAGACTCCTTGAAGACTCTTTCTTCAGCAGTATAACAGGTGTCATTTTTTAATTTCAAGGGTAATTTCTACCATTTATATAGCTGGTAGCCTTTATGACTATGCTCTAGTTCGAGAAAATGATAGTCTTAGTATTGGCGCCAAAATCTTCACCGAAGAATCCCTGAAGACTCCTTGAAGATTCTTTCTTCAGCTGAATTGGACCCCTGGGCCCCACAAAAAAAAAAAAAGACCCCTTACCAAAGATTTCCTCCGGAATCGCCGGAGGTGGCCATCATTACATGAATGACTATGCTCTAGTTTGAGAAGATGATAGTCTTCGTATTGGCGCCAAAATCTTCACCGAAGAATCCCTAAAGACTCCTTGAAGATTCTTTCTTCAGCTGAACTGGACCCCTGGGCCCCACAAAAAAAAAAAAAAAAAAAGGACCCCTTACCAAAGATTTCCTCCGGAATCGCCGGAGGTGGCTATCATTACATGAATGACTATGCTGTAGTTTGAGAAAATGATAGTCTTCGTATTGGGTCAAAAATCTTCACCGAAGAATCCCTGAAGACTCTTTGAAGATTCTTTCTTCAGCTGAATTGGACCCCTGGGCCTCACAAAAAAAAAAAAAAAAAAAAAGGACCCCTTACCAAAAATTTCCTCCGGAATCGCCGGAGGTGGCCATCATTACATGAATGACTGTGCTCTAGTTTTAGAAAATGATAGTCTTCATATTGGCTGCAAAATCCTCACACAAGATTCCCTAAAGACTCCTTGAAGACTCTTTCTTCAGTAGTATAACAGGTGTCATTTTTCAATTTCAAGGGTAATTTCTATCATTTATATAGCTGGTAGCCTTTATGACTATGCTCTATTTTGAGAAAATTATAGTCTTCGTATTGGCTCCAAAATATTCACCGAAGAATCCCTGAAGACTCCTTGAAGATTCTTTCTTCAGCTGAATTGGACCACTGGGCCCCACAAAAAAAAAAAAAAACAAAATAGGACCCCTTACCAAAGATTTCCTCCGGAATCGCCGGAGGTGGCCATCATTACATGAATGACTATGCTCTAGTTTTAGAAAATGATAGTCTTCATATTGGCTCCAAAATCATCACCCAAGATTCCCTGAAGACTCCTTGAAGACTCTTTCTTCAGCAGTATAACAGGTGTCATTTTTCAATTTCAAGGGTAATTTCTACCATTTATATAGTTGGTAGCTTTTATGACTATGCTCTAGTTTGAGAAAATGATAGTCTTAGTATTGGCACCAAAATCTTTTATCGAAGAATCCCTGAAGACTCCTTGAAGATTCTTTCTTCAGCTGAATTGGACTCCTGGGCCCAAAAAAAAAAAAAAAAAGGACCCCTTACCAAAGATTTCCTCCGGTATCGCCGGAGTTGGCCATCATGACATGAATGACTATGCTCTAGTTTGAGAAAATGATAGTCTTCGTATTGGCTCCAAAATCTTCACCGAAGAATCCCTGAAGACTCCTTGAAGATTCTTCCTTCAGCTGAATTGGAACCCTGGGCCACACAAAAAAAAAAACTAAAAAGGACCCCTTACCAAATATTTCCTCCGGAATCACCGGAGGTGGCCATCATTACATGAATGACTATGCTCTAGTTTGAGAAAATGATAGTCTTCGTATTGGCGCCAAAATCTTCACCGAAGAATCCCTGAAGACTCCTTGAAGATTCTTTCTTCAGCTGAATTGGACTCCTGGGCCCCACAAAAAAAAAAAGGACCCCTTACCAAAGATTTCCTCCAGAATCGCCGGAGGTGGCCATCATTACATGAATGGCTATGCTCTAGTTTGAGAAAGTGATAGTCTTCGTATTGGCGCCAAAATCTTCACCGAAGAATCCCTGAAGACTCCTTGAAGATTCTTTCTTCAGCTGAACTGGACCCCTGGGCCCCTCAAAAAAAAAACAAAAAAACAAAAGAGGACCCCTTACCAAAGATTTCATCCGGAATCACCGGAGGTGGCCATCATTACATGAATGACTATGCTCTAGTTTGAGAAAATGATAGTCTTCGTATTGGCTCCAAAATCTTCACCGAAGAATCCCTGAAGGCTCCTTGAGGATTCTTTCTTCAGCTGAATTGGACCCCTGGGCCCCACAAAAAAAACAAAAAAGGACACCTTACCAAAGATTTCCTCCGGAATCGCCGGAGGTAGCCATCATTACATGAATGACTATGCTCTAGTTTGAGAAAATGATAGTCTTCGTATTGGCTCCAAAATATTCACCGAAGAATCCCTGAAGACTCTTTAAAGATTCTTTCTTCAGCTGAATTGGACCCCTGGGCCCCACAAAAAAAAACAAAAAAGGACCCCTTTCCAGAGATTTCCTCCGGAATCGCCGGAGGTGGCCATCATTACATGAATGACTATGCTCTAGTTTTAGAAAATGATAGTCCTCATATTGGCTCCAAAATCCTCACCCAAGATTCCCTGAAGACTCCTTGAAGACTCTTTCTTCAGCAGTATAACAGGTGTCATTTTTCAATTTCAAGGGTAATTTCTACCATTTATATAGCTGGTAGCCTTTATGACTATGCTCTAGTTTGAGAAAATGATAGTCTTAGTATTGGCGCCAAAATCTTCACCGAAGAATCCCTGAAGACTCCTTGAAGATTCTTTCTTCAGCTGAATTGGACCCCTGGGCCCCACAAAAAAAAAAAAAGGACCCCTTACCAAAGATTTCCTCCGGGATCGCCAGAGGTGGCCATCATTACATGAATGACTATGCTCTAGTTTGAGAAAATGATAGTCTTCGTATTGACGCCAAATTCTTCACCGAAGAATCCCTGAAGACTCCTTGAAGATTCTTTCTTCAGCTGAACTGGACCCCTGGGCCCCACAAAAAAAAAAAAAAAAGGACCCCCTACCAAAGGTTTCTTCCGGAATCACCGGAGATGGCCATCATTACATGAATGACTATGCTCTAGTTTGAGAAAATGATAGTCTTCGTATTGGCTCCAAAATATTCACCGAAGAATCCCTGAAGACTCCTTGAAGATTCTTTCTTCAGCTGAATTGAACCCCTGGGCCACACAAAAAAAAACAAAAAAGGACCCCTTACCAAAGATTTCCTCCGAAATCGCCGGAGGTAGCCATCATTACATGAATGACTATGCTCTAGTTTGAGAAAATGATAGTCTTCGTATTGGCGCCAAAATCTTCACCAAAAAATCCCTGAAGACTCCTTGAAGATTCTTTCTTCAGCTGAACTGGACCCCTGGGCCCCACAAAAAAAAAAAGGACCCCCTACCAAAGATTTCTTCCGGAATCGCCGGAGGTGGCCATCATTACATGAATGACTATGCTCTAGTTTGAGAAAATGATAGTCTTCGTATTGGCTCCAAAATCTTCACCGAAGAATCCCTGAAGGCTCCTTGAGGATTCTTTCTTCAGCTGAATTGGACCCCTGGGCCCCACAAAAAAAAACAAAAAAGGACACCTTACCAAAGATTTCCTCAGGAATCGCCGGAGGTAGCCATCATTACATGAATGACTATGCTCTAGTTTGAGAAAATGATAGTCTTCGTATTGGCTCCAAAATCTTCACCGAAGAATCCCTGAAGACTCTTTGAAGATTCTTTCTTCAGCTGATTTGGACCCCTGGGCCCCACAAAAAAAAACAAAAAAGGACCCCTTTCCAGAGATTTCCTCCGGAATCGCCGGAGGTGGCCATCATTACATGAATGACTATGCTCTAGTTTTAGAAAATGATAGTCCTCATATTGGCTCCAAAATCCTCACCCAAGATTCCCTGAAGACTCCTTGAAGACTCTTTCTTCAGCAGTATAACAGGTGTCATTTTTCAATTTCAAGGGTAATTTCTACCATTTATATAGCTGGTAGCCTTTATGACTATGCTCTAGTTTGAGAAAATGATAGTCTTAGAATTGGCGCCAAAATCTTCACCGAAGAATCCCTGAAGACTCCTTGAAGATTCTTTCTTCAGCTGAATTGGAACCCTGGGCCCCACAAAAAAAAAAAAAAGGTCCCCTTACCAAAGATTTCCTCCGGGATCGCCAGAGGTGGCCATCATTACATGAATGACTATGCTCGAGTTTGAGAAAATGATAGTCTTCGTATTGGCGCCAAAATCTTCACCGAAGAATCCCTGAAGACTCCTTGAAGATTCTTTCTTCAGCTGAACTGGACCCCTGGGCCCCACAAAAAAAAAAAAAAAAGGACCCCCTACCAAAGATTTCCTCCGGAATCGCCGGAGGTGGCCATCATTACAAGAATGACTATGCTCTAGTTTGAGAAAATGATAGTCTTCATATTGGCTACAAAATCTTCACCGAAGAATCCCTGAAGACTCCTTGAAGATTCTTTCTTCAGCTGAATTGGACCCCTGGGCCACACAAAAAAAAAAAACTAAAAAGGACCCCTTACCAAATATTTCCTCCGGATTCACCGGAGGTGGCCATCATTACATGAATGACTATGCTCTAGTTTGAGAAAATGATAGTCTTCGTATTGGCGACAAATCTTCACCGAAGAATCCCTGAAGACTCCTTGAAGATTCTTTCTTCAGCTGAATTGGACCCCTGGGCCACACAAAAAAAAAAAACTAAAAAGGACCCCTTACCAAATATTTCCTCCGGAATCACCGGAGGTGGCCATCATTACATGAATGACTATGCTCTAGTTTGAGAAAATGATAGTCTTCGTATTGGCGACAAATCTTCACCGAAGAATCCCTGAAGACTCCTTGAAGATTCTTTCTTCAGCTGAATTGGACCCCTGGGCCACACAAAAAAAAAAAAAAACTAAAAAGGACCCCTTACCAAATATTTCCTCCGGAATCACCGGAGGTGGCCATCATTACATGAATGACTATGCTCTAGTTTGAGAAAATTATAGTCTTCGTATTGGCGCCAAAATCTTCACCGAAGGATCCCTGAAGACTCCTTGAAGATTCTTTCTTCAGCTGAACTGGACCCCTGGGCCCCACAAAAAAAAAACAAAAAACAAAAGAGGACCCCTTACCAAAGATTTCATCCGGAATCACCGGAGGTGGCCATCATTACATGAATGACTATGCTCTAGTTTGAGAAAATGATAGTCTTCGTATTGGCTCCAAAATCTTCACCGAAGAATCCCTGAAGGCTCCTTGAGGATTCTTTCTTCAGCTGAATTGGACCCCTGGGCCCCACAAAAAAAACAAAAAAGGACCCCTTACCAAAGATTTCCTCCGGAATCGCCGGAGGTAGCCATCATTACATGAATGACTATGCTCTAGTTTGAGAAAATGATAGTCTTCGTATTGGCTCCAAAATCTTCACCGAAGAATCCCTGAAGACTCTTTGAAGATTCTTTCTTCAGCTGAATTGGACCCCTGGGCCCCACAAAAAAAAACAAAAAAGGACCCCTTTCCAGAGATTTCCTCCGGAATCGCCGGAGGTGGCCATCATTACATGAATGACTATGCTCTAGTTTTAGAAAATGATAGTCCTCATATTGGCTCCAAAATCCTCACCCAAGATTCCCTGAAGACTCCTTGAAGACTCTTTCTTCAGCAGTATAACAGGTGTCATTTTTCAATTTCAAGGGTAATTTCTACCATTTATATAGCTGGTAGCCTTTATGACTATGCTCTAGTTTGAGAAAATGATAGTCTTAGTATTGGCGCCAAAATCTTCACCGAAGAATCCCTGAAGACTCCTTGAAGATTCTTTCTTCAGCTGAATTGGACCCCTGGGCCCCACAAAAAAAAAAAAGGACCCCTTACCAAAGATTTCCTCCGGGATCGCCAGAGGTGGCCATCATTACATGAATGACTATGCTCTAGTTTGAGAAAATGATAGTCTTCGTATTGACGCCAAATTCTTCACCGAAGAATCCCTGAAGACTCCTTGAAGATTCTTTTTTCAGCTGAACTGGACCCCTGGGCCCCACAAAAAAAAAAAAAAAAAAGGACCCCCTACCAAAGGTTTCTTCCGGAATCACCGGAGATGGCCATCATTACATGAATGACTCTGCTCTAGTTTGAGAAAATGATATCTTCGTATTGGCTCCAAAATATTCACCGAAGAATCCCTGAAGACTCCTTGAAGATTCTTTCTTCAGCTGAATTGAACCCCTGGGCCACACAAAAAAAAAACAAAAAAGAACCCCTTACCAAAGATTTCCTCCGGAATCGCCGGAGGTAGCCATCATTACATGAATGACTATGCTCTAGTTTGAGAAAATGATAGTCTTCGTATTGGAGCCAAAATCTTCACCGAAGAATCCCTGAAGACTCCTTGAAGATTCTTTATTCAGCTGAACTGGACCCCTGGGCCCCAAAAAAAAAAAAAAAAAAAAAGGACCCCTTACCAAAGATTTCCTCCGGAATCGCCGGAGGTGGCCATCATTACATGAATGACTATGCTCTAGTTTGAGAAAATGATAGTCTTCGTATTGGCTCCAAAATCTTCACCGAAGGATCCCTGAAGACTTTTTGAAGATTCTTTCTTCAGCTGAATTGGAACGCTAGGCCCCACAAAAAAAAACGAAAAAGGACCCCTTACCAAAGATTTCCTCCGGAATCGCCGGAGGTGGCCATCATTACATGAATGACTATGCTATAATTTTAGAAAAACGATAGTCTTCATATTGGCTCCAAAATCCTCACCCAAGATTCCCTGAAGACTCCTTGAAGACTCTTTCTTCAGCAGTATAATAGGTGTCATTTTTCAATTTCAGGGGTATTTCTACCATTTATATAGCTGGTAGCCTTTATGACTATGCTCTAGTTTGAGAAAATGATAGTCTTAGTATTGGCGCCAAAATCTTCACCGAAGAATCCCTGAAGACTCCTTGAGGATTCTTTCTTCAGCTGAATTGGACCCCTGGGCCCCACAAAAAAAAACAAAACAAAAAAGGACCCCTTACCAAAGATTTCCTCCGGAATTGCCGGAGGTGGCCATCATTACATGAATGACTATGCTCTGGTTTGAGAAAATGATAGTCTTCGTATTGGCGCCAAAATCTTCACCAAAAAATCCCTGAAGACTCCTTGAAGATTCTTTCTTCAGCTGAACTGGACACCAGGGCCCCACGAAAAAAAAAAATGGACCCCCTACCAAAGATTTCCTCCGGAATCGCCGGAGGTGGCCATCATTACATGAATGACTAAGCTCTAGTTTGAGAAAATGATAGTCTTCGTATTGGCGCCAAAATCTTCACCGAAGAATCCCTGAAGACTCCTTGAAGATTCTTTCTTCAGCTGAATTGGACCTCTGGGCCCCACAAAAAAAAAAAAAAAAAAAAAGGACCCCTCACCAAAGATTTCCTCCGGAATCGCCGGAAGTGGCCATCATTACATGAATGACTATGCTCTAGTTTGAGAAAATGATACTCTTCGTATTGGCGCCAAAATCTTCATCGAAGATTCCCTAAAGACTCCTTGAAGATTCTTTCTTCAGCTGAACTGGACCCCTGGGCCCCACAAAAAAAAACAAAAAACAAAAGAGGACCCCTTACCAAAGATTTCATCCGGAATCACCGGAGGTGGCCATCATTACATGAATGACTATGCTCTAGTTTGAGAAAATGATAGTCTTCGTATTGGCTCCAAAATCTTCACCGAAGAATCCCTGAAGGCTCCTTGAGGATTCTTTCTTCAGCTGAATTGGACCCCAGGGCCCCACAAAAAAAACAAAAAAGGACACCTTACCAAAGATTTCCTCCGGAATCGCCGGAGGTAGCCATCATTACATGAATGACTATGCTCTAGTTTGAGAAAATGATAGTCTTCGTATTGGCTCCAAAATCTTCACCGAAGAATCCCTGAAGACTCTTTGAAGATTCTTTCTTCAGCTGAATTGGACCCCTGGGCCCCACAAAAAAAAACAAAAAAGGACCCCTTTCCAGAGATTTCCTCCGGAATCGCCGGAGGTGGCCATCATTACATGAATGACTATGCTCTAGTTTTAGAAAATGATAGTCCTCATATTGGCTCCAAAATCCTCACCCAAGATTCCCTGAAGACTCCTTGAAGACTCTTTCTTCAGCAGTATAACAGGTGTCATTTTTCAATTTCAAGGGTAATTTCTACCATTTATATAGCTGGTAGCCTTTATGACTATGCTCTAGTTTGAGAAAATGATAGTCTTAGTATTGGCGCCAAAATCTTCACCGAAGAATCCCTGAAGACTCCTTGAAGATTCTTTCTTCAGCTGAATTGGACCCCTGGGCCCCACAAAAAAAAAAAAAGGACCCCTTACCAAAGATTTCCTCCGGGATCGCCAGAGGTGGCCATCATTACATGAATGACTATGCTCTAGTTTGAGAAAATGATAGTCTTCGTATTGACGCCAAATTCTTCACCGAAGAATCCCTGAAGACTCCTTGAAGATTCTTTCTTCAGCTGAACTGGACCCCTGGGCCCCACAAAAAAAAAAAAAAAAAAAGGACCCCCTACCAAAGGTTTCTTCCGGAATCACCGGAGATGGCCATCATTACATGAATGACTATGCTCTAGTTTGAGAAAATGATAGTCTTCGTATTGGCTCCAAAATATTCACCGAAGAATCCCTGAAGACTCCTTGAAGATTCTTTCTTCAGCTGAATTGAACCCCTGGGCCACACAAAAAAAAACAAAAAAGGACCCCTTACCAAAGATTTCCTCCGGAATCGCCGGAGGTAGCCATCATTACATGAATGACTATGCTCTAGTTTGAGAAAATGATAGTCTTCGTATTGGCGCCAAAATCTTCACCGAAGAATCCCTGAAGACTCCTTGAAGATTCTTTATTCAGCTGAACTGGACCCCGGGGCCCCACAAAAAAAAAAAAAAAAAAAAGGACCCCTTACCAAGATTTCCTCCGGAATCGCCGGAGGTGGCCATCATTACATGAATGACTATGCTCTAGTTTGAGAAAATGATAGTCTTCGTATTGGCTCCAAAATCTTCACCGAAGAATCCCTGAAGGCTCCTTGAGGATTCTTTCTTCAGCTGAATTGGACCCCTGGGCCCCACAAAAAAAACAAAAAAGGACACCTTACCAAAGATTTCCTCCGGAATCGCCGGAGGTAGCCATCATTACATGAATGACTATGCTCTAGTTTGAGAAAATGATAGTCTTCGTATTGGCTCCAAAATCTTCACCGAAGAATCCCTGAAGACTCTTTGAAGATTCTTTCTTCAGCTGATTTGGACCCCTGGGCCCCACAAAAAAAAACAAAAAAGGACCCCTTTCCAGAGATTTCCTCCGGAATCGCCGGAGGTGGCCATCATTACATGAATGACTATGCTCTAGTTTTAGAAAATGATAGTCCTCATATTGGCTCCAAAATCCTCACCCAAGATTCCCTGAAGACTCCTTGAAGACTCTTTCTTCAGCAGTATAACAGGTGTCATTTTTCAATTTCAAGGGTAATTTCTACCATTTATATAGCTGGTAGCCTTTATGACTATGCTCTAGTTTGAGAAAATGATAGTTTTAGAATTGGCGCCAAAATCTTCACCGAAGAATCCCTGAAGACTCCTTGAAGATTCTTTCTTCAGCTGAATTGGACCCCTGGGCCCCACAAAAAAAAAAAAAAGGACCCCTTACCAAAGATTTCCTCCGGGATCGCCAGAGGTGGCCATCATTACATGAATGACTATGCTCTAGTTTGAGAAAATGATAGTCTTCGTATTGGCGCCAAAATCTTCACCGAAGAATCCCTGAAGACTCCTTGAAGATTCTTTCTTCAGCTGAACTGGACCCCTGGGCCCCACAAAAAAAAAAAAAGGACCCCCTACCAAAGATTTCCTCCGGAATCGCCGGAGGTGGCCATCATTACAAGAATGACTATGCTCTAGTTTGAGAAAATGATAGTCTTCATATTGGCTACAAAATCTTCACCGAAGAATCCCTGAAGACTCCTTGAAGATTCTTTCTTCAGCTGAATTGGACCCCTGGGCCGCACAAAAAAAAAAAACTAAAAAGGACCCCTTACCAAATATTTCCTCCGGAATCACCGGAGGTGGCCATCATTACATGAATGACTATGCTCTAGTTTGAGAAAATGATAGTCTTCGTATTGGCGACAAAATCTTCACCGAAGAATCCCTGAAGACTCCTTGAAGATTCTTTCTTCAGCTGAATTGGACCCCTGGGCCACACAAAAAAAAAAAAACTAAAAAGGACCCCTTACCAAATATTTCCTCCGGAATCACCGGAGGTGGCCATCATTACATGAATGACTATGCTCTAGTTTGAGAAAATTATAGTCTTCGTATTGGCGCCAAAATCTTCACCGAAGGATCCCTGAAGACTCCTTGAAGATTCTTTCTTCAGCTGAACTGGACCCCTGGGCCCCACAAAAAAAAACAAAAAACAAAAGAGGACCCCTTACCAAAGATTTCATCCGGAATCACCGGAGGTGGCCATCATTACATGAATGACTATGCTCTAGTTTGAGAAAATGATAGTCTTCGTATTGGCTCCAAAATCTTCACCGAAGAATCCCTGAAGGCTCCTTGAGGATTCTTTCTTCAGCTGAATTGGACCCCTGGGCCCCACAAAAAAAACAAAAAAGGACCCCTTACCAAAGATTTCCTCCGGAATCGCCGGAGGTAGCCATCATTACATGAATGACTATGCTCTAGTTTGAGAAAATGATAGTCTTCGTATTGGCTCCAAAATCTTCACCGAAGAATCCCTGAAGACTCTTTGAAGATTCTTTCTTCAGCTGAATTGGACCCCTAGGCCCCACAAAAAAAAACAAAAAAGGAACCCTTTCCAGAGATTTCCTCCGGAATCGCCGGAGGTGGCCATCATTACATGAATGACTATGCTCTAGTTTTAGAAAATGATAGTCCTCATATTGGCTCCAAAATCCTCACCCAAGATTCCCTGAAGACTCCTTGAAGACTCTTTCTTCAGCAGTATAACAGGTGTCATTTTTCAATTTCAAGGGTAATTTCTACCATTTATATAGCTGGTAGCCTTTATGACTATGCTCAAGTTTGAGAAAATGATAGTCTTAGTATTGGCGCCAAAATCTTCACCGAAGAATCCCTGAAGACTCCTTGAAGATTCTTTCTTCAGCTGAATTGGACCCCTGGGCCCCACAAAAAAAAAAAAGGACCCCTTACCAAAGATTTCCTCCGGGATCGCCAGAGGTGGCCATCATTACATGAATGACTATGCTCTAGTTTGAGAAAATGATAGTCTTCGTATTGACGCCAAATTCTTCACCGAAGAATCCCTGAAGACTCCTTGAAGATTCTTTTTTCAGCTGAACTGGACCCCTGGGCCCCACAAAAAAAAAAAAAAAAAAAAAGGACCCCCTACCAAAGGTTTCTTCCGGAATCACCGGAGATGGCCATCATTACATGAATGACTATGCTCTAGTTTGAGAAAATGATATCTTCGTATTGGCTCCAAAATATTCACCGAAGAATCCCTGAAGACTCCTTGAAGATTCTTTCTTCAGCTGAATTGAACCCCTGGGCCACACAAAAAAAAACAAAAAAGGACCCCTTACCAAAGATTTCCTCCGGAATCGCCGGAGGTAGCCATCATTACATGAATGACTATGCTCTAGTTTGAGAAAATGATAGTCTTCGTATTGGCGCCAAAATCTTCACCGAAGAATCCCTGAAGACTCCTTGAAGATTCTTTATTCAGCTGAACTGGACCCCTGGGCCCCACAAAAAAAAAAAAAAAAAAGGACCCCTTACCAAAGATTTCCTCCGGAATCGCCGGAGGTGGCCATCATTACATGAATGACTATGCTCTAGTTTGAGAAAATGATAGTCTTCGTATTGGCTCCAAAATCTTCACCGAAGGATCCCTGAAGACTTTTTGAAGATTCTTTCTTCAGCTGAATTGGAACGCTAGGCCCCACAAAAAAAAACGAAAAAGGACCCCTTACCAAAGATTTCCTCCGGAATCGCCGGAGGTGGCCATCATTACATGAATGACTATGCTATAATTTTAGAAAAACGATAGTCTTCGTATTGGCTCCAAAATCCTCACCCAAGATTCCCTGAAGACTCCTTGAAGACTCTTTCTTCAGCAGTATAATAGGTGTCATTTTTCAATTTCAGGGGTAATTTCTACCATTTATATAGCTGGTAGCCTTTATGACTATGCTCTAGTTTGAGAAAATGATAGTCTTAGTATTGGCGCCAAAATCTTCACCGAAGAATCCCTGAAGACTCCTTGAAGATTCTTTCTTCAGCTGAATTGGACCCCTGGGCCCCACAAAAAAAAAAAAGGACCCCCTACCAAAGGTTTCTTCCGGAATCACCGGAGGTGGCCATCATTACATGAATGACTATGCTCTAGTTTGAGAAGATGATAGTCTTCGTATTGGCGCCAAAATCTTCACCAAAAAATCCCTGAAGACTCCTTGAAGATTCTTTCTTCAGCTGAACTGGACCCCTGGGCCGAACGAAAAAAAAAAAAAACAAAAAAGGACCCCTTACCAAAGATTTCCTCCGGAATCGCCGGAGGTGGCCATCATTACATGAATGACTATGCTCTACTTTGAGAGAATGATAGTCTTCGTATTGGCTCCAAAATCTTCACCGAAGAATCCCTGAAGACTCTTTGAAGATTCTTTCTTCAGCTGAATTGGACCCCTGGGCCACACAAAAAAAAACAAAAAAGGACCCCTTACCAAAGATTTCCTCCGGAATCGCCGAAGGTAGATATCACTACATGAATGACTATGCTCTAGTTTGAGAAAAAGATAGTCTTCGTATTGGCGCCAAAATCTTCACCGAAGAATCCCTGAACACGCCTTGAAGATTCTTTATTCAGCTGAACTGGACCCCTGGGCCCCACAAAAAAAAAAAAAAAAAAAGGACCCCTTACCAAAGATTTCCTCCGGAATCGCCGGAGGTGGCCATCATTACAAGAATGACTATGCTCTAGTTTGAGAAAATGATAGTCTTCGTATTGGCTCCAAAATCTTCACCGAAGGATCCCTGAAAACTCTTTGAAGATTCTTTCTTCAGCTGAATTGGATCCCTGGGCCCCACAAAAAAAAAAAGACCCCTTAACAAAGATTTCCTCCGGAATCGCCGGAGGTGGCCATCATTACATGAATGACTATGCTCTAGTTTGAGAAAATGATAGTCTTAGTATTGGCGCCAAAATCTTCACCGAAGAATCCCTGAAGACTCCTTGAGGATTCTTTCTTCAGCTGAATTGGACCCGTGGGCCCCACAAAAAAAAAAAAAAAAAAAGGACCCCTTACCAAAGATTTCCTCCGGAATCGCGGGAGGTGGCCATCATTACATGAATGACTATGCTCTGGTTTGAGAAAATGATAGTCTTCGTATTGGCGCTAAAATCTTCACCAAAAAATCCCTGAAGACTCCTTGAAGATTCTTTCTTCAGCTGAACTGGACTCCAGGGCCCCACGAAAAAAAAAAATGGACCCCCTACCAAAGATTTCCTCCGGAATCGCCGGAGGTGGCCATCATTACATGAATGACTAAGCTCTAGTTTGAGAAAATGATAGTCTTCGTATTGGCGCCAAAATCTTCACCGAAGAATCCCTGAAGACTCCTTGAAGATTCTTTCTTCAGGTGAATTGGACCCCTGGGCCCCACAAAAAAAAAAAAAAAAAAAAGGACCCCTCACCAAAGATTTCCTCCGGAATCGCCGGAGGTGGCCATCATTTCATGAATGACTATGCTCTAGTTTGAGAAAATGATAGTCTTCGTATTGGCGCCAAAATCTTCATCGAAGATTCCCTGAAGACTCCTTGAAGATTCTTTCTTCAGCTGAACTGGACCCCTGGGCCCCACAAAAAAAAAAAAAAAAAAAAAGGACCCCTTACCAAAGATTTCCTCCAGAATCGCCGGAGGTGGCCATCATTACATGAATGACTATGCTCTAGTTTGAGAAAATGATAGTCTTCGTATTGGCTCCAAAATCTTCACCGAAGAATCCCTGAAGACTCCTTGAAGATTCTTTCTTCAGCTGAATTGGACCCGTGGGCCCCACAAAAAAAAAACAAAAAAGGACCCTTTACAAAAGATTTCCTCCGGAATCGCCGGAGGTGGCCATCATTACATGAATGACTACGCTCTAGTTTGAGAAAATGATAGTCTTCATGTTGGCGCAAAATCTTCACCGAATAATCCCTCAAGACTCCTTGAAGATTCTTTCTTCAGCTGAACTGTACCCCTGGGCCACACAAAAAAAAAAAAAAAAAAAAGGACCCCTTACCAAAGATTTTCTCCGGAATCGCCGGAGTTGGCCATCATTACATGAATGACTATGCTCTAGTTTGAGAAAATGATAGTCTTCGTATTGGCTCCAAAATCTTCACCGAAGAATCCCTGAAGACTCTTTGAAGATTCTTTCTTCAGCTGAATTGGAACCCTAGGCCCCACAAAAAAAAAAAAAAAAAATACCCCTTACCAAAGATTTCCTCCGGAATCGCCGGAGGTGGCCATCATTACATGAATGACTATGCTCTAGTTTTAGAAAATGATAGTCTTCATATTGGCTCCAAAATCCTCACCCAAGATTCCCTGAAGACTCCTTGAAGACTCTTTCTTCAGCAATATAACAGGTGTCATTTTTCAATTTCAAGGGTAATTTCTACCATTTATATAGCTGGTAGACTTTATGACTATGCTCTAGTTTGAGAAAATGATAGTCTTAGTACTGGCGCCAAAATCTTCACCCAAGAATCCCTGAAGACTTCTTGAAGATTCTTTCTTCAGCTGAATTGGACCCCTGGGCCCCACAAAAAAAAAAAGGACCCCCTACCAAAGATTTCCTCCGGAATCGCCGGAGGTGGCCATCATTACATGAATGACTATGCTCTAGTTTGAGAAAATGATAGTCTTCGTATTGGCGCCAAAATCTTCACCAAAAAATCCCTGAAGACTCCTTGAAGATTCTTTCTTCAGCTGAACTGGACCCCTGGGCCGAACGAAAAAAAAAAAAAAACAAAAAAGGACCCCTTACCAAAGATTTCCTCCGGAATCGCCGGAGGTGGCCATCATTACATGAATGACTATGCTCTACTTTGAGAGAATGATAGTCTTCGTATTGGCTCCAAAATCTTCACCGAAGAATCCCTGAAGACTCTTTGAAGATTCTTTCTTCGGCTGAATTGGACCCCTGGGCCCCACAAAAAAAAAAAAAACAAAAAAGGACCCCTTACCAAAGATTTCCTCCGGAATCGCCGGAGGTGGCCATCATTACATGAATGACTATGCTCTAGTTTTAGAAAATGATAGTCTTCATATTGGCTCCAAAATCCTCACCCAAGATTCCCTGAAGACTCCTTGAAGACTCTTTCTTCAGCAGTATAACAGGTGTCATTTTTTAATTTCAAGGGTAATTTCTACCATTTATATAGCTGGTAGCCTTTATGACTATGCTCTAGTTTGAGAAAATGATAGTCTTAGTATTGGCGCCAAAATCTTCACTGAAGAATCCCTGAGGACTCCTTGAAGATTCTTTCTTCAGCTGAATTGGACCCCTGGGCCCCACAAAAAAAAAAAAAAAGGACCCCTTACCAAAGATTTCCTCCGGAATCGCCAGAGGTGGTCATCATTACATGAATGACTATGCTCTAGTTTGAGAAAATTATAGTCTTCGTATTGGCTCCAAAATCTTCACCGAAGAATCCCTGAAGACTCCTTGAAGATTCTTTCTTCAGCTGAACTGGACCCCTGGGCCCCACAAAAAAAAAAAAAAAAAAGTACCCCTTACCAAAGATTTCCTCCGGAATCGCCGGAGGTGGCCATCATTACATGAATGACTATGCTCTAGTTTGAGAAAATGATAGTCTTCGTATTGGCACCAAAATCTTCACCGAAGAATACCTGAAGACTCCTTGAAGATTCTTTCTTCAGCTGAACTGGACCCCTGGGTCCAACGAAAAAAAAAAAAAAAAAAAAAGGACCCCCTACCAAAGATTTCCTCAGGAATCGCCGGAGGTGGCCATCATTACATGAATGACTATGCTCTAGTTTGAGAAAATGATAGTCTTCGTATTGGCTCCAAAATCTTCACTGAAGAATCCCTGAAGACTCTTTGAAGATTCTTTCTTCAGCTGAATTGGACCCCTGGGCCCCACAAAAAAAAACAAAAAAGGACCCCATACCAAAGATTTCCTCCGGAATCGCCGGAGGTGGCCATCATTACATGAATGACTATGCTCTAGTTTTAGAAAATGATAGTCTTCATATTGGCTCCAAAATCCTCACCCAAGATTCCCTGAAGACTCCTTGAAGACTCTTTCTTCAGCAGTATAACAGGTGTCATTTTTCAATTTCAAGGGTAATTTCTACCATTTATATAGCTGGTAGCCTTTATGACTATGCTCTAGTTTGAGAAAATGATAGTCTTAGTATTGGCGCCAAAATCTTCACCGAAGAATCCCTGAAGACTCCTTGAAGATTCTTTCTTCAGGTGAATTGGATCCCTGGGCTCTACAAAAAAAAAAAAAAACCCATACCAAAGATTTCCTCCGGAATCGCCGGAGGTGGTGATCATTACATGAATGACTAAGCTCTAGTTTGAGAAAATTATAGTCTTCGTATTGGCACCAAAATCTTCACCGAAGAATCCCTGAAGACTCCTTGAAGATTCTTTCTTCAGCTGAACTGGACCCCTGGGCCGAACGAAAAAAAAAAAAAATAACCCCCTACCAAAGATTTCCTCCGGAATCGCCGGAGGTGGCCATCATTACATGAATGACTATGCTCTAGTTTGAGAAAATGATAGTCTTCGTATTGGCTCCAAAATCTTCACCGAAGAATCCCTGAAGACTCTTTGAAGATTCTTTCTTCAGCTGAATTGGACCCCTGGGCCCCACAAAAAAAAAAAAAACAAAAAAGGACCCCTTACCAAAGATTTCCTCCGGAATCGCCGGAGGTGGCCATCATTACGTGAATGACTATGCTCTAGGTTTAGAAAATGATAGTCTTCATATTGGCTCCAAAATCCTCACCGAAGATTCCCTGAAGACTCCTTGAAGACTCTTTCTTCAGCAGTGTAACAGGTGTCATTTTTCAATTTCAAGGGTAATTTCTACCATTTATATAGCTGGTAGCCTTTATGACTATGCTCTAGTTTGAGAAAATGATAGTCTTAGTATTGGCGCCAAAATCATCATCGAAGAATCCCTGAAGACTCCTTGAAGATTCTTTCTTCAGCTGAATTGGACCCCTGGGCCCCACAAAAAAAAACAAAACAAAAAAGGACCCCTTACCAAAGATTTCCTCTGGAATCGCCGGAGGTGGCCATCATTACATGAATGACTATGCTCTAGTTTGAGAAAATGATAGCCTTCGTATTGGCGCCAAAATCTTCACCGAAGAATACCTGAAGACTCCTTGAAGATTCTTTCTTCAGCTGAACTGGACCCCTGGGCCCAACGAAAAAAAAAAAAAAAAGGACCCCCTACCAAAGATTTCCTCCAGAATCGCCGGAGGTGGGCATCATTACAAGAATGAGTATGTTCTAGTTTGAGAAAATGATAGTCTTCGTATTGGCTCCAAAATCTTCACCGAAGAATCCCTGAAGACTCCCTGAAGATTCTTTCTTCAGCTGAATTGGACCCCTGGGCCCCACAAAAAAAACAAAAAAGGACCCCTTACCAAAGATTTCCTCCAGAATTGCCGGAGGTGGCCATCATTACATGAATGACTAAGCTCTATATTGAGAAAATGATAGTCTTCGTATTGGCGCCAAAATCTTCACCGAAGAATCCCTGAAGACTCCCTCCTTGAAGATTCTTTCTTCAGCTGAATTGGACCCCTGGGCCCAACAAAAAAAAACAAAAAAGGACCCCTTACCAAAGATTTCCTCCGGAATCGCCGGAGGTGGCCATCATTACATGAATGACTATGCTCTAGTTTGAGAAAATGATAGTCTTCGTATTGGCTCAAAAATCTTCACCGAAGAATCCCTGAAGATTCTTTCTTCAGCTGAATTGGACCCCTGGGCCACACAAAAAAAAAACAAAAAAGGACCCCTTACCAAACATTTCCTCCGGAATCGCCGGAGGTGGCCATCATTACATGAATGACTATGCTCTAGTTTTAGAAAATGATAGTCTTCGTATTGGCTCCAAAATCCTCACCCAAGATTCCCTCAAGACTCCTTGAAGACTCTTTCTTCAGCAGTATAACAGGTGTCATTTTTTAATTTCAAGGGTAATTTCTACCATTTATATAGCTGGTAGCCTTTATGACTATGCTCTAGTTTGAGAAAATGATAGTCTTAGTATTGGCGCCAAAATCTTCACCGAAGAATCCCTGAAGACTCCTTGAAGATTCTTTCTTCAGCTGAATTGGACCCCTGGGCCCCACAAAAAAAAAAAAAGACCCCTTACCAAAGATTTCCTCCGGAATCGCCGGAGGTGGCCATCATTACATGAATGACTATGCTCTAGTTTGAGAAGATGATAGTCTTTGTATTGGCGCCAAAATCTTCACCGAAGAATCCCTGAAGACTCCTTGCAGATTCTTTCTTCAGCTGAACTGGACCCCTGGGCCCCACAAAAAAAAAAAAAAAAAAAGGACCCCTTACCAAAGATTTCCTCCGGAATCGCCGGAGGTGGCCATCATTACATGAATGACTATGCTGTAGTTTGAGAAAATGATAGTCTTCGTATTGGCTCAAAAATCTTCACCGAAGAATCCCTGAAGACTCTTTGAAGATTCTTTCTTCAGCTGAATTGGACCCCTGGGCCTCACAAAAAAAAAAAAAAAAAAAAGGACCCCTTACCAAAGATTTCCTCCGGAATCGCCGGAGGTGGCCATCATTACATGAATGACTGTGCTCTAGTTTTAGAAAATGATAGTCTTCATATTGGCTACAAAATCCTCACACAAGATTCCCTGAAGACTCCTTGAAGACTCTTTCTTCAGTAGTATAACAGGTGTCATTTTTCAATTTCAAGGGTAATTTCTATCATTTATATAGCTGGTAGCCTTTATGACTATGCTCTAGTTTGAGAAAATGATAGTCTTAGTATTGGCGCCAAAATCTTCACCGAAGAATCCTTGAAGACTCCTTGAAGATTCTTTCTTCAGCTGAATTGGACCCCTGGGCCCCACAAAAAAAAAAAAGTACCCCTTACCAAAGATTTCCTCCGGAATCGCCAGAGGTGGCCATTATTACATGAATGACTATGCTCTAGTTTGAGAAAATGATAGTCTTCGTATTGGCGCCAAAATCTTCACTGAAGAATCCCTGAAGACTCCTTGAAGATTCTTTTTTCAGCTGAACTGGACCCCTGGGCCCCACAAAAAAAAAAAAACAAAAAAGGACCCCTTACCAAAGATTTCCTTCGGAATCACCGGAGGTGGCCATCATTACATGAACGACTATGCTCTAGTTTGAGAAAATGATAGTCTTAGTATTGGCGCCAAAATCTTCACCGAAGAATCCCTGAAGACTCCCTGAAGATTCTTTCTTCAGCTGAATTGGACCCCTGGGCCCCACAAAAAAAAAAAAAGTACCCCTTACCAAAGATTTCCTCCGGAATCGCCAGAGGTGGCCATTATTACATGAATGACTATGCTCTAGTTTGAGAAAATGATAGTCTTCGTATGGGCGCCAAAATCTTCACTGAAGAATCCCTGAAGACTCCTTGAAGATTCTTTTTTCAGCTGAACTGGACCACTGGGCCCCACAAAAAAAAAAAAAAAAAAAGGACCCCTTACCAAAGATTTCCTCCAGAATCGCTGGAGGTGGCCATCATTACATGAATGACTATGCTCTAGTTTGAGAAAATGATAGTCTTCGTATTGGCTCCAAAATCTTCACCGAAGAATCCCTGAAGACTCTAACACAAGTTTGTTCTACGCAACTGGCACAAGTTTTTTTGACACAACTGACACAAGTTTGTTCTACGCAACTGGCAAAAGTTTGTTCTACGCAACTGGCACAAGTTCGTTCGACACAAGTGGCACAAGTTTGCTCTATGCAACTGGAAGAAGTTTGTTTGACACAACTGGCACAAGATTGTTTGACGCAACGAGCAAAAGTTTATTTGAAACAACTGGCACAAGTTTGTTCTACGCAACTTCTACAAGTTTGTTCAACGCATCTGGCACCAGTTTGTTCGATGCAACTGGCACAAGTTTGTTCGATGCAACTGGCACAAGTTTGTTCGACGCAACTGGCACAAGTTTGTTCTCTGCAACTGGCAATAATTTGTTCTACGCAACTGGCACAAGTTTGTTCTACGCAACTGGCACAAGTTTGTTTGACGCAATTGGCATAAGTTTGTTTTTTGCAACTGGCTCAAGTTTGTTCTATGCAACTGGCACAAGTTTGTTCTACATAACTGGCACAAGTTTGTTCTATGCAACTGGCAGAAGTTTGTTTGACACAACTCGCACAAGTTTGTTCAACGCAACTGGCACAAGTTTGTTCTACGCAACTGGCACAAGTTTGTTCAACGCAACTGGCGCAAGTATGTTCGACGCAACTGGCACAAGTTTGTTCTACGCAACTGGCTCAAGTTTGTTCTATGCAACTGGCACAAGTTTGTTTAACGCAACTGGCACAAGTTTGTTTGACGCAACTGGCACAAGTTTGTTCTACGCAACTGGCCCAAGTTTATTTGACGCAACTGGCAGAAGTTTGTTCTACGCAACTGGCACATGTTTGTTCTACGTAACTGGCACAAGTTTGTTCTACGCAACTGGCAGAAGTTTGTTCTACACAACTGGCACAAGTTTGTTCTACGTAACTGGCACAAGTTTGTTCTACGCAACTGGCACAAGTTTGTTTGACACATCTGGCACAAGTTTGTTTGACACAACTGGCAAAAGTTTGTTCTACGCAACTGGCACAAGTTTGTTCGATGCAAGTGGCACAAGTTTGTTCTATGCAACTGGCACCAGTTTGTTTGACACAACTGGCACAAGTTTGTTCTGCGCAACTGGCACAAGTTTGTTCGATGCAACTGGCACAAGTTTGTTTGACGCAACTGGCACAAGTTTGTTCGACTCAACTGGCACAAGCTTGTTCGATGCAACTGGCACAAGTTTGTTCGACGAACTGGCACAAGTTTGTTTAACGCAACTGGCACAAGTTTATTCGACCCAACTGGCACAAGTTTGTTTGACGCAACCGGCACAAGTTTTTTTTACGCAACTGGCACAAGTTTGTTTGACGCAACTGGCACAAGGTTGTTTGACGCAACTGTTACAAGGATATTCTAAACAACTGGCACAAGTTTGTTCTATGCAACTGGCACAAGTTTGTTTGACGCAACTGGCACAAGTTTGTTCTACGCAACTGGCACAAGTTTCTTCAACACAACTGGCACAAGTTTGTTCGACGCAACTGGCCCAAGTTTGTTTGATGCAACTGGTACAAGTTTGTTTGACACAACTGGCACAAGTTTGTTCTACGCAACTGGCACAAGTTTGTTCGACGAAACTGGCACAAAATTGTTCGACGCAACTGGAACAAGTTTGTTCTGCGCAACTGGCAGAAGTTTGTTCTACGCAACTGGCACAAGTTTGTTCTATGCAACTGGCACAAGTTTGTTTGACGCAACTGGCACAAATTTGTTCTACCCAACTGACACAAGTTTGTTCGACGCAACTGGCACAAGTTTGTTCAATGCAACTGGCACAAGTTTGTTTGACGTAACTGGCGCAAGTTTGTTTGATGCCACTGGCACAAGTTTGTTCGACGCAACTGGCAAAAGTTTGTTCGATGCAACTGGCACAAGTTTGTTTAACGCAACTGGCACAAGTTTGTTCGACCCAACTGGCACAAGTTTGTTTGACTCAACTGGCACAAGTTTGTTTGACGCAACTGGCAAAAGTTTGTTTGACGCAACTGGCACAAGTTCGTTTGATGCAACTGGCACAAGGTTCTTCTACGCAACTGGCACAAGTTCTTTTGACGCAACTGGCACAAGTTTGTTTGACGCAACTGGCACAAGTTTGTTTGACGCAACTGGTACAAGTTTGTTTGACGCAACTGGCAAAAGTTTTTTTTGTAGCAACTGGCACAAGTTTTAGACGCAACTGGCACAAGTTTGTTCGACGCAACTGGCGCAAGTTTTTTCGACGTAACTGGCACAAGTTTGTTCGACGCAACTGGCAAAAGTTTGTTCGATGCAACTGGCACAAGTTTGTTTAACGCAACTGGCACAAGTTTGTTTGACGCAACTGGCAGAAGTTTGTTTGACGCAACTGGCACAAGGTTCTTCTACGCAACTGGCACAAGTTCGTCCTACGCAACTGGCACAAGTTTGTTTGACGCAACTGGCACAAGTTTGTTCGACGCAAGTGGCACAAGTTTGTTTGACACAACTGGCACAAGGTTGTTCTACGCAATTGGCACAGGTTTGTTCTACGCAACTGGCAAAAGTTTGTTAGATGCAACTGGCACAAGTTTGTTCGACGCAACTGGCACAAGTTTTTTCGACTCAATTGGCACAAGTTTGTTTGACGCAACTGGAACAACTTAATTTGACGCAACTGGAACAAGTTTGTTTGACGCAACTGGCACAAGTTTGTTTGACGCAACTGGCACAAGTTTGTTTGACGCAACTAGCACAAGTTTATTTGACGCAACTGGCACAAGTTTTTTCGACGAAACTGGCACAAGTTTGTTTGCCGTAACTGGCACAAGTTTGTTCGACGCAACTGGCACAAGTTTGTTTGACGCAAATGGCACAAGTTTGTTCTACATAACTGGTACAAGTTTGTTCTATGCAACTGGCACAAGTTTGTTCTACACAACTGGCACAAGTTTGTTCTACGCATCCGGCACAAGTTTGTTCTATGCAACTGGCACTAGTTTGTTCTACGCAACTGGCACAAGTTTGTTTGACGCAACTGGCACAAATTTGTTCTACCCAACTGACACAAGTTTGTTCGACGCAACTGGCACAAGTTTGTTCTACGCAACTGACACAAGTTTGTTTGACACAATTGGCAGAAGTTTGTTCAAAGCAACTGGCTCAAGTTTGTTCGACGCAACTGGTGCAAGTTTTTTCGATGCAACTGGCACAAGTTTGTTCGACGCAACTGGCAAAAGTTTGTTCGATGCAACTGGCACAAGTTTGTTTAAAGCAACTGGCACAAGTTTGTTTGACGCAACTGGCAGAAGTTTGTTTGACGCAACTGGCACAAGGTTCTTCTACGCAACTGGCACAAGTTTGTTCTACGCAACTGGCACAAGTTTGTTTGACGCAACTGGCACAAGTTTGTTCGACACAACTGGCACAAGTTTGTTAGACGCAACTGGCACAAGTTTGTTCGACGTAACAGGCACAAGTTTTTTCGACTCAATTGGTACAAGTTTGTTTGATGCAACTGGCAAAAGTTTGTTTGACGCAAGAGGCACAAGTTTGTTTGACGCAACTGACACAAGTTTGTTTGACGCAACTGGCACAAGTTTTTTTTTACGCGACTGGCACAAGTTTTCTCGAAGCAACTGGCACAAGTTTGTTTGCCATATCTGGCACAAGTTTGTTCGACGCAACTGGCACAAGTTTGTTTGACGCAACTGGCACAAGTTTGTTAGACGCAACTGGCACAAGTTTGTTCAACGCAACTGGCACAAGTTTATTCGAATCAATTGCCACAGGTTTGTTTGACGCAACTGGCACAAGTTTGTTTGACGCAACTGGCACAAGTTTGTTTGACACAACTGGCACAAGTTTATTGGACGCAACTGGCACAACTTTTCTCGACGCAACTGGCACAAGTTTGTTCGCCGTAACTGGCACAAGTTTGTTTGATGCAACTGTCACAAGTTTATTTGACGCAACTGGCACAAGTTTTCTCGATGCAAGTGGCACAAGTTGGTTCGCCGTAACTGGCACAAATTTGTTCGACGCAACTGGCACAAGTTTGTTCGACGCAACTGGCACAAGTTTGTGTGACGCAACTGGCACAAATTTCTTCGATGCAACTGGCACAAGTTTGTTCGACGAACTGGCACAAGTTTGTTTGACGCAATTGGCACAAGTTTGTTCTACTCAACTGGAACAAGTTTGTTCTATGCAACTGGCACTAGTTTTTTTTACGCAACTGGCATAAGTTTGTTTGACGCAACTGGCACAAGTTTGTTCTACAAACTAGCACAAGTTTGTTCGACGCAACTGGCACAAGGTTGTTCTACGCAACTGGCACAAGTTTGTTCTACGCAACTGGCACAAGTTTGTTTGACGCAACTGGCACAAGTTTGTTCTACGCAACTGGCACAAGTTTGTTGGATGACACTGACACAAGTTTGTTCGACGAAACTGGCCCAAGTTTTTTTGACGCAACTGGCACAAGTTTGTTAGACGCAACTGGCACAAGTTTGTTCGACGCAACTGGCACAAGTTTTTTCGACTCAATTGGCACAAGTTTGTTTGACGCAACTGGAACAAGTTTGTTTGACGCAACTGGAACAAGTTTGTTTGACGCAACTGACACAAGTTTTTTTTGACGCAACTGGCACAAGTTTGTTTGACGCAACTGGCACAAGTTTATTTGACGCAACTGGCATAAGTTTTCTCGTCGAAACTGGCACAAGTTTGTTCGCCGTAACTGGCACAAGTTTGTTCGACGCAACTGGCACAAGTTTGTTTGACGCAAATGGCACAAGTTTGTGCTACATAACTGGCACAAGTTTGTTCTTTGCAACTGGCACAAGTTTGTTCTACGCAACTGGCACAAGTTTGTTCTACGCATCTGGCACAAGTTTGTTCTATACAACTGGCACTAGTTTGTTCTACGCAACTGGCACAAGTTTGTTCTATGCAACTGGCACAAGTTTGTTCTAAGCAACTGGCAGAAGTTTGTTTGACGCAACTGGCACAAGGTTCTTCTACGCAACTGGCACAAGTTTGTTCTACGCAACTGGCACAAGTTTGTTTGACGCAACTGGCACAAGTTTGTTCGACACAACTGGCACAAGTTTGTTAGACGCAACTGGCACAAGTTTGTTCGACGTAACAGGCACAAGTTTTTTCGACTCAATTGGTACAAGTTTGTTTGATGCAACTGGCACAAGTTTGTTTGACGCAAGAGGCACAAGTTTGTTTGACGCAACTGACACAAGTTTGTTTGACGCAACTGGCACAAGTTTTTTTTTACGCGACTGGCACAAGTTTTCTCGAAGCAACTGGCACAAGTTTGTTTGCCATATCTGGCACAAGTTTGTTCGACGCAACTGGCACAAGTTTGTTTGACGCAACTGGCACAAGTTTGTTAGACGCAACTGGCACAAGTTTGTTCAACGCAACTGGCACAAGTTTATTCGAATCAATTGCCACAGGTTTGTTTGACGCAACTGGCACAAGTTTGTTTGACGCAACTGGCACAAGTTTGTTTGACACAACTGGCACAAGTTTATTGGACGCAACTGGCACAACTTTTCTCGACGCAACTGGCACAAGTTTGTTCGCCGTAACTGGCACAAGTTTGTTTGATGCAACTATCACAAGTTTATTTGACGCAACTGGCACAAGTTTTCTCGATGCAAGTGGCACAAGTTGGTTCGCCATAACTGGCACAAATTTGTTCGACGCAACTGGCACAAGTTTGTTCGACGCAACTGGCACAAGTTTGTGTGACGCAACTGGCACAAATTTCTTCGATGCAACTGGCACAAGTTTGTTCGACGAACTGGCACAAGTTTGTTTGACGCAATTGGCACAAGTTTGTTCTACTCAACTGGAACAAGTTTGTTCTATGCAACTGGCACTAGTTTTTTTTACGCAACTGGCATAAGTTTGTTTGACGCAACTGGCACAAGTTTGTTCTACAAACTAGCACAAGTTTGTTCGACGCAACTGGCACAAGGTTGTTCTACGCAACTGGCACAAGTTTGTTCTACGCAACTGGCACAAGTTTGTTTGACGCAACTGGCACAAGTTTGTTCTACGCAACTGGCACAAGTTTGTTGGATGACACTGACACAAGTTTGTTCGACGAAACTGGCCCAAGTTTTTTTGACGCAACTGGCACAAGTTTGTTAGACGCAACTGGCACAAGTTTGTTCGACGCAACTGGCACAAGTTTTTTCGACTCAATTGGCACAAGTTTGTTTGACGCAACTGGAACAAGTTTGTTTGACGCAACTGGAACAAGTTTGTTTGACGCAACTGACACAAGTTTTTTTTGACGCAACTGGCACAAGTTTGTTTGACGCAACTGGCACAAGTTTATTTGACGCAACTGGCATAAGTTTTCTCGTCGAAACTGGCACAAGTTTGTTCGCCGTAACTGGCACAAGTTTGTTCGACGCAACTGGCACAAGTTTGTTTGACGCAAATGGCACAAGTTTGTGCTACATAACTGGCACAAGTTTGTTCTTTGCAACTGGCACAAGTTTGTTCTACGCAACTGGCACAAGTTTGTTCTACGCATCTGGCACAAGTTTGTTCTATACAACTGGCACTAGTTTGTTCTACGCAACTGGCACAAGTTTGTTCTATGCAACTGGCACAAGTTTGTTCTAAGCAACTGGCACAAGTTTGTTCTACGCATCTGGCACAAGTTTGTTCTATGCAACTGGCACTAGTTTGTTCTACGCAACTGGGACATGTTTGTTTGACGCAACTGGCACAAGTTTGTTCTACCCAACTGACATAAGTTTGTTCGTCGCAACTGGCACAAGTTTGTTCTTCGCAACTGACACAAGTTTGTTTGACACAACTGGCAGAAGTTTGTTCACCGCAACTGGCACAAGTTTGTTTGACGTAACTGGCGCAAGTTTGTTCGACGCAACTGTCACAAGTTTGTTCGACGCAACTGGCAAAAGTTTGTTCGATGCAACTGGCACAAGTTTGTTTAACGCAACTGGCACAAGTTTGTTCGACCCAACTGGCACAAGTTTGTTTGACTCAACTGGCACAAGTGTGTTCGACGCAACTGGCAAAAGTTTGTTTGACGCAACTGGCACAAGTTCGTTTGACGCAACTGGCACAAAGTTCTTCTACGCAACTGGCACAAGTTTGTTTGACGCAACTGGCACAAGTTTGTTCGATGCAACTGGCACAAGTTTGTTTAACGCAACTGGCACAAGTTTGTTTGACGCAACTGGCACAAGTTTGTTTGACTCAACTGGCACAAGGTTCTTCTACGCAACTGGCACAAGTTTGTTCTACGACACTGGCACAAGTTTGTTTGACGCAACTGGCACAAGTTTGTTCGACGCAACTGGCACAAGTTTGTTAGACGCAACTGGCACAACTTTATTTGACGTAACAGGCACAAGTTTTTTCGACTCTATTGGTACAAGTTTAATGATGCAACTGGCACAAGTTTGATTGACGCAAGAGGCACAAGTTTGTTTGACGCAACTGGCACAAGTTTGTTTGACGCAAATGGCACAAGTTTTTTTTTACGCGACTGGCACAAGTTTTCTCGAAGCAACTGGCACAAGTTTGTTTGCCATATCTGGCACAAGTTTGTTCGACGCAACTGGAACAAGTTTGTTTGACGCAACTGGCACAAGTTTGTTAGACGCAACTGGCACAAGTTTGTTCAACGCAACTGGCACAAGTTTTTTCGAATCAATTGGCACAAGTTTGTTTGACGCAACTAGCACAAGATTGTTTGACGCAACTGGCACAAGTTTGTTTGACGCAACTGGCACAAGTTTGTTTGACGCAACTGGCACAAGTTTGTTTGACGCAACTGGCAGAAGTTTATTTGACGCAACTGGCACAACTTTTCTCGACGCAACTGGCACAAGTTGGTTTGCCGTAACTGGCACAAGTTTGTTTGACGTAACTGGCACAAGTTTATTTGACGCAACTGGCACAAGTTTTCTCGACGCAAGTGGCACAAGTTTGTTCGCCATAACTGGCACAAGTTTGTTCGATGCAACTGGCACAAGTTTGTTCGACGCAACTAGCAAAAGTTTGTTCGATGCAACTGGCACAAGTTTGTTTAACGCAACTGGCACAAGTTTGTTCTACCCAACTGGCACAAGTTTTTTGACTCAACTGGCACAAGTTTGTTTGACGCAACTGGCAAAAGTTTGTTTGACGCAACTGGCACAAGTTCGTTTGACGCAACTGGCACAAGGTTCTTCTACGCAACTGGCACAAGTTTGTTTGATGCAACTGGCACAAATTTGTTCTACGCAACTGGCACAAGTTTGTTTGACGCAACTGGCACAAGTTTGTTTGACGCAACTAGCACAAGTTTTTTTTTATGCAACTGGCACAAGTTTCTTAGACACAACTGGCACAAGTTTGTTTGACGCAACTGGCACAAGTTTGTTTGACGCAAGAGGCACAAGTTTGTTTGACGCAACTGGCACAAGTTTGTTTGATGCAACTGGCACAAGTTTTTTTTTACGCAACTGGCACAAGTTTTCTCGAAGCAACTGGCACAAGTTTGTTCGCCATATCTGGCACAAGTTTGTTTGACGCAACTGGCACACGTTTGTTTGACGCAACTGGCACAAGTTTGTTAGACGAAACTGGCACAAGTTCGTTTGACGCAACTGGCACAAGGTTCTTCTACGCAACTGGCAAAAGTTTGTTTGACGCAACTGGCACAAGTTCGTTTGACGCAACTGGCACAAGTTTGTTTGACGCAACTGGCAGAAGTTTGTTTGACGCAACTGGTACAAGTTTGTTAGACGCAACTGGCACAAGTTTTTTTGACGCAACTGGCACAAGTTTGTTAGACCCAACTGGCACAAGTTTGTTCGACGTAACAGGCACAAGTTTTTTCGACTCAATTGGTACAAGTTTGTTTGACGCAACTGGCACAAGTTTGTTTGACGCAAGAGGCGCAAGTTTGTTTGACGCAACTGGCACAAGTTTGTTTGACGCAACTGGCACAAGTTTTTTTTTACGCAACTGGCACAAGTTTTCTCGAAGCATCTGGCACAAGTTTGTTCGCCATATCTGGCACAAGTTTGTTCGACGCAACTGGCACAAGTTTGTTTGACGCAACTGGCACAAGTTTTTTAGACGCAACTGGCACAACTTTGTTCAACGCAACTGGCACAAGTTTTTTCGAATCAGTTGGCACAAGTTTGTTTGACGCAACTGGCACAAGTTTGTTTGACGCAACTGGCACAAGTTTGTTTGACGCAACTGGCACAAGTTTGTTTGACGCAACTGGCACAAGTTTATTTGACACAACTGGCACAACTTTTCTCGACGCAGCTGGCACAAGTTTGTTCGCCGAAACTGGCACAAGTTTGTTTGACGCAAGTGGCACAAGTTTATTTGACGCAACTGGCACAACTTTTCTCGACGCAGCTGGCATAAGTTTGTTCGCCGTAACTGGCACAAGTTTGTTTGACGCAACTGGCACAAGTTTATTTGATGCAACTGGCACAAGTTTTCTCGCCGCAAGTGTCACAAGTTTGTTCGCCGTAACTGGCACAAGTTTGTTCGACGCAACTGGCACAAGTTTGTTTGACGCAACTGGCACAAGTTTGTTTGACACAACTGGCACAAGTTTCTTCGACGCAACTGGCACAAGTTTGTTCGACACAACTGGCACAAGTTTGTGTGATGCAATTGGCACAAGTTCGTTCTACTCAACTGGCACAATTTGTTCTATGCAACTGGCACTAGTTTGTTTTACGCAACTGGCACAAGTTTCTTTGGCGCAACTGGCACAAGTTTGTTCTACCAACTAGCACAAGTTTGTTCGACTCAACTGGCACAAGGTTGTTCTACGCAACTGGCACAAGTTTGTTCTACGCAACTGGCACAAGTTTGTTTGACGCAACTGGCACAAGTTTGTTCGACGCAACTGGCACAAGTTTGTTGGATGCCACTTACACAAGTTTGTTTGACGAAACTGGCACAAGTTTGTTTGACGCAACTGGCACAAGTTTGTTAGACACAACTGGCACAAGTTTGTTCGACGCAACTGGCACAAATTTTTTCGACTCAAGTGGCACAAGTTTGTTTGACGCAACTAGAACAAGTTTGTTTGACGCAACTGGCACAAGTTTGTTTGACGCAACTGGCACAAGTTTGTTTGACGCAACTGGCACAAGTTTATTTGACGCAACTGGCACAAGTTTTCTCGACGAAACTGGCGCAAGTTTCTTCGCCGTAACTGACACAAGTTTGTTCGACGCAACTGGCACAAGTTTGTTCGACGCAACTGGCACAAGTTTGTTCTACATAACTGGCACAAGTTTGTTCTATGCAACTGGCACAAGTTTGTTCTTCGCAACTGACACAAGTTTGTTCTACGCATCTGGCACAAGTTTGTTCTATGCAACTGGCACTAGTTTGTTCTACGCAACTGGGACATGTTTGTTTGACGCAACTGGCACAAGTTTGTCCTACCCAACTGACACAAGTTTGTTCGACGCAACTGGCACAAGTTGGTTCTACGCAACTGACACAAGTTTGTTTGACACAACTGGCAGAAGTTTGTTCAACGCAACTGGCACAAGTTTGTTCGACGCAACTGGGAAAAGTTTGTTCGATGCAACTGGCACAAGTTTGTTTAACACAACTGGCACAAGTTTGTTAGACCCAACTGGCACAAGTTTGTTTGACTCAACTGGCACAAGTTTGTTCGACGCAACTGGCACAAGTTTGTTTGACGCAACTGGCACATTTTCGTTTGAGGCAACTGGCACAAGGTTCTTGTACGCAAGTGGCACAAGTTTGTTTGACGCAACTGGCACAAGTTTGTTCTACGCAACTGGCACAAGTTTGTTTGACGCAACTGGCACAATTTTGGTTGACGCAACTGGCACAAGTTTGTTTGACGCAACTGGCACAAGTTTGTTTGACTCAACTGGCACAAGGTTCTTCTACGCAACTGGCACAAGTTTGTTCTACGCAACTGGCTCAAGTTTGTTTGACGCAACTGGCACAAGTTTGTTCGACGCAACTGACACAAGTTTGTTAGACACAACTGGCACAACTTTATTCGACGTAACAGGCACAAGTTTTTTCGACTCAATTGGTACAAGTTTAATGATGCAACTGTCACAAGTTTGTTTGACGCAAGAGGCACAAGTTTGTTTGACGCAACTGGCACAAGTTTGTTTGACGCAATTGGCACAAGTTTTTTTTTACGCGACTAGCACATTTTTTCTCGAAGCAACTGGCACAAGTTTGTTTGCCATATCTGGCACAAGTTTGTTCGACGCAACTGGCACAAGTTTGTTTGACGCAACTGGCACAAGTTTGTTAGACGCAACTGGCACAAGTTTGTTCAACGCAACTGGCACAAGTTTTTTCGAAGCAATTGGCACAAGTTTGTTTGACGCAAGTAGCACAAGTTTGTTTGACGCAACTGGCACAAGTTTGTTTGACGCAACTGTCACAAGTTTGTTTGACGCAACTGGCACAAGTTTATTTGACGCAACTGGCACAACTTTTCTCGACGCAACTGGCACAAGTTGGTTTGCCGTAACTGGCACAAGTTTGTTTGACGTAACTGGCACAAGTTTATTTGACGCAACTGGCACAAGTTTTCTCGACGCAAGTGGCACAAGTTTGTTCGCCGTAACTGGCACAAGTTTGTTCGACGCAACTGGCACAAGTTTGTTCGACGCAACTGGCACAAGTTTGTTTGACGCAACTGGCACAAGTTTCTTCGACGCAACTGGCACAAGTTTGTTCGACGCAACTGGCACAAGTTTGTTCGCCATATCTGGCACAAGTTTGTTCGACTCAACTGGCACAAGTTTGTTCGACGCAAATGGCACAAGTTTGTTTGACGCAACTGGCACAAGTTTCTTCGACGCAACTGGCACAAGTTTGTTCTACGCAACTGGCACAAGTTTGTTTGACGCAACTGGCACAAGTTTGTTCTACGCAACTGGGACAAGTTAGTTCTATGGAACTGGCACTAGTTTGTTCTATGCAACTGGCATAAGTTTGTTTGACACAACTGGTACAAGTTTGTTCTACGCAACTGGCACAAGTTTGTTCGACACAACTGGCACAAGTTTGTTCTACGCAACTCTTACTAGTTTGTTGTACACAACTGGCACAGGTTTGTTTGACACAACTGGCACAAGTTTGTTCTACGCAAATGGCAAATGTTTGTTCTATGCAACTGACACAAGTTTGTTTGACACAACTGGCAGAAGTTTGTTCAACGCAACTGGCACAAGTTTGTTTGACGTAACTGGCGCAAGTTTGTTCGACACAACTGGCACAAGTTTGTTCGACGCAACTAGCAAAAGTTTGTTTGATGCAACTGGCACAAGTTTGTTTAACGCAACTGGCACAAGTTTGTTCTACCCAACTGGCACAAGTTTTTTGACTCAACTGGCACAAGTTTGTTTGATGCAACTGGCAAAAGTTTGTTTGACGCAACTGGCACAAGTTCGTTTGACGCAACTGGCACAAGGTTCTTCTACGCAACTGGCACAAGTTTGTTTGACGCAACTGGCACAAGTTTGTTTGACGCAACTGGCACAAGTTTGTTTGACGCAACTGGCACAAGTTTGTTTGACACAACTGGCAAAAGTTTTTTTTGATGCAACTGGCACAAGTTTGTTAGACGCAACTGGCACAAGTTTGTTCGACGCAACTGGCGCAAGTTTTTTCGACGCAACTGGCACAAGTTTGTTCGACGAAACTGGCAAAAGTTTGTTCGATGCAACTGGCACAAGTTTGTTTAACGCAACTGGCACAAGTTTGTTTGACGCAACTGGCAGAAGTTTGTTTGACGCAACTGGCACAAGGTTCTTCTACGCAACTGGCACAAGTTTGTCCTACGCAACTGGCACAAGTTTGTTTGACGCAACTGGCACAAGTTTGTTCGACGCAAGTGGCACAAGTTTGTTTGACGCAACTGGCACAACGTTGTTCTACGCAACTGGCACAGGTTTGTTCTACGCAACTGGCAAAAGTTTGTTAGACGCAACTGGCACAAGTTTGTTCGACGCAACTGGCACGAGTTTTTTCGACTCAATTGGCACAAGTTTGTTTGACGCAACTGGAACAAGTTTGTTTGACGCGACTGGAACAAGTTTGTTTGATGCAACTGGCACAAGTTTGTTCTATGCAACTGGCACAAGTTTATTTGACGCAACTGGCACAAGTTTATTTGACGCAACTGGCACAAGTTTTTTCGACGAAAATGGCACAAGTTTGTTTGCCGTAACTGGCACAAGTTTGTTCGACGCAACTGGCACAAGTTTGTTTGACGCAAATGGCACAAGTTTGTTCTACATAACTGGCACAAGTTTGTTCTATGCAACTGGCACAAGTTTGTTCTACGCAACTGGCACAAGTTTGTTCTATGCATCCGGCACAAGTTTGTTCTATGCAACTGGCACTAGTTTGTTCTACGCAACTGGCACAAGTTTGTTTGACGCAACTGGCACAAATTTGTTCTACCCAACTGACACAAGTTTGTTCGACGCAACTGGCACAAGTTTGTTCTACGCAACTGACACAAGTTTGTTTGACAAAATTGGCAGAAGTTTGTTCAACACAACTGGCACAAGTTTGTTCGATGCAACTGGTGCAAGTTTTTTCGACGCAACTGGCACAATTTTGTTCGATGCAACTGGCAAAGGTTTGTTCGATGCAACTGGCACAAGTTTGTTTAACGCAACTGGCACAAGTTTCTTTGACGCAACTGGCAGAAGTTTGTTTGACGCAACTGGCACAAGGTTCTTCTACGCAACTGGCACAAGTTTGTTTTACGCAACTGGCACAAGTTTGTTTGACGCAACTGGCACAAGTTTGTTCGACACAACTGGCACAAGTTTGTTAGACGCAACTGCAACAAGTTTGTTCGACGTAACAGGCACAAGTTTTTTCGACTCAATTGGTACAAGTTTGTTTGATGCAACTGCCACAAGTTTGTTTGACGCAAGAGGCACAAGTTTGTTTGACGCAACTGACACAAGTTTGTTTGACGCAACTGGCACAAGTTTTTTTTTACGCGACTGGCACAAGTTTGTTAGACGCAACTGGCACAAGTTTGTTAGACGCAACTGGCACAAGTTTGTTCGACGCAACTGGCACAAGTTTTTTCGACTCAATTGGCACAAGTTTGTTTGACGCAACTGGAATAAGTTTGTTTGACGCAACTGGAACAAGTTTGTTTGATGCAACTGGCACAAGTTTGTTTGACGCAACTGGTACAAGTTTATTTGACGCAACTGGCACAAGTTTTCTCGTCAAAACTGGCACAAGTTTGTTCGCCGTAACTGGCACAAGTTTGTTCAACGCAACTGGCACAAGTTTGTTTGACGCAAATGGCACAAGTTTGTTCTACATAACTGGCACAAGTTTGTTCTATGCAACTGGCACAAGTTTGTTCTACGCAACTGGCACAAGTTTGTTCTACGCATCTGGCACAAGTTTGTTCTATGCAACTGGCACTAGTTTGTTCTACGCAACTGGCACAAGTTTGTTCTATGCAACTGGCACAAGTTTGTTCTACACAACTGGCACAAGTTTGTTCTACGCATCTGGCACAAGTTTGTTCTATGCAACTGGCACTAGTTTGTTCTACGCAACTGGGACATGTTTGTTTGACTCAAGTGGCACAAGTTTGTTCTACCCAACTGACATAAGTTTGTTCGACGCAACTGGCACAAGTTTGTTCCACGCAACTGACACAAGTTTCTTTGACAAAACTGGCAGAAGTTTGTTCAACGCAACTGGCACAAGTTTGTTTGACGCAACTGGCGCAAGTTTGTTCGACGCAACTGTCACAAGTTTGTTCGACGCAACTGGCAAAAGTTTGTTCGATGCAACTGGCACAAGTTTGTTTAACGCAACTGGCACAAGTTTGTTCGACACAACTGGCACAAGTTTGTTTGACTCAACTGGCACAAGTGTGTTCGACGCAACTGGCAAAAGTTTGTTTGACGCAACTGGCACAAGTTCGTTTGACGCAACTGGCACAAGGTTCTTCTACGCAACTGGCACAAGTTTGTTTGACGCAACTGGCACAAGTTTGTTCGATGCAACTGGCACAAGTTTGTTTAACGCAACTGGCACAAGTTTGTTTGACGCAACTGGCACAAGTTTGTTTGACTCAACTGGCACAAGGTTCTTCTACGCAACTGGCACAAGTTTGTTCTACGCAACTGGCACAAGTTTGTTTGACGCAACTGGCACAAGTTTGTTCGACGCAACTGGCACAAGTTTGTTAGGCGCAACTGGCACAACTTTATTCGACGTAACAGGCACAAGTTTTTTCGACTCAATTGGTACAAGTTTAATGATGCAACTGTCACAAGTTTGTTTGACGCAAGAGGCACAAGTTTGTTTGACGCAACTGGCACAAGTTTGTTTGACGCAATTGGCACAAGTTTTTTTTTACGCGACTGGCACATTTTTTCTCGAAGCAACTGGCACAACTTTGTTTGCCATATCTGGCACAAGTTTGTTCAACGCAACTGGCACAAGTTTGTTTGACGCAACTGGCACAAGTTTGTTAGACGCAACTGGCACAAGTTTGTTCAACGCAACTGGCACAAGTTTTTTCGAATCAATTAGCACAAGTTTGTTTGACGCAACTAGCACAAGTTTGTTTGACGCAACTGGCACAAGTTTGTTTGACGCAACTGGCACAAGTTTGTTTGACGCAACTGGCACAAGTTTATTTGACGCAACTGGCACAACTTTTCTCGACGCAACTGGCACAAGTTGGTTTGCCGTAACTGGCACAAGTTTGTTTGACGTAACTGGCACAAGTTTATTTGACGCAACTGGCACAAGTTTTCTCGACGCAAGTGGCACAAGTTTGTTCGCCGTAACTGGCACAAGTTTGTTCGACGCAACTGGCACAAGTTTGTTCGACGCAACTGGCACAAGTTTGTTTGACGCAACTGGCACAAGTTTCTTCGACGCAACTGGCACAAGTTTGTTCGACGCAACTAGCACAAGTTTGTTCGCCATATCTGGCACAAGTTTGTTCGACTCAACTGGCACAAGTTTGTTCGACGCAAATGGCACAAGTTTGTTTGACGCAACTGGCACAAGTTTCTTCGACGCAACTGGCACAAGTTTCTTCGACGCAACTGGCACAAGTTTGTTTGACGCAACTGGCACAAGTTTGTTCTACGCAACTGGGACAAGTTAGTTCTATGCAACTGGCACTAGTTTGTTCTATGCAACTGGCATAAGTTTGTTTGACACAACTGGTACAAGTTTGTTCTACGCAACTGGCACAAGTTTGTTCGACACAACTGGCACAAGTTTGTTCTATGCAACTCTTACTAGTTTGTTGTACACAACTGGCACAGGTTTGTTTGACACAACTGGCACAAGTTTGTTCTACGCAAATGGCAAATGTTTGTTCTATGCAACTGACACAAGTTTGTTTGACACAACTGGCAGAAGTTTGTTCAACGCAACTGGCACAAGTTTGTTTGACGTAACTGGCGCAAGTTTGTTCGACACAACTGGCACAAGTTTGTTCGACGCAACTAGCAAAAGTTTGTTCGATGCAACTGGCACAAGTTTGTTTAACGCAACTGGCACAAGTTTGTTCTACCCAACTGGCACAAGTTTTTTGACTCAACTGGCACAAGTTTGTTTGACGCAACTGGCAAAAGTTTGTTTGACGCAACTGGCACAAGTTCGTTTGACGCAACTGGCACAAGGTTCTTCTACGCAACTGGCACAAGTTTGTTTGACGCAGCTGGCACAAGTTTGTTCTACGCAACTGGCACAAGTTTGTTTGACGCAACTGGCACAAGTTTGTTTGACGCAACTGGCACAAGTTTTTTTTGACGCAACTGGCACAATTTTGTTAGACGCAACTGGCACAAGTTTGTTCGACGTAACAGGCACAAGTTTTTTCGACTCAATTGGTACAAGTTTGTTTGACGCAACTGGCACAAGTTTGTTTGACGCAAGAGGCACAAGTTTGTTTGACGCAACTGGCACAAGTTTGTTTGACGCAACTGGCACAAATTTTTTTTTTACGCAACTGGCACCAGTTTTCTCAAAGCAACTGCACAAGTTTGTTCGCCATATCTGGCACAAGTTTGTTTGACGCAACTGGCACACGTTTGTTTGACGCAACTGGCACAAGTTTGTTAGACGCAACTGGCACAAGTTTGTTCAACGCAACGGGCACAAGTTTTTTCGAATCAATTGGCACAAGTTTGTTTGATGCAACTGGCACAAGTTTGTTGACGCAACTGGCACAAGTTTGTTTGACGCAACTGGCACAAGTTTGTTTGACGCAACTGGCACAAGTTTATTTGATGCAACTGGCACAAGTTTTCTCGCCGCAAGTGGCACAAGTTTGTTCGCCGTAACTGACACAAGTTTGTTCGACGCAACTGGCACAAGTTTGTTCGACGCAACTGGCACAAGTTTGTTTGACGCAACTGGCACAAGTTTCTTCGACGCAACTGGCACAAGTTTGTTCGACGCAACTGGCACAAGTTTGTGTGATGCAATTGGCACAAGTTTGTTCTACTCAACTGGCACAATTTGTTCTATGCAACTGGCACTAGTTTGTTTTACGCAACTGGCATAAGTTTGTTTGGCGCAACTGGCACAAGTTTGTTCTACCAACTAGCACAAGTTTGTTCGACTCAACTGGCACAAGGTTGTTCTACGCAACTGGCACAAGTTTGTTCTACGCAAGTGGCACAAGTTTGTTTGACGCAACTGGCACAAGTTTGTTCGACGCAACTGGCACAAGTTTGTTGGATGCCACTGGCAAAAGTTTGTTTGACGCAACTGGCACAAGTTTGTTTGACGCAACTGGCACAAGTTTGTTAGACTCAACTGGCACAAGTTTGTTCGACGCAACTGGCACAAGTTTTTTCGACTCAAGTGGCACAAGTTTGTTTGACGCAACTAGAACAAGTTTGTTTGACGCAACTGGCACAAGTTTGTTTGACGCAATTGGCACAAGTTTGTTTGACGCAACTGGCACAAGTTTATTTGACGCAACTGGCACAAGTTTTCTCGACGAAACTGGCGCAAGTTTCTTCGACGTAACTGACACAAGTTTCTTCGACGCAACTGGCACAAGTTTGTTCGACGCAACTGGCAAAAGTTTGTTCTACATAACTGGCACCAGTTTGTTCTATGCAACTGGCACAAGTTTGTTCTTCGCAACTGACACAAGTTTGTTCTACGCATCTGGCACAAGTTTGTTCTATGCAACTGGCACTAGTTTGTTCTACGCAACTGGGACATGTTTGTTTGACGCAACTGGCACAAGTTTGTTCTACCCAACTGACACAAGTTTGTTCGACGCAACTGGCACAAGTTGGTTCTACGCAACTGACACAAGTTTGTTTGACACAACTGGCAGAAGTTTGTTCAACGCAACTGGCACAAGTTTGTTCGACGTAACTGGGAAAAGTTTGTTCGATGCAACTGGCACAAGTTTGTTTAACACAACCGGCACAAGTTTGTTAGACCCAACTGGCACAAGTTTGTTTGACTCAACTGGCACAAGTTTGTTCGACGCAACTGGCACAAGTTTGTTTGACGCAACTGGCACAAGTTCGTTTGAGGCAACTGGCACAAGTTTGTTCGACGCAAGTGGCACAAGTTTGTTTGACGCAACTGGCACAATTTTGGTTGACGCAACAGGCACAAGTTTGTTAGACGCAACTGGCACAAGTTTGTTCGACGTAACAGACACAAGTTTTTTCGACTCAATTGGTACAAGTTTGTTTGACGCAACTGGCACAAGTTTGTTTGAGGCAAGAGGCACAAGTTTGTTTGACGCAACTGGCACAAGTTTGTTTGACGCAACTGGCACAAGTTTTTTTTTTTCCGCAACTGGCACAAGTTTGTTTCATGCAAGAGGCATAAGTTTGTTTGACGCAACTGGCACAAGTTTGTTCGACGCAACTGGCACAAGTTTGTTTGACGCAAGAGGCACAAGTTTGTTTGACGCAACCTGCACAAGTTTGTTCGACGCAACTGGCACAAGTTTGTTCAACGCAAATGGCACAAGTTTGTTTGACGCAACTGTCACAAGTTTCTTCGACGCAACTGGCACAAGTTTCTTCGACGCAACTGGCACAAGTTTGTTTGACGCAACTGGCACAAATTTGTTCTACGCAACTGGGACAAGTTTGTTCTATGCAACTGGCACTAGTTTGTTCTATGCAACTGATATAAGTTTGTTTGACGCAACTGGTACAAGTTTGCTCTACGCAACTGGCACAAGTTTGTTCGGCACAACTGGCACAAGTTTGTTCTACGCAACTCTTACTAGTTTGTTGTACACAACTGGCACAGGTTTGTTTGACACAACTGGCACAAGTTTGTTCTACGCAACTCTTACTAGTTTGTTGTACACAACTGGCACAGGTTTGTTTGACACAACTGGCACAAGTTTGTTCTACGCAAATGGCAAATGTTTGTTCTACGCATGTGGCATAACTTTGTTCTATGCAACTGGCACTAGTGTGTTCTACGCAACTGGCACAAATTTGTTTGACACAACTGGCACATGTTTGTTCTACCCAACTGGCACAAGTTTGTTCGACGCAACTGGCACAAGTTTGTTTGATGCAACTGGCACAAGTTTGTTTGACACAACTAGCACAAGTTTGTTCTAAGCAACTGGCACAAGTTTGTTCGACGGAACTGGCGCAAGTTTGTTCGACGCAACTGGCACAAGTTTGTTTGACGCAACTGGCACAAGTTTGTTCAACGCAACTGGAACAAGTTTGTTTAACGTAACTGGCACAAGTTTGTTCGAACCAACTGGCACAAGTTTGTTTGACACAACAGGCACAAGTTTGTTCAACGCAACTGGAACTAGTTTGTTTAGCGTAACTGGCACGAGTTTGTTCGAACCAACTGGCACAAGTTTGTTTGACACAACTGGCACAAGTTTGTTTGACGCAACTGGCACAAGGTTGTTCTGCGCAACATGTACAAGCTTGTTCTACGCAACTGGCACAAGTTTGTTTGACGCAACTGGCACAAGTTTGTTCTATGCATCTGGCACTAGTGTGTTCGATGCAACTGGCACAAGTTTGTTCGACGCAACTGGCACAAGTTTGTTTGACGCAACTGGCACAAGTTTCTTAGATGCAACTGGCACAAGTTTGTTCAACGCAACTGGCACAAGTTTTTTTTAATCAATTGGCACAAGTTTGTTTGACGCAACTGGCACAAGTTTGTTTGATGCAACTGGCACAAGTTTGTCTGACGCAACTGGCACAAGTTTGTTTGACGCAACTGGCACAACTTTTCTCGACGCAACTGGCACAACTTTTCTCGACGCAACTGGCACAAGTTTGTTCGCCGTAACTGGCACAAGTTTGTTTGACGCAACTGGCACAAGTTTATTTGACACAACTGGCACAAGTTTTCTCGACGCAAGTGGCACAAGTTGGTTCGCCGTAACTGGCACAAGTTTGTTCGACGCAACTGGCACAAGTTTGTTCGATGCAACTGGCACAAGTTTGTGTGACGCAACTGGCACAAATTTCTTTGATGCAGCTGGCACAAGTTTGTTCGACGAACTGGCACAAGTTTGTTTGACGCAATTGGCACAAGTTTGTTCTACTCAACTGGAACAAGTTTGTTCTATGCAACTGGCACTAGTTTGTTTTACGCAACTGGCATAAGTTTGTTTGATGCAACTGGCACAAGTTTGTTCTACAAACTAGCACAAGTTTGTTCGATGCAACTGGCACAAGGTTGTTCTACGCAACTGGCACAAGTTTGTTCTACGCAACTGGCACAAGTTTGACGCAACTGGCACAAGTTTGTTCTACGCAACTGGCACAAGTTTGTTGGATGCCACTGACACAAGTTTGTTCGACGAAACTGGCCCAAGGTTTTTTGACGCAACTGGCACAAGTTTGTTAGACGCAACTGGCACAAGTTTGTTTGACGCAACTGGCACAAGTTTGTTTGACGCAACTGGCACAAGTTCGTTTGAGGCAACTGGCACAAGGTTCTTGTACGCAAGTGGCACAAGTTTGTTTGACGCAACTGGCACAAGTTTGTTCTACGCAACTGGCACAAGTTTGTTTTACGCAACTGGCACAATTTTGGTTGACACAACTGGCACAAGTTTGTTAGACGCAACTGGCACAAGTTTGTTCGACGTAACAGACACAAGTTTTTTTCGACTCAATTGGTACAAGTTTGTTTGACGCAACTGGCACAAGTTTGTTTGAGGCAAGAGGCACAAGTCTTTTTGACGCAACTGGCACAAGTTTGTTTGACGCAACTGGCACAAGTTTTTTTTTACGCAACTGGCACAAGTTTGTTTGACGCAAGAGGCACAAGTTTGTTTGACGCAACTGGCACAAGTTTGTTCAACGCAACTGGCACAAGTTTGTTCAACGCAAATGCCACAAGTTTGTTTGACGCAACTGTCACAAGTTTCTTCGACGCAACTGGCACAAGTTTCTTCGACGCAACTGGCACAAGTTTGTTTGACGCAACTGGCACAAGTTTGTTCTACGCAACTGGGACAAGTTTGTTCTATGCAACTGGCACTAGTTTGTTCTATGCAACTGATATAAGTTTGTTTGACGCAACTGGTACAAGTTTGTTCTACACAACTGGCACAAGTTTGTTTGACACAACTGGCACAAGTTTTTTCTACGCAACTCTTACTAGTTTGTTGTACACAACTGGCACAGGTTTGTTTGACACAACTGGCACAAGTTTGTTCTACGCAACTCTTACTAGTTTGTTGTACACAACTGGCACAGGTTTGTTTGACACAACTGGCACAAGTTTGTTCTACGCAAATGGCAAATGTTTGTTCTACGCATGTGGCACAAGTTTGTTCTATGCAACTGGCACTAGTGTGTTCTACGCAACTGGCACAAATTTGTTTGACACAACTGGCACATGTTTGTTCTACCCAACTGGCACAAGTTTGTTCGACGCAACTGGCACAAGTTTGTTTGATGCAACTGGCACAAGTTTGTTTGACAAAACTGGCACAAGTTTGTTCTAAGCAACTGGCACAAGTTTGTTCGACGGAACTGGCGCAAGTTTGTTCGACGCAACTGGCACAAGTTTGTTTGATGCAACTGGCACAAGTTTGTTCAACGCAACTGGAACAAGTTTGTTTAACGTAACTGGCACAAGTTTGTTCGAACCAACTGGCACAAGTTTGTTTGACACAACTGGCACAAGTTTGTTCAACGCAACTGGAACAAGTTTGTTTAACGTAACTGGCACAAGTTTGTTCGAACCAACTGGCACAAGTTTGTTTGACACAACTGGCACAAGTTTGTTTGACGCAACTGGCACAAGGTTGTTCTACGCAACATGTACAAGCTTGTTCTACGCAACTGGCACAAGTTTGTTTGACGCAACTGGCACAAGTTTGTTCTATGCAACTGGCACTAGTGTGTTCGATGCAACTGGCACAAGTTTGTTCGATGCAACTGGCACAAGTTTGTTTGACGCAACTGGCACAAGTTTCTTAGACGCAACTGGCACAAGTTTGTTCAACGCAACTGGCACAAGTTTTTTTTAATCAATTGGCACAAGTTTGTTTGACGCAACTGGCACAAGTTTGTTTGACGCAACTGGCACAAGTTTGTCTGACGCAACTGGCACAAGTTTGTTTGACGCAACTGGCACAAGTTTATTTGACGCAACTGGCACAACTTTTCTCGACGCAACTGGCACAAGTTTGTTCGCCGTAACTGGCACAAGTTTGTTTGACGCAACTGGCACTAGTTTATTTGACGCAACTGGCACAAGTTTTCTCAACGCAAGTGGCACAAGTTGGTTCGCCGTAACTGGCACAAGTTTGTTCGACGCAACTGGCACAAGTTGTTCGATGCAACTGGCACAAGTTTGTGTGACGCAACTGGCACAAATTTCTTCGATGCAACTGGCACAAGTTTGTTCGACGAACTGGCACAAGTTTGTTTGACGCAATTGGCACAAGTTTGTTCTACTCAACTGGAACAAGTTTGTTCTATGCAACTGGCACTAGTTTGTTTTACGCAACTGGCATAAGTTTGTTTGATGCAACTGGCACAAGTTTGTTCTACAAACTAGCACAAGTTTGTTCAACGCAACTGGCACAAGGTTGTTCTACGCAACTGGCACAAGTTTGTTCTACGCAACTGGCACAAGTTTGTTTGACGCAACTGGCACAAGTTTGTTCGACGAAACTGGCCCAAGTTTTTTTGACGCAACTGGCACAAGTTTGTTAGACGCAACTGGCACAAGTTTGTTCGACGCAACTGGCACAAGTTTTTTCGACTCAATTGGCACAAGTTTGTTTGACGCAACTGGAACAAGTTTGTTTGACGCAACTGGAACAAGTTTATTTGACGCAACTGGCACAAGTTTGTTTGACGCAACTGGCACAAGTTTGTTTGACGCAACTGGCACAAGTTTATTTGACGCAACTGGCACAACTTTTCTCGACGCAACTGGCACAAGTTTGTTCGACGTAACTGGCACAAGTTTTTTCAACGAAACTGGCACAAGTTTGTTCGCCGTAACTGGCACAAGTTTTCTCGACGAAACTGGCACAAGTTTGTTCGCCGTAACTGGCACAAGTTTGTTCGACGCAACTGGCACAAGTTTGTTTGACACAAATGGCACAAGTTTGTTCTACATAACTGGCACAAGTTTGTTCTATGCAACTGGCACAAGTTTGTTCTACGCAACTGGCACAAGTTTGTTTGACGCATCCGGCACAAGTTTGTTCTATGCAACTGGCACTAGTTTTTTCTACACAACTGGCACAAGTTTGTTTGACGCAACTGGCACAAATTTGTTCTACCCAACTGACACAAGTTTGTTCGACGCAACTGGCACAAGTTTGTTCTACGCAACTGACACAAGTTTGTTTGACACAATTAGCAGAAGTTTGTTCAACGCAACTGACACAAGTTTGTTCGACGCAACTGGCGCAAGTTTTTTCGACGCAACTGGCACAAGTTTGTTCGACGCAACTGGCAAAAGTTTGTTCGATGCAACTGGCACAAGTTTGTTTAACGCAACTGGCACAAGTTTGACGCAAGAGGCACAAGTTTGTTTGACGCAACTGACACAAGTTTGTTCAACGCAACTGGCACAAGTTTTTTCGAATCAATTGGCACAAGTTTGTTTGACGCCACTGGCACAAGTTTGTTTGACGCAACTGGCACAAGTTTGTTTGACGCAACTGGCACAAGTTTGTTCGACGCAACTGGCACAAGTTTATTTGACGCAACTGGCACAACTTTTCTCGACGCAACTGGCATAAGTTTGTTCGACGTAACTGGCACAAGTTTGTTTGACGCAACTGTCACAAGTTTATTTGACGCAACTGGCACAAGTTTTCTCGACGCAAGTGGCACAAGTTGGTTCGCCGTAACTGGCACAAGTTTGTTCGACGCAACTGGCACAAGTTTGTTCGACGCAACTGGCACAAGTTTGTGTGACGCAACTGGCACAAATTTCTTCGATGCAACTGGCACAAGTTTGACGCAAGAGGCACAAGTTTGTTTGACGCAACTGACACAAGTTTTTTTCAACGCAACTGGCACAAGTTTTTTCGGATCAATTGGCACAAGTTTGTTTGACGCCACTGGCACAAGTTTGTTTGACGCAACTGGCACAAGTTTGTTCGACGCAACTGGCACAAGTTTATTTGACGCAACTGGCACAACTTTTCTCGACGCAACTGGCACAAGTTTGTTCGACGTAACTGGCACAAGTTTGTTTGACGCAACTGTCACAAGTTTATTTGACGCAACTGGCACAAGTATTCTCGACGCAAGTGGCACAAGTTGGTTCGCCGTAACTGGCACAAGTTTGTTCGACGCAACTGGCACAAGTTTGTTCGACGCAACTGGCACAAGTTTGTGTGACGCAACTGGCACAAATTTCTTCGATGCAACTAGCACAAGTTTTTTCGACTCAATTGGCACAAGTTTGTTTGATGCAACTGGAACAAGTTTGTTTGACGCAACTGGAACAAGTTTGTTTGACGCAACTGGCACAAGTTTGTTTGTCGCAACTGGCACAAGTTTGTTTGACGCAACTGGCACAAGTTTATTTGACGCAACTGGCACAAGTTTTCTCGACGAAACTGGCACAAGTTTGTTCGCCGTAACTGGCACAAGTTTGTTCGACGCAACTGGCACAAGTTTGTTTGACGCAAATGGCACAAGTTTGTTCTACATAACTGGCACAAGTTTGTTCTATGCAACTGGCACAAGTTTGTTCTACGCAACTGGCACAAGTTTGTTCTACGCATCTGGCACAAGTTTGTTCTATGCAACTGGCCCTAGTTTGTTCTACGCAACTGGCACAAGTTTGTTTGACGCAACTGGCACAAATTTGTTCTACCCAACTGACACAAGTTTGTTCGACGCAACTGGCACAAGTTTGTTCAATGCAACTGGCACAAGTTTGTTTGACGTAACTGGCGCAAGTTTGTTTGACGCAACTGGCACAAGTTTGTTCGACGCAACTGGCAAAAGTTTGTTCGATGCAACTGGCACAAGTTTGTTTAACGCAACTGGCACAAGTTTGTTCGACCCAACTGGCACAAGTTTGTTTGACTCAACTGGCATAAGTTTGTTTGACGCAACTGGCAAAAGTTTGTTTGACGCAACTGGCACAAGTTCGTTTGATGCAACTGGCACAAGGTTCTTCTACGCAACTGGCTCAAGTTCTTTTGACGCAACTGGCACAAGTTTGTTTGATGCAACTGGCACAAGTTTGTTTGACGCAACTGGCACAAGTTTGTTTGACGCAACAGGCAAAAGTTTTTTTTGATGCAACTGGCATAAGTTTTAGACGCAACTGGCACAAGTTTGTTCGACGCAACTGGCGCAAGTTTTTTCGACGTAACTGGCACAAGTTTGTTCGACGCAACTGGCAAAAGTTTGTTTGATGCAACTGGCACTAGTTTGTTTAACGCAACTGGCACAAGTTTGTTTAACGCAACTGGCACAAGTTTGTTTGACGCAACTGGCACAAGGTTCTTCTACGCAACTGGCACAAGTTCGTCCTACGCAACTGGCACAAGTTTGTTTGACGCAACTGGCACAAGTTTGTTCGACGTAAGTGGCACAAGTTTGTTTGACGCAACTGGCACAAGGTTGTTCTACGCAATTGGCACAGGTTTGTTCTACGCAACTGGCAAAAGTTTGTTAGATGCAACTGGCACAAGTTTGTTCGACGCAACTGGCACAAGTTTTTTCGACTCAATTGGCACAAGTTTGTTTGACGCAACTGGAACAAGTTAATTTGACGCAACTGGAACAAGTTTGTTTGACGCAACTGGCACAAGTTTGTTTGACGCAACTGGCACAAGTTTGTTTGGCGCAACTGGCACAAGTTTATTTGACGCAACTGGCACAAGTTTTTTCGACGAAACTGGCACAAGTTTGTTTGCCGTAACTGGCACAAGTTTGTTCGACGCAACTGGCACAAGTTTGTTTGACGCAAATGGCACAAGTTTGTTCTACATAACTGGCACAAGTTTGTTCTATGCAACTGGCACAAGTTTGTTCTACGCAACTGGCACAAGTTTGTTCTACGCATCCGGCACAAGTTTGTTCTATGCAACTGGCACTAGTTTGTTCTACGCAACTGGCACAAGTTTGTTTGACGCAACTGGCTCAAATTTGTTCTACCCAACTGACACAAGTTTGTTCGACGCAACTGGCACAAGTTTGTTCTACGCAACTGACACAAGTTTGTTTGACACAATTGGCAGAAGTTTGTTCAACGCAACTGGCACAAGTTTGTTCGACGCAACTGGTGCAAGTTTTTTCGATGCAACTGGCACAAGTTTGTTTGACGCAACTGGCAAAAGTTTGTTCGATGCAACTGGCACAAGTTTGTTTAACGCAACTGGCACAAGTTTTTTTGACGCAACTGGCAGAAGTTTGTTTGACGCAACTGGCACAAGGTTCTTCTACGCAACTGGCATAAGTTTGTTCTACGCAACTGGCACAAGTTTGTTTGACGCAACTGGCACAAGTTTGTTCGACACAACTGGCACAAGTTTGTTAGACGCAACTGGCACAAGTTTGTTCGACATAACAGGCACAAGTTTTTTCGACTCAATTGGTACAAGTTTGTTTGATGCAACTGGCACAAGTTTGTATGACGCAAGAGGCACAAGTTTGTTTGACGCAACTGACACAAGTTTGTTTGACGCAACTGGCACAAGTTTTTTTTTACGCGACTGGCACAAGTTTTCTCGAAGCAACTGGCACAAGTTTGTTTGCCATATCTGGCACAAGTTTGTTCGACGCAACTGGCACAAGTTTGTTTGACGCAACTGGCACAAGTTTGTTAGACGCAACTGGCACAAGTTTGTTCAACGCAACTGGCACAAGTTTATTAGAATCAATTGCCACAGGTTTGTTTGACGCAACTGGCACAAGTTTGTTTGACGCAACTGGCACAAGTTTGTTTGACACAACTGGCACAAGTTTATTTGACGCAACTGGCACAACTTTTCTCGACGCAACTGGCACAAGTTTGTTCGCCGTAACTGGCACAAGTTTGTTTGACGCAACTGGCACAAGTTTATTTGACGCAACTGGCACAAGTTTTCTCGATGCATGTGGCACAAGTTGGTTCGCCGTAGCTGGCACAAATTTGTTCGACGCAACTGGCACAAGTTTGTTCGATGCAACTGGCACAAGTTTGTGTGACGCAACTGGCACAAATTTCTTCGATGCAACTGGCACAAGTTTGCTCGACGAACTGGCACAAGTTTGTTTGACGCAATTGGCACAAGTTTGTTCTACTCAACTGGCACAAGTTTGTTCTACGCAACTGGCACAAGTTTGTTCTATGCAACTGGCACTAGTTTTTTTTTACGCAACTGGCATAAGTTTGTTTGACAAAACTGGCACAAGTTTGTTCTACAAACTAGCACAAGTTTGTTCGACGCAACTGGCACAAGGTTGTTCTACGCAACTGGCACAAGTTTGTTCTACGCAACTGGCACAAGTTTGTTTGACGCAACTGGCACAAGTTTGTTCTACGCAACTGGCACAAGTTTGTTAGATGCCACTGACACAAGTTTGTTCTACGAAACTGGCCCAAGTTTTTTTGACGCAACTGGCACAAGTTTGTTAGACGCAACTGGCACAAGTTTGTTCGACGCAACTGGCACAAGTTTTTTCGACTCAATTGGCACAAGTTTGTTTGACGCAACTGGAACAAGTTTGTTTGACGCAACTGGAACAAGTTTGTTTGGCGCAACTGGCACAAGTTTTTTTTACGCAACTGGCACAAGTTTGTTTGACGCAACTGGCACAAGTTTATTTGACGCAACTGGCACAAGTTTGTTCGCCGTAACTGGCACAAGTTTGTTCGACGCAACTGGCACAAGTTTGTTTGATGCAAATGGCACAAGTTTGTTCTACATAACTGGCACAAGTTTGTTCTGTGCAACTGGCACAAGTTTGTTCTACGCAACTGGCACAAGTTTGTTCTACGCATCTGGCACAAGTTTGTTCTATGCAACTGGCACTAGTTTGTTCTACGCAACTGGCACAAGTTTGTTCTATGCAACTGGCACAAGTTTGTTCTACGCAACTGGCACAAGTTTGTTCTACGCATCTGGCACAAGTTTGTTCTATGCAACTGGCACTAGTTTGTTCTACGCAACTGGGACATGTTTGTTTGACGCAACTGGCACAAGTTTGTTCTACCTAACTGACATAAGTTTGTTCGTCGCAACTGGCACAAGTTTGTTCTACGCAACTGACACAAGTTTGTTTGACACAACTGGCAGATGTTTGTTCACCGCAACTGGCACAAGTTTGTTTGACGTAACTGGCGCAAGTTTGTTCGACGCAACTGTCACAAGTTTGTTCGACGCAACTGGCAAAAGTTTGTTCGATGCAACTGGCACAAGTTTGTTTAACGCAACTGGCACAAGTTTGTTCGACCCAACTGGCACAAGTTTGTTTGACTCAACTGGCACAAGTGTGTTCGACGCAACTGGCAAAAGTTTGTTTGACGCAACTGGCACAAGGTTCTTCTACGCAACTGGCACAAGTTTGTTTGACTCAACTGGCACAAGGTTCTTCTACGCAACTGGCACAAGTTTGTTCTACGACACTGGCACAAGTTTGTTTGACGCAACTGGCACAAGTTTGTTCGACGCAACTGGCACAAGTTTGTTAGACGCAACTGGCACAACTTTATTTGACGTAACAGGCACAAGTTTTTTCGACTCTATTGGTACAAGTTTAATGATGCAAATGGCACAAGTTTGTTTGACGCAAGAGGCACAAGTTTGTTTGACGCAACTGGCACAAGTTTGTTTGACGCAAATGGCACAAGTTTTTTTTTACGCGACTGGCACAAGTTTTCTCGAAGCAACTGGCACAAGTTTGTTTGCCATATCTGGCACAAGTTTGTTCGACGCAACTGGCACAAGTTTGTTTGACGCAACTGGCACAAGTTTGTTAGACGCAACTGGCACAAGTTTGTTCAACGCAACTGGCACAAGTTTTTTCGAATCAATTGGCACAAGTTTGTTTGACGCAACTAGCACAAGTTTGTTTGATGCAACTGGCACAAGTTTGTTTGACGCAACTGGCACAAGTTTGTTTGACGCAACTGGCACAAGTTTGTTTGACGCAACTGGCACAAGTTTATTTGACGCAACTGGCACAACTTTTCTCGACGCAACTGGCACAAGTTGGTTTGCCGTAACTGGCAAAAGTTTGTTTGACGTAACTGGCACAAGTTTATTTGACGCAACTGGCACAAGTTTTCTCGACGCAAGTGGCACAAGTTTGTTCGCCATAACTGGCACAAGTTTGTTCGACGCAACTGGCACAAGTTTGTTCGACGCAACTAGCAAAAGTTTGTTCGATGCAACTGGCACAAGTTTGTTCGACGCAACTAGCAAAAGTTTGTTCGATGCAACTGGCCCAAGTTTGTTTGACGCAACTGGGAAAAGTTTGTTTTACACAACTGGCACAAAGTTTGTTCTACGCAACTGGCACAAGTTTTTTCGACGCAACTGGCACAAGTTTGTTTGACGCAACTGGCAAAAGTTTGTTTGAAACAACTGGCAGAAGTTTGTTCAGCGCAACTGGCACAATTTTGTTCTACGCAACTGGCACACGTTTGTTCTACGCAACTGCCTCAAGTTTGTTCTACGCAACTGGCACAAGTTTGTTTGACGCAACTGGCACAAGTTTGTTCTATGCAACTGGCACAAGTTTGTTTGACGCAATTGGCACAAGTTTGTTCTACGCAACTGGCACAAGTTTGTTCTACGCAACTGGCACAAGTTTGTTCTACGCAACTGGCACAAGTTTGTTTGACACAATTGGCACAAGTTTGTTCTACGTAACTGGCACAAGTTTGTTCTACGCAAGTGGCACAAGTTTGTTCTACGCAACTGGCACAAGTTTGTTCTACGCAACTGGCACAAGTTTGTTTGACACAACTAGCACAAGTTTGTTCTACGTAACTGGCACAAGTTTGTTTTACGCAACTGGCACAAGTTTGTTCGACGCAACTGGCACACGTTTGTTTGACACAACTGGCACAAGTTAGTTCTACGCAACTGGCACAAGCTTGTTAAACGCAACTGGCACTAGTTTGTTTGACGCAACTGGCACAAGTTTGTTCTACGCAACTGGCACAAGTTTGTTTGATGCAACTGGCACAAGTTTGTTCAACGCAACTGTCACAAGTTTGTTCGACGCAGCTGGCACAAGTTTGTTCTACCCAACTTTCACAAGTTTGTTCTGCGCAACTGGCACAAGTTTATTTGATGCAACTGGCACAAGTTTCTTTGACACAACTGGCACAAGTTTGTCCTGCGCAAGTGGCACAAGTTTCTAGTTCGCAACTGGCACAAGTTTGTTCTACGCAACTGACACAAGTTTGTTTGACGCAACTGGCACAAGTTTGTTATGCGAAACTGGCACAAGTTTGTAGTTCGCAACAGGCACAAGTTTGTTCTACGCAACTGGCCCAAGTTTGTTTGACGCAACTGGCACAAGTTTGTTCTACGCAACTGACACAAGTTTGTTCTACGCAACTGGCACAAGTTTGTTTTACGCAACTAGCACAAGTTTGTTCTACGCAACTGGCACAAGTTTGTTCTACACAACTGGCACAAAGTTGTTCTACGCAACTGGCACAATTTTGTTCTATGCAACTGGCACAAAGTTGTTCTACGTAACTGGCACAAGTTTATTTGACGCAACTGGAACAAGTTTATTTGACGCAACTGTCACAAGTTTCTTTGACGCAACTGGCACAAGTTTGTCCTACGCAAGTGGCACAAGTTTGTTTGACGCAACTGGCACAAGTTTGTCCTACGAAACTGGCACAAGTTTGTAGTTCGCAACTGGCACAAGTTTGTTCTACGCAACTGGCCCAAGTTTGTTTGACGCAACTGGCACAAGTTTGTTCTACGCAACTGACACAAGTTTGTTCTACGGAACTGGCACAAGTTTGTTCTACGCAACTAGCACAAGTTTGTTCTACGCAACTGGCACAAGTTTGTTCTACGCAACTGGCAAAAAGTTGTTCTACACAACTGGCACAATTTTGTTCTATGCAACAGGCACAAGTTTGTTCTTCGCAACTGGCACAAGATTGTTTGACGCAACTGGCACAAGTTTGTTCTACGCAACTGGCACAAGTTTGTTTTACGCAACTGGCCCAAGTTTGTTTGACGCAACTTTTACAAGTTTGTTCGACGCAAGTGGCACAAGATTGTTCTACACAACTGGCACAAGTTTGTTCTACACAACTGACAAAAGTTTGTTCCACGGAACTGGCACAAGTTTGTTTGACGCAACTGGCACAAGTTTCTTCTACGCAACTGGCACAAGTTTGTTCTACGCAACTGGCACAAACTTGTTTGTCGCAATTGGCACAAGTTTGTTTTCGCAACTGGCCCAAGTTTCTTCTACGCAACTCACACAAGTTTGTTCTATGCAACTGGCAGAAGTTTGTTCGACGCAACTGGCACAAGTTTGTTCTACACAACTGGCAAAAGTTTGTTCTTCGCAACTGGCACAAGATTGTTCAACACAACTGGCACAAGTTTGTTCAAACCAACTGGCACAAGTTTGTTCGACGCAACTGGCCTAAGTTTGTTTGACGCAACTGGCAAAATTTTGTTTGAAACAACTCTCACAAGTTTGTTCTGCGCAACTGGCACAAGTTTGTTCTGCGCAACTGGCACAAGTTTGTTTTATGCAACTGGCAGAAGTTTGTTTGACGCAACTCACACAAGTTTGTTCTATGCAACTGGCACAAGTTTGTTCTACGCAACTGGCAAAGGTTTGTTCTACGTAACTGGCACAAGTTTGTTCTACGCAACTGGAACAAGTTTGTTCTATGCAACAGACACAAGTTTGTTTGACACAACTGGCAAAAGTTTGTTCTACGCAACTGACAAAAGTTTGTTCTACGCAACTGGCACAAGTTTGTTCGACACAAGTGGCACAAGTTTCTTTGACACAACTGGCACAGTTTGTTCTACGCAACTGGCACAAGTTTGTTCGATGCAACTGGCACAAGTTTGTTTGACGCAACTGGCACAAGCTTGTTCGACACAACTGGCACAAGTTTTTTTCGATGCAAATGGCACAAGTTTGTTCGACGCAACTGTCACAAGTTTGTTTAACGCAACTGGCACAAGTTTATTCGAACCAACTGGCAAAAGTTTGTTTGACGCAACTGGCAAAAGTTTGTTTGACGCAACTGGCAAAAGTTTTTTTGACGCAACTGGCACAAGTTTGTTTGACGCAACTGGCACAAGGATGTTTGATGCAACTGGCACAAGGTTGTTCTGCACAACCGGCACAAGTTTGTTCGACACAACTGAAACAAGTTTGTTTGACGGAACTGGCACAAGTTTGTTTGACAAAACTGGCACAAGTTTGTTCTACGTAACTGGCACAAGTTTGTTCTACGCAACTGGCACAAGTTTGTTCGACGCAACCGGCACAAGTTTGTTTTATGTAACTGGCACAAGTTTCTTTGACGAAACTGGCACAAGTTTGTTCGACGCGACTGGCCCAAGATTGTTTGACGCAACTGGCACAAGTTTGTTTGACAAAACTGGCACAAGTTTGTTCTACGCAACTGGCACAAGTTTGTTTTACGCAACTGGCACAAGTTTGTTCGACGCAACTGGCACAAGTTTGTTTTATGCAACTGGCACAAGTTTGTTTGACACAACTGGCAGAAGTTTGTTCGACGCAACTGGCACAAGTTTGTTTGACGCAATTGGCACAAGTTTGTCCGACACAACTGGCACAAGTGTGTTCGACGCAACTGGCACAAGTTTGTTCGATGCAACTGGCACAAGTTTGGTCTACGCAACTGTCACAAGTTTGTTCTATGCAACTGGCATAAATTTGTTTGACGCAACTGGCACAAGTCTGTTTGACTTAACTGGCACAAGTTTGGTCTGCGCAACTGGCACAAGTTTGTTCCACGCAACTGGCACAAGTTTGTTCGATGCAACTGGCACAAGTCTGTTCTACGCAACTGGCTCAAGTTTGTTTTACGCAACTAGCACAAGTTTGTTTGACACAACTGGCACATGTTTGTCCTACGCATCTGGCACAAGTTTGTTCTACGCAACTGGCCCAAGTTTGTTTGACACAACTCGCACAAGTTTGTTCTATGCAATTGGCATAAGTTTGTTCTACGCTACTGGCACAAGTTTGTTTGACACAACTGGCACAAGTTTGCTCTACGTAACTGGCACAAGGTTGTTCTACGCAACTGGCTCAAGTTTGTTCTACGCAACTGGCACAAGTTTGTTTGACGCAACTGGCACAAGTTTGTTTGACGCAACTGGCACAAGTTTGTTCTACGCAACTGGCCCAAGTTTGTTTGACGCAAATGGCAGAAGTTTGTTCTATGCAACTGGCACAAGTTTGTTCCACGTAACGGGCACAAGTTTGTTCTACGCAACTGGCACAAGTTTGTTTGACAAAACTGGCACAAGTTTGTTCTACGCAACTGGCAAAAGTTTGTTCTGCGCAACTGGCACAATTTTGTTCGATGCAAGTGGCACAAGTTTGTTCTATGCAATTGGCACAAGTTTGTTCTACGCAGCTGGCACAAGATTGTTCGACGCAACTGGCACAAGTTTGTTCTACGCAACTGGAAAATGTTTGCTCTTTGCAACTGGCACAAGTTTGTTTTACAAAACTGGCTCAGGTTTGTTCTACGCAACTGGCACAAGTTTGTTCAACGCAACTGGCACAAGTTTGTTTGACGCAACTGGCAAAAGTTTGTTTAACGCAACTAGCACAAGTTTGTTTGACGCAACTGGCCCAAGTTTGTTCAACGCAACTGGCACAAGTTTGTAGTTCGCAACTGGCACAAGTATGTTCTACTTAATTGGCACAAGTTTGTCCGACACAACTGGCACAATTTTGTTCGACGCAACTGGCCCAAGTTTGTTTGATGCAACTGGCAAAAGTTTGTTTGACACATCTGGCACAAGTTTGTTCTACGCAACTGGCACAAGTTTGTTCGACGCAACTGGCACAAGTTTGTCTGATGCAACTGGCATAAGTTTGTTCTACGCAACTGGCACAAGTTTGTTCGACGCAATTGGCACAAGTTTGTCCGACGCAACTGTCACAAGTGTGTTCGACGCAACTGGCACAAGTTGGTTCGATGCAACTGGCAAAAGTTTGTTCTATGCAACTGGCACAAGTTTGTTCTATGCAACTGGCATAAATTTGTTTGACGCAACTGGCCCAAGTTTGTTTGACGCAACTTGGAAAAGATTGTTTGACACAACTGGCATAAAGTTTGTTCTACGCAACTGGCACAAGTTTGTCCGACGCAACTGGCACAAGTTTGTTCGACGCAACTGGCACAAGTTTGTTCTACGCAGCTGGCACAAGTTTGTTCTGCGCAGCTGGCATAAGTTTGTCTGACATGACTGTCACAAGTTTGTTCTACGTAACTGGCACTAGTTTGTTCTACGTAACTGGCACAAGTTTGTTCGACGCAACTGGCACAAGTTTGTTTTACGCAACTGGCACAAGTTTGTTTGACACAATTGGCACAAGTTTGTTCTACGCAACTGGCAAAAGTTTGTTCGACGCAATTGGCACAATTTTGTCCGACGCAACTGGCACAAGTTTGTTCGACGCAACTGGCACAAGTTTGTTCAATGCAACTGGCACAAGTTTCTTCTACGCAACTGACACAAGTTTGTTCTACGCAACTGGCATAAATTTGTACGACGCAACTGGCACAAGTTTCTTTGACGCAACTGGCACAAGTTTGTTCTGCGCAACTTGCACAAGTTTGTTCAACGCAACTGGCACAAGTTTGTTCGACGCAACTGGCGCAAGTTTGTTAGCGCAACTGGCACAAATTTGTTCTATGCAACTGGCAGAAGTTTGTTCTACACAACTGGCAGAAGTTTGTTCTACGTAACTGGCACAAGTTGGTTCTACGCAACTGGCAGAAGTTTGTTCTACGCAACTGGCACAAGTTTGTTCTAAGTAACTGGCACAAGTTTGTTCTACGCAACTGGCACAAGTTTGATTGACACATCTGGCACAAGTTTGTTTGACACAACTGGCAAAAGTTTGTTCGATGCAACTGGCACAAGTTTGTTTGACGCAACTGGCACAAGGTTCTTTGACGTAACTGGCACAAGGATATTCTACACAACTGGCACAAGTTTGTTCTATGCAACTGGCACAAGTTTGTTTGACGCAACTGGCACAAGATTGTTCTACGCAACTGGCACAAGTTTCTTCGACACAACTGGCCCAAGTTTCTTCGACGCAACTGGCCCAAGTTTGTTTGATGCAACTGGCACAAGTTTGTTTGACACAACTGGCACAAGTTTGTTCTACGCAACTGGCACAAGTTTGTTCAACGAAACTGGCACAAGATTGTTCGACGCAACTGGAACAAGTTTGTTCGGCGCAACTGGCACAAGTTTGTTCTTCGCAACTGGAAAAAGTTTTTTCTACGTAACTAGCACAAGTTTGTTCTACACAACTAGCACAAGTTTGTCTGACACAACTGGCACAAGTTTGTTCTACGTAACTGGCCCAAGTTTGTTCTACGCAACTGGCACAAGTTTGTTCGACGCAACTGGCACAAGTTTGTTTGACACAACTGGCACAAGTTTGTTCTACGCAACTGGCAAAAGTTTGTTCTACGCAACTGGCACAAGTTTGTTCGACGCAAGTGGCACAAGTTTGTTCTATGCAACTGGCACAAGTTTGTTTGACACAACTGGCACAAGTTTGTTCTACGCAACTGGCACAAGTTTATTCGATACAACTGGCACAAGTTTGTTTGACGCAACTGGCACAAGCTGGTTCGACGCAACTGGCAAAAGTTTGTTCGATGCAAATGGCACAAGTTTGTTCGACGCAACTGGCACAAGTTTGTTTAACGCAACTGGCACAAGTTTATTCGACCCAACTGGCAAAAGTTTGTTTGACGCAACTGGCACAAGTTTTTTTGACGCAACTGGCACAAGTTTGTTTGACGCAACTGGCACAAGGTTGTTTGACGCAACTGGCACAAGGTTGTTCTACACAACTAGCACAAGTTTGTTCTATGCAACTGACACAAGTTTGTTTGACACAACTGGCACAAGTTTGTTCTACGCAACTGGCACAAGTTTCTTTGACGAAACTGGCACAAGTTTGTTCGACGCATCTGGCCCAAGTTTGTTTGATGTAACTGTCACAAGTTTGTTTGACAAAACTGGCACAAGTTTTTTCTACAAAACTGGCACAAGTTTGTTCGACAAAACTGGCACAAGTTTGTTTTACGCAACTGGCACAAGTTTGTTTGACGCAACTGGCACAAGTTTGTTTTACGGAACTGGCACAAGTTTGTATTACGGAACTGGCACAAGTTTGTTCTACGCAACTGGCACAATTCTGTTCTACGTAACTGGCACAAGTTTGTTCTACGCAACTGGCACAAGTTTGTTTGACGCAACTGGCACAAGTTTGTTCTACGCAATTGGCACAAGTTTGTCCGACACAACTGGCACAAGTTTGTTCGACGCAATTGGCACAAGTTTGTCCGACACAACTGGCACAAGTGTGTTCGACGCAACTGGCACAAGTTTGGTCTACGCAACTGGCACAAGTTTGTTCTATGCAACTGGCACAAGTATGTTTGACGCAACTGGCACAAGTCTGTTTGACTTAACTGGCACAAGTTTGTTCTGCGCAACTGGCACAAGTTTGTTCGATGCAACTGGCACAAGTTTGTTCGACACAACTGGCAAAAGTTTCTTCTACGCAACTGGCACAAGTTTGTTCGACAAAAGTGGCACAAGTTTGTTCTATGCAACTGGCAGAAGTTTGTTTGACACAACTGGCACAAGTTTGTTTGACGCAACGGGCAAAAGTTTATTTGAAACAACTGGCACAAGTTTGTTCTACGCAACTGTCACAAGTTTGTTCAACGCATCTGGCACAAGTTTGTTCGATGCAACTGGCACAGGTTTGTTCGATGCAACTGGCACAAGTTTGTTCGACGCAACTGGCACAAGTTTGTTCTACGCAACTGGCACAAATTTGTTCTATGCAACTGGCACAAGTTTGTTTTACGCAACTGGCACAAGTTTGTTTGATGCAATTGGCACAAGTTTGTTCTTTGCAACTGGCACAAGTTTGTTCTATGCAACTGGCCCAAGTTTGTTCTACGCAACTGGCACAAGTTTTTTCTATGCAACTGGCAGAAGTTTGTTTGAAACAACTCGCACAAGTTTGTTCTACGCAACTGGCACAAGTTTGTTCTACGCAACTGGCACAAGTTTGTTCAACGCAACTGGCGCAAGTATGTTCGACGCAACTGGCACAAGTTTGTTCTACGCAACTGGCTCAAGTTTGTTCTATGCAACTGGCACAAGTTTGTTTGGCGCAACTGGCACAAGTTTGTTTGACGCAACTGGCACAAGTTTGTTCTACGCAACTGGCCCAAGTTTGTTTGACGCAACTGGCAGAAGTTTGTTCTACGCAACTGGCACAAGTTTGTTCTACGTAACTGGCACAAGATTGTTCTACGCAACTGGCAGAAGTTTGTTCTACGCAACTGGCACAAGTTTGTTCTACGTAACTAGCACAAGTTTGTTCTACGCAACTGGCACAAGTTTGTTTGACACATCTGGCACAAGTTTGTTTGACACAACTGGCAAAAGTTTGTTCTACGCAACTGGCACAAGTTTGTTCGACGCAAGTGGCACAAGTTTGTTCTATGCAACTGGCACAAGTTTGTTTGACACAACTGGCAGAAGTTTGTTCTACGCAACTGGCACAAGTTTGTTCGATGCAACTGGCACAAGTTTGTTTGACGCAACTGGCACAAGTTTGTTCGACGCAACTGGCACAAGTTTGTTCGATGCAACTGCCACAAGTTTGTTCGACGAACTGGCACAAGTTTGTTTAACGCAACTGGCACAAGTTTATTCGACCCAACTGGCACAAGTTTGTTTGACGCAACTGGCACAAGTTTTTTTGACGCAACTGGCACAAGTTTGTTTGATGCAACTGGCACAAGGTTGTTTGACGCAACTGTTACAAGGTTATTCTACACAACTGGCACAAGTTTCTTCTACACAACTGACAAAAGTTTGTTCTACGCAACTGGCACAAATTTGTTCGACGCAAGTGGCACAAGTTTGTTCTATGCAACTGGCACAAGTTGTTTGACACAACTGGCATAAGTTTGTTCTACGCAACTGGCACAAGTTTGTTCGATGCAACTGGCACAAGTTTGTTTGACGCAACTGGCACCAACTTGTTCGACGCAACTTGCACAAGTTTGTTCGATGCAAATGGCACAAGTTTGTTTGACACAACTAGCATAAGTTTGTTTAACGCAACTGGCACAAGTTTATTCGACCCAACTGGCACAAGTTTTTTTGACGCAACTGGCACAAGTTTGTTTGACGCAACTGGCACAAGGTTGTTTGACGCAACTGGCACAAGGTTGTTCTACACAATTGGCACAAGTTTGTTCTATGCAACTGACGCAAGTTTGTTTGACGCAACTGGCACAAGTTTGTTCTACACAACTGGCACAAGTTTCTTTGACGAAACTGGCACAAGTTTGATCGACACAACTGGCCCAAGTTTGTTTGACGCAACTGGCACAAGTTTGTTTGACAAAACTGGCACAAGTTTGTTCTACACAACTGGCACAAGTTTGTTCAACAAAACTGGCACAAGTTTGTTCAACGCAACTGGCACAATTTTGTTCGACGCAACTGGCACAAGTTTGTTTTACGGAACTGGCACAAGTTTGTTTTACGGAACTGGCACAAGTTTGTTCTACGCAACTGGCACAAGTTTGTCTGACACAACTGGCACAATTTTGTTCTACGTAACTGGCACAAGTTTGTTCTACGCAACTGGCACAAGTTTATTCGACGCAACTGGCACAAGTTTGTTTTATGCAACTGACACAAGTTTGTTTGACACAACTGGCAGAAGGTTGTTCTCCGCAACTGGCACAAATTTGTTCGACGCAATTGGCACAAGTTTGTCCGACACAACTGGCACAAGTTTGTTCGACGCAATTGGCACAAGTTTGTCCGACACAACTGGCACAAGTGTGTTCGACGCAACTGGCACAAGTTTGGTCTATGCAACTGGCACAAGTTTGTTTTATGCAACTGGCACAAGTTTGTTTGACGCAACTGGCACAAGTTTTTTTTACGCAACTGGCACATGTTTGTTTGACGCAACTGGCACAAGGTTGTTTCACGCAACTGGCACAAGGTTGTTTTACACAACTGGCACAAGTTTGTTCTATGCTACTGGCACAAGTTTGTTCTATGCTACTGACACAAGTTTGTTTGACGCAACTGGCACAAGTTTGTTCTACGCAACTGGCACAAGTTTCTTTGACGAAACTGGCACAAGTTTGTTCGACGCAACTGGCCCAAGTTTGTTTGACGCAACTGGCACAAGTTTGTTTGACAAAACTGGCACAAGTTTTTTCTACACAACTGGCACAAGTTTGTTCAACAAAACTGGCACAAGTTTGTTCGACGCAACTGGCACAAGTTTGTTCGACGTAACTGGCACAAGTTTGTTTTATGGAACTGGCACAAGTTTGTTTTACGGAACTGGCACAAGTTTGTTCTATGCAACTGGTACAAGTTTGTCTGACACAACTGGCACAATTTTGTTCTACGTAACTGGCACAAGTTTGTTCTACGCAACTGGCACAAGTTTCTTCGACGCAACTGGCACAAGTTTGTTTTATGCAACTGGCACAAGTTTGTTTGACACAACTGGCAGAAGTTTGTTCTACGCAACAGGCACAAGTTTGTTCGACGCAATTGGCACAAGTTTGTTTGACACAACTGGCACAAGTTTGTTCAACGCAATTGGCACAAGTTTGTCCAACACAACTGGCACAAGTGTGTTCGACGCAACTGGCACAAGTTTGTTCTACGCAACTGGCACAAGTTTGTTCTATGCAACTGGCACAAGTTTGTTTGACGCAACTGGCAAAAGTCTGTTTGACTTAAATGGCACAAGTTTGTTTGACGCAACTGGCACACGTTTGTTCGATGCAACTGGCAGAAGTCTGTTTGACGCAACTGGCACAAGTTTTTTTGATGCAACTGGCACAAGTTTGTTCTATGCAACTGGCACAAGTTTGTTTTGACGCAACTGGCACAAGGTTGTTCTACAAAACTGGCACAAGTTTGTTCTATGCAACTGGCACAAGTTTGTTTGACGCAACTATCACAAGTTTGTTTTACGCAACTGGCACAAGTTTCTTTGACGCAACTGGCACAAGTTTGTTCGACACAACTGGCCCAAGTTTGTTTGACGCAACTAGCACAAGTTTATTTGACACAACTGGCACAAGTTTGTTCTACGCAACTGGCACAAGTTTGTTCGACGCAACTGGCACAAGATTGTCCGACGCAACTGGCACAAGTTTGTTCGACGCAACTGACACAAGTTTGTTCTACGCAACTGGCACAAGTTTGTTCTGCGCAACTGGCATAAGTTTGTCTGACATAACTGGCACAAGTTTGTTCTACGCAACTGGCACAAGTTTGTTCGACGCAACTGGCACAAGTTTGTTTTATGCAACTGGCACAAGTTTGTTTGACACAACTGGCACAAGTTTGTTCTACGCAACTGGTAAAAGTGTGTTCAACGCAATTGGCACAATTTTGTCCGACGCAACTGGCACAAGTTTGTTCGACGCAACTGGCACAAGTTTGTTCGATGCAACTGGCACAATTTTGTTCTACGTAACTGACACAAGTTTGTTCTACGCAACTGGCATAAATTTGTTTGACGCAACTGGCACAAGTTTGTCCGACACAACTGGCACAAGTTTGTTCGACGCAACTGGCACAAGTTTGTTCTACGCAACTGGCACAAGTTTGTTCTGCGCAACTGGCACAAGTTTGTCTGACATAACTGGCACAAGTTTGTTCTACGTAACTAGCACAAGTTTGTTCTACGCAACTGGCACATGTTTGTTCTACGCAACTGGCACAAGTTTGTTCTGCGCAACTGGCATAAGTTTGTCTGACATAACTGGCACAAGTTTGTTCTACGCAACTGGCACAAGTTTGTTCGACGCAACTGGCACAAGTTTGTTTTATGCAACTGGCACAAGTTTGTTTGACACAACTGGCACAAGTTTGTTCTACGCAACTGGCAAAAGTGTGTTCAACGCAATTGGCGCAATTTTGTCCGACGCAACTGGCACAAGTTTGTTCGACGCAACTGGCACAAGTTTGTTCGATGCAACTGGCACAATTTTGTTCTACGTAACTGACACAAGTTTGTTCTACACAACTGGCATAAATTTGTTTGACGCAACTGGCACAAGTTTGTTTGATGCAACTGGCACAAGTTTGTTCTGCGAAACTTGCACAAGTTTGTTCAACGCAACTGGCACAAGTTTGTTCGACGCAACTGGCACAAGTTTGTTCTACGCAACTGTCACAAATTTGTTCTACGCAACTGGCACAAGTTTGTTCTATGCAACTGGCACAAGTTTGTTTGACGCAATTGGCACAAGTTTGTTCTTCGCAACTGGCACAAGTTTGTTCTATGCAACTGGCTCAAGTTTGTTCTGAGCAACTGGCACAACTTTGTTCTATGCAACTGGCAGAAGTTTGTTTGACACAACTCGCACAAGTTTGTTCTACGCAACTGGCACAAGTTTGTTCTACGCAACTGGCACAAGTTTGTTCAACGCAACTGGCGCAAGTATGTTCGACGCAACTGGCGCAAGTTTGTTCTACGCAACTGGCTCAAGTTTGTTCTATGCAACTGGCACAAGTTTGTTTGACGCAACTGGCACAAGTTTGTTTGACGCAACTGGCACAAGTTTGTTCTACGAAACTGGCCCAAGTTTGTTTGACGCAACTGGCACAAGTTTGTTCTACGCAACTGGCACAAGTTTATTCTACGTAACTGGCACAAGTTTGTTCTACGCAACTGGCAGAAGTTTGTTCTACACAACTGGCACAAGTTTGTTCTACGTAACTGGCACAAGTTTGTTCTACGCAACTGGCACAAGTTTGTTTGACACATCTGGCACAAGTTTGTTTGACACAACTGGCAAAAGTTTGTTCTACGCAACTGGCACAAGTTTGTTCGACTTAAGTGGCATAAGTTTGTTCTATGCAACTGGCACAAGTTTGTTTGACACAACTGGCACAAGTTTGTTCTACGCAACTGGCACAAGTTTGTTCGATGCAACTGGCACAAGTTTGTTTGACGCAACTGGCACAAGTTTGTTCGACGCAACTGGCACAAGTTTGTTCTATGCAACTGGCACAAGTTTGTTCGACGAACTGGAACAAGTTTGTTTAACGCAACTGGTACAAGTTTATTCGACCCAACTGGCACAAGTTTGTTTGACGCAACTGGCACAAGTTTTTTTGACGCAACTGGCACAAGTTTGTTTGACGCAACTGGCACAAGGTTGTTTGACGCAACTGGCACAAGGTTATTCTACACAACTGGCACAAGTTTGTTCTATGCAACTGGCACAAGTTTGTTTGACGCAACTGGCACAAGTTTGTTCTACGCAACTGGCACAAGTTTCTTCGACACAACTGGCACAAGTTTGTTCGACGCAACTGGCAGAAGTTTGTTCTACGCAACTGGCACAAGCTTGTTTGACACAACTGGCACAAGTTTGTTCTACGCAACTGGCACAAATTTGTTCGACGAAACTGGCACAAGATTGTTCGACGCAACTGGAACAAGTTTGTTCGGCGCAACTGGCACAAGTTTGTTCTTCGCAACTGGTACAAGTTTTTTCTACGCAACTGGCACAAGTTTGTTCTGCGAAACTGGCACAAGTTTGTTCTACGCAACTGGCACAAGTTTGTCTGACACAACTGGCACAAGTTTGTTCTACGTAACTGGCACAAGTTTGTTCTACGCAACTGGCACAAGTTTGTTCGACGCAACTGGCACAAGTTTGTTTGACACAACTGGCACAAGTTTGTTCTACGCAACTGGCAAATGTTTGTTTTACGCAACTGGCACCAGTTTGTTCGACGCAAGTGGCACAAGTTTGTTCTATGCAACTGGCACAAGTTTGTTTGACACAACTGGCACAAGTTTGTTCTACGCAACTGGCACAAGTTTGTTCGATACAACTGGCACAAGTTTGTTTCACGCAACTGGCACAAACTTATTCGACGCAACTGGCACAAGTTTGTTCGATGCAAATGGCACAAGTTTGTTCGACGCAACTGGCACAAGTTTGTTTAACGCAACTGGCACAAGTTTATTCGACCTAACTGGCAAAAGTTTGTTTGACGCAACTGGCACAAGTTTTTTTGACGCAACTGGCACAAGTTTGTTTGACGCAACTGGCACAAGGTTGTTTGACGCAACTGGCACAAGGTTGTTGTACACAACTGGCACAAGTTTGTTCTATGCAACTGACACAAGTTTGTTTGACGCAACTGGCACAAGTTTGTTCTACGCAACTGGCAAAAGTTTCTTTGACAAAACTGGCACAAGTTTGTTCGACGCAACTGGCCCAAGTTTGTTTGACGCAACTGGCACAAGTTTGTTTGACAAAACTAGCACAAGTTTGTTCGACGCAACTGGCACAAGTTTGTTCGACGCAACTGGCACAAGTTTGTTTTACGGAACTGGCACAAGTTTGTTTTACGGAACTGGCACAAGTTTGTTCTACGCAACTGGCACAAGTTTGTCTGACACAACTGGCACAATTTTGTTCTACGTAACTGGCACAAGTTTGTTCTACGCAACTGGCACCAGTTTGTTCGACGCAACTGGCACAAGTTTGTTCGACGCAATTGGCACAAGTTTGTCCGACACAACTGGCACAAGTTTGTTCGACGCAATTGGCACAAGTTTGTCCGACACAACTGGCACAAGTGTGTTCGACGCAACTGGCCCAAGTTTGGTCTACGCAACTGGCACAAGTTTGTTCTATGCAACTGGCACAAGTTTGTTTGACGCAATTGGCACAAGTCTGTTTGACTTAACTGGCACAAGTTTGTTCTGCGCAACTGGCACAAGTTTGTTCGATGCAACTGGCACAAGTTTGTTCGACGCAACTGGAACAAGTTTATTTAATGCAACTGGCACAAGTTTATTCGACCCAACTAGCACAAGTTTGTTTGATGCAACTGGCACAAGTTTTTTTGACACAACTGGCACAAGTTTGTTCTATGCAACTGGCACAAGTTTGTTCGACGAAACTGGCACAAGTTTGTCCGACACAACTGGCACAAGTTTGTTCGACGCAACTGTCACAAGTTTGTTCTACGCAACTGGCACAAGTTTGTTCTGCGCAACTGGCACAAGTTTGTCTGACATAACTGGCACAAGTTTGTTCTACGTAACTAGCACAAGTTTGTTCTACGCAACTGGCACAAGTTTGTTCGACGCAACTGGCACAAGTTTGTTGTACGTAACTGGCACAAGTTTGTTTGACACAACTGGCACGAGTTTGTTCTACGCAACTGGCAAAAGTTTGTTCTACGCAATTGGCACAAATTTGTTCTACGCAACTGGCACAAGTTTGTTTGACGCAACTGGCACAAGTTTGTCCTATGCATCTGGCACAAGTTTGTTCTACACAACTGGGACAAGTTTGTTCTACGCAACTGGCACAAGTTTGTTCTACGCAACTGGCACAAGTTTGTTCTACGTAACTGGCACAAATTTGTTCTACGCAACTGGCACAAGTTTGTCCTACGCAACTGGCACAAGTTTGTTCCATGCAACTGGCACAAGTTTGTTCAATGCAACTGGAACAAGTTTGTTTGACGCAACTGGCACAAGTTTGTTCTACGCAACTGGCACAAGTTTGTTCGATGCAACTGGCACAAGTTTGTTTGACGCAACTGGCACAAGTTTGTTTAACGCAACTGGCACAAGTTTGCTCGACCCAACTGGCACAAGTTTGTTTGACGCAACTGGCACAAGTTTTTTTGACGCAACTGGCACAAGTTTGTTTGACGCAACTGGCACAAGTTTGTTTGACGCAACTGGCACAAGGTTGTTCTACGTAACTGGCACAAGTTTGTTCTATGTAACTGGCACAAGTTTGTTTGACGCAACTGGCAGAACTTTGTTCTACGCAACTGGCACAAGTTTCTTTGGCGCAACTGGCACAAGTTTGTTTGACACAACTGGCAGAAGTTTGTTCTACGCAACGGGCACAAGTTTGTTCTACGTAACTGGCACAAGTTTGTTCTACACAACTGGCACAAGTTTGTTATACGCAACTGGCACAATTTGTTTGACACAAATAGCAAAAGTTTGTTCTACGTAACTGGCACAAGTTTGTTCTACGCAACTGGAACAAGTTTGTTTGACGCAAGTGGCACAAATTTGTTCTACGCAACTGGCACAAGTTTGTTTGACACGACTGGCACAAGTTTGTTCTACGCAACAGGCACAAGTTTGTTTGATGCAATTGGCACAAGTTTTTTTTACGCAACTGGCACAAGTTTGTTTGACGCAACTGGCAAAAGTTTGTTTGACACAACTGGCACAAGTTTGTTCTACGCAACTGGCACAAGTTTGTTCGACTCAACTGGCACAAGTTTGTCCGACCCAACTGGCACAAGTTTGTTTGACGCAACTGGCACAAGTTTGTTCTACGCAACTGGCACAAGTTTGTTCTACGCAACTGGCACAAGTTTGTTCGACGCAACTGGCACAAGTTTGTTCGACACAACTGGCACGTTTGTTCGACGCAACTGGCACAAGTTTGTTTGACGCAACTGGCACAAGTTTGTTCGACACAACTGGCACAAGTTTGTTCGACACAACTGGCACAAGTTTGTTCGACGCAACTGGCACAAGTTTGTTCGACTCAACTGGCACAAGTTTGTTTGACACAAGTGGCACATGTTTGTTCGACGCAACTGGCAAAAGTTTGTTCAACACAACTGGCATAAGTTTGTTTAACGCAATTAGCACAAGTTTGTTTGACGCAACTGGCCCAATTTTGTTCAACGCAACTGGCACAAGTTTGTAGTTCGCAACTGGCACAAGTTTGTTCTACATAACAGGCTCAAGTTTGTCCGACACAACTGGCACTAGTGTGTTCGACGCAACAGGCCCAAGTTTGTTTGACGCAACTGGCAAAAGTTTGTTTGACACAACTGGCACAAGTTTGTTCTACGCATCTGGCACAAGTTAGTTCGACGCAACTGGCATAAGTTTGTTCGACTCAACTGGCACAAGTTTGTCCGACCCAACTGGCACAAGTTTGTTTGACGCAACTGGCACAAGTTTGTTCTACGCAACTGGCATAAGTTTGATCGATGCAACTGGCACAAATTTGTTCTGCGCAACTGGCACAAGTATGTTCTATGCAACTGGCACAAATTTGTTTGACGCAACTGGCACACGTTTGTTCTTCACAAATGGCACAAGTTTGTTTTACGTAACAGGCACAAGTTTGTGCTATGCAACTGGCACAAGTTTGTTCGACGCAACTGGCACAAGTTTGTTTAACGCAACTGGCAAAAGTTTGTTCTATGCAACTGGCACAAGTTTGTTTGACGCAAATGGCACAAGTTAGTTTGACGTAACTGGCACAAGTTTATTTGACGCAAATGGGACAAGGTTGTTCTACGCAACTGGCACAACTTTGTTCTACGCAACTGGCAAAAGTTTGTTCGACGCAACTGGCACAAGTTTGTTCGACGCAACTGGCACAAGTTTGTTTGACGCAACTGGCAAAAGTTTGTTTGACACAACTGGCTCAAGTTTGTTTGACGCAACTGGCACAAGGTTATTCGACGCAACTGGCACAAGTTTGTCTGACGCAACTGGCACAAGTTTGTTCGACGCAAGTGGCACAAGTTTGTTCGACGCAACTGGCACAAGTTTGTTCGACGCAACTGGCATAAGTTTGTTTGATGCAACTGGCACAAGTTTGTTCGACACAACTGGCACAAGTTTGTTCGACACAACTGGCACAAGTTTGTTCGACGCAACTGGCACAAGTTTGTTCTACGCAACTGGCACAAGTTTGTTCGACACAACTGGCACGTTTGTTCGACGCAACTGGCACAAGTTTGTTTGACGCAACTGGCACAAGTTTGTTCGACACAACTGGCACAAGTTTGTTCGACACAACTGGCACAAGTTTGTTCGACGCAACTGGCACAAGTTTTTCCGACTCAACTGGCACAAGTTTGTTTGACACAACTGGCACATGTTTGTTCGACGCAACTGGCAAAAGTTTGTTCAACACAACTGGCATAAGTTTGTTTAACACAATTAGCACAAGTTTGTTTGACGCAACTGGCACAAGTTTGTTCTACGTAATTGGCACAAGTTTGTTCTACGCAACTGGCACAAGTTTGTTCAACGCAACTGGCACAAGTTTGTTTGACGCAACTGGCACAAGTTTGTTTGACGCACCTGGCACAAGTTTGTTTGACGCAACTGGCACAAGTTTGTCCTACGCAAGTGGCACAAGTTTGTAGTTCGCAACTGGCACAAGTTTGTTCTACGCAACTGGCCCAAGTTTGCTTGACGCAACTGGCACAAGTTCGTTCTACGCAACTGACACAAGTTTGTTCTACGCAACTAGCACAAGTTTGTTCTACACAACTAGCACAAGTTTGTTCTACACAACTGGCACAAGTTTGTTCTACGCAACTGGCACAAGGTTGTTCTACGCAACTGGCACAATTTTGTTCTACGCAACAGGCACAAGTTTGTTCTTCGCAACTGGCACAAGTTTGTTCTACGCAACTGGCACAAGTTTGTTCTACGCAACTGGCACAAGTTTGTTCGATGCAACTGGCACAAGTTTGTTTGACGCAACTGGCCCAAGTTTGTTTGACTCAACTGGCACAAGTTTGTTCTACGCAACTGGCACAAGTTTGTTCTACGTAACTGGCACAAGTTTGTTCTACGCAACTGGCACAAGATTGTTCTACGCAACTGGTACAAGTTTGTTTGACACAAGTGGCACAAGTTTGTTCTGCGCAACTGGCAAAAGTTTGTTTGACGCAACTGGCACAAGTTTGCTCGACGCAAGTGGCATAAGTTTGTTCTATGCAACTGGCACAAGTTTGTTTGACACAACTGGCACAAGTTTGTTCTACGCAACTGGCAAAAGTTTGTTCGATGCAACTGTCACAAGTATGTTTGACGCAACTGGCACAAGCTTGTTCGACGCAACTGGCACAAGTTTGTTCAATGCAACTGGCACAAGATTGTTCTACGCAACTGGCACAAGTTTTTTTGACGCAACTGGCACAAGTTTGTTCTAAACAACTGGCCCAAGTTTGTTTGACGCAACTGGCACAAGTTTGTTCTACGCAACTGGCACAAGTTTGTTCGATGCAACTGGCACAAGTTTGTTCGGCGCAACTGGCACAAATTTGTCTAACACAACTAGCACAAGTTTATTCGACCCAACTGGCACAAATTTGTTTGAAACAACTGGCACAAGTTTCTTGTACGCAACTGGCAAAAGTTTGTTTGACACAACTGGCACAAGTTTGCTCGACGCAAGTGGCACAAGTTTGTTCTATGCAACTGGCACAAGTTTGTTTGACACAACTGGCACAAGGTTGTTCTACGCAACTGGAACAAGTTTGTTCGATGCAACTGTCACAAGTTTGTTTGACGCAACTGGCACAAGCTTGTTCGAAGCAACTGGCACAGGTTTGTTCGATGCAACTGCCACAAGTTTGTTCGACGCAACTGGCACAAGTTTGGTTGACGCAACTGGCACAAGTTTGTTCTATGCAACTGGCCCAAGATTGTTTGACGCAACTGGCACAAGTTTGTTCTACGCAACTGGCACAAGTTTGATCGATGCAACTGGCACAAGTTTGTTCGGCGCAACTGGCACAAATTTGTCTAACGCAACTAGCACAAGTTTATTCGACCCAACTGGCACAAGTTTGTTTGACACAACTGGCACAAATTTTTTTGACGCAACTGGCACAAGTTTGTTTGACGCAACTGGCACAAGGTTGTTTTATGCAACTGGCACAAGTTTGTTCTATGGAACTGGCAGAAGTTTGTTCTACGCAACTGGCACAAGTTTGTTCTACACAACTGGCACAAGTTTGTTCTACGCAACTGGCACAAGTTTGTTCTACACAACTGGCCCAAGTTTGTTTGAGGCAACTGGCACAAGTTTGTTTGACACAACTGGCACAAGTTTGTTCTACTCAACTGGCACAAGTTTGTTCGACGAAACTGGCACAAGTTTGTTCGACGCAACTGGCACAAGTTTGTTCTACGCAACTGGCACAAGTTTTTTCTACGCAACTGGCACAAGTTTGTTCTACGGAACTGGCACAAATTTGTTCTGCGCAACTGACACAAGTTTGTCTAACACAACTGGCACAAGCTTGTTCTACGTAACTGGCACAAGTTTGTTCTATGCAACTGGCACAAGTTTGTTCGACGCAACCGGCACAAGTTTGTTTTATGCAACTGGCACAAGTTTGTTTGACACAACTGGCACAAGTTTGTTCTACGCAACTGGCACAAGTTTGTTCGACGCAATTGGCACAAGTTTGTCCGACGCAACTGGCACAAGTTTGTTCGATGCAACTGGCACAAGTTTGTTTGGTGCAACTGGCACAAGTTTGTTCTACGCAACTGGCACAAGTTTGTTCTATGCAACTGGCATAAATTTGTTTGACGCAACTGGCACAAGTTTGTTTGACGCAACTGGCACAAGGTTGTTTGACGCAACTGGCACAAGGTTGCTCTACACAACTGGAACAAGTTTGTTCTATGCAACTGGCACAAGTTTGTTTGACACAACTGGCACAAGTTTTTTCTACGCAACTGGCACAAGTTTCTTCGATGCAACTGGCACAAGTTTGTTCGACGCAACTGGCCCAAACTTGTTTAACGCAACTAGCAGAAGTTTGATTGACACAACTGGCAGAAGTTTGTTCTACGCAACTGGCACAAGTTTGTTCGACGAAACTGGCACAAGTTTGTTCTATGCAATTGACACAAGTTTGTTCGATGCAACTGGCACAAGTTTGTTCGACGCAACTGGCACAAGTTTGTTCGATGCAACAGGCACAAGTTTGTTCTACGCAACTGGCACAAGTTTGTTCATAGCAACTGGCACAAGTTTGTTTGATGCAACTGGCAAAAGTTTGTTCATAGCAACTGACACAAGTTTGTTCTACGCAACTGGCACAAGTTTGTTCTTCGCAACTGGCACGAGTTTGTTCTATGCAACTGGCACAAGTTTGTTCGACGCAACTGGCACAAGTTTGTTCTACGCAATTAGCACAAATTTGTTCTACGCAATTGGCACAAGTTTTTTGACGCAAATGGCACAAGTTTGTTGTACGCAACTGGCACAAGTTTGTTCGACGCAACTGGCACAAGTTTGTTCTACGCAACTGGCACAAGTTTTTTCTACGCAACTGTCACAAGTTTGTTCTAAAAAACTGGCACAAGTTTGTTTGACGCAACTGGCCCAAGTTTGTTTGACGCAACTGGCAAAAGTTTGTTTGAAACAACTGGCACAAGTTTGTTCTACGCAACCATCACAAGTTTGTTCAACACAACTGGCACAAGTTTGTCAAACGCAACTGGCACAACTTTGTTCGATCAACTGGCACAAGTTTTTTCGACGCAACTGGCACAAGTTTGTTCTATGCAACTGGAAAATGTTTGTTCTACGCAACTGGCACAAGTTTGTTCTACGCAACTGGCACAAGTTTGTTCTACGCAACTGGAAAATGTTTGTTCTACGCAAGTGGCACAAGTTTGTTCTACGCAACTGGCTCAAGTTTGTTCTACGCAACTGGCACAAGTTTGTTTGACGCTAATGGCACAAGTTTGTTTGACGCAACTGGCAAAAGTTTGTTTGAAACAACTGGCACAAGTTTGTTCTACGCAACCATCACAAGTTTGTTCAACACAACTGGCACAAGTTTGTCAAACGCAACTGGCACAACTTTGTTCGATCAACTGGCACAAGTTTTTTCGACACAACTGGCACAAGTTTGTTCTATGCAACTGGAAAATGTTTGTTCTACGCAACTGGCACAAGTTTGTTCTACGCAACTGGAAAATGTTTGTTCTACGCAAGTGGCACAAGTTTGTTCTACGCAACTGGCTCAAGTTTGTTCTACGCAACTGGCACAAGTTTGTTCAACGCAACTGGCACAAGTTTGTTTGACGCAACTGGCAAAAGTTTGTTTAACGCAACTGGCACAAGTTTGTTTGACGCAACTGGCACAAGTTTGTTCAACGCAACTGGCACAAGTTTGTAGTTCGCAACTGGCACAAGTATGTTCTACGTAACTGGCACAAGTTTGTCCGACACAACTGGCACAATTTTGTTCGACGCAACTGGCCCAAGTTTGTTTGACGCAACTGGCAAAAGTTTGTTTGACACAACTGGCACAAGTTTGTTCTACGCAACTGGCACAGGTTTGTTCGACGCAACTGGCAAAATTTTGTCCGACGCAACTGGCATAAGTTTTTTCTTCGCAACTGGCACAAGTTTGTTCGACGCAACTGTCACAAGTTTGTCCGACGCAACTGTCACAAGTGTGTTCGACGCAACTGGCACAAGTTTGTTCGATGCAACTGGCACAAGTTTGTTCTACGCAACTGGCACAAGTTTGTTCTATGCAACTGGCATAAATTTCTTTGACGCAACTGGCAAAAGTTTGTTTGACGCCAATGGCACAAGGTTGCTCTACACAACTGGCCCAAGTTTGTTTGACGCAACTGGGAAAAGTTTGTTTTACACAACTGGCACAAAGTTTGTTCTACGCAACTGGCACAAGTTTTTTCGACGCAACTGGCACAAGTTTGTTTGACGCAACTGGCAAAAGTTTGTTTGAAACAACTGGCAGAAGTTTGTTCAGCGCAACTGGCACAATTTTGTTCTACGCAACTGGCACACGTTTGTTCTACGCAACTGCCTCAAGTTTGTTCTACGCAACTGGCACAAGTTTGACGCAACTGGCACAAGTTTGTTCTATGCAACTGGCACAAGTTTGTTTGACGCAATTGGCACAAGTTTGTTCTACGCAACTGGCACAAGTTTGTTCTACGCAACTGGCACAAGTTTGTTCTACGCAACTGGCACAAGTTTGTTTGACACAATTGGCACAAGTTTGTTCTACGTAACTGGCACAAGTTTGTTCTACGCAAGTGGCACAAGTTTGTTCTACGCAACTGGCACAAGTTTGTTCTACGCAACTGGCACAAGTTTGTTTGACACAACTAGCACAAGTTTGTTCTACGTAACTGGCACAAGTTTGTTTTACGCAACTGGCACAAGTTTGTTCGACGCAACTGGCACACGTTTGTTTGACACAACTGGCACAAGTTTGTTCTACGCAACTGGCACAAGCTTGTTAAACGCAACTGGCACTAGTTTGTTTGACGCAACTGGCACAAGTTTGTTCTACGCAACTGGCACAAGTTTGTTTGATGCAACTGGCACAAGTTTGTTCAACGCAACTGTCACAAGTTTGTTCGACGCAGCTGGCACAAGTTTGTTCTACCCAACTTTCACAAGTTTGTTCTGCGCAACTGGCACAAGTTTATTTGATGCAACTGGCACAAGTTTCTTTGACACAACTGGCACAAGTTTGTCCTGCGCAAATGGCACAAGTTTGTAGTTCGCAACTGGCACAAGTTTGTTCTACGCAACTGACACAAGTTTGTTTGACGCAACTGGCACAAGTTTGTTATACGAAACTGGCACAAGTTTGTAGTTCGCAACAGGCACAAGTTTGTTCTACGCAACTGGCCCAAGTTTGTTTGACGCAACTGGCACAAGTTTGTTCTACGCAACTGACACAAGTTTGTTCTACGCAACTGGCACAAGTTTGTTTTACGCAACTAGCACAAGTTTGTTCTACGCAACTGGCACAAGTTTGTTCTACGCAACTGGCACAAGTTTGTTCTACGCAACTGGCACAATTTTGTTCTATGCAACTGGCACAAAGTTGTTCTACGTAACTGGCACAAGTTTATTTGACGCAACTGGAACAAGTTTATTTAACGCAACTGTCACAAGTTTCTTTGACGCAACTGGCACAAGTTTGTCCTACGCAAGTGGCACAAGTTTGTTTGACGCAACTGGCACAAGTTTGTCCTACGAAACTGGCACAAGTTTGTAGTTCGCAACTGGCACAAGTTTGTTCTACGCAACTGGCCCAAGTTTGTTTGACGCAACTGGCACAAGTTTGTTCTACGCAACTGACACAAGTTTGTTCTACGGAACTGGCACAAGTCTGTTCTACGCAACTAGCACAAGTTTGTTCTACGCAACTGGCACAAGTTTGTTCTACGCAACTGGCAAAAAGTTGTTCTACACAACTGGCACAATTTTGTTCTATGCAACAGGCACAAGTTTGTTCTTCGCAACTGGCACAAGATTGTTTGACGCAACTGGCACAAGTTTGTTCTACGCAACTGACACAAGTTTGTTTTACGCAACTGGCCCAAGTTTGTTTGACGCAACTTTTACAAGTTTGTTCGACGCAAGTGGCACAAGATTGTTCTACACAACTGACAAAAGTTTGTTCCACGGAACTGGCACAAGTTTGTTTGACGTAATTGGCACAAGTTTCTTCTACGCAACTGGCACAAGTTTGTTCTACGCAACTGGCACAAACTTGTTTGTCGCAATTGGCACAAGTTTGTTTTCGCAACTGGCCCAAGTTTCTTCTACGCAACTCACACAAGTTTGTTCTATGCAACTGGCAGAAGTTTGTTCGACGCAACTGGCACAAGTTTGTTCTACACAACTGGCACAAGTTTGTTCTTCGCAACTGGCACAAGATTGTTCAACACAACTGGCACAAGTTTGTTCAAACCAACTGGCACAAGTTTGTTCGACGCAACTGGCCTAAGTTTGTTTGACGCAACTGGCAAAATTTTGTTTGAAACAACTCTCACAAGTTTGTTCTGCGCAACTGGCACAAGTTTGTTCTGCGCAACTGGCACAAGTTTGTTTTATGCAACTGGCAGAAGTTTGTTTGACGCAACTCACACAAGTTTGTTCTATGCAACTGGCACAAGTTTGTTCTACGCAACTGGCAAAGGTTTGTTCTACGTAACTGGCACAAGTTTGTTCTACGCAACTGGAACAAGTTTGTTCTATGCAACAGACACAAGTTTGTTTGACACAACTGGCAAAAGTTTGTTCTACGCAACTGACAAAAGTTTGTTCTACGCAACTGGCACAAGTTTGTTCGACACAAGTGGCACAAGTTTCTTTGACACAACTGGCACACTTTGTTCTACGCAACTGGCACAAGTTTGTTCGATGCAACTGGCACAAGTTTGTTTGACGCAACTGGCACAAGCTTGTTCGACACAACTGGCACAAGTTTTTTTCGATGCAAATGGCACAAGTTTGTTCGACGCAACTGTCACAAGTTTGTTTAACGCAACTGGCACAAGTTTATTCGAACCAACTGGCAAAAGTTTGTTTGACGCAACTGGCAAAAGTTTGTTTGACGCAACTGGCAAAAGTTTTTTTGACGCAACTGGCACAAGTTTGTTTGACGCAACTGGCACAAGGATGTTTGATGCAACTGGCACAAGGTTGTTCTGCACAACCGGCACAAGTTTGTTCGACACAACTGAAACAAGTTTGTTTGACGGAACTGGCACAAGTTTGTTTGACAAAACTGGCACAAGTTTGTTCTACGTAACTGGCACAAGTTTGTTCTACGCAACTGGCACAAGTTTGTTCGACGCAACCGGCACAAGTTTGTTTTATGTAACTGGCACAAGTTTCTTTGACGAAACTGGCACAAGTTTGTTCGACGCGACTGGCCCAAGATTGTTTGACGCAACTGGCACAAGTTTGTTTGACAAAACTGGCACAAGTTTGTTCTACGCAACTGGCACAAGTTTGCTCTACGTAACTGGCACAAGGTTGTTCTACGCAACTGGCTCAAGTTTGTTCTACGCAACTGGCACAAGTTTGTTTGACGCAACTGGCACAAGTTTGTTTGACGCAACTGGCACAAGTTTGTTCTACGCAACTGGCCCAAGTTTGTTTGACGCAAATGGCAGAAGTTTGTTCTATGCAACTGGCACAAGTTTGTTCCACGTAACGGGCACAAGTTTGTTCTACGCAACTGGCACAAGTTTGTTTGACAAAACTGGCACAAGTTTGTTCTACGCAACTGGCAAAAGTTTGTTCTGCGCAACTGGCACAATTTTGTTCGATGCAAGTGGCACAAGTTTGTTCTATGCAATTGGCACAAGTTTGTTCTACGCAGCTGGCACAAGATTGTTCGACGCAACTGGCACAAGTTTGTTCTACGCAACTGGAAAATGTTTGCTCTTTGCAACTGGCACAAGTTTGTTTTACAAAACTGGCTCAGGTTTGTTCTACGCAACTGGCACAAGTTTGTTCAACGCAACTGGCACAAGTTTGTTTGACGCAACTGGCAAAAGTTTGTTTAACGCAACTAGCACAAGTTTGTTTGACGCAACTGGCCCAAGTTTGTTCAACGCAACTGGCACAAGTTTGTAGTTCGCAACTGGCACAAGTATGTTCTACTTAATTGGCTCAAGTTTGTCCGACACAACTGGCACAATTTTGTTCGACGCAACTGGCCCAAGTTTGTTTGATGCAACTGGCAAAAGTTTGTTTGACACATCTGGCACAAGTTTGTTCTACGCAACTGGCACAAGTTTGTTCGACGCAACTGGCACAAGTTTGTCTGACGCAACTTGCATAAGTTTGTTCTACGCAACTGGCACAAGTTTGTTCGACGCAATTGGCACAAGTTTGTCCGACGCAACTGTCACAAGTGTGTTCGACGCAACTGGCACAAGTTGGTTCGATGCAACTGGCAAAAGTTTGTTCTATGCAACTGGCACAAGTTTGTTCTATGCAACTGGCATAAATTTGTTTGACGCAACTGGCCCAAGTTTGTTTGACGCAACTTGGAAAAGATTGTTTGACACAACTGGCATAAAGTTTGTTCTACGCAACTGGCACAAGTTTGTCCGACGCAACTGGCACAAGTTTGTTCGACGCAACTGGCACAAGTTTGTTCTACGCAGCTGGCACAAGTTTGTTCTGCGCAGCTGGCATAAGTTTGTCTGACATGACTGTCACAAGTTTGTTCTACGTAACTGGCACTAGTTTGTTCTACGTAACTGGCACAAGTTTGTTCGACGCAACTGGCACAAGTTTGTTTTACGCAACTGGCACAAGTTTGTTTGACACAACTGGCACAAGTTTGTTCTACGCAACTGGCAAAAGTTTGTTCGACGCAATTGGCACAATTTTGTCCGACGCAACTGGCACAAGTTTGTTCGACGCAACTGGCACAAGTTTGTTCAATGCAACTGGCACAAGTTTCTTCTACGCAACTGACACAAGTTTGTTCTACGCAACTGGCATAAATTTGTACGACGCAACTGGCACAAGTTTCTTTGACGCAACTGGCACAAGTTTGTTCTGCGCAACTTGCACAAGTTTGTTCAACGCAACTGGCACAAGTTTGTTCGACGCAACTGGCGCAAGTTTGTTAGCGCAACTGGCACAAATTTGTTCTACGCAACTGGCAGAAGTTTGTTCTACACAACTGGCAGAAGTTTGTTCTACGTAACTGGCACAAGTTGGTTCTACGCAACTGGCAGAAGTTTGTTCTACGCAACTGGCACAAGTTTGTTCTAAGTAACTGGCACAAGTTTGTTCTACGCAACTGGCACAAGTTTGTTTGACACATCTGGCACAAGTTTGTTTGACACAACTGGCAAAAGTTTGTTCGATGCAACTGGCACAAGTTTGTTTGACGCAACTGGCACAAGGTTCTTTGACGTAACTGGCACAAGGATATTCTACACAACTGGCACAAGTTTGTTCTATGCAACTGGCACAAGTTTGTTTGACGCAACTGGCACAAGTTTGTTCTACGCAACTGGCACAAGTTTCTTCGACACAACTGGCCCAAGTTTCTTCGACGCAACTGGCCCAAGTTTGTTTGATGCAACTGGCACAAGTTTGTTTGACACAACTGGCACAAGTTTGTTCTACGCAACTGGCACAAGTTTGTTCAACGAAACTGGCACAAGATTGTTCGACGCAACTGGAACAAGTTTGTTCGGCGCAACTGGCACAAGTTTGTTCTTCGCAACTGGAAAAAGTTTTTTCTACGTAACTAGCACAAGTTTGTTCTACACAACTAGCACAAGTTTGTCTGACACAACTGGCACAAGTTTGTTCTACGTAACTGGCCCAAGTTTGTTCTACGCAACTGGCACAAGTTTGTTCGACGCAACTGGCACAAGTTTGTTTGACACAACTGGCACAAGTTTGTTCTACGCAACTGGCAAAAGTTTGTTCTACGCAACTGGCACAAGTTTGTTCGACGCAAGTGGCACAAGTTTGTTCTATGCAACTGGCACAAGTTTGTTTGACACAACTGGCACAAGTTTGTTCTACGCAAGTGGCACAAGTTTATTCGATACAACTGGCACAAGTTTGTTTGACGCAACTGGCACAAGCTGGTTCGACGCAACTGGCAAAAGTTTGTTCGATGCAAATGGCACAAGTTTGTTCGACGCAACTGGCACAAGTTTGTTTAACGCAACTGGCACAAGTTTATTCGACCCAACTGGCAAAAGTTTGTTTGACGCAACTGGCACAAGTTTTTTTGACGCAACTGGCACAAGTTTGTTTGACGCAACTGGCACAAGGTTGTTTGACGCAACTGGCACAAGGTTGTTCTACACAACTAGCACAAGTTTGTTCTATGCAACTGACACAAGTTTGTTTGACACAACTGGCACAAGTTTGTTCTACGCAACTGGCACAAGTTTCTTTGACGAAACTGGCACAAGTTTGTTCGACGCAACTGGCCCAAGTTTGTTTGATGCAACTGTCACAAGTTTGTTTGACAAAACTGGCACAAGTTTGTTCTACAAAACTGGCACAAGTTTGTTCGACAAAACTGGCACAAGTTTGTTTTACGCAACTGGCACAAGTTTGTTTGACGCAACTGGCACAAGTTTGTTTTACGGAACTGGCACAAGTTTGTATTACGGAACTGGCACAAGTTTGTTCTACGCAACTGGCACAATTCTGTTCTACGTAACTGGCACAAGTTTGTTCTACGCAACTGGCACAAGTTTGTTTGACGCAACTGGCACAAGTTTGTTCTACGCAATTGGCACAAGTTTGTCCGACACAACTGGCATAAGTTTGTTCGACGCAATTGGCACAAGTTTGTCCGACACAACTGGCACAAGTGTGTTCGACGCAACTGGCACAAGTTTGGTCTACGCAACTGGCACAAGTTTGTTCTATGCAACTGGCACAAGTATGTTTGACGCAACTGGCACAAGTCTGTTTGACTTAACTGGCACAAGTTTGTTCTGCGCAACTGGCACAAGTTTGTTCGATGCAACTGGTACAAGTTTGATCGACACAACTGGCAAAAGTTTCTTCTACGCAACTGGCACAAGTTTGTTCGACAAAAGTGGCACAAGTTTGTTCTATGCAACTGGCAGAAGTTTGTTTGACACAACTGGCACAAGTTTGTTTGACGCAACGGGCAAAAGTTTATTTGAAACAACTGGCACAAGTTTGTTCTACGCAACTGTCACAAGTTTGTTCAACGCATCTGGCACAAGTTTGTTCGATGCAACTGGCACAGGTTTGTTCGATGCAACTGGCACAAGTTAGTTCGACGCAACTGGCACAAGTTTGTTCTACGCAACTGGCACAAATTTGTTCTACGCAACTGGCACAAGTTTGTTTTACGCAACTGGCACAAGTTTGTTTGATGCAATTGGCACAAGTTTGTTCTTTGCAACTGGCACAAGTTTGTTCTATGCAACTGGCCCAAGTTTGTTCTACGCAACTGGCACAAGTTTTTTCTATGCAACTGGCAGAAGTTTGTTTGAAACAACTCGCACAAGTTTGTTCTACGCAACTGGCACAAGTTTGTTCTACGCAACTGGCACAAGTTTGTTCAACGCAACTGGCGCAAGTATGTTCGACGCAACTGGCACAAGTTTGTTCTACGCAACTGGCTCAAGTTTGTTTGATGCAACTGGCTCAAGTTTGTTCTATGCAACTGGCACAAGTTTGTTTGGCGCAACTGGCACAAGTTTGTTTGATGCAACTGGCACAAGTTTGTTCTACGCAACTGGCCCAAGTTTGTTTGACGCAACTGGCAGAAGTTTGTTCTACGCAACTGGCACAAGTTTGTTCTACGTAACTGGCACAAGTTTGTTCTACGCAACTGGCAGAAGTTTGTTCTACGCAACTGGCACAAGTTTGTTCTACGTAACTAGCACAAGTTTGTTCTACGCAACTGGCACAAGTTTGTTTGACACATCTGGCACAAGTTTGTTTGACACAACTGGCAAAAGTTTGTTCTACGCAACTGGCACAAGTTTGTTCGACGCAAGTGGCACAAGTTTGTTCTATGCAACTGGCACAAGTTTGTTTGACACAACTGGCAGAAGTTTGTTCTACGCAACTGGCACAAGTTTGTTCGATGCAACTGGCACAAGTTTGTTTGACGCAACTGGCACAAGTTTGTTCGACGCAACTGGCACAAGTTTGTTCGATGCAACTGGCACAAGTTTGTTCGACGAACTGGCACAAGTTTGTTTAACGCAACTGGCACAAGTTTATTCGACCCAACTGGCACAAGTTTGTTTGATGCAACTGGCACAAGGTTGTTTGACGCAACTGTTAAGAAGGTTATTCTACACAACTGGCACAAGTTTGTTCTACACAACTGACAAAAGTTTGTTCTACGCAACTGGCACAAATTTGTTCGACGCAAGTGGCACAAGTTTGTTCTATGCAACTGGCACAAGTTGTTTGACACAACTGGCACAAGTTTGTTCTACGCAACTGGCACAAGTTTGTTCGATGCAACTGGCACAAGTTTGTTTGACGCAACTGGCACCAACTTGTTCGACGCAACTTGCACAAGTTTGTTCGATGCAAATGGCACAAGTTTGTTTGACACAACTAGCATAAGTTTGTTTAACGCAACTGGCACAAGTTTATTCGACCCAACTGGCACAAGTTTGTTTGACACAACTGGCACAAGTTTTTTTGACGCAACTGGCACAAGTTTGTTTGACGCAACTGGCACAAGGTTGTTTGACGCAACTGGCACAAGGTTGTTCTACACAATTGGCACAAGTTTGTTCTATGCAACTGACGCAAGTTTGTTTGACGCAACTGGCACAAGTTTGTTCTACACAACTGGCACAAGTTTCTTTGACGAAACTGGCACAAGTTTGTTCGACACAACTGGCCCAAGTTTGTTTGACGCAACTGGCACAAGTTTGTTTGACAAAACTGGCACAAGTTTGTTCTACACAACTGGCACAAGTTTGTTCAACAAAACTGGCACAAGTTTGTTCAACGCAACTGGCACAATTTTGTTCGACGCAACTGGCACAAGTTTGTTTTACGGAACTGGCACAAGTTTGTTTTACGGAACTGGCACAAGTTTGTTCTACGCAACTGGCACAAGTTTGTCTGACACAACTGGCACAATTTTGTTCTACGTAACTGGCACAAGTTTGTTCTACGCAACTGGCACAAGTTTATTCGACGCAACTGGCACAAGTTTGTTTTATGCAACTGACACAAGTTTGTTTGACACAACTGGCAGAAGGTTGTTCTCCGCAACTGGCACAAATTTGTTCGACGCAATTGGCACAAGTTTGTCCGACACAACTGGCACAAGTTTGTTCGACGCAATTGTCACAAGTTTGTCCGACACAACTGGCACAAGTGTGTTCGACGCAACTGGCACAAGTTTGGTCTATGCAACTGGCACAAGTTTGTTTTATGCAACTGGCACAAGTTTGTTTGACGCAACTGGCACAAGTTTTTTTGACACAACTGGCACATGTTTGTTTGACGCAACTGGCACAAGGTTGTTTCACGCAACTGGCACAAGGTTGTTTTACACAACTGGCACAAGTTTGTTCTATGCTACTGGCACAAGTTTGTTCTATGCTACTGACACAAGTTTGTTTGACGCAACTGGCACAAGTTTGTTCTACGCAACTGGCACAAGTTTCTTTGACGAAACTGGCACAAGTTTGTTCGACGCAACTGGCCCAAGTTTGTTTGACGCAACTGGCACAAGTTTGTTTGACAAAACTGGCACAAGTTTTTTCTACACAACTGGCACAAGTTTGTTCAACAAAACTGGCACAAGTTTGTTCGACGCAACTGGCACAAGTTTGTTCGACGTAACTGGCACAAGTTTGTTTTATGGAACTGGCACAAGTTTGTTTTACGGAACTGGCACAAGTTTGTTCTATGCAACTGGTACAAGTTTGTCTGACACAACTGGCACAATTTTGTTCTACGTAACTGGCACAAGTTTGTTCTACGCAACTGGCACAAGTTTCTTCGACGCAACTGGCACAAGTTTGTTTTATGCAACTGGCACAAGTTTGTTTGACACAACTGGCAGAAGTTTGTTCTACGCAACAGGCACAAGTTTGTTCGACGCAATTGGCACAAGTTTGTTTGACACAACTGGCACAAGTTTGTTCAACGCAATTGGCACAAGTTTGTCCAACACAACTGGCACAAGTGTGTTCGACGCAACAGGCACAAGTTTGTTCTACGCAACTGGCACAAGTTTGTTCTATGCAACTGGCACAAGTTTGTTTGACGCAACTGGCAAAAGTCTGTTTGACTTAACTGGCACAAGTTTGTTTGACGCAACTGGCACACGTTTGTTCGATGCAACTGGCAGAAGTCTGTTTGACGTAACTGGCACAAGTTTTTTTGATGCAACTGGCACAAGTTTGTTCTATGCAACTGGCACAAGTTTGTTTTGACGCAACTGGCACAAGGTTGTTCTACAAAACTGGCACAAGTTTGTTCTATGCAACTGGCACAAGTTTGTTTGACGCAACTATCACAAGTTTGTTTTACGCAACTGGCACAAGTTTCTTTGACGCAACTGGCACAAGTTTGTTCGACACAACTGGCCCAAGTTTGTTTGACGCAACTAGCACAAGTTTATTTGACACAACTGGCACAAGTTTGTTCTACGCAACTGGCACAAGTTTGTTCGACGCAACTGGCACAAGATTGTCCGACGCAACTGGCACAAGTTTGTTCGACGCAACTGGCACAAGTTTGTTCTACGCAACTGGCACAAGTTTGTTCTGCGCAACTGGCATAAGTTTGTCTGACATAACTGGCACAAGTTTGTTCTACGCAACTGGCACAAGTTTGTTCGACGCAACTGGCACAAGTTTGTTTTATGCAACTGGCACAAGTTTGTTTGACACAACTGGCACAAGTTTGTTCTACGCAACTGGCAAAAGTGTGTTCAACGCAATTGGCACAATTTTGTCCGACGCAACTGGCACAAGTTTGTTCGACGCAACTGGCACAAGTTTGTTCGATGCAACTGGCACAATTTTGTTCTACGTAACTGACACAAGTTTGTTCTACGCAACTGGCATAAATTTGTTTGACGCAACTGGCACAAGTTTGTCCGACACAACTGGCACAAGTTTGTTCGACGCAACTGGCACAAGTTTGTTCTACGCAACTGGCACAAGTTTGTTCTTCGCAACTGGCACAAGTTTGTCTGACATAACTGGCACAAGTTTGTTCTACGTAACTAGCACAAGTTTGTTCTACGCAACTGGCACATGTTTGTTCTACGCAACTGGCACAAGTTTGTTCTGCGCAACTGGCATAAGTTTGTCTGACATAACTGGCACAAGTTTGTTCTACGCAACTGGCACAAGTTTGTTCGACGCAACTGGCACAAGTTTGTTTTATGCAACTGGCACAAGTTTGTTTGACACAACTGGCACAAGTTTGTTCTACGCAACTGGCAAAAGTGTGTTCAACGCAATTGGCACAATTTTGTCCGACGCAACTGGCACAAGTTTGTTCGACGCAACTGGCACAAGTTTGTTCGATGCAACTGGCACAATTTTGTTCTACGTAACTGACACAAGTTTGTTCTACGCAACTGGCATAAATTTGTTTGACGCAACTGGCACAAGTTTGTTTGATGCAACTGGCACAAGTTTGTTCTGCGAAACTTGCACAAGTTTGTTCAACGCAACTGGCACAAGTTTGTTCGACGCAACTGGCACAAGTTTGTTCTACGCAACTGGCACAAATTTGTTCTACGCAACTGGCACAAGTTTGTTCTATGCAACTGGCACAAGTTTGTTTGACGCAATTGGCACAAGTTTGTTCTTCGCAACTGGCACAAGTTTGTTCTATGCAACTGGCTCAAGTTTGTTCTGAGCAACTGGCACAACTTTGTTCTATGCAACTGGCAGAAGTTTGTTTGACACAACTCGCACAAGTTTGTTCTACGCAACTGGCACAAGTTTGTTCTACGCAACTGGCACAAGTTTGTTCAACGCAACTGGCGCAAGTATGTTCGACGCAACTGGCGCAAGTTTGTTCTACGCAACTGGCTCAAGTTTGTTCTATGCAACTGGCACAAGTTTGTTTGACGCAACTGGCACAAGTTTGTTTGACGCAACTGGCACAAGTTTGTTCTACGAAACTGGCCCAAGTTTGTTTGACGCAACTGGCACAAGTTTGTTCTACGCAACTGGCACAAGTTTATTCTACGTAACTGGCACAAGTTTGTTCTACGCAACTGGCAGAAGTTTGTTCTACACAACTGGCACAAGTTTGTTCTACGTAACTGGCACAAGTTTGTTCTACGCAACTGGCACAAGTTTGTTTGACACATCTGGCACAAGTTTGTTTGACACAACTGGCAAAAGTTTGTTCTACGCAACTGGCACAAGTTTGTTCGACTTAAGTGGCATAAGTTTGTTCTATGCAACTGGCACAAGTTTGTTTGACACAACTGGCACAAGTTTGTTCTACGCAACTGGCACAAGTTTGTTCGATGCAACTGGCACAAGTTTGTTTGACGCAACTGGCACAAGTTTGTTCGACGCAACTGGCACAAGTTTGTTCTATGCAACTGGCACAAGTTTGTTCGACGAACTGGAACAAGTTTGTTTAACGCAACTGGTACAAGTTTATTCGACCCAACTGGCACAAGTTTGTTTGACGCAACTGGCACAAGTTTTTTTGACGCAACTGGCACAAGTTTGTTTGACGCAACTGGCACAAGGTTGTTTGACGCAACTGGCACAAGGTTATTCTACACAACTGGCACAAGTTTGTTCTATGCAACTGGCACAAGTTTGTTTGACGCAACTGGCACAAGTTTGTTCTACGCAACTGGCACAAGTTTCTTCGACACAACTGGCACAAGTTTGTTCGACGCAACTGGCAGAAGTTTGTTCTACGCAACTGGCACAAGCTTGTTTGACACAACTGGCACAAGTTTGTTCTACGCAACTGGCACAAATTTGTTCGACGAAACTGGAACAAGTTTGTTCGGCGCAACTGGCACAAGTTTGTTCTTCGCAACTGGTACAAGTTTTTTCTACGCAACTGGCACAAGTTTGTTCTACGAAATTGGCACAAGTTTGTTCTACGCAACTGACACAAGTTTGTCTGACACAACTGGCACAAGTTTGTTCTACGTAACTGGCACAAGTTTGTTCTACGCAACTGGCACAAGTTTGTTCGACGCAACTGGCACAAGTTTGTTTGACACAACTGGCACAAGTTTGTTCTACGCAACTGGCAAAAGTTTGTTTTACGCAACTGGCACCAGTTTGTTCGACGCAAGTGGCACAAGTTTGTTCTATGCAACTGGCACAAGTTTGTTTGACACAACTGGCACAAGTTTGTTCTACGCAACTGGCACAAGTTTGTTCGATACAACTGGCACAAGTTTGTTTGACGCAACTGGCACAAACTTATTCGACGCAACTGGCACAAGTTTGTTCGATGCAAATGGCACAAGTTTGTTCGACGCAACTGGCACAAGTTTGTTTAACGCAACTGGCACAAGTTTATTCGACCTAACTGGCAAAAGTTTGTTTGACGCAACTGGCACAAGTTTTTTTGACGCAACTGGCACAAGTTTGTTTGACGCAACTGGCACAAGGTTGTTTGACGCAACTGGCACAAGGTTGTTGTACACAACTGGCACAAGTTTGTTCTATGCAACTGACACAAGTTTGTTTGACGCAACTGGCACAAGTTTGTTCTACGCAACTGGCAAAAGTTTCTTTGACAAAACTGGCACAAGTTTGTTCGACGCAACTGGCCCAAGTTTGTTTGACGCAACTGGCACAAGTTTGTTTGACAAAACTAGCACAAGTTTGTTCGACGCAACTGGCACAAGTTTGTTCGACGCAACTGGCACAAGTTTGTTTTACGGAACTGGCACAAGTTTGTTTTACGGAACTGGCACAAGTTTGTTCTACGCAACTGGCACAAGTTTGTCTGACACAACTGGCACAATTTTGTTCTACGTAACTGGAACAAGTTTGTTCTACGCAACTGGCACCAGTTTGTTCGACGCAACTGGCACAAGTTTGTTCGACGCAATTGGCACAAGTTTGTCCGACACAACTGGCACAAGTTTGTTCGACGCAATTGGCACAAGTTTGTCCGACACAACTGACACAAGTGTGTTCGACGCAACTGGCCCAAGTTTGGTCTACGCAACTGTCACAAGTTTGTTCTATGCAACTGGCACAAGTTTGTTTGACGCAATTGGCACAAGTCTGTTTGACTTAACTGGCACAAGTTTGTTCTGCGCAACTGGCACAAGTTTGTTCGATGCAACTGGCACAAGTTTGTTCGACGCAACTGGAACAAGTTTATTTAATGCAACTGGCACAAGTTTATTCGACCCAACTAGCACAAGTTTGTTTGATGCAACTGGCACAAGTTTTTTTGACACAACTGGCACAAGTTTGTTCTATGCAACTGGCACAAGTTTGTTCGACGAAACTGGCACAAGTTTGTCCGACACAACTGGCACAAGTTTGTTCGACGCAACTGTCACAAGTTTGTTCTACGCAACTGGCACAAGTTTGTTCTGCGCAACTGGCACAAGTTTGACTGACATAACTGGCACAAGTTTGTTCTACGTAACTAGCACAAGTTTGTTCTACGCAACTGGCACAAGTTTGTTCGACGCAACTGGCACAAGTTTGTTGTACGTAACTGGCACAAGTTTGTTTGACACAACTGGCACGAGTTTGTTCTACGCAACTGGCAAAAGTTTGTTCGACGCAATTGGCACAAATTTGTTCTACGCAACTGGCACAAGTTTGTTTGACGCAACTGGCACAAGTTTGTCCTATGCATCTGGCACAAGTTTGTTCTACACAACTGGGACAAGTTTGTTCTACGCAACTGGCACAAGTTTGTTCTACGCAACTGGCACAAGTTTGTTCTACGTAACTGGCACAAATTTGTTCTACGCAACTGGCACAAGTTTGTCCTACGCAACTGGCACAAGTTTGTTCTATGCAACTGGCACAAGTTTGTTCAATGCAACTGGAACAAGTTTGTTTGACGCAACTGGCACAAGTTTGTTCTACGCAACTGGCACAAGTTTGTTCGATGCAACTGGCACAAGTTTGTTTGACGCAACTGGCACAAGTTTGTTTAACGCAACTGGCACAAGTTTGCTCGACCCAACTGGCAAAAGTTTGTTTGACGCAACTGGCACAAGTTCTTTTGACGCAACTGGCACAAGTTTGTTTGACGCAACTGGCACAAGTTTGTTTGACGCAACTGGCACAAGGTTGTTCTACGTAACTGGCACAAGTTTGTTCTATGTAACTGGCACAAGTTTGTTTGACGCAACTGGCAGAACTTTGTTCTACGCAACTGGCACAAGTTTCTTTGGCGCAACTGGCACAAGTTTGTTTGACACAACTGGCAGAAGTTTGTTCTACGCAACTGGCACAAGTTTGTTCTACGTAACTGGCACAAGTTTGTTCTACACAACTGGCACAAGTTTGTTATACGCAACTGGCACAATTTGTTTGACACAAATAGCAAAAGTTTGTTCTACGTAACTGGCACAAGTTTGTTCTACGCAACTGGAACAAGTTTGTTTGACGCAAGTGGCACAAATTTGTTCTACGCAACTGGCACAAGTTTGTTTGACACGACTGGCACAAGTTTGTTCTACGCAACAGGCACAAGTTTGTTTGATGCAATTGGCACAAGTTTTTTTGACGCAACTGGCACAAGTTTGTTTCACGCAACTGGCAAAAGTTTGTTTGACACAACTGGCACAAGTTTGTTCTACGCAACTGGCACAAGTTTGTTCGACTCAACTGGCACAAGTTTGTCCGACCCAACTGGCACAAGTTTGTTTGACGCAACTGGCACAAGTTTGTTCTACGCAACTGGCACAAGTTTGTTCTACGCAACTGGCACAAGTTTGTTCGACGCAACTGGCACAAGTTTGTTCGACACAACTGGCACGTTTGTTCGACGCAACTGGCACAAGTTTGTTTGACGCAACTGGCACAAGTTTGTACGACACAACTGGCACAAGTTTGTTCGACACAACTGGCACAAGTTTGTTCGACGCAACTGGCACAAGTTTGTTCGACTCAACTGGCACAAGTTTGTTTGACACAAGTGGCACATGTTTGTTCGACGCAACTGGCAAAAGTTTGTTCAACGCAACTGGCATAAGTTTGTTTAACGCAATTAGCACAAGTTTGTTTGACGCAACTGGCCCAATTTTGTTCAACGCAACTGGCACAAGTTTGTAGTTCGCAACTGGCACAAGTTTGTTCTACATAACAGGCTCAAGTTTGTCCGACACAACTGGCACAAGTTTGTTCGACGCAACAGGCCCAAGTTTGTTTGACGCAACTGGCAAAAGTTTGTTTGACACAACTGGCACAAGTTTGTTCTACGCATCTGGCACAAGTTAGTTCGACGCAACTGGCACAAGTTTGTTCTACGCAACTGGCATAAGTTTGATCGACGCAACTGGCACAAATTTGTTCTGCGCAACTGGCACAAGTATGTTCTATGCAACTGGCACAAATTTGTTTGACGCAACTGGCACACGTTTGTTCTTCACAAATGGCACAAGTTTGTTTTACGTAACAGGCACAAGTTTGTGCTATGCAACTGGCACAAGTTTGTTCGACGCAACTGGCACAAGTTTGTTTAACGCAACTGGCACAAGTTTGTTCTATGCAACTGGCACAAGTTTGTTTGACGCAAATGGCACAAGTTAGTTTGACGTAACTGGCACAAGTTTGTTTGACGCTAATGGGACAAGGTTGTTCTACGCAACTGGCACAAGTTTGTTCTACGCAACTGGCAAAAGTTTGTTCGACGCAACTGGCACAAGTTTGTTCGACGCAACTGGCACAAGTTTGTTTGACGCAACTGGCAAAAGTTTGTTTGACACAACTGGCTCAAGTTTGTTTGACGCAACTGGCACAAGGTTATTCAACGCAACTGGCACAAGTTTGTCTGACGCAACTGGCACAAGTTTGTTCGACGCAAGTGGCACAAGTTTGTTCGACGCAACTGGCACAAGTTTGTTCGACGCAACTGGCATAAGTTTGTTTGATGCAACTGGCACAAGTTTGTTCGACACAACTGGCACAAGTTTGTTTGATGCAACTAGCACAAGTTTGTTCTTCGCAACTGGCACAAGTTTGTTCTACGCAACTAGCCCAAGTTTGTTCTGCGCAGCTGGCACAAGTTTGTTCGACGCAACTGGCTCAAGTTTGTTCGACGCAACTGGCACAAGTTTTTTCTATGCAACTGGCACAAGTTTGTTCTACGAAATTGACACAAGTTTGTTCGATGCAACTGGCACAAGTTCGTTCGACGCAACTGGCACAAGTTTGTTCGATGCAACTGGCCCAAGTTTGTTCTACGCAACTGGCACAAGTTTGTTCGACGCAACTGGCACAAGTTTGTTCGACGCAACTGGCACAAGTTTGTTTGATGCAACTGGCACAAGTTTGTTCGACACAACTGGCACAAGTTTGTTTGATACAACTAGCACAAGTTTGTTCTTCGCAACTGGCACAAGTTTGTTCTACGCAACTAGCCCAAGTTTGTTCTATGCAACTGGCACAAGTTTGTTCGACGCAATTGGCACAAGTTTGTTTGACGCAACTGGCACAAGTTTGTTCGACGCAACTGGCACAAGTTTGTTCTATGCAACTGGCACAAGTTTGTTCAACGCAACTGGCACAAGTTTGTTCGACGCAACTGGCACAAGTTTGTTCGACGCAACTGGCACAAGTTTGTTTTACGCAACTGGCACAAGTTTGTTTGACGCAACTGGCACAAGTTTGTTCTATGCAACTGGCACAAGTTTGTTCTACGCAATTGACACAAGTTCGTTCGATGCAACTGGCACAAGTTCGTTCGACGCAATTGGCACAAGTTTGTTCGACGCAACTCTCACAAGTTTGTTCTACGCAACTGGCACAAGTTTGTTCTACGCAACTGGCACAAGTTTTTTCATCGCAACTGGCACAAGTTTGTTCTACGCAACTGGCCCAATTTTGTTCTTCACAACTGGCACGAGTTTGTTCTATGCAACTGGCACAAGTTTGTTCGACGCAACTGGCACAAGTTTGTTCTACTCAACTAGCACAAATTTGTTCTACGCAACTGGCACAAGTTTTTTGACGCAAATTGCACAAGTTTGTTCTACGCAACTGGCACAAGTTTGTTCGACGCAACTGGCACAAGTTTGTTCCACGCAACTGGCTCAAGTTTGTTCTACGCAACTGCACAAGTTTGTTCTACGCAACTGGCACAAGTTTGTTTGACGCAACTGGCCCAAGTTTGTTTGACGCAACTGTCAAAAGTTTGTTTGAAACCATTGGAACAAGTTTCTTCTACGCAACTCTCAGAAGTTTGTTCAACGCAACTGGCACAAGTTTGTCCAACGCAACTGGCACAAGTTTGTTCGATGCAACTGGCACAAGTTTGTTCGACGCAACTGGCACAAGTTTGTTCTACGCAACTGGAAAATATTTGTTCTACGCAACTGGCACAAGTTTGTTCTACGCAACTGCCACAAGTTTGTTCTACGCAACTGGCACAAGTTTGTTCTAAGCAACTGCCACAAATTTTTTCTACGCAACTGGCACAAGTTTGTTCAACGCAACTGGCACAAGTATGTTCGACGCAACTGGCACAAGTTTGTCTATGCAACTGTCTCAAGTTTGTTCTACGCAACTGGCACAAGTTTGTTTGACACAACTGGCGCAAGTTTGTCCTACGCAACTGGCACAAGTTTGTTCGACGCAACTGGCCCAAGTTTGTTTGATGCAACTGGCAGAAGTTTGTTCTAAGCAACCGGCACAAGTTTGTTCTACGTAACTGGCACAAGTTTTTTCTACGCAACTGGCACAAGTTTGTTCTATGCAACTGGCACAAGTTTGTTTGACACAAATGGCACAAGTTTGTTCTACGCAACTGGCACAAGTTTGTTCGACGCAACTGGCACAAGTTTGTTTGACGCAACTGGCACAAGTTTGTTTGACGCACCTGGCACAAGTTTGTTTGACGTAACTGGCACAAGTTTGTCCTACGCAAGTGGCACAAGTTTGTAGTTCGCAACTGGCACAAGTTTGTTCTACGCAACTGGCCCAAGTTTGTTTGACGCAACTGGCACAAGTTCGTTCTACGCAACTGACACAAGTTTGTTCTACGCAACTAGCACAAGTTTGTTCTACGCAACTAGCACAAGTTTGTTCTACACAACTGGCACAAGTTTGTTCTACGCAACTGGCACAAGGTTGTTCTACGCAACTGGCACAATTTTGTTCTACACAACAGGCACAAGTTTGTTCTTCGCAACTGGCACAAGTTTGTTCTACGCAACTGGCCCAAGTTTGTTTGACGCAACTGGCACTAGTTTGTTCTACGCAACTGGCACAAGTTTGTTCTACGCAACTGGCAAAAGTTTGTTCTATGCAACTGGCACAAGTTTGTTTGACGCAACTGGTCCAAGTTTGTTTGACGCAACTGGCAAAAGTTTGTTTGAAACAACTGGCACAAGTTTGTTCTACGCAACTGTCACAAGTTTGTTCAACGCATCTGGCACAAGTTTGTCCAACGCAACTGGCACAAGTTTGTTCTACGCAACTGTCACAAGTTTGTTCAACGCATCTGGCACAAGTTTGTTCGACGCAACTGGCACAAGTTTGTCTGACGCAACTGGCACAAGTGTGTTTGACTCAACTGGCACAAGTTTGTTCGACGCAACTGGCACAAGTTTGTTCTACGCAACTGGCACAAGTTTGTTCTGCGCAACTGGCACAAGTTTGTTCTACGTAACTCGCACAAGTTTGTTCTACGCAACTGGCACAAGTTTGTTCGACGCAACTGGCACAAGTTTGTGGTACGTAACTGGCACAAGTTTGTTTGACACAACTGGCACAAGTTTGTTCTACGCAACTGGCAAAAGTTTGTTCGACGCAATTGGCACAAATTGGTCCGACGCAACTGGCACAAGTTTGTTCGACGCAACTGGCACAAGTTTGTTCGATGCAACTGGCAAAAGTTTGTTCTACGCAACGGACACAAGTTTGTTCTACGCAACTGGCATAAATTTGTTTGACGCAACTAGCACAAGTTTGTTTGACGCCATTGGCACAAGTTTGTTCTGCGCAACTTGCACAAGTTTGTTCAACGCAACTGGCACAAGTTTGTTCTATGCAACTGGCACAAGTTTGTTCTACGCAACTGGGTTAAATTTGTTCTACGCAACTGGCACAAGTTTGTTTGATGCAACTGGCACAAGTTTGTCCTATGCATCTGGTACAAGTTTGTTCTACACAACTGGGACAAGTTTGTTCTACGCAACTGGCACAAGTTTGTTCTACGCAACTGGCACAAGTTTGTTCTACGTAACTGGCACAAATTTGTTCTACGCAACTGGCACAAGTTTGTTTAACGCAACTGGCACAAGTTTGTTCTATGCAACTGGCACAAGTTTGTTCAATGCAACTGGAACAAGTTTGTTTGACGCAACTGGCACAAGTTTGTTCTACGCAACTGGCACAAGTTTGTTCGATGCAACTGGCACAAGTTTGTTTGACGCAACTGGCACAAGTTTGTTTAACGCAACTGTTACAAGTTTACTCGACCCAACTGGCACAAGTTTGTTTGACGCAACTGGCACAAGTTTTTTTGACGCAACTGGCACAAGTTTGTTTGACGCAACTGGCACAAGTTTGTTTGACGCATCTGGCACAAGGTTGTTCTACGCAACTGGCACAAGTTTGTTCTATGTAACTGGCACAAGTTTGTTTGACGCAACTGGCAGAAGTTTGTTCTATGCAACTGGCACAAGTTTCTTTGGCGCAACTGGCACAAGTTTGTTTGACACAACTGGCAGAAGTTTGTTCTACGCAACTGGCACAAGTTTGTTCTACGTAACTGGCACAAGTTTGTTCTACACAACTGGCACAAGTTTGTTCTACGCAACTGGCACAATTTGTTTGACACAAATAGCAAAAGTTTGTTCTACGTAACTGGCACAAGTTTGTTCTACGCAACTGGAACAAGTTTGTTTGACGCAAGTGGCACAAATTTGTTCTACGCAACTGGCACAAGTTTGTTTGACACGACTGGCACAAGTTTGTTCTACGCAACAGGCACAAGTTTGTTCGATGCAATTGGCACAAGTTTTTTTGACGCAACTGGCACAAGTTTGTTTGACGCAACTGGCAAAAGTTTGTTTGACACAACTGGCACAAGTTTGTTCTACGCAACTGGCACAAGTTTGTTCGACTCAACTGGCACAAGTTTGTCCGACCCAACTGGCACAAGTTTGTTTGACGCAACTGGCACAAGTTTGTTCTACGCAACTGGCACAAGTTTGTTCTACGCAACTGGCACAAGTTTGTTCTACGCAACTGGCACAAGTTTGTTCTACGCAACTGGCACAAGTTTGTTCGACGCAACTGGCACAAGTTTGTTCGACACAACTGGCACGTTTGTTTGACGCAACTGGCACAAGTTTGTTTGACGCAACTGGCACAAGTTTGTTCGACACAACTGGCACAAGTTTGTTCGACACAACTGGCACAAGTTTGTTCGACGCAACTGGCACAAGTTTGTTCGACACAACTGGCACAAGTTTGTTCGACGCAACTGGCACAAGTTTGTTTGACGCAACTGGCACATGTTTGTTCGACGCAACTGGCAAAAGTTTGTTCAACGCAACTGGCAAAAGTTTGTTTAACACAATTAGCACAAGTTTGTTTGACGCAACTGGCCCAAGTTTGTTCAACGCAACTGGAACAAGTTTGTAGTTCGCAACTGGCACAAGTTTGATCTACATAACAGGCTCAAGTTTGTCCGACACAACTGGCACAAGTTTGTTCGACGCAACTGGCCCAAGTTTGTTTGACGCAACTGGCACAAGTTTGTTTGATGCAACTAGCACAAGTTTGTTCTTCGCAACTGGCACAAGTTTGTTCTACGCAACTAGCTCAAGTTTGTTCTACGCAACTGGCACAAGTTTGTTCGACGCAACTGGCACAAGTTTGTTCGACGCAACTGGCACAAGTTTGTTCTATGCAACTGGCACAAGTTTGTTCTACGAAATTGACACAAGTTTGTTCGATGCAACTGGCACAAGTTCGTTCGACGCAACTGGCACAAGTTTGTTCGACGCAACTGGCCCAAGTTTGTTCGGCGCAACTGGCACAAGTTTGTTCGACGCAACTGGCACAAGTTTGTTCGACGCAACTGGCACAAGTTTGTTTGATGCAACTGGCACAAGTTTGTTCGACACAACTGGCACAAGTTTGTTTGATACAACTAGCACAAGTTTGTTCTTCGCAACTGGCACAAGTTTGTTCTAGCAAACTAGCCCAAGTTTGTTCTACGCAACTGGCACAAGTTTGTTCGACGCAATTGGCACAAGTTTGTTCGACACAACTAGCACAAGTTTGTTCGACGCAACTGGCACAAGTTTGTTCTACGCAACTGGCACAAGTTTGTTCGATACAACTGGCACAAGTTTGTTCGACGCAACTGGCACAAGTTTGTTCGACGCAACTGGCACAAGTTTGTTTTACGCAACTGGCAGAAGTTTGTTTGACGCAACTGGCACAAGTTTGTTCTATGCAACTGGCACAAGTTTGTTCTATGCAATTGACAGAAGTTTGTTCGATGCAACTGGCACAAGTTCGTTCGACGCAACTGGCACAAGTTTGTTCTACGCAACTGGCACAAGTTTGTTCTACGCAACTGGCACAAGTTTGTTCTACGCAACTGGCACAAGTTTTTTCATCGCAACTGGCACAAGTTTGTTCTACGCAACTGGCCCAATTTTGTTCTTCACAACTGGCACGAGTTTGTTCTATGCAACTGGCACAAGTTTGTTCGACGCAACTGGCACAAGTTTGTTCTACTCAACTAGCACAAATTTGTTCTACGCAACTGGCACAAGTTTTTTGACGCAAATTGCACAAGTTTGTTCTACGCAACTGGCACAAGTTTGTTCGACGCAACTGGCACAAGTTTGTTCCACGCAACTGGCTCAAGTTTGTTCTACGCAACTGGCACAAGTTTGTTCTACGCAACTGGCACAAGTTTGTTTGACGCAACTGGCCCAAGTTTGTTTGACGCAACTGTCAAAAGTTTGTTTGAAACCACTGGAACAAGTTTCTTCTACGCAACTCTCACAAGTTTGTTCAACGCAACTGGCACAAATTTGTTCGATGCAACTGGCACAAGTTTGTTCGACGCAACTGGCACAAGTTTCTTCTACGCAACTGGAAAATATTTGTTCTACGCAACTGGCAAAAGTTTGTTCTACGCAACTGCCACAAGTTTGTTCTACGCAACTGGCACAAGTTTGTTCTACGCAACTGCCACAAGTTTGTTCTACGCAACTGGCACAAGTTTGTTCAACGCAACTGGCACAAGTATGTTCGACGCAACTGGCACAAGTTTGTCTATGCAACTGTCTCAAGTTTGTTCTACGCAACTGGCACAAGTTTGTTTGACACAACTGGCGCAAGTTTGTCCTACGCAACTGGCACAAGTTTGTTCTACGTAACTGGCACAAGTTTGTTCTACGCAACTGGCACAAATTTGTTCTATGCAACTGGCACAAGTTTGTTTGACACAAATGGCACAAGTTTGTTCTACGTATCTGGCACAAGTTTGTTCTACGCAACTGGCACAAGTTTGTTCGACGCAACTGGCACAAGTTTGTTCGACGCAACTGGCACAAGTTTGTTTGACGCAACTGGCACAAGTTTGTTTGACGCACCTGGCACAAGTTTGTTTGACGCAACTGGCACAAGTTTGTCCTACGCAAGTGGCACAAGTTTGTAGTTCGCAACTGGCACAAGTTTGTTCTACGCAACTGGCCCAAGTTTGTTTGATGCAACTGGCACAAGTTCGTTCTACGCAACTGACACAAGTTTGTTCTACGCAACTAGCACAAGTTTGTTCTACACAACTGGCACAAGTTTGTTCTACGCAACTGGCACAAGTTTGTTCTACGCAACTGGCACAAGGTTGTTCTACGCAACTGGCACAAGTTTGTTCTTCGCAACTGGCACAAGTTTGTTCTACGCAACTGGCACAAGTTTGTTCTACGCAACTGGCACAAGTTTGTTCTACGCAACTGGCACTAGTTTTGTTCTACGCAACTGGCACAAGTTTGTTCTACGCAACTGGCAAAAGTTTGTTTTACGCAACTGGCAAAAGTTTGTTTGACGCAACTGGCACAAGTTTGTTTGACGCAACTGGCAAAAGTTTGTTTGAAACAACTGGCACAAGTTTGTTCTACGCAACTGTCACAAGTTTGTTCAACGCATCTGGCACAAGTTTGTCCAACGCAACTGGCACAAGTTTGTTCTACGCAACTGTCACAAGTTTGTTCAACGCATCTGGCACAAGTTTGTTCGACGCAACTGGCACAAGATTGTCCGACGCAACTGGCACAAGTGTGTTTGACTCAACTGGCAAAAGTTTGTTTGACGCAATTGTCACAGGTTTGTTCTTCGCAACTGGCACAAGTTTGTTTGACGCAACTGCCACAAGTTTGTTCTATGCAACTGGCACAAGTTTGTTCTATGTAGCTGGCACAAGTTTGTTTGACGGAACTGGCACAAGGTTGTTCTACGCAACTGGCACAAGTTTGTTTGACACAACTGGCCGAAGTTCGTTCTACGCAACTGGCAGAAGTTTGTTCTACGTAACTGGCACAAGTTTGTTCTACACAACTGGCACAAGTTTGTTCTAAGCAACTGGCACAAGTTTGTTTGACACAAATGGCAAAAGTTTGTTCTACGTAACTGGCACAAATTCGTTCTACGCAACTGGAACAAGTTTTTTTGACGCAAGTGGCACAAATTTGTTCTACGCAACTGGCACAAGTTTGTTTGACACGACTGGCACAAGTTTGTTCTACGCAACTGGCACAACTTTGTTCGATGCAACTGGCACAAGTTTGTTCTACGCAACTGTCACAAGTTTGTTTGACGCAACTGGCACAAGTTTGTAGACACAACTGGCACAAGTTTGTTCTACGCAACTGGCACAAGTTTATTTGGCTCAACTGGCACAAATTTGTCTGAAGAAACTGGCACGAGTTTGTTCGATGCAACTGGCACAAGTTTGTTCTACGCAACTGGCACAAGTTTGTTCTACGCAACTTTCACAAGTTTGATCGACGCAACTGGCACAAGTTTGTTCGACACAACTGGCACAAGTTTGTTCGACGCAACTGGCACAAGTTTGTTCAACGCAACAGGCACAAGTTTGTTTAACGCAACTAGCACAAGTTTGTTTGATGCAACTGGCACAAGTTTGTTCAACGCAACTGGCACAAGTTTGTTTAACGCAACTAGCACAAGTTTGTTTGACGCAACTGGCCCAAGTTTGTTCAACCCCACTGGCACAAGTTTGTAGTTCGCAACCGGCACAAGTTTGTTCTACGTAACTGGCACAAGTTTGTCCGACACAACTGGCACAAGTTTGTTTACGCAACTGGCCCAAGTTTGTTTGACGCAACTGGCAAAAGTTTGTTTGACACAACTGGCACAAGTTTGTTCTACGCATCTGGCACAAGTGTCTCGACGCAACTGGCACAAGTTTGTCCGACGCAACTAGCATAAGTTTGATCGACGCAACTGGCACAATTTTGTTCTACGCAACTGGCACAAGTTTGTTCTATGCAACTGGCACAAGTTTGTTTGACGCAGCTGGCACAATTTTGTTCTTCGCAAATGGCACAAGTTTGTTCTACGCAACTGGCACAAGTTTGTTCTATGTAACTGGCACAAGTTTCTTCTACGTAACAGGCACAAGTTTGTTCTATGCAACTGGCACAAGTTTGTTCGACGCAACTGCCACAAGTTTGTTTAACGCAACTGGCACAAGTTTGTTTGACCCAACTGGCACAAGTTTGTTTGACGCAACTGGCACAAGTTTGTTTGCCGCAACTGGCACAAGTTTGTTTGACGCAACTGCGACAAGGTTGTTCTACGCAACTGGCACAATTTTGTTCTACACGACTGGCACAAGTTTGTTTGACGCAACTGGCAAAAGTTTGTTTGAAACAACTGGCACAAGTTTGTTTGACGCAACTGGCACAAGGTTGTTCGACGCAACTGGCACAAGTTTGTCTGACGCAACTGGCACAAGTTTGTTCGACGCAACTGGCACAAGTTTGTTCGACGCAACTGGCACAAGTTTGTTCTACGCAACTAGCAGAAGTTTGTTCTATGCAACTGGAACAAGTTTGTTCTATGCAACTGGCACAAGTTTGTACTATGCAAATGGCAGAAGTTTGTTTGACATAACTGGCACAAGTTTGTTTGACGCAACTGGCACAAGTTTGTTTGACGCAACTGTCAGAAGTTTGTTCTACGCAACTGGCACAAGTTTCTTTGGCGCAACTGGCACAAGTTTGTTTGACACAACTGGCAGAAGTTTGTTCTACGCAACTGGCACAAGTTTGTTCTACGTAACTGGCACAAGTTTGTTCTACACAACTGGCACAAGTTTGTTATACGCAACTGGCACAATTTGTTTGACACAAATAGCAAAAGTTTGTTCTACGTAACTGGCACAAGTTTGTTCTACGCAACTGGAACAAGTTTGTTTGACGCAACTGGCACAAGTTTGTTCTACGCAACTGGCACAAGTTTGTTCGATGCAACTGGCACAAGTTTGTTTGACGCAACTGGCACAAGTTTGTTTAACGCAACTGGCACAAGTTTACTCGACCCAACTGGCACAAGTTTGTTTGACGCAACTGGCACAAGTTTTTTTGACGCAACTGGCACAAGTTTGTTTGACGCAACTGGCACAAGTTTGTTTGACGCAACTGGCACAAGGTTGTTCTACGCAACTGGCACAAGTTTGTTCTATATAACTGGCACAAGTTTGTTTGACGCAACTGGCAGAAGTTTGTTCTACGCAACTGGCACAAGTTTCTTTGGCGCAACTGGCACAAGTTTGTTTGACACAACTGGCAGAAGTTTGTTCTACGCAACTGGCACAAGTTTGTTCTACGTAACTGGCACAAGTTTGTTTGACACAACTGGCACAAGTTTGTTATACGCAACTGGCACATTTTGTTTGACACAAATAGCAAAAGTTTGTTCTACGTAACTGGCACAATTTTGTTCTACGCAACTGGCACAAGTTTGTTTGACACGACTGGCACAAGTTTGTTATACGCAACAGGCACAAGTTTGTTTGATGCAATTGGCACAAGTTTTTTGATGCAACTGGCACAAGTTTGTTTGACGCAACTGGCAAAAGTTTGTTTGACACAACTGGCACAAGTTTGTTCTACGCAACTGGCACAAGTTTGTTCGACTCAACTGGCACAAGTTTGTCCGACACAACTGGCACAAGTTTGTTTGACGCAACTGGCACAAGTTTGTTCTACGCAACTGGCACAAGTTTGTTCTACGCAACTGGCACAAGTTTGTTCTACGCAACTGGCACAAGTTTGTTCGACACAACTGGCACGTTTGTTCGACGCAACTGGCACAAGTTTGTTTGACGCAACTGGCACAAGTTTGTTCGACACAACTGGCACAAGTTTGTTCGACACAACTGGCACAAGTTTGTTCGACGCAACTGGCACAAGTTTGTCCGACTCAACTGGCACAAGTTTGTTTGACACAACTGGCACATGTTTGTTCGACGCAACTGGCAAAAGTTTGTTCAACACAACTGGCATAAGTTTGTTTAACGCAATTAGCACAAGTTTGTCTGACACAACTGGCCCAAGTTTGTTCAACGCAACTGGCACAAGTTTGTTTGACGCAACTGGCACAAGTTTGTTCTACATAACAGGCTCAAGTTTTTCCAACACAACTGGCACAAGTTTGTTCGACGCAACTGGCCCAAGTTTGTTTGACGCAACTGGCAAAAGTTTGTTTGACACAACTGGCACAAGTTTGTTCTACGCATCTGGCACCAGTTAGTTCGACGCAACTGGCACAAGTTTGTTGTACGCAACTGGCATAAGTTTGATCGACGCAACTGGCACAAATTTGTTCTGCGCAACTGGCACAAGTTTGTTCTATGCAACTGGCACAAATTTGTTTGACGCAGCTGGCACACGTTTGTTCTTCACAAATGGCACAAGTTTGTTTTATGCAACTGGCCGAAGTTTGTTCAATATAACTGGCACAAGTTTCTTCTACGTAACAGGCACAAGTTTGTGCTATGCAACTGGCACAAGTTTGTTCGACGCAACTGGCACAAGTTTGTTTAACGCAACTGGCACAAGTTTGTTCTATGCAACTGGCACAAGTTTGTTTGACGCAAACGGCACAAGTTAGTTTGACGTAACTGGCACAAGTTTGTTTGACGCAACTGGGACAAGGTTGTTCTACGCAACTGGCACAAGTTTGTTCTACGCAACTGGCAAAAGTTTGTTCGACGCAACTGGCACAAGTTTGTTCGACGCAACTGGCACAAGTTTGTTTGACGCAACTGGCAAAAGTTTGTTTGACACAACTGGCACAAGTTTGTTTGACGCAACTGGCACAAGGTTATTCGACGCAACTGGCACAAGTTTGTCTGACGCAACTGGCACAAGTTTGTTCGACGCAAGTGGCACAAGTTTGTTCGACGCAACTGGCACAAGTTTGTTCGACGCAACTGGCATAAGTTTGTTTGATGCAACTGGCACAAGTTTGTTCGACACAACTGGCACAAGTTTGTTTGATGCAACTAGCCCAAGTTTGTTCTTCGCAACTGGCACAAGTTTGTTCTACGCAACTAGCCCAAGTTTGTTCTGCGCAGCTGGCACAAGTTTGTTCGACGCAACTGGCTCAAGTTTGTTCGACGCAACTGGCACAAGTTTGTTCTATGCAACTGGCACAAGTTTGTTCTACGAAATTGACACAAGTTTGTTCGATGCAACTGGCACAAGTTCATTCGACGCAACTGGCACAAGTTTCTTCGACGCAACTGGCCCAAGTTTGTTCTACGCAACTGGCACAAGTTTGTTCGACGCAACTGGCACAAGTTTGTTCGACGCAACTGGCACAAGTTTGTTTGATGCAACTGGCACAAGTTTGTTCGACACAACTGGCACAAGTTTGTTTGATACAACTAGCACAAGTTTGTTCTTCGCAACTGGCACAAGTTTGTTCTACGCAACTAGCCCAAGTTTGTTCTACGCAACTGGCACAAGTTTGTTCGACGCAATTGGCACAAGTTTGTTTGACGCAACTGGCACAAGTTTGTACGACGCAACTGGCACAAGTTTGTTCGACGCAACTGGCACAAGTTTGTTCGACGCAACTGGCACAAGTTTGTTTTACGCAAGTGGCACAAGTTTGTTTGACGCAACTGGCACAAGTTTGTTCTATGCAACTGACACAAGTTTGTTCTACGCAATTGACACAAGTTTGTTCGATGCAACTGGCACAAGTTCATTCGACGCAATTGGCACAAGTTTGTTCGACGCAACTCTCACAAGTTTGTTCTACGCAACTGGCACAAGTTTGTTCTACGCAACTGGCACAAGTTTTTTCATTGCAACTGGCACAAGTTTGTTCTATGCAACTGGCCCAATTTTGTTCTTCACAACTGGCACGAGTTTGTTCTATGCAACTGGCACAAGTTTGTTCAACGCAACTGGCACAAGTTTGTTCTACTCAACTAGCACAAATTTGTTCTACGCAACTGGCACAAGTTTTTTGACGCAAATTGCACAAGTTTCTTCTACGCAACTGGCACAAGTTTGTTCGACGCAATTGGCACAAGTTTGTCCAATGCAACTGGCACAAGTTTGTTCGATGCAACTGGCACAAGTTTGTTCGACGCAACTGGCACAAGTTTGTTCTACGCAACTGGAAAATATTTGTTCTACGCAACTGGCACAAGTTTGTTCTACGCAACTGGGACAAGGTTGTTCTACGCAACTGGCACAAGTTTGTTCTAAGCAACTGGCTCAAGTTTGTTCAACGCAACTGGCACAAGTATGTTCGACACAACTGGCACAAGTTTGTCTATGCAACTGTCTCAAGTTTGTTCTACGCAACTGGCAGAAGTTTGTTTGACACAACTGGCGCAAGTTTGTCCTACGCAACTGGCACAAGTTTGTTGTACGCAACTGGCCCAAATTTGTTTGATGCAACTGGCAGAAGTTTGTTCTAAGCAACTGGCACAAGTTTGTTCTACGTAACTGGCACAAGTTTGTTCTACGCAACTGGCACAAGTTTGTTCTATGCAACTGGCACAAGTTTGTTTGACACAAATGGCACAAGTTTGTTCTACGTAATTGGCACAAGTTTGTTCTACGCAACTGGCACAAGTTTGTTCGACGCAACTGGCACAAGTTTGTTTGACGCAACTGGCACAAGTTTGTTTGACGCACCTGGCACAAGTTTGTTTGACGCAACTGGCACAAGTTTGTCCTACGCAAGTGGCACAAGTTTGTAGTTCGCAACTGGCACAAGTTTGTTCTACGCAACTGGCCCAAGTTTGCTTGACGCAACTGGCACAAGTTCGTTCTACGCAACTGACACAAGTTTGTTCTACGCAACTAGCACAAGTTTGTTCTACGCAACTAGCACAAGTTTGTTCTACACAACTGGCACAAGTTTGTTCTACGCAACTGGCACAAGGTTGTTCTACGCAACTGGCACAATTTTGTTCTACGCAACAGGCACAAGTTTGTTCTTCGCAACTGGCACAAGTTTGTTCTACGCAACTGGCACAAGTTTGTTCTACGCAACTGGCACAAGTTTGTTCGATGCAACTGGCACAAGTTTGTTTGACGCAACTGGCCCAAGTTTGTTTGACTCAACTGGCACAAGTTTGTTCTACGCAACTGGCACAAGTTTGTTCTACGTAACTGGCACAAGTTTGTTCTACGCAACTGGCACAAGATTGTTCTACGCAACTGGTACAAGTTTGTTTGACACAAGTGGCACAAGTTTGTTCTGCGCAACTGGCAAAAGTTTGTTTGACGCAACTGGCACAAGTTTGCTCGACGCAAGTGGCATAAGTTTGTTCTATGCAACTGGCACAAGTTTGTTTGACACAACTGGCACAAGTTTGTTCTACGCAACTGGCACAAGTTTGTTCGATGCAACTGTCACAAGTATGTTTGACGCAACTGGCACAAGCTTGTTCGACGCAACTGGCACAAGTTTGTTCGATGCAACTGGCACAAGATTGTTCTACGCAACTGGCACAAGTTTTTTTGACGCAACTGGCACAAGTTTGTTCTAAACAACTGGCCCAAGTTTGTTTGACGCAACTGGCACAAGTTTGTTCTACGCAACTGGCACAAGTTTGTTCGATGCAACTGGCACAAGTTTGTTCGGCGCAACTGGCACAAATTTGTCTAACACAACTAGCACAAGTTTATTCGACCCAACTGGCACAAGTTTGTTTGAAACAACTGGCACAAGTTTCTTATACGCAACTGGCAAAAGTTTGTTTGACACAACTGGCACAAGTTTGCTCGACGCAAGTGGCACAAGTTTGTTCTATTCAACTGGCACAAGTTTGTTTGACACAACTGGCACAAGGTTGTTCTACGCAACTGGAACAAGTTTGTTCGATGCAACTGTCACAAGTTTGTTTGACGCAACTGGCACAAGCTTGTTCGACGCAACTGGCACAGGTTTGTTCGATGCAACTGCCACAAATTTGTTCGACGCAACTGGCACAAGTTTGTTTGACGCAACTGGCACAAGTTTGTTCTATGCAACTGCCCAAGATTGTTTGACGCAACTGGCACAAGTTTGTTCTACGCAACTGGCACAAGTTTGTTCGATGCAACTGGCACAAGTTTGTTCGGCGCAACTGGCACAAATTTGTCTAACGCAACTAGCACAAGTTTATTCGACCCAACTGGCACAAGTTTATTTGACACAACTGGCACAAATTTTTTTGACGCAACTGGCACAAGTTTGTTTGACGCAACTGGCACAAGGTTGTTTTATGCAACTGGCACAAGTTTGTTCTATGGAACTGGCAGAAGTTTGTTCTACGCAACTGGCACAAGTTTGTTCTACACAACTGGCACAAGTTTGTTCTACGCAACTGGCACAAGTTTCTTCGACACAACTGGCCCAAGTTTGTTTGAGGCAACTGGCACAAGTTTGTTTGACACAACTGGCACAAGTTTGTTCTACTCAACTGGCACAAGTTTGTTCGACGAAACTGGCACAAGTTTGTTCGACGCAACTGGCACAATTTTGTTCTACGCAACTGGCACAAGTTTTTTCTACGCAACTGGCACAAGTTTGTTCTACGGAACTGGCACAAATTTGTTCTGCGCAACTGACACAAGTTTGTCTGACACAACTGGCACAAGCTTGTTCTACGTAACTGGCACAAGTTTGTTCTATGCAACTGGCACAAGTTTGTTCGACGCAACCGGCACAAGTTTGTTTTATGCAACTGGCACAAGTTTGTTTGACACAACTGGCACAAGTTTGTTCTACGCAACTGGCACAAGTTTGTTCGACGCAATTGGCACAAGTTTGTCCGACGCAACTGGCACAAGTTTGTTCGATGCAACTGGCACAAGTTTGTTTGGTGCAACTGGCACAAGTTTGTTCTACGCAACTGGCACAAGTTTGTTCTATGCAACTGGTATAAATTTCTTTGACGCAACTGGTACAAGTTTGTTTGACGCAACTGGCACAAGGTTGTTTGACGCAACTGGCACAAGGTTGCTCTACACAACTGGAACAAGTTTGTTCTATGCAACTGGCACAAGTTTGTTTGACACAACTGGCACAAGTTTTTTCTACGCAACTGGCACAAGTTTCTTCGACGCAACTGGCACAAGTTTGTTCGACGCAACTGGCCCAAACTTGTTTAACGCAACTGGCAGAAGTTTGATTGACACAACTGGCAGAAGTTTGTTCTACGCAACTGGCACAAGTTTGTTCGACGAAACTGGCACAAGTTTGTTCTATGCAATTGACACAAGTTTGTTCGATGCAACTGGCACAAGTTTGTTCGACGCAACTGGCACAAGTTTGTTCGATGCAACAGGCACAAGTTTGTTCTACGCAACTGGCTCAAGTTTGTTCTACGCAACTGGCACAAGTTTGTTTGACGCAACTGGCAAAAGTTTGTTTGACGCAACTGGCACAAGTTTGTTTGACGCAACTGGCACAAGTTTGTTTGACGCAACTGGCAAAAGTTTGTTTAACGCAACTGGCACAAGTTTGTTTGACGCAACTGGCACAAGTTTGTTCAACGCAACTGGCACAAGTTTGTAGTTCGCAACTGGCACAAGTATGTTCTACGTAACTGGCACAAGTTTGTCCGACACAACTGGCACAATTTTGTTCGACGCAACTGGCCCAAGTTTGTTTGACGCAACTGGCAAAAGTTTGTTTGACACAACTGGCACAAGTTTGTTCTACGCAACTGGCACAGGTTTGTTCGACGCAACTGGCACAATTTTGTCCGACGCAACTGGCATAAGTTTTTTCTACGCAACTGGCACAAGTTTGTTCGACGCAACTGTCACAAGTTTGTCCGACGCAACTGTCACAAGTTTGTTCGACGCAACTGGCACAAGTTTGTTCGATGCAACTGGCACAAGTTTGTTCTACGCAACTGGCACAAGTTTGTTTTATGCAACTGGCATAAATTTCTTTGACGCAACTGGCAAAAGTTTGTTTGACGCCAATGGCACAAGGTTGCTCTACACAACTGGCCCAAGTTTGTTTGACGCAACTGGGAAAAGTTTGTTTGACACAACTGGCACAAAGTTTGTTCTACGCAACTGGCACAAGTTTGTTCGACGCAACTGGCACAAGTTTGTTTGACGCAACTGGCACAAGTTTGTTTGACGCAACTGGCACAAGTTTGTTCGACGCAACTGGCACAAGTTTGTTTGATGCAACTGGCAAAAGTTTGTTTGAAACAACTGGCAGAAGTTTGTTCAGCGCAACTGGCACAATTTTGTTCTACGCAACTGGCACACGTTTGTTCTACGCAACTGCCTCAAGTTTGTTCTACGCAACTGGCACAAGTTTGTTTGACGCAACTGGCACAAGTTTGTTCTATGCAACTGGCACAAGTTTGTTTGACGCAACTGGCACAAGTTTGTTCTACGCAACTGGCACAAGTTTGTTCTACGCAACTGGCACAAGTTTGTTCTACGCAACTGGCACAAGTTTGTTTGACACAATTGGCACAAGTTTGTTCTACGTAACTGGCACAAGTTTGTTCTACGCAAGTGGCACAAGTTTGTTCTACGCAACTGGCACAAGTTTGTTCTACGCAACTGGCACAAGTTTGTTTGACACAACTAGCACAAGTTTGTTCTACGTAACTGGCACAAGTTTGTTCTACGCAACTGGCACAAGTTTGTTCGACACAACTGGCACACGTTTGTTTGACACAACTGGCACAAGTTTGTTCTACGCAACTGGCACAAGCTTGTTAAACGCAACTGGCACTAGTTTGTTTGACGCAACTGGCACAAGTTTGTTCTACGCAACTGGCACAAGTTTGTTTGATGCAACTGGCACAAGTTTGTTCAACGCAACTGTCACAAGTTTGTTCGACGCAGCTGGCACAAGTTTGTTCTACCCAACTTTCACAAGTTTGTTCTGCGCAACTGGCACAAGTTTATTTGATGCAACTGGCACAAGTTTCTTTGACACAACTGGCACAAGTTTGTCCTGCGCAAGTGGCACAAGTTTGTAGTTCGCAACTGGCACAAGTTTGTTCTACGCAACTGAAACAAGTTTGTTTGACGCAACTGGCACAAGTTTGTTATACGAAACTGGCACAAGTTTGTAGTTCGCAACAGGCACAAGATGGTTCTACGCAACTGGCCCAAGTTTGTTTGACGCAACTGGCACAAGTTTGTTCTACGCAACTGACACAAGTTTGTTCTACGCAACTGGCACAAGTTTGTTCGACGCAACTGTCACAAGTTTGTCCGACGCAACTGTCACAAGTGTGTTCGACGCAACTGGCACAAGTTTGTTCGATGCAACTGGCACAAGTTTTTTCTACGCAACTGGCACAAGTTTGTTCTATGCAACTGGCATAAATTTCTTTGACGCAACTGGCAAAAGTTTGTTAGACGCCAATGGCACAAGGTTGCTCTACACAACTGGCCCAAGTTTGTTTGACGCAACTGGGAAAAGTTTGTTTGACACAACTGGCACAAAGTTTGTTCTACGCAACTGGCACAAGTTTTTTCGACGCAACTGGCACAAGTTTGTTTGACGCAACTGGCAAAAGTTTGTTTGAAACAACTGGCAGAAGTTTGTTCAGCGCAACTGGCACAATTTTGTTCTACGCAACTGGCACACGTTTGTTCTACGCAACTGCCTCAAGTTTGTTCTACGCAACTGGCACAAGTTTGTTTGACGCAACTGGCACAAGTTTGTTCTATGCAACTGGCACAAGTTTGTTTGACGCAACTGGCACAAGTTTGTTCTACGCAACTGGCACAAGTTTGTTCTACGCAACTGGCACAAGTTTGTTCTACGCAACTGGCACAAGTTTGTTTGACACAATTGGCACAAGTTTGTTCTACGTAACTGGCACAAGTTTGTTCTACGCAAGTGGCACAAGTTTGTTCTACGCAACTGGCACAAGTTTGTTCTACGCAACTGGCACAAGTTTGTTTGACACAACTAGCACAAGTTTGTTCTACGTAACTGGCACAAGTTTGTTTTACGCAACTGGCACAAGTTTGTTCGACGCAACTGGCACACGTTTGTTTGACACAACTGGCACAAGTTTGTTCTACGCAACTGGCACAAGCTTGTTAAACGCAACTCGCACTAGTTTGTTTGACGCAACTGGCACAAGTTTGTTCTACGCAACTGGCACAAGTTTGTTTGATGCAACTGGCACAAGTTTGTTCAACGCAACTGTCACAAGTTTGTTCGACGCAGCTGGCACAAGTTTGTTCTACCCAACTTTCACAAGTTTGTTCTGCGCAACTGGCACAAGTTTATTTGATGCAACTGGCATAAGTTTCTTTGACACAACTGGCACAAGTTTGTCCTGCGCAAGTGGCACAAGTTTGTAGTTCGCAACTGGCACAAGTTTGTTCTACGCAACTGACACAAGTTTGTTTGACGCAACTGGCACAAGTTTGTTATACGAAACTGGCACAAGTTTGTAGTTCGCAACAGGCACAAGTTTGTTCTACGCAACTGGCCCAAGTTTGTTTGACGCAACTGGCACAAGTTTGTTCTACGCAACTGACACAAGTTTGTTCTACGCAACTGGCACAAGTTTGTTTTACGCAACTAGCACAAGTTTGTTCTACGCAACTGGCACAAGTTTGTTCTACGCAACTGGCACAAAGTTGTTCTACGCAACTGGCAAAATTTTGTTCTATGCAACTGGCACAAAGTTGTTCTACGTAACTGGCACAAGTTTATTTGACGCAACTGGAACAAGTTTATTTGACGCAACTGTCACAAGTTTCTTTGACGCAACTGGCACAAGTTTCTCCTACGCAAGTGGCACAAGTTTGTTTGACGCAACTGGCACAAGTTTGTCCTACGAAACTGGCACAAGTTTGTAGTTCGCAACTGGCACAAGTTTGTTCTACGCAACTGGCCCAAGTTTGTTTGACGCAACTGGCACAAGTTTGTTCTACGCAACTGACACAAGTTTGTTCTACGGAACTGGCACAAGTTTGTTCTACGCAACTAGCACAAGTTTGTTCTACGCAACTGCCACAAGATTGTTCTACGCAACTGGCAAAAAGTTGTTCTACACAACTGGCACAATTTTGTTCTATGCAACAGGCACAAGTTTGCACTTCGCAACTGGCACAAGATTGTTTGACGCAACTGGCACAAGTTTGTTCTACGCAACTGGCACAAGTTTGTTTTACGCAACTGGCCCAAGTTTGTTTGACGCAACTGGCACAAGTTTGTTCGACGCAAGTGGCACAAGATTGTTCTACACAACTGGCACAAGTTTGTTCTACACAACTGACAAAAGTTTGTTCCACGGAACTGGCACAAGTTTGTTTGACGCAACTGGCACAAGTTTCTTCTACGCAACTGGCACAAGTTTGTTCTACGCAACTGGCACAAACTTGTTTGTCGCAATTGGCACAAGTTTATTTTCGCAACTGGCCCAAGTTTCTTCTACGCAACTCACACAAGTTTGTTCTATGCAACTGGCAGAAGTTTGTTCGACGCAACTGGCACAAGTTTGTTCTACACAACTGGCACAAGTTTGTTCTTCGCAACTGGCACGAGATTGTTCAACACAACTGGCACAAGTTTGTTCAAACCAACTGGCACAAGTTTGTTCGACGCAACTGGCCTAAGTTTGTTTGACGCAACTGGCAAAATTTTGTTTGAAACAACTCTCACAAGTTTGTTCTGCGCAACTGGCACAAGTTTGTTCTGCGCAACTGGCACAAGTTTGTTTTATGCAACTGGCAGAAGTTTGTTTGACGCAACTCACACAAGTTTGTTCTATGCAACTGGCACAAGTTTGTTCTACGCAACTGGCAAAGGTTTGTTCTACGTAACTGGCACAAGTTTGTTCTACGCAACTGGAACAAGTTTGTTCTATGCAACAGACACAAGTTTGTTTGACACAACTGGCAAAAGTTTGTTCTACGCAACTAACAAAAGTTTGTTCTACGCAACTGGCACAAGTTTGTTCGACACAAGTGGCACAAGTTTCTTTGACACAACTGGCACAGTTTGTTCTACGCAACTGGCACAAGTTTGTTCGATGCAACTGGCACAAGTTTGTTTGACGCAACTGGCACAAGCTTGTTCGACACAACTGGCACAAGTTTGTTCGATGCAAATGGCACAAGTTTGTTCGACGCAACTGTCACAAGTTTGTTTAACGCAACTGGCACAAGTTTATTCGAACCAACTGGCAAAAGTTTGTTTGACGCAACTGGCAAAAGTTTGTTTGACGCAACTGGCACAAGTTTTTTTGACGCAACTGGCACAAGTTTGTTTGACGCAACTGGCACAAGGATGTTTGACGCAACTGGCACAAGGTTGTTCTGCACAACCGGCACAAGTTTGTTCGACACAACTGAAACAAGTTTGTTTGACGGAACTGGCACAAGTTTGTTTGACAAAACTGGCACAAGTTTGTTCTACGTAACTGGCACAAGTTTGTTCTACGCAACTGGCACAAGTTTGTTCGACGCAACCCTCACAAGTTTGTTTTATGTAACTGGCACAAGTTTCTTTGACGAAACTGGCACAAGTTTGTTCGACGCGACTGGCCCAAGATTGTTTGACGCAACTGGCACAAGTTTGTTTGACAAAACTGGCACAAGTTTGTTCTACGCAACTGGCACAAGTTTGTTTTACGCAACTGGCACAAGTTTGTTCGACGCAACTGGCACAAGTTTGTTTTATGCAACTGGCACAAGTTTGTTTGACACAACTGGCAGAAGTTTGTTCGACGCAACTGGCACAAGTTTGTTTGACGCAATTGGCACAAGTTTGTCCGACACAACTGGCACAAGTGTGTTCGACGCAACTGGCACAAGTTTGTTCGATGCAACTGGCACAAGTTTGGTCTACGCAACTGTCACAAGTTTGTTCTATGCAACTGGCATAAATTTGTTTGACGCAACTGGCACAAGTCTGTTTGACTTAACTGGCACAAGTTTGTTCTGCGCAACTGGCACAAGTTTGTTCCACGCAACTGGCACAAGTTTGTTCGATGCAACTGGCACAAGTCTGTTCTACGCAACTGGCTCAAGTTTGTTTTACGCAACTAGCACAAGTTTGTTTGACACAACTGGCACATGTTTGTCCTACGCATCTGGCACAAGTTTGTTCTACGCAACTGGCCCAAGTTTGTTTGACACAACTCGCACAAGTTTGTTCTATGCAATTGGCATAAGTTTGTTCTACGCTACTGGCACAAGTTTGTTTGACACAACTGGCACAAGTTTGCTCTACGTAACTGGCACAAGGTTGTTCTACGCAACTGGCTCAAGTTTGTTCTACGCAACTGGCACAAGTTTGTTTGACGCAACTGGCACAAGTTTGTTTGACGCAACTGGCACAAGCTTGTTCTACGCAACTGGCCCAAGTTTGTTTGACGCAAATGGCAGAAGTTTGTTCTATGCAACTGGCACAAGTTTGTTCCACGTAACGGGCACAAGTTTGTTCTACGCAACTGGCACAAGTTTGTTTGACAAAACTGGCACAAGTTTGTTCTACGCAACTGGCAAAAGTTTGTTCTGCGCAACTGGCACAAGTTTGTTCGATGCAAGTGGCACAAGTTTGTTCTATGCAATTGGCACAAGTTTGTTCTACGCAGCTGGCACAAGATTGTTCGACGCAACTGGCACAAGTTTGTTCTCTGCAACTGGAAAATGTTTGCTCTTTGCAACTGGCACAAGTTTGTTTTACAAAACTGGCTCAGGTTTGTTCTACGCAACTGGCACAAGTTTGTTCAACGCAACTGGCACAAGTTTGTTTGACGCAACTGGCAAAAGTTTGTTTAACGCAACTAGCACAAGTTTGTTTGACGCAACTGGCCCAAGTTTGTTCAACGCAACTGGCACAAGTTTGTAGTTCGCAACTGGCACAAGTATGTTCTACTTAATTGGCACAAGTTTGTCCGACACAACTGGCACAATTTTGTTCGACGCAACTGGCCCAAGTTTGTTTGACGCAACTGGCAAAAGTTTGTTTGACACAACTGGCACAAGTTTGTTCTACGCAACTGGCACAAGTTTGTTCGACGCAACTGGCACAAGTTTGTCTGACGCAACTGGCATAAGTTTGTTCTACGCAACTGGCACAAGTTTGTTCGACGCAATTGGCACAAGTTTGTCCGACGCAACTGTCACAAGTGTGTTCGACACAACTGGCACAAGTTGGTTCGATGCAACTGGCAAAAGTTTGTTCTATGCAACTGGCACAAGTTTGTTCTATGCAACTGGCATAAATTTGTTTGACGCAACTGGCCCAAGTTTGTTTGACGCAACTTGGAAAAAATTGTTTGACACAACTGGCATAAAGTTTGTTCTACGCAACTAGCACAAGTTTGTTCGACGCAACTGGCCCAAGTTTGTTTGACGCAACTGGCAAAAGTTTGTTTGAAACAACTGGCACAATTTTGTTCAGCGCAACTGGCACAATTTTGTTCTACGCAACTGGCACACGTTTGTTCTACTCAACTGCCTCAAGTTTGTTCTACGCAACTGGCACAAGTTTGTTTGACGCAACTGGCACAAGTTTGTTCTATGCAACTGGCACAAGTTTGTTTGACGCAACTGGCTCAAGTTTGTTCTACGCAACTGGCACAAGTTTGTTCTACGCAACTGGCACAAGTTTGTTTGACACAACTGGCACAAGTTTGTTCTACGTAACTGGCACAAGTTTGTTCTACGCAAGTGACACAAGTTTGTTCTACGCAACTGGGACAAGTTTGTTCTACGCAACTGGCACAAGTTTGTTTGACACAACTAGCACAAGTTTGTTCTACGTAACTGGCACAAGTTTGTTCTACACAACTGGCACAAGTTTGTTCTTCGCAACTGGCACGAGATTGTTCAACACAACTGGCACAAGTTTGTTCAAACCAACTGGCACAAGTTTGTTCGACGCAACTGGCCTAAGTTTGTTTGACGCAACTGGCAAAATTTTGTTTGAAACAACTCTCACAAGTTTGTTCTGCGCAACTGGCACAAGTTTGTTCTGCGCAACTGGCACAAGTTTGTTTTATGCAACTGGCAGAAGTTTGTTTGACGCAACTCACACAAGTTTGTTCTATGCAACTGGCACAAGTTTGTTCTACGCAACTGGCAAAGGTTTGTTCTACGTAACTGGCATAGTTTGTTCTACGCAACTGGAACAAGTTTGTTCTATGCAACAGACACAAGTTTGTTTGACACAACTGGCAAAAGTTTGTTCTACGCAACTAACAAAAGTTTGTTCTACGCAACTGGCACAAGTTTGTTCGACACAAGTGGCACAAGTTTCTTTGACACAACTGGCACAGTTTGTTCTACGCAACTGGCACAAGTTTGTTCGATGCAACTGGCACAAGTTTGTTTGACGCAACTGGCACAAGCTTGTTCGACACAACTGGCACAAGTTTGTTCGATGCAAATGGCACAAGTTTGTTCGACGCAACTGTCACAAGTTTGTTTAACGCAACTGGCACAAGTTTATTCGAACCAACTGGCAAAAGTTTGTTTGACGCAACTGGCAAAAGTTTGTTTGACGCAACTGGCACAAGTTTTTTTGACGCAACTGGCACAAGTTTGTTTGACGCAACTGGCAGAAGGATGTTTGACGCAACTGGCACAAGGTTGTTCTGCACAACCGGCACAAGTTTGTTCGACACAACTGAAACAAGTTTGTTTGACGGAACTGGCACAAGTTTGTTTGACAAAACTGGCACAAGTTTGTTCTACGTAACTGGCACAAGTTTGTTCTACGCAACTGGCACAAGTTTGTTCGACGCAACCGGCACAAGTTTGTTTTATGTAACTGGCACAAGTTTCTTTGACGAAACTGGCACAAGTTTGTTCGACGCGACTGGCCCAGGATTGTTTGACGCAACTGGCACAAGTTTGTTTGACAAAACTGGCACAAGTTTGTTCTACGCAACTGGCACAAGTTTGTTTTACGCAACTGGCACAAGTTTGTTCGACGCAACTGGCACAAGTTTGTTTTATGCAACTGGCACAAGTTTGTTTGACACAACTGGCAGAAGTTTGTTCGACGCAACTGGCACAAGTTTGTTTGACGCAATTGGCACAAGTTTGTCCGACACAACTGGCACAAGTGTGTTCGACGCAACTGGCACAAGTTTGTTCGATGCAACTGGCACAAGTTTGGTCTACGCAACTGTCACAAGTTTGTTCTATGCAACTGGCATAAATTTGTTTGACGCAACTGGCACAAGTCTGTTTGACTTAACTGGCACAAGTTTGTTCTGCGCAACTGGCACAAGTTTGTTCCACGCAACTGGCACAAGTTTGTTCGATGCAACTGGCACAAGTCTGTTCTACGCAACTGGCTCAAGTTTGTTTTACGCAACTAGCACAAGTTTGTTTGACACAACTGGCACATGTTTGTCCTACGCATCTGGCACAAGTTTGTTCTACGCAACTGGCCCAAGTTTGTTTGACACAACTCGCACAAGTTTGTTCTATGCAATTGGCATAAGTTTGTTCTACGCTACTGGCACAAGTTTGTTTGACACAACTGGCACAAGTTTGCTCTACGTAACTGGCACAAGGTTGTTCTACGCAACTGGCTCAAGTTTGTTCTACGCAACTGGCACAAGTTTGTTTGACGCAACTGGCACAAGTTTGTTTGACGCAACTGGCACAAGTTTGTTCTACGCAACTGGCCCAAGTTTGTTTGACGCAAATGGCAGAAGTTTGTTCTATGCAACTGGCACAAGTTTGTTCCACGTAACGGGCACAAGTTTGTTCTACGCAACTGGCACAAGTTTGTTTGACAAAACTGGCACAAGTTTGTTCTACGCAACTGGCAAAAGTTTGTTCTGCGCAACTGGCACAAGTTTGTTCGATGCAAGTGGCACAAGTTTGTTCTATGCAATTGGCACAAGTTTGTTCTACGCAGCTGGCACAAGATTGTTCGACGCAACTGGCACAAGTTTGTTCTACGCAACTGGAAAATGTTTGCTCTTTGCAACTGGCACAAGTTTGTTTTACAAAACTGGCTCAGGTTTGTTCTACGCAACTGGCACAAGTTTGTTCAACGCAACTGGCACAAGTTTGTTTGACGCAACTGGCAAAAGTTTGTTTAACGCAACTAGCACAAGTTTGTTTGACGCAACTGGCCCAAGTTTGTTCAACGCAACTGGCACAAGTTTGTAGTTCGCAACTGGCACAAGTATGTTCTACTTAATTGGCACAAGTTTGTCCGACACAACTGGCACAATTTTGTTCGACGCAACTGGCCCAAGTTTGTTTGACGCAACTGGCAAAAGTTTGTTTGACACAACTGGCACAAGTTTGTTCTACGCAACTGGCACAAGTTTGTTCGACGCAACTGGCACAAGTTTGTCTGACGCAACTGGCATAAGTTTGTTCTACGCAACTGGCACAAGTTTGTTCGACGCAATTGGCACAAGTTTGTCCGACTCAACTGTCACAAGTGTGTTCGACACAACTGGCACAAGTTGGTTCGATGCAACTGGCAAAAGTTTGTTCTATGCAACTGGCACAAGTTTGTTCTATGCAACTGGCATAAATTTGTTTGACGCAACTGGCCCAAGTTTGTTTGACGCAACTTGGAAAAAATTGTTTGACACAACTGGCATAAAGTTTGTTCTACGCAACTAGCACAAGTTTGTTCGACGCAACTGGCCCAAGTTTGTTTGACGCAACTGGCAAAAGTTTGTTTGAAACAACTGGCACAATTTTGTTCAGCGCAACTGGCACAATTTTGTTCTACGCAACTGGCACACGTTTGTTCTACTCAACTGCCTCAAGTTTGTTCTACGCAACTGGCACAAGTTTGTTTGACGCAACTGGCACAAGTTTGTTCTATGCAACTGGCACAAGTTTGTTTGACGCAACTGGCTCAAGTTTGTTCTACGCAACTGGCACAAGTTTGTTCTACGCAACTGGCACAAGTTTGTTTGACACAACTGGCACAAGTTTGTTCTACGTAACTGGCACAAGTTTGTTCTACGCAAGTGACACAAGTTTGTTCTACGCAACTGGGACAAGTTTGTTCTACGCAACTGGCACAAGTTTGTTTGACACAACTAGCACAAGTTTGTTCTACGTAACTGGCACAAGTTTGTTCAACGCAACTGGCACAAGTTTGTTCGACGCAACTGGCACACTTTTGTTTGACACAACTGGCACAAGTTTGTTCTACGCAACTGGCAGAAGTTTGTTAAACGCAACTGGCACTAGTTTGTTTGACGAAATTGGCACAAGTTTGTTCTACGCAACTGGCACAAGTTTGTTTGATGCAACTGGCACAAGTTTGTTCGACGCAACTGGCACAAGTTTGTTCAATGCAACTGTCACAAGTTTGTTCGACGCAACTGGCACAAGTTTGTTCTACGCAACTTTCACAAGTTTCTGTTCTGCGCAACTGGCACAAGTTTGTAGTTGTCAACTGGCACAAGTTTGTTCTACGCAACTGGCACAAGTTTGTTCTACGCAACTGGCACAAGTTTGTCCTACGAAACTGGCACAAGTTTGTAGTTCGCAACTGGCACAAGTTTGTTCTACGCAACTGGCCCAAGTTGGTTTGACGCAACTGGCACAAGTTTGTGTTCTACGCAACTGACACAAGTTTGTTTACTACGCAACTGGCACAAGTTTGTTCTACGCAACTAGCATAAGATTGTTCTATGCAACTGGCACAAGTCTGTTCTACGCAACTGGCACAAGAGTTGTTCTATGCAACTGGCACAACTTTGTTCTATGCAACTGGCACAAAGTTGTTCTACGTAACTGGCACAAGTTTATTTGACGCAACTGGAACAAGTTTATTTGACGCAACTGGCACAAGTTTGTTTGGCGCAACTGGCACAAGTTTGTTCTAAGCCAACTGGCACAAGTTTGTTCTACGCAACTGGCCCAAGTTTTGTTTGACGCAACTGGCACAAGTTTGTTCTACGCAATTGGCACAAGTTTGTTCTACGCAACTGGCACAAGTTTGTTGCACAGAACTGGCACAAGTTTGTTCGACGCAACTGGTACAAGTTTCTTTTACGCAACTGGCACAAGTTTCTTTGACGCAACTGGCACAAGTTTGTTCCACAGAACTGGCACAAGTTTGTTCGACGCAACTGGCACAAGTTTCTTCTACGCAACTGGCACAAGTTTCTTTGACGCAACTGGCACAAGTTTCTTTGACGCAACTGGCACAAGTTTGTTCTACGCAACTGGCCCAAGTTTGTTTGACGCAACTGGCAGAAGTTTGTTCTATGCAACTGGCACAAGTTTGTTCCACGTAACGGGCACAAGTTTGTTCTACGCAACTGGCACAAGTTTGTTTGACAAAAACTCACACAAGTTTGTTCTACGCAATTGGCAAAAAGTTTGTTCTGCGCAACTGGCACAAGTTTGTTCGACGCAAGTGGCAAAAGTTTGTTTTATGCAACTGGCACAAGTTTGTTCAACGCAACTGGCACAAGTTTGTTCAATGCAACTGGCACAAGTTTGTTTGACTTAACTGGCACAAGTTTGTTCGACGCAACTGGCACAAGTTTGTTTGACGCAACTGGCACAAGTTTGTTTAACGCAACTGGCACAAGTTTATTCGACCCAACTGGCACAAGTTTGTTTGACACAACTGGCACAAGTTTTTTTGACGCAACTGGCACAAGGTTGTTTGACGCAATTGGCACATGTCTGTTTGACGCAACTGGCACAAGGTTGTTCTACAAAACTGGCACAAGTTTGTTCTATGCAACTGGCACAAGTTTGTTCTGCGCAACTGGCAAGTTTGTTCTACGCAACTGGCACAAGTTTGTTTGATGCAACTGGCACAAGGTTGTTTTATGCAACTGGCACAAGGTTGTTCTACAAAACTGGCACAAGTTTGTTCTATGCAACTGGCACAAGTTTGTTCTACGCAATTGGCACAAGTTTGTTCTACGCAACTGGCACAAGTTTGTTCTACGCAACTGGCACAAGTTTCTTCAACGCAACTGGCACAAGTTTGTTCGACGCAACTGGCCCAAGTTTGTTTGACGCAACTGGCACAAGTTTGTTTGACACAACTGGCACAAGTTTGTTCTACGTAACTGGCACAAGTTTGTTCGACGAAACTGGCACAAGTTTGTTCTACGCAACTGGCACAAGTTTGTTCTACGCAAGTAGCACAAGTTTGTTCTATGGAACTGGCACAAGTTTGTTCTACACAACTGGCACAAGTTTGTCTGACACAACTGGCACAAGTTTGTTCTACGTAACTGGCACAAGTTTGTTCTATGCAACTGGCACAAGTTTGTTCGACGCAACTGGCAAAAGTTTGTTTTATGCAACTGACACAAGTTTGTTTGACACAACTGGCACAAGTTTGTTCTACGCAACTGGCACAAGTTGTTCTACGCAATTGGCACAAGTTTGTCCGACGCAACTGGCACAAGTGTGTTCGACGCAACTGGCACAAGTTTGTTCGATGCAACTGGCCCAAGTTTGTTCTACGCAACTGGCACAAGTTTGTTCTATGCAACTGGCATAAATTTGTTTGACGCAATTGGCACAAGTTTGTTTGACGCAACTGGAACAAGGTTGTTTGACGCAACTGACACAAGGTTGCTCTACACAACTGGCACAAGTTTGTTCTATGCAACTGGCACAAGTTTGTTTGACACAACTGGCACAAGTTTTTTCTATGCAACTGGCACAAGTTTCTTCGATGCAACTGGCACAAGTTTCTTCGACGCAACTGGCACAAGTTTGTTCGACGCAACTGTCCCAAACTTGTTTGACGCAACTGGCAGAAGTTTTGATTGACACAACTGGCACAAGTTTGTTCTACGCAACTGGCACAAGTTTGTTCGACGAAACTGGCACAAGTTTGTTCTATGCAATTGACACAAGTTTGTTTGATGCAACTGGCACAAGTTTGTTCGACGCAACTGGCACAAGTTTGTTCGATGCAACAGGCACAAGTTTGTTCTACGCAACTGGCACAAGTTTGTTTGATGCAACTGGCACAAGTTTGTTCATTGCAACTGATACAAGTTTGTTCTACGCAACTGGCCCAAGTTTGTTCTTCGCAACTGGCACGAGTTTGTTCTATGCAACTGGCACAAGTTTGTTCGACGCAACTGGCACAAGTTTGTTCTACGCAACTAGCACAAATTTGTTCTACGCAACTGGCACAAGTTTTTTGACGCAAATGGCACAAGTTTGTTGTAAGCAACTGGCACAAGTTTGTTCGACGCAACTGGCAGAAGTTTGTTCGACGCAACTGGCACAAGTTTGTTTGACGAAACTGGCCCAAGTTTGTTTGACGCAACTGGCAAAAGTTTGTTTGAAACAACTGGCACAAGTTTGTTCTACGCAACTGTCACATGTTTGTTCAACGCAACTGGCACAAGTTTGTTCTACGCAACTGGCCCAAGTTTGTTTGACGCAAATGGCAGAAGTTTGTTCTATGCAACTGGCACAAGTTTGTTCCACGTAACGGGCACAAGTTTGTTCTGCGCAACTGGCACAAGTTTGTTTGACAAAACTGGCACAAGTTTGTTCTACGCAACTGGCAAAAGTTTGTTCTGCGCAACTGGCACAAGTTTGTTCGATGCAAGTGGCACAAGTTTGTTCTATGCAATTGGCACAAGTTTGTTCTACGCAGCTGGCACAAGATTGTTCGACGCAACTGGCACAAGTTTGTTCTACGCAACTGGAAAATGTTTGCTCTTTGCAACTGGCACAAGTTTGTTTTACAAAACTGGCTCAGGTTTGTTCTACGCAACTGGCACAAGTTTGTTCAACGCAACTGGCACAAGTTTGTTTGACGCAACTGGCAAAAGTTTGTTTAACGCAACTAGCACAAGTTTGTTTGACGCAACTGGCCCAAGTTTGTTCAACGCAACTGGCACAAGTTTGTAGTTCGCAACTGGCACAAGTATGTTCTACTTAATTGGCACAAGTTTGTCCGACACAACTGGCACAATTTTGTTCGACGCAACTGGCCCAAGTTTGTTTGACGCAACTGGCAAAAGTTTGTTTGACACAACTGGCACAAGTTTGTTCTACGCAACTGGCACAAGTTTGTTCGACGCAACTGGCACAAGTTTGTCTGACGCAACTGGCATAAGTTTGTTCTACGCAACTGGCACAAGTTTGTTCGACGCAATTGGCACAAGTTTGTCCGACGCAACTGTCACAAGTGTGTTCGACGCAACTGGCACAAGTTGGTTCGATGCAACTGGCAAAAGTTTGTTCTATGCAACTGGCACAAGTTTGTTCTATGCAACTGGCATAAATTTGTTTGACGCAACTGGCCCAAGTTTGTTTGACGCAACTTGGAAAAGATTGTTTGACACAACTGGCATAAAGTTTGTTCTACGCAACTGGCACAAGTTTGTTCGACGCAACTGGCCCAAGTTTGTTTGACGCAACTGGCAAAAGTTTGTTTGAAACAACTGGCACAATTTTGTTCAGCGCAACTGGCACAATTTTGTTCTACGCAACTGGCACACGTTTGTTCTACTCAACTGCCTCAAGTTTGTTCTACGCAACTGGCACAAGTTTGTTTGACGCAACTGGCACAAGTTTGTTCTATGCAACTGGCACAAGTTTGTTTGACGCAACTGGCTCAAGTTTGTTCTACGCAACTGGCACAAGTTTGTTCTACGCAACTGGCACAAGTTTGTTTGACACAACTGGCACAAGTTTGTTCTACGTAACTGGCACAAGTTTGTTCTATGCAACTGGCACAAGTTTGTTCGACGCAACTGGCAAAAGTTTGTTTTATGCAACTATCTGACACAAGTTTGTTTGACACAACTGGCACAAGTTTGTTCTACGCAACTGGCACAAGTTGTTCTACGCAATTGGCACAAGTTTGTCCGACGCAACTGGCACAAGTGTGTTCGACGCAACTGGCACAAGTTTGTTCGATGCAACTGGCCAAAGTTTGTTCTACGCAACTGGCACAAGTTTGTTCTATGCAACTGGCATAAATTTGTTTGACGCAATTGGCACAAGTTTGTTTGACGCAACTGGAACAAGGTTGTTTGACGCAACTGGCACAAGGTTGCTCTACACAACTGGCACAAGTTTGTTCTATGCAACTGGCACAAGTTTGTTTGACACAACTGGCACAAGTTTTTTCTATGCAACTGGCACAAGTTTCTTCGATGCAACTGGCACAAGTTTCTTCGACGTAACTGGCACAAGTTTGTTCGACGCAACTGTCCCAAACTTGTTTGACGCAACTGGCAGAAGTTTGATTGACACAACTGGCACAAGTTTGTTCTACGCAACTGGCACAAGTTTGTTCGACGAAACTGGCACAAGTTTGTTCTATGCAATTGACACAAGTTTGTTCGATGCAACTGGCACAAGTTTGTTCGACGCAACTGGCACAAGTTTGTTCGATGCAACAGGCACAAGTTTGTTCTACGCAACTGGCACAAGTTTGTTTGATGCAACTGGCACAAGTTTGTTCATTGCAACTGATACAAGTTTGTTCTACGCAACTGGCCCAAGTTTGTTCTTCGCAACTGGCACGAGTTTGTTCTATGCAACTGGCACAAGTTTGTTCGACGCAACTGGCACAAGTTTGTTCTACGCAACTAGCACAAATTTGTTCTACGCAACTGGCACAAGTTTTTTTACGCAAATGGCACAAGTTTGTTGTACGCAACTGGCACAAGTTTGTTCGACGCCACTGGCAGAAGTTTGTTCGACGCAACTGGCACAAGTTTGTTTGACGAAACTGGCCCAAGTTTGTTTGACGCAACTGGCAAAAGTTTGTTTGAAACAACTGGCACAAGTTTGTTCTACGCAACTGTCACATGTTTGTTCAACGCAACTGGCACAAGTTTGTTCTACGCAACTGGCCCAAGTTTGTTTGACGCAAATGGCAGAAGTTTGTTCTATGCAACTGGCACAAGTTTGTTCCACGTAACGGGCACAAGTTTGTTCTGCGCAACTGGCACAAGTTTGTTTGACAAAACTGGCACAAGTTTGTTCTACGCAACTGGCAAAAGTTTGTTCTGCGCAACTGGCACAAGTTTGTTCGATGCAAGTGGCACAAGTTTGTTCTATGCAATTGGCACAAGTTTGTTCTACGCAGCTGGCACAAGATTGTTCGACGCAACTGGCACAAGTTTGTTCTACGCAACTGGAAAATGTTTGCTCTTTGCAACTGGCACAAGTTTGTTTTACAAAACTGGCTCAGGTTTGTTCTACGCAACTGGCACAAGTTTGTTCAACGCAACTGGCACAAGTTTGTTTGACGCAACTGGCAAAAGTTTGTTTAACGCAACTAGCACAAGTTTGTTTGACGCAACTGGCCCAAGTTTGTTCAACGCAACTGGCACAAGTTTGTAGTTCGCAACTGGCACAAGTATGTTCTACTTAATTGGCACAAGTTTGTCCGACACAACTGGCACAATTTTGTTCGACGCAACTGGCCCAAGTTTGTTTGACGCAACTGGCAAAAGTTTGTTTGACACAACTGGCACAAGTTTGTTCTACGCAACTGGCACAAGTTTGTTCGACGCAACTGGCACAAGTTTGTCTGACGCAACTGGCATAAGTTTGTTCTACGCAACTGGCACAAGTTTGTTCGACGCAATTGGCACAAGTTTGTCCGACGCAACTGTCACAAGTGTGTTCGACGCAACTGGCACAAGTTGGTTCGATGCAACTGGGAAAAGTTTGTTCTATGCAACTGGCACAAGTTTGTTCTATGCAACTGGCATAAATTTGTTTGACGCAACTGGCCCAAGTTTGTTTGACGCAACTTGGAAAAGATTGTTTGACACAACTGGCATAAAGTTTGTTCTACGCAACTGGCACAAGTTTGTTCGACGCAACTGGCCCAAGTTTGTTTGACGCAACTGGCAAAAGTTTGTTTGAAACAACTGGCACAATTTTGTTCAGCGCAACTGGCACAATTTTGTTCTACGCAACTGGCACACGTTTGTTCTACTCAACTGCCTCAAGTTTGTTCTACGCAACTGGCACAAGTTTGTTTGACGCAACTGGCACAAGTTTGTTCTATGCAACTGGCACAAGTTTGTTTGACGCAACTGGCTCAAGTTTGTTCTACGCAACTGGCACAAGTTTGTTCTACGCAACTGGCACAAGTTTGTTTGACACAACTGGCACAAGTTTGTTCTACGTAACTGGCACAAGTTTGTTCTACGCAAGTGACACAAGTTTGTTCTACGCAACTGGGACAAGTTTGTTCTACGCAACTGGCACAAGTTTGTTTGACACAACTAGCACAAGTTTGTTCTACGTAACTGGCACAAGTTTGTTCAACGCAACTGGCACAAGTTTGTTCGACGCAACTGGCACACTTTTGTTTGACACAACTGGCACAAGTTTGTTCTACGCAACTGGCAGAAGTTTGTTAAACGCAACTGGCACTAGTTTGTTTGACGCAATTGGCACAAGTTTGTTCTACGCAACTGGCACAAGTTTGTTTGATGCAACTGGCACAAGTTTGTTCGACGCAACTGGCACAAGTTTGTTCAATGCAACTGTCACAAGTTTGTTCGACGCAACTTTCACAAGTTTGTTCTGCGCAACTGGCACAAGTTTATTTGATGCAACTGGCACAAGTTTCTTTGACGCAACTGGCACAAGTTTGTTCTACGCAACTGGCACAATTTTGTAGTTCTCAACTGGCACAAGTTTGTTCTACGCAACTGGCACAAGTTTGTTCTACTCAACTGGCACAAGTTTGTCCTACGAAACTGGCACAAGTTTGTAGTTCGCAACTGGCACAAGTTTGTTCTACGCAACTGGCCCAAGTTGGTTTGACGCAACTGGCACAAGTTTGTTCTACGCAACTGACACAAGTTTGTTCTACGCAACTGGCACAAGTTTGTTCTACGCAACTAGCACAAGATTGTTCTATGCAACTGGCACAAGTTTGTTCTACGCAACTGGCACAAAGTTGTTCTATGCAACTGGCACAACTTTGTTCTATGCAACTGGCACAAAGTTGTTCTACGTAACTGGCACAAGTTTATTTGACGCAACTGGAACAAGTTTATTTGACGCAACTGTCACAAGTTTCTTTGACGCAACTGGCACAAGTTTGTCCTACGCAAGTGGCACAAGATTGTAGTTCGCAACTGGCGCAAGTTTGTTCTACACAACTGGCCCAAGTTTGTTTGACGCAACTGGCACAAGTTTGTCCTACGAAACTGGCACAAGTTTGTAGTTCGCAACTGGCACAAGTTTGTTCTACGCAACTGGTCCAAGTTTGTTTGACGCAACTGGCACAAGTTTGTTCTACGCAACTGACACAAGTTTGTTCTATGCAACTGGCACAAGTTTGTTCTACGCAACTGGCACAAGTTTGTTCTACGCAACTGGCACAAAGTTGTTCTACGCAACTGGCACAATTTTGTTCTATGCAAGAGGCACAAGTTTGTTCTTCGCAACTGGCACAAGATTGTTTCACGCAACTGGCACAAGTTTGTTCTACGCAACTGGCACAAGTTTGTTCTACGCAACTGGCCCAAGTTTGTTTGACGCAACTGGCACAAGTTTGTTCTACGCAATTGGCACAAGATTGTTCTACACAACTGGCACAAGTTGGTTCTACGCAACTGGCACAAGTTTGTTCCACGGAACTGGCACAAGTTTGTTCGACGCAACTGGCACAAGTTTCTTCTACGCAACTGGCACAAGTTTCTTTGACGCAACTGGCACAAGTTTGTTTGACGCAACTGGCACAAGTTTGTTCTATGCAACTGGCCCAAGTTTGTTTGACGCAACTGGCAGAAGTTTGTTCTATGCAACTGGCACAAGTTTGTTCCACGTAACGGGCACAAGTTTGTTCTACGCAACTGGTACAAGTTTGTTTGACAAAACTGGCACAAGTTTGTTCTACGCAATTCGCAAAAGTTTGTTCTGCGCAACTGGCACAAGTTTGTTCGACACAAGTGGCAAAAGTTTGTTCTATGCAACTGGCACAAGTTTGTTATACGCCACTGGCACAAGTTTGTTCGATGCAACTGGCACAAGTTTGTTTGGCGCAACTGGCACAAGTTTGTTCTAAGCAACTGGCACAAGTTTGTTCTACGCAACTGGCCCAAGTTTGTTTGACGCAACTGGCACAAGTTTGTTCTACGCAATTGGCACAAGTTTGTTCTACGCAACTGGCACAAGTTTGTTGCACAGAACTGGCACAAGTTTGTTCGACGCAACTGGCACAAGTTTCTTCTACGCAACTGGCACAAGTTTCTTTGACGCAACTGGCACAAGTTTCTTTGACGCAACTGGCACAAGTTTGTTCCACAGAACTGGCACAAGTTTCTTTGACGCAACTGGCACAAGTTTGTTCCACAGAACTGGCACAAGTTTGTTCGACGCAACTGGCACAAGTTTCTTCTACGCAACTGGCACAAGTTTCTTTGACGCAACTGGCACAAGTTTCTTTGACGCAACTGGCACAAGTTTGTTCAACGCAACTGGCCCAAGTTTGTTTGACGCAACTGGCAGAAGTTTGTTCTATGCAACTGGCACAAGTTTGTTCCACGTAACGGGCATAACTTTGTTCTACGCAACTGGCACAAGTTTGTTTGACAAAACTCACACAAGTTTGTTCTACGCAATTGGCAAAAGTTTGTTCTGCGCAACTGGCACAAGTTTGTTCGACGCAAGTGGCAAAAGTTTGTTCTATGCAACTGGCACAAGTTTGTTCTACGCAACTGGCACAAGTTTGTTCAATGCAACTGGCACAAGTTTGTTTGACTTAACTGGCACAAGTTTGTTCGACGCAACTGGCACAAGTTTGTTTGACGCAACTGGCACAAGTTTGTTTAACGCACCTGGCACAAGTTTATTCGACCCAACTGGCACAAGTTTGTTTGACACAACTGGCACAAGTTTTTTTGACGCAACTGGCACAAGGTTGTTTGACGCAATTGGCACATGTCTGTTTGACGCAACTGGCACAAGGTTGTTCTACAAAACTGGCACAAGTTTGTTCTATGCAACTGGCACAAGTTTGTTCTGCGCAACTGGCACAAGTTTGTTCTACGCAACTGGCACAAGTTTGTTTGATGCAACTGGCACAAGGTTGTTTTATGCAACTGGCACAAGGTTGTTCTACAAAACTGGCACAAGTTTGTTCTATGCAACTGGCACAAGTTTGTTCTACGCAACTGGCACAAGTTTGTTCTACGCAACTGGCACAAGTTTGTTCTACGCAACTGGCACAAGTTTCTTCAACGCAACTGGCACAAGTTTGTTCGACGCAACTGGCCCAAGTTTGTTTGACGCAACTGGCACAAGTTTGTTTGACACAACTGGCACAAGTTTGTTCTACGTAACTGGCACAAGTTTGTTCGACGAAACTGGCACAAGTTTGTTCTACGCAACTGGCACAAGTTTGTTCTACGCAAGTAGCACAAGTTTGTTCTATGGAACTGGCACAAGTTTGTTCTACACAACTGGCACAAGTTTGTCTGACACAACTGGCACAAGTTTGTTCTACGTAACTGGCACAAGTTTGTTCTATGCAACTGGCACAAGTTTGTTCGACGCACCTGGCAAAAGTTTGTTTTATGCAACTGACACAAGTTTGTTTGACACAACTGGCACAAGTTTGTTCTACGCAACTGGCACAAGTTGTTCTACGCAATTGGCACAAGTTTGTCCGACGCAACTGGCACAAGTGTGTTCGACGCAACTGGCACAAGTTTGTTCGATGCAACTGCCCAAGTTTGTTCTACACAACTGGCACAAGTTTGTTCTATGCAACTGGCATAAATTTGTTTGACGCAACTGGCACAAGTTTGTTTGACGCAACTGGAACAAGGTTGTTTGACGCAACTGGCACAAGGTTGCTCTACACAACTGGCACAAGTTTGTTCTATGCAACTGGCACAAGTTTGTTTGACACAACTGGCACAAGTTTTTTCTATGCAACTGGCACAAGTTTCTTCGACGCAACTGGCACAAGTTTGTTCGACGCAACTGTCCCAAACTTGTTTGACACAACTGGCAGAAGTTTGATTGACACAACTGGCACAAGTTTGTTCTACGCAACTGGCACAAGTTTGTTCGACGAAACTGGCACAAGTTTGTTCTATGCAATTGACACAAGTTTGTTCGATGCAACTGGCACAAGTTTGTTCGACGCAACTGGCACAAGTTTGTTCGATGCAACAGGCACAAGTTTGTTCTACACAACTGGCACAAGTTTGTTTGATGCAACTGGCACAAGTTTGTTCATTGCAACTGATACAAGTTTGTTCTACGCAACTGGCCCAAGTTTGTTCTTCGCAACTGGCACGAGTTTGTTCTATGCAACTGGCACAAGTTTGTTCGACGCAACTGGCACAAGTTTGTTCTACGCAACTAGCACAAATTTGTTCTACGCAACTGGCACAAGTTTTTTGACGCAAATGGCACAAGTTTGTTGTACGCAACTGGCACAAGTTTGTTCGACGCAACTGGCAGAAGTTTGTTCGACGCAACTGGCACAAGTTTGTTTGACGAAACTGGCCCAAGTTTGTTTGACGCAACTGGCAAAAGTTTGTTTGAAACAACTGGCACAAGTTTGTTCTACGCAACTGTCACATGTTTGTTCAACGCAACTGGCACAAGTTTGTTAAACGCAACTGGAAAATGTTTGTTCTACGCAACTGGCATAAGTTTGTTCTACGCAACTGGCACAAGTTTGTTCTACGCAACTGGAAAATGTTTGTTCTACGCAACTGGCACAAGTTTGTTCTACGCAACTGGCTCAAGTTTGTTCTACGCAACTGGCACAAGTTTGTTCAACGCAACTGGCACAAGTTTGTTTGACGCAACGGGCAAAAGTTTGTTTAACGCAACTAGCACAAGTTTGTTTGACGCAACTGGCCCAAGTTTGTTCAACGCAACTGGCACAAGTTTGTAGTTCGCAACTGGCACAAGTATGTTCTACGTAACTGGCACAAGTTTGTCCGACACAACTGGCACAATTTTGTTTGACACAACTGTCACAAGTTTGTTCTACGCAACTGACACAAGTTTGTTTGACGCAACTGGCACAAGTTTGTTTGACACAACTGGCACAAGTTTGTTCTATGTAACTGGCCCAAGTTTGTTTGACGCAACTGGCAAAAGATTGTTTGACACAACTGGCACAAGTTTGTTCTACGCAACTGGCACAAGTTTGTTCGACGAAACTGGCACAAGTTTGTCCGACGCAACTGGCATAAGTTTGTTCTACGCAACTGGCACAAGTTTGTTCGACGCAATTGGCACAAGTTTGTCCGACGCAACTGTCACAAGTGTGTTCGACGCAACTGGCACAAGTTTGTTCGATGCAACTGGCACAAGTTTGTTCTACGCAACTGGCACAAGTTTGTTCTATACAACTGGCATAAATTTGTTTGACGCAACTGGCCCAAGTTTGTTTGACGCAACTGGGAAAAGTTTGTTTGACACAACTCTCACAAAGTTTGTTCTACGCAACTAGCACAAGTTTGTTCGATGCAACTGGCACAAGTTTGTTTGACGCAACTGGTAAAAGTTTCTTTGAAACAACTGGCACAAGTTTGTTCAGCGCAACTGGCACAATTTTGTTCTACGCAACTGGCACACGTTTGTTCTACGCAACTGCCTCAAGTTTGTTCTACGCAACTGGCACAAGTTTGTTTGACGCAACTGGCACAAGTTTGTTCTATGCAACTGGCACAAGTTTGTTTGACGCAACTGGCACAGGTTTGTTCTACGCAACTGGCACAAGTTTGTTCTACGCAACTGGCACAAGTTTGTTCTACGCAACTGGCACAAGTTTGTTTGACACAACTGGCACAAGTTTGTTCTACGTAACTGGCACAAGTTTGTTCTACGCAAGTGGCACAAGTTTGTCTACGCAACTGGCACAAGTTTGTTCTACGCAACTGGCACAAGTTTGTTTGACACAACTAGCACAAGTTTGTTCTACATAACTGGCACAAGTTTGTTCTACGCAACTGGCACAAGTTTGTTCGACGCAACTGGCACACGTTTGTTTGACACAACTGGCACAAGTTTGTTCTACGCAACTGGCACAAGTTTGTTAAACGCAACTGGCACTAGTTTGTTTGTCGCAACTGGCACAAGTTTGTTCTACACAACTGGCACAAGTTTGTTTGATGCAACTGGCACAAGTTTGTTCAATGCAACTGGCACAAGTTTGTTCAATGCAACTGTCACAAGTTTGTTCGACGTAACTGTCACAAGTTTGTTCTACGCAACTTTCACAAGTTTGTTCTGCGCAACTGGCACAAGTTTATTTGATGCAACTGGCACAAGTTTGTCCTACGCAACTGGCACAAGTTTGTTCTACGCAACTGGCACAAGTTTGTTCTACTCAACTGGCCCAAGTTTGTTCTACGTAACTGGCACAAGTTTATTTGACGCAACTGGAACAAGTTTATTTGACGCAACTGGCACAAGTTTCTTTGACGCAACTGGCACAAGTTTGTCCTACGCAAGTGGCACAAGTTTGTTCGACGAACTCGCACAAGTTTGTTTAACGCAACTGGCACAAGTTTATTCGACCCAACTGGCAAAAGTTTGTTTGACGCAACTGGCACAAGTTTTTTTGACGCAACTGGCACAAGTTTGTTTGACGCAACTGGCACAAGGTTGTTTGACGCAACTGGCACAAGGTTATTCTACACAACTGGCACAAGTTTGTTCTATGCAACTAGCACAAGTTTGTTTGACACAAATGGCACAAGTTTGTTCTACGCAACTGGCACAAGTTTGTTCTATGCAACTGGCACAAGTTTGTTTGACGCAACTGGCCCAAGTTTCTTTGACGCAACTTTCACAAGTTTGTTTGACACGACTGGCACAAGTTTGTTCTACGCAACTGGCACAAGTTTGTTCAACGAAACTGGCACAAGATTGTTCGATGCAACTGGCACAAGTTTGTTCGGCGCAACTGGCACAAGTTTGTTCGACGCAACTGGCACAAGTTTGTTCTACGCAACTGGCACAAGTTTGTTCTACGAAACTGGCACACGTTTGTTCTACGCAACTGGCACAAGTTTGTCTGACACAACTGGCACAAGTTTGTTCTACGTAACTGGCACAAGTTTGTTTGATGCAACTGGCACAAGTTTGTCTTATGCAACTGGCACAAGTTTGTTTGACACAACTGGCACAAGTTTGTTCGACTCATTTGGCACAAGTTTTTCCGACGCAACTGGCACAAGTGTGTTCGACGCAACTGGCACAAGTTTGTTCGATGCAACTGACATAAGTTAGTTCTGTGCAACTGGCATAAATTTGTTTGAAGCAACTGGCAAAAGTTTGTTTCACTTAACTGGCACAAGTTTGTTCTGCACAACTGGCACAAGTTTGTTCAATGCAACTGGCGCAAGTTTGTTCCATGCAACTGGCACAAGTTTGTTCTACGCAACTGGCTCAAGTTTGTTCTACGCAACTGGCACAAGTTTGTTTGACGCAACTGGCACAAGTTTGTTTGACGCAACTGGCACAAGTTTGTCCTACGCTTCTGGCACAAGTTTGTTCTACGCAACTGGCAGAAGTTTGTTCTACGCAACTGGCACAAGTTTGTTCTAGGCAACTGGCACAAGTTTCTTTGACGCAACAGGCCCAAGTTTGTTTGACAAAACTGACAAAAGTTTGTTTGAAACAACTGGCACAAGTTTGTTCTACGCAACTGTCACAAGTTTGTTCGACGCAACTGGCACAAGTTTGTCCGACGCAACTGGCACAAGTTTGTTGTAAGCAACTGACACAAGTTTGTTCAACGCAACTGGCACAAGTATGCTCGACGCAACTGTCACAAGTTTGTTCTACGCAACTGGCTCAAGTTTGTTCTACGCAACTGGCACAAGTTTGTTTGACGCAACTGGAACAAGTTTGTTTGACACAACTGGCACAAGTTTGTTCTATGTAACTGGCACAAGTTTGTTCTACGCAGCTGGCACAAGTTTGTTCGATGCAACTGGAACAAGTTTGTTCTACGCAACTGGCACAAGTTTGTTCTATGCAACTGGCACAAGTTTGTTCTACGCAACTGGCACAAGTTTGTTCAACACAACTGGCACAAGTTTGTTTGGCGCAACTGGCACAAGTTTGTTCAACGCAACTGGCACAAGTTTGTTCGATGCAACTGGCACAAGTTTGTTTGACGCAACTGGCACAAGTTTGTTCGACGCAACTGGCACTAGTTTGTTCTACGCAACTGGCACAAGTTTGTTCTACGCAACTGGCACAACTTTGTTCAACGCAACAAGCACAAGTTTGTTCGATGCAACTGGCACAAGTTTGTTCTACGCAACTTTCACAAGTTTGTTCTACGCAACTGGCACAAGTTTGTTCATTGCAACTGATACAAGTTTGTTCTACGCAACTGGCCCAAGTTTGTTCTTCGCAACTGGCACGAGTTTGTTCTATGCAACTGGCACAAGTTTGTTCGACGCAGCTGGCACAAGTTTGTTCTACGCAACTAGCACAAATTTGTTCTACGCAACTGGCACAAGTTTTTTGACGCAAATGGCACAAGTTTGTTGTACGCAACTGGCACAAGTTTGTTCGACGCAACTGGCACAAGTTTGTTCGACGCAACTGGCACAAGTTTGTTTGACGAAACTGGCCCAAGTTTGTTTGACGCAACTGGCAAAAGTTTGTTTGAAACAACTGGCACAAGTTTGTTCTACGCAACTGTCACATGTTTGTTCAACGCAACTGGCACAAGTTTATTTGACGCAACTGGAACAAGTTTATTTGACGCAACTGGCACAAGTTTCTTTGACGCAACTGGCACAAGTTTGTCCTACGCAAGTGGCACAAGTTTGTTCTACGCAACTGGCACAAGTTTGTTCTACGCAACTGGCACAAGTTTGTTCTACGCAACTGGCACAAGTTTGTTCTACGCAACTGGCACAAGTTTGTTTGACACATCTGGCACAAGTTTGTTCTACGCAACTGGCAAAAGTTTGTTCTACACAAGTGGCACAAGTTTGTTCTATGCAACTGGCCCAAGTTTGTTTGACACAACTGGCACAAGTTTGGTCTACGCAACTGGCACAACTTTGTTCGATACAACTGGCACAAGTTTGTTTGACGCAACTGGCAAAAGTTTGTTCGACGCAACTGGCACAAGTTTGTTCGACGCAACTGGCACAGGTTTGTTCGACGAACTCGCACAAGTTTGTTTAACGCAACTGGCACAAGTTTATTCGACCCAACTGGCAAAAGTTTGTTTGACGCAACTGGCACAAGTTTTTTTGACGCAACTGGCACAAGTTTGTTTGACGCAACTGGCACAAGGTTGTTTGACGCAACTGGCACAAGGTTATTGTACACAACTGGCACAAGTTTGTTCTATGCAACTAGCACAAGTTTGTTTGACACAAATGGCACAAGTTTGTTCTACGCAACTGGCACAAGTTTGTTCTATGCAACTGGCACAAGTTTGTTTGACGCAACTGGCCCAAGTTTGTTTGACGCAACTGGCACAAGTTTGTTTGACACGACTAGCACAAGTTTGTTCTACGCAACTGGCACAAGTTTGTTCGACGAAACTGGCACAAGATTGTTCGATGCAACTGGCACAAGTTTGTTCGGCGCAACTGGCACAAGTTTGTTCGACGCAACTGGCACAAGTTTGTTCTACGCAACTGGCACAAGTTTGTTCTACGAAACTGGCACACGTTTGTTCTACGCAACTGGCACAAGTTTGTCTGATCCAACTGGCACAAGTTTGTTCTACGTAACTGGCACAAGTTTGTTTGACGCAACTGGCACAAGTTTGTCTTATGCAACTGGCACAAGTTTGTTTGACACAACTGGCACAAGTTTGTTCGACTCATTTGGCACAAGTTTTTCCGACGCAACTGGCACAAGTTTGTTGTACGCAACTGACACAAGTTTGTTCAACGCAACTGGCACAAGTATGCTCGACGCAACTGTCACAAGTTTGTTCTACGCAACTGGCTCAAGTTTGTTCTACGCAACTGGCACAAGTTTGTTTGACGCAACTGGAACAAGTTTGTTTGACACAACTGGCACAAGTTTGTTCTATGTAACTGGCACAAGTTTGTTCTACGCAGCTGGCACAAGTTTGTTCGATGCAACTGGAACAAGTTTGTTCTACGCAACTGGCACAAGTTTGTTCTATGCAACTTGCACAAGTTTGTTCTACGCAACTGGCACAAGTTTGTTCAACACAACTGGCACAAGTTTGTTTGACGCAACTGGCACAAGTTTGTTCAACGCAACTGGCACAAGTTTGTTCGATGCAACTGGCACAAGTTTGTTCGACGCAACTGGCACAAGTTTGTTCGACGCAACTGGCACTAGTTTGTTCTACGCAACTGGCACAAGTTTGTTCTACGCAACTGGCACAACTTTGTTCAACGCAACAAGCACAAGTTTGTTCGATGCAACTGGCACAAGTTTGTTCTACGCAACTTTCACAAGTTTGTTCTACGCAACTGGCACAAGTTTGTTCATTGCAACTGATACAGGTTTGTTCTACGCAACTGGCCCAAGTTTGTTCTTCGCAACTGGCACGAGTTTGTTCTATGCAACTGGCACAAGTTTGTTCGACGCAGCTGGCACAAGTTTGTTCTACGCAACTAGCACAAATTTGTTCTACGCAACTGGCACAAGTTTTTTGATGCAAATGGCACAAGTTTGTTGTACGCAACTGGCACAAGTTTGTTCGACGCAACTGGCACAAGTTTGTTCGACGCAACTGGCACAAGTTTGTTTGACGAAACTGGCCCAAGTTTGTTTGACGCAACTGGCAAAAGTTTGTTTGAAACAACTGGCACAAGTTTGTTCTACGCAACTGTCACATGTTTGTTCAACGCAACTGGCACAAGTTTGTTAAACGCAACTGGCACAACTTTGTTCGATCAACTGGCACAAGTTTTTTCGACGCATCTGGCACAAGTTTGTTCTACGCAACTGGAAAATGTTTGTTCTACGCAACTGGCATAAGTTTGTTCTACGCAACTGGCACAAGTTTGTTCTACGCAACTGGAAAATGTTTGTTCTACGCAACTGGCACAAGTTTGTTCTACGCAACTGGCTCAAGTTTGTTCTACGCAACTGGCACAAGTTTGTTCAACGCAACTGGCACAAGTTTGTTTGACGCAACGGGCAAAAGTTTGTTTAACGCAACTACCACAAGTTTGTTTGACGCAACTGGCCCAAGTTTGTTCAACGCAACTGGCACAAGTTTGTAGTTCGCAACTGGCACAAGTATGTTCTACGTAACTGGCACAAGTTTGTCCGACACAACTGGCACAATTTTGTTTGACACAACTGTCACAAGTTTGTTCTACGCAACTGACACAAGTTTGTTTGACGCAACTGGCACTAGTTTGTTTGACACAACTGGCACAAGTTTGTTCTATGTAACTGGCCCAAGTTTGTTTGACGCAACTGGCAAAAGATTGTTTGACACAACTGGCACAAGTTTGTTCTACGCAACTGGCACAAGTTTGTTCGACGCAACTGGCACAAGTTTGTCCGACGCAACTGGCATAAGTTTGTTCTACGCAACTGGCACAAGTTTGTTCGACGCAATGGGCACAAGTTTGTCCGACGCAACTGTCACAAGTGTGTTCGACGCAACTGGCACAAGTTTGTTCGATGCAACTGGCACAAGTTTGTTCTACGCAACTGGCACAAGTTTGTTCTATACAACTGGCATAAATTTGTTTGACGCAACTGGCCCAAGTTTGTTTGACGCAACTGGGAAAAGTTTGTTTGTCACAACTCTCACAAAGTTTGTTCTACGCAACTAGCACAAGTTTGTTCGATGCAACTGGCCCAAGTTTGTTTGACGCAACTGGCAAAAGTTTCTTTGAAACAACTGGCACAAGTTTGTTCAGCGCAACTGGCACAATTTTGTTCTACGCAACTGGCACACGTTTGTTCTACGCAACTGCCTCAAGTTTGTTCTACGCAACTGGCACAAGTTTGTTTGACGCAACTGGCACAAGTTTGTTCTATGCAACTGGCACAAGTTTGTTTGACGCAACTGGCACAAGTTTGTTCTACGCAACTGGCACAAGTTTGTTCTACGCAACTGGCACAAGTTTGTTCTACGCAACTGGCACAAGTTTGTTTGACACAACTGGCACAAGTTTGTTCTACGTAACTGGCACAAGTTTGTTCTACGCAAGTGGCACAAGTTTGTTCTACGCAACTGGCACAAGTTTGTTCTACGCAACTGGCACAAGTTTGTTTGACACAACTATCACAAGTTTGTTCTACATAACTGGCACAAGTTTGTTCTACGCAACTGGCACAAGTTTGTTCGACGCAACTGGCACACGTTTGTTTGACACAACTGGCACAAGTTTGTTCTACGCAACTGGCACAAGTTTGTTAAACGCAACTGGCACTAGTTTGTTTGATGCAACTGGCACAAGTTTGTTCTACACAACTGGCACAAGTTTGTTTGATGCAACTGGCACAAGTTTGTTCGATGCAACTGGCACAAGTTTGTTCAATGCAACTGTCACAAGTTTGTTCGACGTAACTGGCACAAGTTTGTTCTACGCAACTTTCACAAGTTTGTTCTGCGCAACTGGCACAAGTTTATTTGATGCAACTGGCTCAAGTTTGTCCTACGCAACTGGCACAAGTTTGTTCTACGCAACTGGCACAAGTTTGTTCTACTCAACTGGCCCAAGTTTGTTCTACGCAACTGGCACAAAGTTGTTCTACGCAACTGGCACAATTTTGTTCTATGCAACTGGCACAAAGTTGTTCTACGTAACTGGCACAAGTTTATTTGACGCAACTGGAACAAGTTTATTTGACGCAACTGGCACAAGTTTCTTTGACGCAACTGGCACAAGTTTGTCCTACGCAACTGGCACAAGTTTGTTCTACGCAACTGGCACAAGTTTGTTCTACGCAACTGGCACAAGTTTGTTCTACGCAACTGGCACAAGTTTGTTCTACGCAACTGGCACAAGTTTGTTTGACACATCTGGCACAAGTTTGTTCTACGCAACTGGCAAAAGTTTGTTCTACACAAGTGGCACAAGTTTGTTCTATGCAACTGGCCCAAGTTTGTTTGACACAACTGGCACAAGTTTGGTCTACGCAACTGGCACAACTTTGTTCGATACAACTGGCACAAGTTTGTTTGACGCAACTGGCAAAAGTTTGTTCGACGCAACTGGCACAAGTTTGTTCGGTGCAACTGGCACAAGTTTGTTCGACGAACTCGCACAAGTTTGTTTAACGCAACTGGCACAAGTTTATTCGACCCAACTGGCAAAAGTTTGTTTGACGCAACTGGCACAAGTTTTTTTGACGCAACTGGCACAAGTTTGTTTGACGCAACTGGCACAAGGTTGTTTGACGCAACTGGCACAAGGTTATTGTACACAACTGGCACAAGTTTGTTCTATGCAACTAGCACAAGTTTGTTTGACACAAATGGCACAAGTTTGTTCTACGCAACTGGCACAAGTTTGTTCTATGCAACTGGCCCAAGTTTGTTTGACGCAACTGGCACAAGTTTGTTTGACACGACTGGCACAAGTTTGTTCTACGCAACTGGCACAAGTTTGTTCGACGAAACTGGCACAAGATTGTTCGATGCAACTGGCACAAGTTTGTTCGGCGCAACTGGCACAAGTTTGTTCGACGCAACTGGCACAAGTTTGTTCTACGCAACTGGCACAAGTTTGTTCTACGAAACTGGCACACGTTTGTTCTACGCAACTGGCACAAGTTTGTCTGACACAACTGGCACAAGTTTGTTCTACGTAACTGGCACAAGTTTGTTTGACGCAACTGGCACAAGTTTGTCTTATGCAACTGGCACAAGTTTGTTTGACACAACTGGCACAAGTTTGTTCGACTCATTTGGCACAAGTTTTTCCGACGCAACTGGCACAAGTGTGTTCGACGCAACTGGCACAAGTTTGTTCGATGCAACTGGCATAAGTTAGTTCTGTGCAACTGGCATAAATTTGTTTGAAGCAACTGGCAAAAGTTTGTTTGACTTAACTGGCACAAGTTTGTTCTGCACAACTGCCACAAGTTTGTTCAATGCAACTGGCGCAAGTTTGTTCCATGCAACTGGCACAAGTTTGTTCTACGCAACTGGCTCAAGTTTGTTCTACGCAACTGGCACAAGTTTGTTTGACGCAACTGGCACAAGTTTGTTTGACGCAACTGGCACAAGTTTGTCCTACGCTTCTGGCATAAGTTTGTTCTACGCAACTGGCACACGTTTGTTCTACGCAACTGGCACAAGTTTGTTCTAGGCAACTGGCACAAGTTTGTTTGACGCAACAGGCCCAAGTTTGTTTGACAAAACTGACAAAAGTTTGTTTGAAACAACTGGCACAAGTTTGTTCTACGCAACTGTCACAAGTTTGTTCGACGCAACTGGCACAAGTTTGTCCGACGCAACTGGCACAAGTTTGTTGTACGCAACTGACACAAGTTTGTTCAACGCAACTGGCACAAATATGCTCGACGCAACTGTCACAAGTTTGTTCTACGCAACTGGCTCAAGTTTGTTCTACGCAACTGGCACAAGTTTGTATGACGCAACTGGAACAAGTTTGTTTGACACAACTGGCACAAGTTTGTTCTATGTAACTGGCACAAGTTTGTTCTACGCAACTGGCACAAGTTTGTTCGATGCAACTGGCACAAGTTTGTTCTACGCAACTGGCACAAGTTTGTTCTATGCAACTGGCACAAGTTTGTTCTACGCAACTGGCACAAGTTTGTTCAACACAACTGGCACAAGTTTGTTTGACACAACTGGCACAAGTTTGTTCAACGCAACTGGCACAAGTTTGTTCGATGCAACTGGCACAAGTTTGTTCGACGCAACTGGCACAAGTTTGTTCGACGCAACTGGCACTAGTTTGTTCTACGCAACTGGCACAAGTTTGTTCTACGCAACTGGCACAACTTTGTTCAACGCAACAAGCACAAGTTTGTTCGATGCAACTGGCACAAGTTTGTTCTACGCAACTTTCACAAGTTTGTTCTACGCAACTGGCACAAGTTTGTTCGATGCAACTGGCACTAGTTTGTTCTACGCAACTGGCACAAGTTTGTTCTACGCAACTGGCACAACTTTGTTCAACGCAACAAGCACAAGTTTGTTCGATGCAATTGGCACAAGTTTGTTCTACGCAACTTTCACAAGTTTGTTCTACGCAACTGGCACAAGTTTGTTAGACGTAACTGGTACAAGTTTGTTTGACGCAACTGGCACAAGTTTGTCCTACGCAAGTAGCACAAGTTTGTAGTTCGCAACTGGCACTAGTTTGTTCTACGCAACTGGCCCAAGTTTGTTTGACGCAACTCGCAGAAGTTTGTTCTACGCAACTGACACAAGTTTGTTCTACGAAACTGGCACAAGTTTGTAGTTCGCAACTGGCACAAGTTTATTCTACGCAACTGGCACAAGTTTGTTTGACGCAACTGGCAGAAGTTTATTCTACGCAACTGGCACAAGTTTGTCCTACGAAACTGGCACAAGTTTGTAGTTCGCAACTGGCGTAAGTTTGTTCTACGCAACTGGCCCAAGTTTGTTTGACGCAACTGGCACAAGTTTGTTCTACGCAACTGACACAAGTTTGTTCTACGCAACTGGCACAAGTTTGTTCTACGCAACAAGCACAAATTTGTTCTATGCAACTGGCACAAGTTTGTTCAACGCAACTAGCCCAAGTTTGTTTGACGCAACTGGCACAAGTTTGTTTGACACAACTGGCACAAGTTTGTTCTACGCAACTGGCACAAGTTTGTTCGACGAAACTGGCACAAGATTGTTCAACGCAACTGGCACAAGTTTGTTCGGCGCAACTGGCACAAGTTTGTTCGACGCAACTGGCACAAGTTTGTTCTACACAACTGGCACAAGTTTGTTCTACGAAACTGGCACAAGTTTGTTCGATGCAACTGGCACAAGTTTGTCTGACACAACTGGCACAAGTTTGTTCTACGTAACTGGCACAAGTTTGTTCTACGCAACTGACACAAGTTTGTCTTATGCAACTGGCACAAGTTTGTTTGACACAACTGGCACAAGTTTGTTTGACACAACTGGCACAAGTTTGTTCGACTCAATTGGCACAAGTTTGTCCGACGCAACTGGCAAAAGTGTGTTCAACGCAACTGGCACAAGTTTGTTCGATGCAACTGGCACAAGTTAGTTCTGTGCAACTGGCATAAATTTGTTTGAAGCAACTGGCACAAGTTTGTTTGACTTAACTGGCACAAGATTGTTCTGCACAACTGGCACAACTTTGTTCAATGCAACTGGCGCAAGTTTGTTCGATGCAACTGGCACAAGTTTGTTCTACGCAACTGGCTCAAGTTTGTTCTAAACACCTGGCACAAGTTTGTTTGACGCAACTGGCACAAGTTTGTCCTACGCATCTGGCACAAGTTTGTTTGACACAACTGGCACAATTTTGTTCTACGCAACTGGCACAAGTTTGTTCTAAGCAACTGACACAAGTTTGTTTGACGCAACAGGCACAAGTTTGTTTGACAAAACTGACAAAAGTTTGTTTGAAACAACTGGCACAAGTTTGTTCTACGCAATTGTCACAAGTTTGTTCGACGCAACTGGCACAAGTTTGTCCGACGCAACTGGCACAAGTTTGTTCTACGCAACTGGCACAAGTTTGTTCAACGCAACTGGCACAAGTATGTTCGACGCAACTGTCACAAGTTTGTTCTACGCAACTGGCTCAAGTTTGTTCTACGCAACTGGCACAAGTTTGTTTGACGCAACTGGCACAAGTTTGTTTGACACAACTGGCACAAGTTTGTTCTATGTAACTGGCACAAGTTTGTTCTACGCAACTGGCACAAGTTTGTTCGATGCAACTGGCACAAGTTTGTTCTACGCAACTGGCACAAGTTTGTTCTATGCAACTGGCACAAGTTTGTTCTACGCAACTGGCGCAAGTTTGTTCAACGCAACTGGCACAAGTTTGTTTGACGTAACTGGCACAAGTTTGTTCGACGCAACTGGCACAAGTTTGTTCGATGCAACTGGCACAAGTTTGTTTGACGCAACTGGCAAAAGTTTGTTCTACGCAACTGGCACAAGTTTGTTTTACGCAACTGGCACAACTTTGTTCAACGCAACTGGCACAAGTTTGTTCGATGCAACTGGCACAAGTTTGTTCTACGCAACTTTCACAAGTTTGTTCTACGCAACTGGCACAAGTTTCTTAGACGTAACTGGCACAAGTTTGTATGACGCAACTGGCACAAGTTTGTCCTACGCAAGTAGCACAAGTTTGTAGTTCGCAACTGGCACTAGTTTGTTCTACGCAACTGGCCCAAGTTTGTTTGACGCAACTGGCACAAGTTTGTCCTACGCATCTGGCACAAGTTTGTTTGACACAACTGGCACAAGTTTGTTCTACGCAACTGGCACAAGTTTGTTCTAAGCAACTGGCACAAGTTTGTTTGACACAACAGGCCCAAGTTTGTTTTACAAAACTGACAAAAGTTTGTTTGAAACAACTGGCACAAGTTTGTTCTACGCAACTGTCACAAGTTTGTTCGACGCAACTGGCACAAGTTTGTCCGACGCAACTGGCACAAGTTTGTTCTACGCAACTGGCACAAGTTTTTCAACGCAACTGGCACAAGTATGTTCGAAGCAACTGTCACAAGTTTGTTCTACGCAACTGGCTCAAGTTTGTTCTACGCAACTGACACAAGTTTGTTTGACGCAACTGGCACAAGTTTGTTTGACACAACTGGCACAAGTTTGTTCTATGTAACTGGCACAAGTTTGTTCTACGCAACTGGCACAAGTTTGTTCAATGCAACTGGCACAAGTTTGTTCTACGCAACTGGCACAAGTTTGTTCTATGCAACTAGCACAAGTTTGTTCTACGCAACTGGCACAAGTTTGTTCAACGCAACTGGCACAAGTTTGTTTGATGCAACTGGCACAAGTTTGTCCGACGCAACTGGCACAAGTTTGTTCGATGCAACTGGCACAAGTTTGTTCGACGCAACTGGCACAAGTTTGTTCTACGCAACTGGCATAAGTTTGTTCTATGCAACTAGCACAAGTTTGTTCTACGCAACTGGCACAAGTTTGTTCAACGCAACTGGCACAAATTTGTTTGATGCAACTGGCACAAGTTTGTTCGACGCAACTGGCACAAGTTTGTTCGATGCAACTGGCACAAGTTTGTTCGACGCAACTGGCACAAGTTTGTTCTACGCAACTGGCACAAGTTTGTTCTACGCAACTGGCACAACTTTGTTCAACGCAACTGGCACAAGTTTGTTCGATGCAACTGGCACAAGTTTGTTCTACGCAACTTTCACAAGTTTGTTCTACGCAACTGGCACAAGTTTGTTAGACGTAACTGGCACAAGTTTGTTTGACGCAACTGGCACAAGTTTGTCCTACGAAAGTAGCAAAAGTTTGTAGTTCGCAACTGGCACTAGTTTGTTCTACGCAACTGGCCCAAGTTTGTTTGACGCAACTGGCAGAAGTTTGTTCTACGCAACTGGCACAAGTTTGTTCGACGCAACTGGAACAAGTTTGTTTGACTCAACTGGCAAAAGTTTGTTCAACGCAACTGGCACAAGTTTGTTCGATGCAACTGGCACAAGTTAGTTCTGTGCAACTGGCATAAATTTGTTTGAAGCAACTGGCACAAGTTTGTTTGACTTAACTGGCACAAGATTGTTCTGCACAACTGGCACAACTTTGTTCAATGCAACTGGCGCAAGTTTGTTCGATGCAACTGGCACAAGTTTGTTCTACGCAACTGGCTCAAGTTTGTTCTAAACACCTGGCACAAGTTTGTTTGACGCAACTGGCACAAGTTTGTCCTACTCATCTGGCACAAGTTTGTTTGACACAACTGGCACAATTTTGTTCTACGCAACTGGCACAAGTTTGTTCTAAGCAACTGACACAAGTTTGTTTGACGCAACAGGCACAAGTTTGTTTGACAAAACTGACAAAAGTTTGTTTGAAACAACTGGCACAAGTTTGTTCTACGCAATTGTCACAAGTTTGTTCGACGCAACTGGCACAAGTTTGTCCGACGCAACTGGCACAAGTTTGTTCTACGCAACTGGCACAAGTTTGTTCAACGCAACTGGCACAAGTATGTTCGACGCAACTGTCACAAGTTTGTTCTACGCAACTGGCTCAAGTTTGTTCTACGCAACTGGCACAAGTTTGTTTGACGCAACTGGCACAAGTTTGTTTGACACAACTGGCACAAGTTTGTTCTATGTAACTGGCACAAGTTTGTTCTACGCAACTGGCACAAGTTTGTTCGATGCAACTGGCACAAGTTTGTTCTACGCAACTGGCACAAGTTTGTTCTATGCAACTGGCACAAGTTTGTTCTACGCAACTGGCGCAAGTTTGTTCAACGCAACTGGCACAAGTTTGTTTGACGTAACTGGCACAAGTTTGTTCGACGCAACTGGCACAAGTTTGTTCGATGCAACTGGCACAAGTTTGTTTGACGCAACTGGCAAAAGTTTGTTCTACGCAACTGGCACAAGTTTGTTTTACGCAACTGGCACAACTTTGTTCAACGCAACTGGCACAAGTTTGTTCGATGCAACTGGCACAAGTTTGTTCTACGCAACTTTCACAAGTTTGTTCTACGCAACTGGCACAAGTTTCTTAGACGTAACTGGCACAAGTTTGTATGACGCAACTGGCACAAGTTTGTCCTACGCAAGTAGCACAAGTTTGTAGTTCGCAACTGGCACTAGTTTGTTCTACGCAACTGGCCCAAGTTTGTTTGACGCAACTGGCACAAGTTTGTCCTACGCATCTGGCACAAGTTTGTTTGACACAACTGGCACAAGTTTGTTCTACGCAACTGGCACAAGTTTGTTCTAAGCAACTGGCACAAGTTTGTTTGACGCAACAGGCCCAAGTTTGTTTTACAAAACTGACAAAAGTTTGTTTGAAACAACTGGCACAAGTTTGTTCTACGCAACTGTCACAAGTTTGTTCGACGCAACTGGCACAAGTTTGTCCGACGCAACTGGCACAAGTTTGTTCTACGCAACTGGCACAAGTTTGTTCAACGCAACTGGCACAAGTATGTTCGAAGCAACTGTCACAAGTTTGTTCTACGCAACTGGCTCAAGTTTGTTCTACGCAACTGACACAAGTTTGTTTGACGCAACTGGCACAAGTTTGTTTGACACAACTGGCACAAGTTTGTTCTATGTAACTGGCACAAGTTTGTTCTACGCAACTGGCACAAGTTTGTTCAATGCAACTGGCACAAGTTTGTTCTACGCAACTGGCACAAGTTTGTTCTATGCAACTAGCACAAGTTTGTTCTACGCAACTGGCACAAGTTTGTTCAACGCAACTGGCACAAATTTGTTTGATGCAACTGGCACAAGTTTGTCCGACGCAACTGGCACAAGTTTGTTCGGTGCAACTGGCACAAGTTTGTTCGACGCAACTGGCACAAGTTTGTTCTACGCAACTGGCATAAGTTTGTTCTATGCAACTAGCACAAGTTTGTTCTACGCAACTGGCACAAGTTTGTTCAACGCAACTGGCACAAATTTGTTTGATGCAACTGGCACAAGTTTGTTCGACGCAACTGGCACAAGTTTGTTCGATGCAACTGGCACAAGTTTGTTCGACGCAACTGGCACAAGTTTGTTCTACGCAACTGGCACAAGTTTGTTCTACGCAACTGGCACAACTTTGTTCAACGCAACTGGCACAAGTTTGTTCGATGCAACTGGCACAAGTTTGTTCTACGCAACTTTCACAAGTTTGTTCTACGCAACTGGCACAAGTTTGTTAGACGTAACTGGCACAAGTTTGTTTGACGCAACTGGCACAAGTTTGTCCTACGAAAGTAGCAAAAGTTTGTAGTTCGCAACTGGCACTAGTTTGTTCTACGCAACTGGCCCAAGTTTGTTTGACGCAACTGGCAGAAGTTTGTTCTACGCAACTGGCACAAGTTTGTTCGACGCAACTGGAACAAGTTTGTTTGACTCAACTGGCAAAAGTTTGTTCAACGCAACTGGCACAAGTTTGTTCGATGCAACTGGCACAAGTTAGTTCTGTGCAACTGGCATAAATTTGTTTGAAGCAACTGGCACAAGTTTGTTTGACTTAACTGGCACAAGATTGTTCTGCACAACTGGCACAACTTTGTTCAATGCAACTGGCGCAAGTTTGTTCGATGCAACTGGCACAAGTTTGTTCTACGCAACTGGCTCAAGTTTGTTCTAAACACCTGGCACAAGTTTGTTTGACGCAACTGGCACAAGTTTGTCCTACGCATCTGGCACAAGTTTGTTTGACACAACTGGCACAATTTTGTTCTACGCAACTGGCACAAGTTTGTTCTAAGCAACTGACACAAGTTTGTTTGACGCAACAGGCACAAGTTCGTTTGACAAAACTGACAAAAGTTTGTTTGAAACAACTGGCACAAGTTTGTTCTACGCAATTGTCACAAGTTTGTTCGACGCAACTGGCACAAGTTTGTCCGACGCAACTGGCACAAGTTTGCTCTACGCAACTGGCACAAGTTTGTTCAACGCAACTGGCACAAGTATGTTCGACGCAACTGTCACAAGTTTGTTCTACGCAACTGGCTCAAGTTTGTTCTACGCAACTGGCACAAGTTTGTTTGACGCAACTGGCACAAGTTTGTTTGACACAACTGGCACAAGTTTGTTCTATGTAACTGGCACAAGTTTGTTCTACGCAACTGGCACAAGTTTGTTCGATGCAACTGGCACAAGTTTGTTTGACGCAACTGGCACAAGTTTGTTCTATGCAACTGGCACAAGTTTGTTCTACGCAACTGGCGCAAGTTTGTTCAACGCAACTGGCACAAGTTTGTTTGACGTAACTGGCACAAGTTTGTTCGACGCAACTGGCACAAGTTTGTTCGATGCAACTGGCACAAGTTTGTTTGACGCAACTGGCAAAAGTTTGTTCTACGCAACTGGCACAAGTTTGTTTTACGCAACTGGCACAACTTTGTTCAACGCAACTGGCACAAGTTTGTTCGATGCAACTGGCACAAGTTTGTTCTACGCAACTTTCACAAGTTTGTTCTACGCAACTGGCACAAGTTTGTTAGACGTAACTGGCACAAGTTTGTATGACGCAACTGGCACAAGTTTGTCCTACGCAAGTAGCACAAGTTTGTAGTTCGCAACTGGCACTAGTTTGTTCTACGCAACTGGCCCAAGTTTGTTTGACGCAACTGGCACAAGTTTGTCCTACGCATCTGGCACAAGTTTGTTTGACACAACTGGCACAAGTTTGTTCTACGCAACTGGCACAAGTTTGTTCTAAGCAACTGGCACAAGTTTGTTTGACGCAACAGGCCCAAGTTTGTTTTACAAAACTGACAAAAGTTTGTTTGAAACAACTGGCACAAGTTTGTTCTACGCAACTGTCACAAGTTTGTTCGACGCAACTGGCACAAGTTTGTCCGACGCAACTGGCACAAGTTTGTTCTACGCAACTGGCACAAGTTTGTTCAACGCAACTGGCACAAGTATGTTCGAAGCAACTGTCACAAGTTTGTTCTACGCAACTGGCTCAAGTTTGTTCTACGCAACTGACACAAGTTTGTTTGACGCAACTGGCACAAGTTTGTTTGACACAACTGGCACAAGTTTGTTCTATGTAACTGGCACAAGTTTGTTCTACGCAACTGGCACAAGTTTGTTCAATGCAACTGGCACAAGTTTGTTCTACGCAACTGGCACAAGTTTGTTCTATGCAACTAGCACAAGTTTGTTCTACGCAACTGGCACAAGTTTGTTCAACGCAACTGGCACAAGTTTGTTTGATGCAACTGGCACAAGTTTGTCCGACGCAACTGGCACAAGTTTGTTCGATGCAACTGGCACAAGTTTGTTCGACGCAACTGGCACAAGTTTGTTCTACGCAACTGGCATAAGTTTGTTCTATGCAACTAGCACAAGTTTGTTCTACGCAACTGGCACAAGTTTGTTCAACGCAACTGGCACAAATTTGTTTGATGCAACTGGCACAAGTTTGTTCGACGCAACTGGCACAAGTTTGTTAGACGTAACTGGCACAAGTTTGTATGACGCAACTGGCACAAGTTTGTCCTACGCAAGTAGCACAAGTTTGTAGTTCGCAACTGGCACTAGTTTGTTCTACGCAACTGGCCCAAGTTTGTTTGACGCAACTGGCACAAGTTTGTCCTACGCATCTGGCACAAGTTTGTTTGACACAACTGGCACAAGTTTGTTCTACGCAACTGGCACAAGTTTGTTCTAAGCAACTGGCACAAGTTTGTTTGACGCAACAGGCCCAAGTTTGTTTTACAAAACTGACAAAAGTTTGTTTGAAACAACTGGCACAAGTTTGTTCTACGCAACTGTCACAAGTTTGTTCGACGCAACTGGCACAAGTTTGTCCGACGCAACTGGCACAAGTTTGTTCTACGCAACTGGCACAAGTTTGTTCAACGCAACTGGCACAAGTATGTTCGAAGCAACTGTCACAAGTTTGTTCTACGCAACTGGCTCAAGTTTGTTCTACGCAACTGACACAAGTTTGTTTGACGCAACTGGCACAAGTTTGTTCTATGTAACTGGCACAAGTTTGTTCTACGCAACTGGCACAAGTTTGTTCAATGCAACTGGCACAAGTTTGTTCTACGCAACTGGCACAAGTTTGTTCTATGCAACTAGCACAAGTTTGTTCTACGCAACTGGCACAAGTTTGTTCAACGCAACTGGCACAAGTTTGTTTGATGCAACTGGCACAAGTTTGTCCGACGCAACTGGCACAAGTTTGTTCGGTGCAACTGGCACAAGTTTGTTCGACGCAACTGGCACAAGTTTGTTCTACGCAACTGGCATAAGTTTGTTCTATGCAACTAGCACAAGTTTGTTCTACGCAACTGGCACAAGTTTGTTCAACGCAACTGGCACAAATTTGTTTGATGCAACTGGCACAAGTTTGTTCGACGCAACTGGCACAAGTTTGTTCGATGCAACTGGCACAAGTTTGTTCGACGCAACTGGCACAAGTTTGTTCTACGCAACTGGCACAAGTTTGTTCTACGCAACTGGCACAACTTTGTTCAACGCAACTGGCACAAGTTTGTTCGATGCAACTGGCACAAGTTTGTTCTACGCAACTTTCACAAGTTTGTTCTACGCAACTGGCACAAGTTTGTTAGACGTAACTGGCACAAGTTTGTTTGACGCAACTGGCACAAGTTTGTCCTACGAAAGTAGCAAAAGTTTGTAGTTCGCAACTGGCACTAGTTTGTTCTACGCAACTGGCCCAAGTTTGTTTGACGCAACTGGAAGAAGTTTGTTCTACGCAACTGGCACAAGTTTGTTCGACGCAATTGGAACAAGTTTGTTTGACTCAACTGGCAAAAGTTTGTTTGAAACAACTGGCACAAGTTTGTTCTATGCAACTGGCACAAGTTTGTTTGACAAAACTGACAAAAGTTTGTTTGAAACAACTGGCACAAGTTTGTTCGCTGCAACAGGCACAAGTTTGTTCGACGGAACTGGCACAAGTTTGTTCTACGCAACAGGCACAAGTTTGTTCAACGCAACTGGCACAAGTTTGTTCGACGCAACTGGGACAAGTTTGTTGGACGCAACTGGCACAAGTTTGTTCTACGCAACTGGCGCAAGTTTGTTCTACACAACTGGCACAAGTTTGTTTGTCGCAATTGGCAAAAGTTTGTTCTTCGCAACTGGCAGAATTTTGTTCGACGCAACTGGCACAAGTTTATTCAACACAACTGGTACAAGTATGTTCGACGCAACTGGCACAAGTTTGTTCTACGCAACTGGCTCAAGTTTGTTCTACGCAACTGGCACAAGTTTGTTTGATGCAACTGGCACAAGTTTGTCCTACGCAACTGGCGCAAGTTTGTTCTACGGAACTGGCCCAAGTTTGTTTGACGCAACTGGCACAAGTTTGTTTGACGCAACTGGCACAAGTTTGTTCTACGTAACTGGCACAAGTTTGTTCTACGCAACTGGCATAAGTTTGTTCTATGCAACTGGCACAAATTTGTTCTACGCAAATGACACAAGTTTGTTTGACACAAATGGCACAAGTTTGTTTGACACAAATGGCACAAGTTTATTCAACCCACCTGGCACAAGTTTGTTCTTCACAAATGTCACAAGTTTGTTCAACGCAACTGGCACAAGTTTATTCAACACAACTTCCACAAGTATGTTCGACGCAACTGGCACAAGTTTGTTTAACGCAACTAGCACAAGTTTGTTTGACGCAACTGGCGCAAGTTTGTTCGACGCAACTGGCACAAGATTGTTCAACGCAACTGGCAAAAGTTTGTTTAACGCAACTAGCACAAGTTTGTTTGACGCAACTGGCCCAAGTTTGTTCAACGCAACTGGCACAAGTTTGTAGTTCGCAACTGGCACAAGTTTGTTCTACGCAACTGGCACAAGTTTGTTTGACGCAACTGGCCCAAGTTTGTTTGACGCAACTGGCAAAAGTTTGTTTGAAACAACTGGCACAAGTTTGTTCTACGCAACTGTCACAAGTTTGGTCAACACAACTGGCACAAGTTTGCCCAACGCAACTGGCACAAGTTTGTTCGATGCAACTGGCACAAGTTTGTTCTACGCAACTGGCACAAGTTTGTTCTACGCAACTGATACAAGTTTGTTCTACGCAACTGGCACAAGTTTGTTCAACGGAACTGGCACAAGTATGTTCGATGCAACTGGCAAAAGTTTGTTCTACGCAACTGTCTCAAGTTTGTTCTACGCAACTGGCACAAGTTTGTTTGACGCAACTGGCACAAGTTTGTTTGACGCAACTGGCACAAGTTTGTTCTACGTAACTGGCACAAGTTTGTTCTACGCGACTGGCACAAGTTTGTTCTACGCAACTGGCACAAGTTTGTTTGACACAAATGGCACAAGTTTGTTTGACACAAATGGCACAAGTTTATTCGACCCAACTGGCACAAGTTTGTTCTACGCAACTGTCACAAGTTTGTTCAACGCAACTGGCACAAGTTTATTCAACACAACTGGCACAAGTATGTTCGACGCAACTGGCACAAGTTTGTTTAACGCAACTAGCACAAGTTTGTTTGACGCAACTGGCACAAGTTTGTTCGACGCAACTGGCACAAGATTGTTCAACGCAACTGGCAAAAGTTTGTTTAACGCAACTAGCACAAGTTTGTTTGACGCAACTGGCACAAGTTTGTAGTTCGCAACTGGCACAAGTTTGTTCTACGCAACTGGCACAAGTTTGTAGTTCGCAACTGGCACAAGTTTGTTCTACGCAACTGGCACAAGTTTGTTTGACGCAACTAGCCCAAGTTTGTTCGACGCAACTGGCAAAAGTTTGTTTGAAACAACTGGCACAAGTTTGTTCTACGCAACTGTCACAAGTTTGTTCAACACAACTGGCACAAGTTTGTCCAATGCAACTGGCACAAGTTTGTTCGATGCAACTGGCACAAGTTTGTTCGACGCAACTGGCACAAGTTTGTTCTACGCAACTGGCACAAGTTTGTTCTACGAAACTGGCACAAGTTTGTTCTATGCAACTGGCACAAGTTTGTCTGACACAACTGGCACAAGTTTGTTCTACGTAACTGGCACAAGTTTGTTCTATGCAACTGGCACAAGTTTGTCTTATGTAACTGGCACAAGTTTGTTTGACACAACTGGCACAAGTTTGTTCGACTCAATTGGCACAAGTTTGTCCGACGCAACTGGCACAAGTGTGTTCGACGCAACTGGCACTAGTTTGTTCGATGCAACTGGCACAAGTTAGTTCTGTGCAACTGGCATAAGTTTGTTTGAAGCAACTGGCACAAGTCTGTTTGACTTAACTGGCACAAGTTTGTTCTGCACAACTGGCACAAGTTTGTTCAATGCAACTGGCGCAAGTTTGTTCGATGCAACTGGCACAAGTTTGTTCTACGCAACTGGCTCAAGTTTGTTCTACGCAACTGGCACAAGTTTGTTTGACGCAACTGGCACAAGTTTGTCCTACGCATCTGACACAAGTTTGTTTGACGCAACTGGCACAAGTTTGTTCTACGCAACTGGCACAAGTTTGTTCTAAGCAACTGGCACAAGTTTGTTTGACGCAACAGGCCCAAGTTTGTTTGACAAAACTGACAAAAGTTTGTTTGAAACAACTGGCACAAGTTTGTTCTACGCAACTGGCACAAGTTTGTTCAACGCAACTGGCACAAGTTTGTCCGACGCAACTGGCACAAGTTTGTCCGACGCAACTGGCACAAGTTTGTTCTACGCAACTGGCACAAGTTTGTTCAACGCAACTGGCACAAGTATGTTCGACGCAACTGTCACAAGTTAGTTCTACGCAACTGGCTCAAGTTTGTTCTACGCAACTGGCAAAAGTTTGTTTGACGCAACTGGCACAAGTTTGTTTGACACAACTGGCACAAGTTTGTTCGATGCAACTGGCACAAGTTTGTTCTACACAACTGGCACAAGTTTGTTCTATGCAACTGGCACAAGTTTGTTCTACGCAACTGGCACAAGTTTGTTCAACGCAACTGGCACAAGTTTGTTTGACGCAACTGGCACAAGTTTGTTCGATGCAACTGGCACAAGTTTTTTCGATGCAACTGGCACAAGTTTGTTTGACGCAACTGGCACAAGTTTGTTCTACGCAACTGGCACAAGTTTGTTCTACGCAACTGGCACAACTTTGTTCAACGCAACTGGCACAAGTTTGTTCGATGCAACTGGCACAAGTTTGTTCTACGCAACTTTCACAAGTTTGTTCCACGCAACTGGCACAAGTTTGTTAGACGTAACTGGCACAAGTTTGTTTGACGCAACTGGCACAAGTTTGTCCTACGCAAGTAGCACAAGTTTGTAGTTCGCAACTGGCACTAGTTTGTTCTACGCAACTGGCCCAAGTTTGTTTGACGCAACTGGCACAAGTTTATTCAACACAACTGGCACAAGTATGTTCGACGCAACTGGCACAAGTTTGTTTAACGCAACTAGCATAAGTTTGTTTGACGCAACTGGCACAAGTTTGTTCGACGCAACTGGCACAAGATTGTTCATTGCAACTGGCAAAAGTTTGTTTAACACAACTAGCACAAGTTTGTTTGACGCAACTGGTACAAGTTTGTTCTACGAAACTGGCACAAGTTTGTTCTATGCAACTGGCACAAGTTTGTCTGACACAACTGGCACAAGTTTGTTCTACGTAACTGGCACAAGTTTGTTCTACGCAACTGGCACAAGTTTGTCTTATGTAACTGGCACAAGTTTGTTTAACACAACTGGCACAAGTTTGTTCGACTCAATTGGCACAAGTTTGTCCGACGCAACTGGCACAAGTGTGTTCGACGCAACTGGCACAAGTTTGTTCGATGCAACTGGCACAAGTTAGTTCTGTGCAACTGGCATAAATTTGTTTGAAGCAACTGGCACAAGTCCGTTTGACTTAACTGGCACAAGTTTGTTCTGCACAACTGGCACAAGTTTGTTCAATGCAACTGGCGCAAGTTTGTTCGATGCAACTGGCACAAGTTTGTTCTACGCAACTGGTTCAAGTTTGTTCTACGCAACTGGCACAAGTTTGTTTGACGCAACTGGCACAAGTTTGTCCTACGCATCTGGCACAAGTTTGATTGACGCAACTGGCACAAGTTTGTTCTACGCAACTGGCACAAGTTTGTTTGACGCAACTGGCACAAGTTTGTTTGACGCAACAGGCCCAAGTTTGTTTGACAAAACTGACAAAAATTGGTTTGAAACAACTGGCACAAGTTTGTTCTACGCAACTGTCACAAGTTTGTTCGACGAAACTGGCACAAGTTTGTCCGACGCAACTGGCACAAGTTTGTTCTACGCAACTGGCACAAGTTTGTTCAACGCAACTGGCACAAGTATGTTCGACGCAACTGTCACAAGTTTGTTCTACGCAACTGGCTCAAGTTTGTTCTACGCAACTGGCACAAGTTTGTTTGACGCAACTGGCGCAAGTTTGTTTGACACAACTGGCACAGGTTTGTTCTATGTAACTGGCACAAGTTTGTTCTACGCAACTGGCACAAGTTTGTTCGATGCAACTGGCACAAGTTTGTTCGACGCAACTGGCACAAGTTTGTTCTATGCAACTGGCACAAGTTTGTTCTACGCAACTGGCACAAGTTTGTTCAACGCAACTGGCACAAGTTTGTTTGACGCAACTGGCACAAGTTTGTTCGACGCAACTGGCACAAGTTTGTTCGATGCAACTGGCACAAGTTTGTTTGACACAACTGGCACAAGTTTGTTCTACGCAACTGGCACAAGTTTGTTCAACGCAACTGGCACAAGTTTGTTTGACGCAACTGGCACAAGTTTGTTCGACGCAACTGGCACAAGTTTGTTCGATGCAACTGGCACAAGTTTGTTCGACGCAACTGGCACAAGTTTGTTCGACGCAACTGGCACAACTTTGTTCTACGCAACTGGCACAACTTTGTTCAACGCAACTGGCACAAGTTTGTTCGATGCAACTGGCACAAGTTTGTTCTACGCAACTTTCACAAGTTTGTTCTACGCAACTGGCACAAGTTTGTTAGACACAACTGGCACAAGTTTGTTTGACGCAAGTGGCACAAGTTTGTCCTACGCAAGTAGCAAAAGTTTGTAGTTCGCAACTGGCACTAGTTTTCTCGAAGCAACTGGCAGAAGTTTGTTCGCCATATTTGGCACAAGTTTGTTTGACGCAACTGGCACAAGTTTGTTCGACGCAAATGGCACAAGTTTGTTTGACGCAACTGTCACAAGTTTCTTCGACGCAACTGGCACAAGTTTGTTCGACGCAACTGGCACAAGTTTGTTTGATGCAACTGGCACAAGTTTGTTCTACGCAACTGGGACAAGTTTGTTCTATGCAACTGGCACTAGTTTGTTCTATGCAACTGGCATAAGTTTGTTTGACGCAACTGGTACAAGTTTGTTCTATGCAACTGGCACAAGTTTGTTCGACACAACTGGCACAAGTTTGTTCTACGCAACTCTTACTAGTTTGTAGTACACAACTGGCACAGGTTTGTTTGACACAACTGGCACAAGTTTGTTCTACGCAAATGGCAAATGTTTGTTCTACACATATGGCACAAGTTTGTTCTATGCAACTGGCACTAGTGTGTTCTACGCAACTGGCACAAATTTGTTGGACACAACTGGCACAAGTTTGTTCTACGCAAATGGCAAATGTTTGTTCTACGCATATGGCACAAGTTTGTTCTATGCAACTGGCACTAGTGTGTTCTACGCAACTGGCACAAATTTGTTTGACACAACTGGCACATGTTTGTTCTACCCAACTGGCACAAGTTTGTTCGACGCAACTGGCACAAGTTTGTTTGATGCAACTGGCACAAGTTTGTTTGACATAACTGGCACAAATTTGTTCTAAGCAACTGGCACAAGTTTGTGCGACGGAACTGGCGCAAGTTTGTTCTATGCAACTGGCACAAGTTTGTTTGACGCAACTGTCACAAGTTTGTTCGACGCAACTGGAACAAATTTGTTTAACGTAACTGGCACAAGTTTGTTCGAACCAACTGGCACAAGTTTGTTTGACACAACTGGCACAAGTTTGTTTGACACAACTGGCACAAGGTTGTTCTACGCAACATGTACAAGTTTGTTCTACGCAACTGGCACAAGTTTGTTTGATGCAACTGGCACAAGTTTGTTCTATGCAACTGGCACAAGTTTGTTTGACGCAACTGGCACAAGTTTGTTCAACGCAACTGGCACAAATTTTTTTTAATCAATTGGCACAAGTTTGTTTGACGCAACTGGCACAAGTTTGTTTGACGCAACTGACACAAGTTTGTTCAACGCAACTGGCACAAATTTTTTTTAATCAATTGGCACAAGTTTGTTTGACGCAACTGGCACAAGTTTGTTTGACGCAACTGGCACAAGTTTGTTTGACGCAACTGGCACAAGTTTGTTCTACGCAACTGGCACAAGTTTATTTGACGCAACTGGCACAACTTTTCTCGATGCAACTGGCACAAGTTTGTTCGCCGTAACTGGCACTAGTTTGTTTGACGCAACTGGCACAAGTTTATTTGACGCAACTGGCACAAGTTTTCTCGACGCAAGTGGCACAAGTTGGTTCGAAGTAACTGGCACAAGTTTGTTCGACGCAACTGGCACAAGTTTCTTCGACGCAACTGGCACAAGTTTGTTTGACGGAACTGGCAAAAATTTCTTCGACGCAACTGGCACAAGTTTGTTCGACGAACTGGCACAAGTTTGTTTGACGCAATTGGCACAAGTTTGTTCTACTCAACTGAAACAAGTTTGTTCTATGCAACTGGCACTAGTTTGTTTTAGGCAACTGGCATAAGTTTGTTTGACGCAACTGGCACAAGTTTTTTCTACAAACTAGCACAAGTTTGCTCGACGCAACTGGCACAAGGTTGTTCTACGCAACTGGCACAAGTTTGTTCTACGCAACTGGCACAAGTCTGTTTGACGCAACTGGCACAAGTTTGTTCTACGCAACTGTCACAAGTTTGTTGGATGCCACTGACACAAGTTTGTTCGACGAAACTGGCCCAAGTTTTTTTGACGCAACTGGCACAAGTTTGTTAGACGCAACTGGCACAAGTTTGTTCGACGCAACTAGCACAAGTTTTTTTCGACTCAATTGGCACAAGTTTGTTTGACGTAACTGGAATAAGTTTGTTTGACGCAACTGGAACAAGTTTGTTTGACGCAACTGGCACAAGTTTGTTTGACGCAACTGGCACAAGTTTGTTTGACGCAACTGGCACAAGTTTATTTGACGTAACTAGCACAAGTTTTCTCGATGAAACTGGCATAAGTTTGTTCGCCGTACCTGGCATAAGTTTGTTAGACGCAACTGGCACAAGTTTTTTTGATGTAAATGGCACAAGTTTGTTCTACATAACTGACACAAGTTTGTTCTATGCAACTGGCACAAGTTTGTTCTACGCAACTGGCACAAGTTTGTTCTACGCATCTGGCACAAGTTTGTTCTATGCAACTGGCACAAGTTTGTTCTACGCAACTGGCACAAGTTTGTTCTACGCATCTGGCACAAGTTTGTTCTACGCAACTGGCACAAGTTTGTTTGACGCAACTGGCACAAATTTGTTCTACCCAACTAACAAAAGTTTGTTCGACGCAACTGGCACAAGTTTGTTCTACGCAACTGACACAAGTTTGTTTGACACAATTGGCGCAAGATTTTTCGACGCAACTGGCACAAGTTTGTTCGACGCAACTGGCAAAAGTTTGTTCGATGCAACTGGCACAAGTTTTTTTAACGCAACTGGCACAAGTTTGTTTGACGCAACTGGCACAAGTTTGTTTGACGCAACTGGCACAAGGTTCTTCTAAGCAACTGGCACAAGTTTGTTCTACGCAACTGGCACAAGTTCGTTTGACGCAACTGGCACAAGTTTGTTCGACGCAACTGGCACAAGTTTGTTAGACGCAACTGGCACAAGTTTGTTTGACGTAACAGGCACAAGTTTTTTCGACTCAATTGGTACAAGTTTGTTTGATGCAACTGGCACAAGTTTTTTTGACACAAGAGGCACAAGTTTGTTTGACGCAACTGGCACAAGTTTGTTTGACGCAACTGACATAAGTTTTTTTTTACGCGACTGGCACAAGTTTTCTCGAAGCAACTGGCACAAGTTTGTTTGCCATATCTGGCACAAGTTTGTTCGACGCAACTGGCACAAGTTTGTTTGACGCAACTGGCACAAGTTTGTTTGACGCAACTGGCACAAGTTTGTTCAATGCAACTGGCACAAGTTTTTTCGAATCAATTGGCACAAGTTTGTTTGACGCAACCGGCACAAGTTTGTTTGACGCAACTGGCACAAGTTTGTTTGACGCAACTGGCACAAGTTTGTTTGACGCAACTGGCACAAGTTTATTTGACGCAACTGGCACAACTTTTCTCGATGCAACTGGCACAAGTTGGTTCGCCGTAACTGGCACAAGTTTGTTTGACGCAACTGGCACAAGTTTATTTGACGCAACTGGCACAAGTTTTCTCGACGCAAGTGGCACAAGTTTGTTTGCCGTAACTGGCACATGTTTGTTCGACACAACTGGCACAAGTTTGTTCGACGCAACTGGCACAAGTTTGTTTGACGCAACTGGCGCAAGTTTGTTTGACGCAACTGGCACAAGTTTGTTTGACGCAACTGGCACAAGTTTATTTGACGCAACTGGCACAAGTTTTCTCGACGAAACTGGCACAAGTTTGTTCGCCGTAACTGGCACAAGTTAGTTCGACGCAACTGGCACAAGTTTGTTCGACGCAACTGGCACAAGTTTGTTCTACATAACTGGCACAAGTTTGTTCTATGCAACTGGCACAAGTTTGTTCTACGCAACTGGCACAAGTTTGTTCTACGCATCTGTCACAAGTTTGTTTTATGCAACTGGCACTACTTTGTTCTACGCAACTGGGACATGTTTGTTTGACGCAACTGGCACAAGTTTGTTCTACCCAACTGACACAAGTTTGTTCGACGCAACTGGCACAAGTTTGTTCTACGCAACTGACACAAGTTTGTTTGACACAACTGGCAGAAGTTTGTTCAACGCAACTGGCACAAGTTTGTTTGACGTAACTGGCGCAAGTTTGTTCGACGCAACTGGCAAAAGTTTGTTCGACGCAACTGGCAAAAGTTTGTTCGATGCAACTGGCACAAGTTTGTTTAACGCAACTGGCACAAGTTTGTTAGACTCAACTGGCACAAGTTTGTTTGACTCAACTGGCACAAGTTTGTTCGACGCAACTGGCACAAGTTTGTTTGACGCAACTGGCACAAGTTCGTTTGACGCAACTGGCACAAGGTTCTTCTACGCAACTGGCACAAGTTTGTTTGACGCAACTGGCACAAGTTTGTTCTACGCAACTGGCACAAGTTTGTTTGACGCAACTGGCACAAGTTTGGTTGACGCAACTGGCACAAATTTATTAGACGCAACTGGCACAAGTTTGTTCGACGTAACAGGCACAAGTTTTTTTGACTCAATTGGTACAAGTTTGTTTGACGCAACTGGCACAAGTTTGTTTGACGCAAGAGGCACAAGTTTGTTTGACGCAACTGGCACAAGTTTGTTTGACGCAACTGGCACAAGTTTTTTTTTACGCAACTGGCACAAGTTTGTTCGCCATATCTGGCACAAGTTTGTTCGACGCAACTGTCACAAGTTCGTTCGACGCAAATGGCGCAAGTTTGTTTGACGCAACTGTCACAAGTTTCTTCGACGCAACTGGCACAAGTTTGTTCGACGCAACTGGCACAAGTTTGTTTGACGCAACTGGCACAAGTTTGTTCTACGCAACTGGGACAAGTTTGTTCTATGCAACTGGCACAAGTTTGTTCGACACAACTGGCACAAGTTTGTTCTACGCAACTCTTACTAGTTTGTTGTACACAACTGGCACAGGTTTGTTTGACACAACTGGCACAAGTTTGTTCTACGCAAATGGCAAATGTTTGTTCTACACATATGGCACAAGTTTGTTCTATGCAACTGGCACTAGTGTGTTCTACGCAACTGGCACAAATTTGTTGGACACAACTGGCACAAGTTTGTTCTACGCAAATGGCAAATGTTTGTTCTACGCATATGGCACAAGTTTGTTCTATGCAACTGGCACTAGTGTGTTCTACGCAACTGGCACAAATTTGTTTGACACAGCTGGCACATGTTTGTTCTACCCAACTGGCACAAGTTTGTTCGACGCAACTGGCACAAGTTTGTTTGGTGCAACTGGCACAAGTTTGTTTGACATAACTGGCACAAATTTGTTCTAAGCAACTGGCACAAGTTTGTGCGACGGAACTGGCGCAAGTTTGTTCTATGCATCTTGCACAAGTTTGTTTGACGCAACTGTCACAAGTTTGTTCGACGCAACTGGAACAAATTTGTTTAACGTAACTGGCACAAGTTTGTTCGAACCAACTGGCACAAGTTTGTTTGACACAACTGGCACAAGTTTGTTTGACGCAACTGGCACAAGGTTGTTCTACGCAACATGTACAAGTTTGTTCTACGCAACTGGCACAAGTTTGTTTGGTGCAACTGGCACAAGTTTGTTCTATGCAACTGGCACTAGTGTGTTCGATGCAACTGGCACAAGTTTGTTCAACGCAACTGGCACAAGTTTGTTTGACGCAACTGGCACAAGTTTGTTAGACGCAACTGACACAAGTTTGTTCAACGCAACTGGCACAAATTTTTTTTAATCAATTGGCACAAGTTTGTTTGACGCAACTGGCACAAGTTTGTTTGACGCAACTGGCACAAGTTTGTTTGACGCAACTGGCACAAGTTTGTTTGACGCAACTGGCACAAGTTTATTTGACGCAACTGGCACAACTTTTCTCGTCGCAACTGGCACAAGTTTGTTCGCCGTAACTGGCACTAGTTTGTTTGACGCAACTGGCACAAGTTTATTTGACGCAACTGGCACAAGTTTTCTCGACGCAAGTGGCACAAGTTGGTTCGAAGTAACTGGCACAAGTTTGTTCGACGCAACTGGCACAAGTTTCTTCGACGCAACTGGCACAAGTTTGTTTGACGGAACTGGCAAAAATTTCTTCGACGCAACTGGCACAAGTTTGTTCGACGAACTGGCACAAGTTTGTTTGACGCAATTGGCACAAGTTTGTTCTACTCAACTGAAACAAGTTTGTTCTATGCAACTGGCACTAGTTTGTTTTAGGCAACTGGCATAAGTTTGTTTGACGCAACTGGCACAAGGTTTTTCTACAAACTAGCACGAGTTTGCTCGACGCAACTGGCACAAGGTTGTTCTACGCAACTGGCACAAGTTTGTTCTACGCAACTGGCACAAGTCTGTTTGACGCAACTGGCACAAATTTGTTCTACGCAACTGGCACAAGTTTGTTGGATGCCACTGACACAAGTTTGTTCGACGAAACTGGCCCAAGTTTTTTTGACGCAACTGGCACAAGTTTGTTAGACGCAACTGGCACAAGTTTGTTCGACGCAACTAGCACAAGTTTTTTTCGACTCAATTGGCACAAGTTTGTTTGACGCAACTGGAATAAGTTTGTTTGACGCAACTGGAACAAGTTTGTTTGACGCAACTGGCACAAGTTTGTTTGACGCAACTGGCACAAGTTTGTTTGACGCAACTGGCACAAGTTTATTTGACGCAACTAGCACAAGTTTTCTCGATGAAACTGGCATAAGTTTGTTCGCCGTACCTGGCATAAGTTTGTTAGACGCAACTGGCACAAGTTTTTTTGACGTAAATGGCACAAGTTTGTTCTACATAACTGACACAAGTTTGTTCTATGCAACTGGCACAAGTTTGTTCTACGCAACTGGCACAAGTTTGTTCTACGCATCTGGCACAAGTTTGTTCTATGCAACTGGCACAAGTTTGTTCTACGCAACTGGCACAAGTTTGTTCTACGCATCTGGCACAAGTTTGTTCTACGCAACTGGCACAAGTTTGTTTGACGCAACTGGCACAAATTTGTTCTACCCAACTAACAAAAGTTTGTTCGACGCAACTGGCACAAGTTTGTTCTACGCAACTGACACAAGTTTGTTTGACACAATTGGCGCAAGATTTTTCGACGCAACTGGCACAAGTTTGTTCGACGCAACTGGCAAAAGTTTGTTCGATGCAACTGGCACAAGTTTTTTTAACGCAACTGGCACAAGTTTGTTTGACGCAACTGGCACAAGTTTGTTTGACGCAACTGGCACAAGGTTCTTCTAAGCAACTGGCACAAGTTTGTTCTACGCAACTGGCACAAGTTCGTTTGACGCAACTGGCACAAGTTTGTTCGACGCAACTGGCACAAGTTTGTTAGACGCAACTGGCACAAGTTTGTTTGACGTAACAGGCACAAGTTTTTTCGACTCAATTGGTACAAGTTTGTTTGATGCAACTGGCACAAGTTTTTTTGACACAAGAGGCACAAGTTTGTTTGACGCAACTGGCACAAGTTTGTTTGACGCAACTGACATAATTTTTTTTTTACGCGACTGGCACAAGTTTTCTCGAAGCAACTGGCACAAGTTTGTTTGCCATATCTGGCACAAGTTTGTTCGACGCAACTGGCACAAGTTTGTTTGACGCAACTGGCACAAGTTTGTTTGACGCAACTGGCACAAGTTTGTTCAATGCAACTGGCACAAGTTTTTTCGAATCAATTGGCACAAGTTTGTTTGACGCAACTGGCACAAGTTTGTTTGACGCAACTGGCACAAGTTTGTTTGACGCAACTGGCACAAGTTTGTTTGATGCAACTGGCACAAGTTTATTTGACGCAACTGGCACAACTTTTCTCGATGCAACTGGCACAAGTTGGTTCGCCGTAACTGGCACAAGTTTGTTTGACGCAACTGGCACAAGTTTATTTGACGCAACTGGCACAAGTTTTCTCGACGCAAGTGGCACAAGTTTGTTTGCCGTAACTGGCACATGTTTGTTCGACGCAACTGGCACAAGTTTGTTCGACGCAACTGGCACAAGTTTGTTTGACGCAACTGGCGCAAGTTTGTTCGACGCAACTGGCACAAGTTTGTTTGACGCAACTGGCACAAGTTTCTTCGACGCAACTGGCACAAGTTTGTTCGACGCAACTGGCACAAGTTTGTTTGATGCAATTGGCACAAGTTTGTTCTACTCAACTGGCACATGTTTGTTCTGTGCAACTGGCACTAGTTTGTTTTACGCAACTGGCGTAAGTTTGTTTGACGCAACTGGCACAAGTTTGTTCTACCAACTAGCACAAGTTTGTTTGACTCAACTGGCACAAGGTTGTTCTACGCAACTGGCACAAGTTTTCTCGAAGCAACTGGCACAAGTTTGTTCACCATATTTGGCACAAGTTTGTTCGACTCAACTGGCACAAGTTTGTTCAACGCAAATGGCACAAGTTTGTTTGACGTAACTGGCACAAGTTTCTTCGATGCAACTGGCACAAGTTTGTTCGATGCAACTGGCACAAGTTTGTTTGACGCAACTGGCACAAGTTTGTTCTACGCAACTGGCACAAGTTTGTTCTATGCAACTGGCACTAGTTTTTTCTATGCAACTGGCATAAGTTTGTTTGACGCAACTGGTAAAAGTTTGTTCTACGCAACTGGCATAAGTTTGTTCGACACAACTGGCACAAGTTTGTTCTACGCAACTCTTTCTAGTTTGTTGTACACAACTGGCACAGGTTTGTTTGACACAACTGGCACAAGTTTGTGCTACGCAAATGGCAAATGTTTGTTCTACGCAACTGACACAAGTTTGTTTGACACAACTGGCAGAAGTTTGTTCAACGCAACTGGCACAAGTTTGTTTGACGTAACTGGCGCAAGTTTGTTCGACGCAACTGGCACAAGTTTGTTCGACACAACTGGCAAAAGTTTGTTCGATTCAACTGGCACAAGTTTGTTTAACGCAACTGGCACAAGTTTGTTCGACCCCACTGGCACAAGTTTGTTTGACTCAACTGGCAAAAGTTTGTTTGACGCAACTGGCAAAAGTTTGTTTGACGCAACTGGCACAAGTTCGTTTGACGCAACTGGCACAAGTTTGTTTGACGCAACTGGCACAAGTTTGTTTGACGCAATTGGCACAAGTTTGTTTGACGCAACTGGCACAAGTTTTTTTTTGATGCAACTGGCACAAGTTTGTTAGACGCAACTGGCACAAGTTTGTTTGACGTAACAGGCACAAGTTTTTTGGACTCAATTGGTACAAGTTTGTTTGACGCAAGAGGCACAAGTTTGATTGACGCAACTGGCACAAGTTTGTTTGACGCAACTGGCACAAGTTTTTTTTTACGCCACTGGCACAAGTTTTCTTGAAGCAACTGGCACAAGTTTGTTCGCCATAACTGGCACAAGTTTGTTCGACACAACTGGCACAAGTTTGTTTGACGCAACTGGCACAAGTTTGTTAGACGTAACTGGCACAAGTTTGTTCAACGCAACAGGCACAAGTTTTTTCGAATCAATCTGCACAAGTTTGTTTGACGTAACTGGCACAAGTTTGTTTGTCACAACTGGCACAAGTTTGTTTGACGCAACTGGCACAAGTTTGTTTGACGCAACTGGCACAAGTTTGTTTGACACAACTGGCACAACTTTTCTCGACACAGCTGGCACAAGTTTGTTCGCCGTAACTGGCACAAGTTTGTTTGACGCAACTGGCACAAGTTTATTTGACGCAACTGACACAAGTTTTCTCGACGCAAGTGGCACAAGTTTGTTCACCGTAACTGGCACAAGTTTGTTCAACGCAACTGTCACAAGTTTGTTTGATGCAATTGGCACAAGTTTGTTCTACTCAACTGGCACAAGTGTGTTCTATGCAACTGGCACTAGTTTGTTTTAAGCAACTGGCAAATGTTTGTTTGACGCAACTGGCACAAGTTTGTTCTACCAACTAGCACAAGTTTGTTCGACTCAACTGGCACAAGGTTGTTCTACGCAACTGGCACAAGTTTGCTCTACGCAACTGGCACAAGTTTGTTTGATGCAACTGGCACAAGTTTGTTCGACGCAACTGGCAGAAGTTTGTTGGATGCCACTGGCACAAGTTTGTTTGACGAAACTGGCACAAGTTTTTTTGACGCAACTGGCACAAGTTTGTTAGACGCAACTGGCACAAGTTTATTTGACGCAACTGGCACAAGTTTTTTCGACTCAAGTGGCACAAGTTTGTTTAACGCAACTGGAACAAGTTTGTTTGACGCAATTGGCACAAGTTTGTTTGACGCAACTGGCACAAGTTTGTTCTACGCAACTGGCACAAGTTTATTTGACGCAACTGGCACAAGTTTGTTCGCCGTAACTGGCACAAGTTTGTTCGACGCAACTGGCACAAGTTTGTTCGACGCAAGTGGCACAAGTTTGTTCTACATAACTGGCACAAGTTTGTTCTACGCATCTGGCACAAGTTTGTTCTATGCAACTGGGACATGTTTGTTTGACGCAACTGGCACAAGTTTGTTCTACCCAACTGACATAATTTTGTTCGACACAACTGGCAGAAGTTTGTTCAACGCAACTGGCACAAGTTTGTTTGACGTAACTGGCGCAAATTTGTTCGACGCAACTGTCACAAGTTTGTTCGACGCAACAGTGAAAAGTTTGTTGGATGCAACTGACACAAGTTTGTTTAACGCAATTGGCACAAGTTTGTTCGACGCAACTGGCAAAAGTTTGTTCGATGCAACTGGCACAAGTTTGTTTAACACAACTGGCACAAGTTTGTTAGACCCAACTGGCACAAGTTTGTTTGACTCAACTGGCACAAGTTTGTTCGACGCAACTGGCACAAGTTCGTTTGACGCAACTGGCACAAGGTTCTTCTACGCAACTGGCACAAGTTTGTTTGACGCAACTGGCACAAGTTTGTTCTACGCAACTGGCACAAGTTTGTTTGACTCAACTGGCACAAGTTTGGTTGACGCAACTGGCACAAGTTTGTTAGACGCAACTGGCACAAGTTTGTTCGACGTAATAGGCACAAGTTTTTTCGACTCAATTGGTACAAGTTTGTTTCACGCAACTGGCACAAGTTTGTTTGACGCAAGAGGCACAAGTTTGTTTGACGCAACTGGCACAAGTTTGTTTGACGCAACTGGCACAAGTTTTTTTTTACCCAACTGGCACAAGTTTTCTCGAACCAACTGGCACAAGTTTGTTCGCCATTTCTGGCACAAGTTTGTTCGACGCAACTGGCACAAGTTTCTTCGACGCAAATGGCGCAAGTTTGTTTGACGCAACTGTCACAAGTTTGTTCGACGCAACTGGCACAAGTTTGTTTGACGCAACTGGCACAAGTTTGTTCTACGCAACTGGGACAAGTTTGTTCTATGCAACTGGCACTAGTTTGTTCTATGCAACTGGCATAAGTTTGTTCGACACAACTGGCACAAGTTTGTTCGATGTAACTGGCGCAAGTTTGTTCGACGCAACTGTCACAAGTTTGTTCGACGCAACTGGCAAAACTTTGTTCGATGCAACTGGCACAAGTTTGTTTAACGCAACTGGCACAAGTTTGTTCGACCCAACTGGCACAAGTTTGTTTGACTCAACTGGCACAAGTTTGTTCGACACAACTGGCACAAGTTTGTTTGACGCAACTGGCACAAGTTCGTTTGACGCAACTGGCACAAGGTTCTTCTACGCAACTGGCCCAAGTTTGTTTGACGCAACTGGCACAAGTTTGTTCTACGCAACTGGCACAAGTTTGTTTGACGCAACTGGCACAAGTTTGTTTGTCGCAACTGGCACAGGTTTGTTTGACGCATCTGGCACAAGTTTGTTAGACGCAACTGGCACAAGTTTGTTCGACGTAACTGGCACAAGTTTTTTCGACTCAATTGGTACAAGTTTGTTTGACGCAACTGGCACAAGTTTGTTTGACGCAAGAGGCACAAGTTTGTTTGACGTAACTGGCACAAGTTTGTTTGACGCAACTGGCACAAGTTTTTTTTACGCAACTGGCACAAGTTTTCTCGAAGCAACTTGCACAAGTTTGTTCGCCATATCTGGCACAAGTTTGTTCGACGCAAGTGGCACAAGTTTGTTCGACGCAAATGGCACAAGTTTGTTTGACGCAACTGGCACAAGTTTCTTCGACGCAACTGGCACAAGTTTGTTCGACGCAACTGGCACAAGTTTGTTCAACGCAACTGGCACAAGTTTGTTCTACGCAACTGGGACAAGTTTGTTCTATGCAACTGGCACTAGTTTGTTCTATGCAACTGGCATAAGTTTGTTTGACGCAACTGGTAGAAGTTTGTTCTACGCAACTGGCACAAGTTTGTTCGACACAACTGGCACAAGTTTGTTCTACGCAACTCTTACTAGTTTGTTGTACACAACTGGCACAGGTTTGTTTGACACAACTGGCACAAGTTTGTTCTACGCAAATGGCAAATGTTTCTTCTACGCAACTGACACAAGTTTGTTTGACACAACTGGCAGAAGTTTGTTCAACGCAACTGGCACAAGTTTGTTTGACGTAACTGGCGCAAGTTTGTTTGACGCAACTGGCACAAGTTTGTTTGACGCAACTGGCACAAGTTTATTTGACGCAACTGGCACAAGTTTTCTCGACGAAACTGGCACAAGTTTGTTCGCCGTAACTGGCAAAAGTTAGTTCGACGCAACTGGCACAAGTTTGTTCGACGCAACTGGCACAAGTTTGTTCTACATAACTGGCACAAGTTTGTTCTATGCAACTGGCACAAGTTTGTTCTACGCAACTGGCACAAGTTTGTTCTACGCATCTGGCACAAGTTTGTTTTATGCAACTGGCACTACTTTGTTCTACGCAACTGGGACATGTTTGTTTGACGCAACTGGCACAAGTTTGTTCTACCCAACTGACACAAGTTTGTTCGACGCAACTGGCACAAGTTTGTTCTACCAACTAGCACAAGTTTGTTCGACTCAACTGGCACAAGGTTGTTCTACGCAACTGGCACAAGTTTGTTCTACGCAACTGGCACAAGTTTGTTTGACGCAACTGGCACAAGTTTGTTCGACGCAACTGGCAGAAGTTTGTTGGATGCCACTGGCACAAGTTTGTTTGACGAAACTGGCACAAGTTTTTTTGACGCAACTGGCACAAGTTTGTTAGACGCAACTGGCACAAGTTTATTTGACGCAACTGGCACAAGTTTTTTCGACTCAAGTGGCACAAGTTTGTTTAACGCAACTGGAACAAGTTTGTTTGACGCAATTGGCACAAGTTTGTTTGACGCAATTGGCACAAGTTTGTTCTACGCAACTGGCACAAGTTTATTTGACGCAACTGGCACAAGTTTGTTCGCCGTAACTGGCACAAGTTTGTTCGACGCAACTGGCACAAGTTTGTTCGACGCAAGTGGCACAAGTTTGTTCTACATAACTGGCACAAGTTTGTTCTACGCATCTGGCACAAGTTTGTTCTATGCAACTGGCACTAGTTTGTTCTACGCAACTGGGACATGTTTGTTTGACGCAACTGGCACAAGTTTGTTCTAACCAACTGACATAATTTTGTTCGACACAACTGGCAGAAGTTTGTTCAACGCAACTGGCACAAGTTTGTTTGACGTAACTGGCGCAAATTTGTTCGACGCAACTGTCACAAGTTTGTTCGACGCAACAGTGAAAAGTTTGTTGGATGCAACTGACACAAGTTTGTTTAACGCAATTGGCACAAGTTTGTTCGACGCAACTGGCAAAAGTTTGTTCGATGCAACTGGCACAAGTTTGTTTAACACAACTGGCACAAGTTTGTTAGACCCAACTGGCACAAGTTTGTTTGACTCAGCTGGCACAAGTTTGTTCGACGGAACTGGCACAAGTTCGTTTGACGCAACTGGCACAAGGTTCTTCTACGCAACTGGCACAAGTTTGTTTGACGCAACTGGCACAAGTTTGTTCTACGCAACTGGCACAAGTTTGTTTGACTCAACTGGCACAAGTTTGGTTGACGCAACTGGCACAAGTTTGTTAGACGCAACTGGCACAAGTTTGTTCGACGTAATAGGCACAAGTTTTTTCGACTCAATTGGTACAAGTTTGTTTGACGCAACTGGCACAAGTTTGTTTGACGCAAGAGGCACAAGTTTGTTTGACGCAACTGGCACAAGTTTGTTTGACGCAACTGGCACAAGTTTTTTTTTTACCCAACTGGCACAAGTTTTCTCGAAGCAACTGGCACAAGTTTGTTCGCCATTTCTGGCACAAGTTTGTTCGACGCAACTGGCACAAGTTTCTTCGACGCAAATGGCGCAAGTTTGTTTGACGCAACTGTCACAAGTTTGTTCGACGCAACTGGCACAAGTTTGTTTGACGCAACTGGCACAAGTTTGTTCTACGCAACTGGGACAAGTTTGTTCTATGCAACTGGCATAAGTTTGTTCAACACAACTGGCACAAGTTTGTTCGATGTAACTGGCGCAAGTTTGTTCGACGCAACTGTCACAAGTTTGTTCGACGCAACTGGCAAAACTTTGTTCGATGCAACTGGCACAAGTTTGTTTAACGCAACTGGCACAAGTTTGTTCGACCCAACTGGCACAAGTTTGTTTGACTCAACTGGCACAAGTTTGTTCGACACAACTGGCACAAGTTTGTTTGACGCAACTGGCACAAGTTCGTTTGACGCAACTGGCACAAGGTTCTTCTACGCAACTGGCCCAAGTTTGTTTGACGCAACTGGCACAAGTTTGTTCTACGCAACTGGCACAAGTTTGTTTGACGCAACTGGCACAAGTTTGTTTGTCGCAACTGGCACAGGTTTGTTTGACGCATCTGGCACAAGTTTGTTAGACGCAACTGGCACAAGTTTGTTCAACGTAACTGGCACAAGTTTTTTCGACTCAATTGGTACAAGTTTGTTTGACGCAACTGGCACAAGTTTGTTTGACGCAAGAGGCACAAGTTTGTTTGACGCAACTGGCACAAGTTTCTTTGACGCAACTGGCACAAGTTTTTTTTACGCAACTGGCACAAGTTTTCTCGAAGCAACTTGCACAAGTTTGTTCGCCATATCTGGCACAAGTTTGTTCGACGCAAGTGGCACAAGTTTGTTCGACGCAAATGGCACAAGTTTGTTTGACGCAACTGGCACAAGTTTCTTCGACGCAACTGGCACAAGTTTGTTCGACGCAACTGGCACAAGTTTGTTCAACGCAACTGGCACAAGTTTGTTCTACGCAACTGGGACAAGTTTGTTCTATGCAACTGGCACTAGTTTGTTCTATGCAACTGGCATAAGTTTGTTTGACGCAACTGGTACAAGTTTGTTCTACGCAACTGGCACAAGTTTGTTCGACACAACTGGCACAAGTTTGTTCTACGCAACTCTTACTAGTTTGTTGTACACAACTGGCACAGGTTTGTTTGACACAACTGGCACAAGTTTGTTCTACGCAAATGGCAAATGTTTGTTCTACGCAACTGACACAAGTTTGTTTGACACAACTGGCAGAAGTTTGTTCAACGCAACTGGCACAAGTTTGTTTGACGTAACTGGCGCAAGTTTGTTTGACGCAACTGGCACAAGTTTGTTTGACGCAACTGGCACAAGTTTATTTGACGCAACTGGCACAAGTTTTCTCGACGAAACTGGCACAAGTTTGTTCGCCGTAACTGGCACAAGTTAGTTCGACCCAACTGGCACAAGTTTGTTCGACGCAACTGGCACAAGTTTGTTCTACATAACTGGCACAAGTTTGTTCTATGCAACTGGCACAAGTTTGTTCTACGCAACTGGCACAAGTTTGTTCTACGCATCTGGCACAAGTTTGTTTTATGCAACTGGCACTACTTTGTTCTACGCAACTGGGACATGTTTGTTTGACGCAACTGGCACAAGTTTGTTCTACCCAACTGACACAAGTTTGTTCGACGCAACTGGCACAAGTTTGTTCTACGCAACTGACACAAGTTTGTTTGACACAACTGGCAGAAGTTTGTTCAACGCAACTGGCACAAGTTTGTTTGACGTAACTGGCGCAAGTTTGTTCGACGCAACTGGCACAAGTTTGTTCGACGCAACTGGCAAAAGTTTGTTCGATGCAACTGGCACAAGTTTGTTTAACGCAACTGGCACAAGTTTGTTAGACTCAACTGGCACAAGTTTGTTTGACTCAACTGGCACAAGTTTGTTCGACGCAACTGGCACAAGTTTGTTTGACGCAACTGGCACAAGTTCGTTTGACGCAACTGGCACAAGGTTCTTCTACGCAACTGGCACAAGTTTGTTTGACGCAACTGGCACAAGTTTGTTCTACGCAACTGGCACAAGTTTGTTTGACGCAACTGGCACAAGTTTGGTTGACGCAACTGGCACAAATTTATTAGACGCAACTGGCACAAGTTTGTTCGACGTAACAGGCACAAGTTTTTTTGACTCAATTGGTACAAGTTTGTTTGACGCAACTGGCACAAGTTTGTTTGACGCAAGAGGCACAAGTTTGTTTGACGCAACTGGCACAAGTTTGTTTGACGCAACTGGCACAAGTTTTTTTTTACGCAACTGGCACAAGTTTGTTCGCCATATCTGGCACAAGTTTGTTCGACGCAACTGTCACAAGTTCGTTCGACGCAAATGGCGCAAGTTTGTTTGACGCAACTGTCACAAGTTTCTTCGACGGAACTGGCACAAGTTTGTTCGACGCAACTGGCACAAGTTTGTTTGACGCAACTGGCACAAGTTTGTTCTACGCAACTGGGACAAGTTTGTTCTATGCAACTGGCACTAGTTTGTTCTATGCAACTGGCATAAGTTTGTTTGACGCAACTGGTACAAGTTTGTTCTACGCAACTGGCACAAGTTTGTTCGACAAAACTGGCACAAGTTTGTTCTACGCAACTCTTACTAGTTTGTTGTACACAACTGGCACAGGTTTGTTTGACACAACTGGCACAAGTTTGTTCTACGCAAATGGCAAATGTTTGTTCTACGCATGTGGCACAAGTTTGTTCTATGCAACTGGCACTAGTGTGTTCTACGCAACTGGCACAAATTTGTTTGACACAACTGGCACATGTTTGTTCTACCCAACTGGCACAAGTTTGTTCGACGCAACTGGCGCAAGTTTGTTTGATGCAACTGGCACAAGTTTGTTTGACATAACTAGCACAATTTTGTTTGACGCAACTGGCACAAGTTTGTTCGACACAACTGGAACAAGTTTGTTTAACATAACTGGCACAAGTTTGTTCGACCCAACTGGCACAAGTTTGTTTGACACAACTGGCACAAGTTTGTTTGACGCAACTGGCACTAGGTTGTTCTACGCAACATGTACAAGTTTGTTCTACGCAACTGGCACAAGTTTGTTTGACGCAACTGGCAAAAGTTTGTTCTATGCAACTGGCAATAGTGTGTTCGATGCAACTGGCACAAGTTTGTTCGACGCAACTGGCACAAGTTTGTTTTACGTAACTGGCACAAGTTTGTTAGACGCAACTGGCACAAGTTTGTTCAACGCAACTGGCACAAGTTTTTTTTAATCAATTGGCACAAGTTTGTTTGACGCAACTGGCACAAGTTTGTTTGACGCAATTGGCACAAGTTTGTTTGACGCAACTTGCACGAGTTTGTTTGACGCAACTGGCACAAGTTTATTTGACGCAACTGGCACAAGTTTTGTCGACGCAACTGGCACAAGTTTGTTCGCCGTAACTGGCACAAGTTTGTTTGTCGCAACTGGCACAAGTTTTTTTTACGCAACTGGCACAAGTTTTCTCGACGCAAGTGGCACAAGTTGGTTCGCCGTAACTGGCACAAGTTTGTTCGACGCAACTGGCACAAGTTTGTTCGACGCAACTGGCACAAGTTTGTTTGACGCAACTGGCACAAGTTTCTTCGACGCAACTGGCACAAGTTTGTTCGACGAACTGGCACTAGTTTGTTTGACGCAATTGGCACAAGTTTGTTCTACTCAACTGGAACAAGTTTGTTCTATGCAACTGGCACTAGTTTGTTTTACGCAACTGGCATAAGTTTGTTTGACGCAACTGGCACAAGTTTGTTCTACAAACTAGCACAAGTTTGTTCGACGCAATTGGCACAAATTTGTTCTACGCAACTGGCACAAGTTTGTTAGACGCAACTGGCACAAGTTTTTTCTACGTAACTGGCACAAGTTTGTTGGATGCCACTGACACAAGTTTGTTCGACGAAACTGGCCCAAGTTTTTTTGACGCAACTGGCACAAGTTTGTTGGACGCAACTGGCACAAGTTTGTTCGACGCAACTGGCACATGTTTTTTCGACTCAATTGGCACAAGTTTGTTTGACGCAACTGGAACAAGTTTGTTTGACGCAACTGGCACAAGTTTGTTTGACGCAACTGGCACAAGTTTGTTTGACGCAACTGGCACAAGTTTATTTGACGCAACTGGCACAAGTTTTCTCGACGAAACTGGCACAAGTTTGTTCGCCGTAACTGGCACAATTTTGTTCGACGCAACTGGCACAAGTTTTTTTGACGCAAATGGCACAAGTTTGTTCTACATAACTGGCACAAGTTTGTTCTATGCAACTGGCACAAGTTTGTTCTACACATCTGGCACAGGTTTGTTCTATGCAACTGGCACTAGTTTGTTCTACGCAACTGGCACAAATTTGTTCTACCCAACTGACACAAGTTTGTTCGACGCAACTGGCACAAGTTTGTTCTACGCAACTGACACAAGTTTGTTTGACACAATTGGCAGAAGTTTGTTCAACTCAACTGGCACAAGTTTGTTGGACGCAACTGGCGCAAGTTTTTTCGACGCAACTGGCACAAGTTTGTTCGACGAAAAGGGCAAAAGTTTGTTCTACGCAACTGGCACAAGTTTGTTTGACGCAACTGGCACAAGTTTGTTCTACGCAACTGGCACAAGTTTGTTTGACGCAACTGGCACAAGTTTGTTCGACGCAACTGGCACAAGTTTGTTAGACGCAACTGGCACAAGTTTGTTCGACGCAACTGGCACAAGTTTGTTAGACGCAACTGGCACAAGTTTGTTCGACATAACAGTCACAAGTTTTTTCGACTCAATTGGTACAAGTTTGTTTGATGCAACTGGCACAAGTTTGTTTGACACAAAAGGCACAAGTTTGTTTGACGCAACTGGCACAAGTTTGTTTGATGCAACTGGCGCAAGTTTTTTTTTACGCGACTGGCACAAGTTTTCTCGAAGCAACTGGCACAAGTTTGTTTGCCATATCTGGCACAAGTTTGTTCGACGCAACTGGCACAAGTTTGTTTGACGCAACTGGCACATGTTTGTTAGACGCAACTGGCACAAGTTTGTTCAACGCAACTGGCACAAGTTTTTTCGAATCAATTGGCACAAGTTTGTTTGACGCAACTGGCACAAGTTTGTTTGACGCAACTGGCACAAGTTTGTTCTATGCAACTGGCACAAGTTTGTTTGACGGAACTGGCACAAGTTTATTTGACGCAACTGGCACAACTTTTCTCGACGCAACTGGCACAAGTTGGTTCGCCGTAACTGGCACAAGTTTGTTTGACGCAACTGGCACAAGTTTATTTGATGCAACTGGCACAAGTTTTCTCGACGCAAGTGGCACAAGTTTGTTAGTTGTAACTGGCACAAGTTTGTTCGACTCAACTGGCACAAGTTTGTTCGACGCAACTGGCACAAGTTTGTTTGACGCAACTGCCACAAATTTCTTGGACGCAACTGGCACAAGTTTGTTCGACGCAACTGGCACAAGTTTGTTTGATGCAATTGGCACAAGTTTGTTCTACTCAACTGGCACAAGTTTGTTCTGTGCAACTGGCACTAGTTTGTTTTACGCAAGTGGCATAAGTTTGTTTGACGCAACTGTCACAAGTTTGTTCTACCAACTAGCACAAGTTTGTTCGACTCAACTGGCACAAGGTTGTTCTACGCAACTGGCACAAGTTTTCTCGAAGCAACTGGCACAAGTTTGTTCGCCATATCTGGCACAAGTCTGTTCGACTCAACCGGCACAAGTTTGTTCAACGCAAATGGCACAAGTTTGTTTGACGCAACTGGCACAAGTTTGTTTGACGCAACTGGCACAAGTTTGTTCTACACAACTGGCACAAGTTTGTTCTACGCAACTGGCACAAGTTTGTTTGACGCAACTGGCACAAGTTTGTTTGACGCAACTGGCACAAGTTTGTTCTACGCAAATGGCACAAGTTTGTTCAACGCAACTGGCACAAGTTTGTTTGACGCAACTGGCACAAGTTTGTTCTACGCAACTGGCACAAGTTTGTTCTATGCAACTGGCATTAGTTTGTTCTATGCAACTGGCATAAGTTTGTTTGACACAACTGGTACAAGTTTGTTCTACGCAACAGGCATAAGTTTGTTCGACAAAACTGGCAAAAGTTTGTTCTACGCAACTCTTTCTAGTTTGTTGTACACAACTGGCACAGGTTTGTTTGACACAACTGGCACAAGTTTGTTCTACGCAAATGGCAAATGTTTGTTCTACGCAACTGACAGAAGTTTGTTTGACACAACTGGCAGAAGTTTGTTCAACGCAACTGGCACAAGTTTGTTTGACGTAACTGGCGCAAGTTTGTTCGACGCAACTGGCACAAGTTTGTTCGACGCAACTGGCAAAAGTTTGTTCGATGCAACTGGCACAAGTTTGTTTACCGCAACTGGCACAAGTTTGTTAGATCGAACTGGCACAAGTTTGTTTGACTCAACTGGCACAAGTTTGTTCGACGCAACTGACACAATTTTGTTTGACGCAACTGGCACAAGTTCGTTTGACGCAACTGGCACAAGTTTGTTTGACGCAACTGGCACAAGTTTGTTCGACGCAACTGGCACAAGTTTGTTTGACGCAACTGGCACAAGTTTGGTTGACGCAACGGGCACAAGTTTGTTAGACGCAACTGGCACAAGTTTGTTCGACGTAACAGGCACAAGTTTTTTCGACTCAATTGGTACAAGTTTGTTTGACGCAACTGGCACAAGTTTATTTGACGCAAGAGGCACAAGTTTGTTCTATGCATCTGGCACAAGTTTGTTTGACGCAACTAGCACAAGTTTTTTTTTACCCAACTGCCACAAGTTTTCTCGAAGCAACTGGCACAAGTTTGTTCGCCATATCTGGCACAAGTTTGTTCGACGCAACTGGCACAAGTTTGTTCGGCGCAAAGGGCGCAAGTTTGTTTGACGCAACTGTCACAAGTTTCTTCGACGCAACTGGCACAAGTTTGTTCGACGCAACTGGCACAAGTTTGTTTGACGCAACTGGCACAAGTTTGTTCTACGCAACTGGGACAAGTTTGTTCTATGTAACTGGCACTAGTTTGTTCTATGCAACTGGCATAAGTTTGTTCGACACAACTGGCAGAAGTTTGTTCAACGCAACTGGCACAAGTTTGTTTGACGCAACTGGCACAAGTTTGTTTGACGCAACTGGCACAAGTTTGTTTGACGCAACTGGCACAAGTTTTTTTTTACGCAACTGGCACAAGTTTGTTCTACGCAACTGGGACAAGTTTGTAATATGCAACTGGCACTAGTTTGTTCTGTGCAACTGGCATAAGTTTGTTCGACACAACTGGCAGAAGTTTGTTCAACGCAACTGGCACAAGTTTGTTTGACGTAACTGGCGCAAGTTTGTTCGACGCAACTGTCTGAAGTTTGTTCGACGCAACTGGCAAGACTTTGTTCGATGCAACTGGCACAAGTTTGTTTAACGCAACTAGCACAAGTTTGTTAGACAAAACTGGCACAAGTTTGTTCAACGTAACTGGCACAAGTTTTTTCGACTCAATTGGTACAAGTTTGTTTGACGCAACTGGCACAGGTTTGTTTGACGCAACTGGCACAAGTTTTTTTTTACGCAACTGGCACAAGTTTGTTTGACGCAACTGGCACAAGTTTTTTTTTATGCAACTGGCACAAGTTTTCTCGAAGCAACTGGCACAAGTTTGTTCGCCATATCTGGCACAAGTTTGTTCGACGCAACTGGCACAAGTTTGTTTGACGCAACTGGCACAAGTTTGTTAGACGCAAATGGCACAAGTTTGTTTGACGCAACTGGCACAAGTTTCTTCGACGCAACTGGCACAAGTTTGTTCGACGCAACTGGCACAAGTTTGTTCAACGCAACTGGCACAAGTTTGTTCTACGCAACTGGGACAAGTTTGTTCTATGCAACTGGCACTAGTTTGTTCTATGCAACTGGCATAAGTTTGTTTGATGCAACTGGTACAAGTTTGTTCTACGCAACTGGCACAAGTTTGTTCGACACAACTGGCACAAGTTTGTTCTACGCAACTCTTACTAGTTTGTTGTACACCACTGGCACAGGTTTGTTTGACACAACTGGCACAAGTTTGTTCTACGCAAATGGCAAATGTTTGTTCTACGCAACTGACACAAGTTTGTTTGACACAACTGGCAGAAGTTTGTTCAACGCAACTGGCACAAGTTTGTTTGACGTAACTGGCGCAAGTTTGTTCGACGCAACTGGCACAAGTTTGTTCGATGCAACTGGCAAAAGTTTGTTCGATGCAACTGGCACAAGTTTGTTTAACGCAACTGGCACAAGTTTGTTCTACCCAACTGGCACAAGTTTGTTTGGCTCAACTGGCACAAGTTTGTTTGACGCAACTGGCAAAAGTTTGTTTGACGCAACTGGCACAAGTTCGTTTGACGCAACTGGCACAAGGTTCTTCTACGCAACTGGCACAAGTTTGTTTGACGCAACTGGCACAAGTTTGTTCTACGCAACTGGGACAAGTTTGTTTGATGCAACTGGCACAAGTTTGTTTGACGCAACTGGCACAAGTTTTTTTTGACGCAACTGGCACAAGTTTGTTAGACGCAACTGGCACAAGTTTGTTCGACGTAACAGGTACAAGTTTTTTCGACTCAATTGTTACGAGTTTGTTTGGCGCAACTGGCTCAAGTTTGTTTGACGCAAGAGGCACAAGTTTATTTGACGCAACTGGTACAAGTTTGTTTGACGAAACTGGCACAAGTTTTTTTTTACGCAACTGGCACAAGTTTTCTCGAAGCAACTAGCACAAGTTTGTTCGCCATATCTGGCACAAGTTTGTTCGACGCAACTGGCACAAGTTTGTTTGACGCAACTGGCACAAGTTTGTTAGACGCAACTGGCACAAGTTTGTTCAACGCAACTGGCACAAGTTTTTTCGAATCAATTGGCACAAGTTTGTTTGACGCAACTGGCACAAGTTTGTTTGACGCAACTGGCACAAGTTTGTTTGACGCAACTGGCATAAGTTTGTTTGACGCAACTGGCACAAGTTTGTTTGACACAACTGGCAAAAGTTTGTTCTACTCAACTGGCACAAGTTTGTTCTATGCAACTGGCACTAGTTTGTTTTACGCAACTGGCATAAGTTTGATTGACACAACTGGCACGAGTTTTTTCTACCAACTAGCACAAGTTTGTTCGACTCAACTGGCACAAGGTTGTTCTACGCAACTGGCACAAGGTTGTTCTACGCAACTGGCATAAGTTTGTTTGACGCAACTGGCACAAGTTTGTTTGACGCAACTGGCACAAGTTTGTTGGATGCCACTGGCACAAGTTTGTTTGACGAAACTGGCACAAGTTTTTTTGACGCAACTGGCACAAGTTTGTTCTACGCAACTGGCACAAGTTTGTTTGACGCAACTGGCACAAGTTTGTTCGACGCAACTGGCACAAGTTTGTTGGATGCCACTGGCACAAGTTTGTTTGACGAAACTGGCACAAGTTTTTTTGACGCAACTGGCACAAGTTTGTTAGACGCAACTGGCACAAGTTTTTTTTTACGCAACTGGCACAAGTTTTTTCGACTCAAGAGGCACAAGTTTGTTTGACGCAACTAGAGCAAGTTTGTTTGACACAACTGGCACAAGTTTGTTTGACGCAACTGGCACAAGTTTGTTTGACGCAACTGGCACAAGTTTATTTGACGCAACTGGCACAAGTTTTCTCGACGAAACTGGCACAAGTTTGTTCGCTGTAACTGGCACAAGTTTGACGACGCAACTGGCACAAGTTTGTTAGGCGCAACTGGCACAAGTTAGTTCTACATAACTGGCACAAGTTTGTTCTATGCAACTGGAACAAGTTTGTTCTACGCAACTGGCACAAGTTTGTTCTACGCATCTGGCACAAGTTTGTTCTATGCAACTGGCACTAGTTTGTTCTACGCAACTGGGACATGTTTGTTTGACGCAACTGGCACAAGTTTGTTCTACCCAACTGACACAAGTTTGTTCGAAGCAACTGGCACAAGTTTGTTCTACGCAACTGACACAAGTTTGTTTGACACAACTGGCAGAAGTTTGTTCAACGCAACTGGCACAAGTTTGTTTGACGTAACTGGCGCAAGTTTGCTCGAGGCAACTGGCACAAGTTTGTTTAACGCAACTGGCACAAGTTTGTTAGACCCAACTGGCACAAGTTTGTTTGACTCAACTGGCACAAGTTTGTTTGACGCAACTGGCACAATTTTGTTTGACGCAACTGACACAAGTTCGTTTGACACAACTGGCACAAGGTTTTTCTACGCAACTGGCACAAGTTTGTTTGACGCAACTGGCACAAGTTTGTTCTACGCAACTGGCACAAGTTTGTTTGACGCAACTGGCACAAGTTTGGTTGACGCAACGGGCACAAGTTTGTTAGACGCAACTGGCACAAGTTTGTTCGACGTAACAGGCACAAGTTTTTTCGACTCAGTTGGTACAAGTTTGTTTGACGCAACTGGCACAAGTTTGTTTGACGCAAGAGGCACAAGTTTGTTCTATGCATCTGGCACAAGTTTGTTTGACGCAACTAGCACAAGTTTTTTTTTACCCAACTGCCACAAGTTTTCTCGAAGCAACTGGCACAAGTTTGTTCGCCATATCTGGCGCAAGTTTGTTCGACGCAACTGGCACAAGTTTGTTCGACGCAAAGGGCGCAAGTTTGTTTGACGCAACTGTCACAAGTTTCTTCGACGCAACTGGCACAAGTTTGTTCGACGCAACTGGCACGAGTTTGTTTGACGCAACTGGCACAAGTTTGTTCTACGCAACTGGGACAAGTTTGTTCTATGTAACTGGCACTGGTTTGTTCTGTGCAACAGGCATAAGTTTGTTCGACACAACTGGCAGAAGTTTGTTCAACGCAACTGGCACAGGTTTGTTTGACGTAACTGGCGCAAGTTTGTTCGACGCAACTGTCAGAAGTATGTTCGACGCAACTGGCAAAACTTTGTTCGGTGCAACTGGCACAAGTTTGTTTAACGCAACTGGCACAAGTTTATTCGACCCAACTGGCACAAGTTTGTTTGACGTAACAGGCACAAGTTTTTTCGACTCAATTGGCACAAGTTTGTTTGACGCAAGAGGCACAAGTTTTTTTGACGCAACTGGCACAAGTTTGTTTGACGCAACTGGCACAAGTTTTTTTTTTACGCAACTGGCACAAGTTTTTTTTTACGCAACTGGCACAAGTTTGTTCTACGCAACTGGGACAAGTTTGTTCTATGCAACTGGCACTAGTTTGTTTTATGCAACTGGCATAAGTTTGTTCGACACAACTGGCAGAAGTTTGTTCAACGCAACTGGCACAAGTTTGTTTGACGTAACTGGCGCAAGTTTGTTCGACGCAACTGTCTGAAGTTTGTTCGACGCAACTGGCAAAACTTTATTCGATGCAACTGGCACAAGTTTGTTTAACGCAACTGGCACAAGTTTGTTAGACGCAACTGGCACAAGTTTGTTCGACGTAACTGGCACAAGTTTTTTTGACTCAATTGGTACAAGTTTGTTTGACGCAACTGGCACAAGTTTGTTTGACGCAACTGGCACAAGTTTTTTTTTACGCAACTGGCACAAGTTTGTTTGACGCAACTGGCACAAGTTTTTTTTTTACGCAACTGGCACAAGTTTGTTCGCCATATCTGGCACAAGTTTGTTCGATGCAACTGGCACAAGTTTGTTTGACGCAACTGGCACAAGTTTGTTAGACGCAAATGGCACAAGTTTGTTTGACGCAACTGGCACAAGTTTGTTCGACGCAACTGGCACAAGTTTGTTCGACGCAACTGGCACAAGTTTGTTCGACGCAACTGGCACAAGTTTGTTCTACGCAACTGGGACAAGTTTGTTCTATGCAACTGGCACTAGTTTGTTCTATGCAACTGGCATAAGTTTTTTTGACGCAACTGGTACAAGTTTGTTCTACGCAACTGGCACAAGTTTGTTCGACACAACTGGCACAAGTTTGTTCTACGCAACTCTTACTAGTTTGTTGTAAACAACTGGCACAGGTTTGTTTGAGACAACTGGCACAAGTTTGTTCTACGCAAATGGCAAATGTTTTTTCTACGCAACTGACACAAGTTTGTTTGACACAACTGGCAGAAGTTTGTTCAACGCAACTGGCACAAGTTTGTTTGACGTAACTGGCGCAAGTTTGTTCGACGCAACTGGCACAAGTTTGTTCGATGCAACTGGCAAAAGTTTGTTCGATGCAACTGGCACAAGTTTGTTTAACGCAACTGGCACAAGTTTGTTCTATCCAACTGGCACAAGTTTGTTTGACTCAACTGGCACAAGTTTGTTTGACGCAACTGGCAAAAGTTTGTTTGACGCAACTGGCACAAGTTCGTTTGACGCAACTGGCACAAGGTTCTTCTACGCAACTGGCACAAGTTTGTTTGACGCAACTGGCACAAGTTTGTTCTACGCAACTGGGACAAGTTTGTTTGATGCAACTGGCACAAGTTTGTTTGACGCAACTGGCACAAGTTTTTTTTGACGCAACTGGCACAAGTTTGTTAGGCGCAACTGGCACAAGTTTGTTCGACGTAACAGGTACAAGTTTTTTCGACTCAATTGGTACAAGTTTGTTTGACGCAACTGGCTCAAGTTTGTTTGACGCAAGAGGCACAAGTTTTTTTTTACCCAACTGGCACAAGTTTTCTCGAAGCAACTGGCACAAGTTTGTTCGCCATATCTGGCACAAGTTTGTTCGACGCAACTGGCACAAGTTTGTTTGACACAACTGGCACAAGTTTGTTTGATGCAACTGGCACAAGTTTGTTCAACGCAACTGGCATAAGTTTGTTTGACGCAACTGGCACAAGTTTGTTTGACACAACTGGCAAAAGTTTGTTCTACTCAACTGGCACAAATTTGTTCTATGCAACTGGCACTAGTTTGTTTTACGCAACTGGCATAAGTTTGATTGACACAACTGGCGCAAGTTTGTTCTACCAACTAGCACAAGTTTGTTCGACTCAACTGGCACAAGGTTGTTCTAATCAACTGGCACAAGTTTGTTCTACGCAACTGGCACAAGTTTGTTTGACGCAACTGGCACAAGTTTGTACGACGCAACTGGCACAAGTTTGTTGGATGCCACTGGCACAAATTTGTTTGACGAAACTGGCACAAGTTTTTTTGACGCAACTGGCACAAGTTTGTTAGACGCAACTGGCACAAGTTTGTTCGACGCAACTGGCACAAGTTTTTTCGACTCAAGAGGCACAAGTTTGTTTGACACAACTAGAACAAATTTGTTTGACACAACTGGCACAAGTTTGTTTGACGCAACTGGCACAAGTTTGTTTGACGCAACTGGCACAAGTTTTCTCGACGAAACTGGCACAAGTTTGTTCGCCGTAACTGGCACAAGTTAGTTCAACGCAACTGGCACAAGTTTGTTCGGCGCAACTGGCACAAGTTTGTTCTACATAACTGGCACAAGTTTGTTTTATGCAACTGGCACAAGTTTGTTCTACGCAACTGGCACAAGTTTGTTCTACGCATCTGGCACAAGTTTGTTCTATGCAACTGGCACTTGTTTGTTTTACGCAACTGGGACATGTTTGTTTGACACAACTGGCACAAGTTTGTTCTACTCAACTGACACAAGTTTGTTCGACGCAACTGGCACAAGTTTGTTCTGCGCAGCTGACACAAGTTTGTTTGACACAACTGGCAGAAGTTTGTTCAACGCAACTGCCACAAGTTTGTTTGACGTAACTGGCGCAAGTTTGTTCGACGCAACTGGCACAAGTTTGTTCGACGCAACTGGCAAAAGCTTGTTCAATGCAACTGGCACAAGTTTGTTTAACGCAACTGGCACAAGTTTGTTAGACTCAACTGGCACAAGTTTGTTTGACTCAACTGGCACAAGTTTGTTCGACGCAACTGGCACAAGTTTGTTTGACGCAACTGGCACAAGTTCGTTTGACGCAACTGGCACAAGTTTGTTCTACGCAACTGGCACAAGTTTGTTTGACGCAACTGGCACAAGTTTGGTTGACGCAACTGGCACAAGTTTGTTAGACGCAACTGGCATAAGTTTGTTCGACGTAACTGGCACAAGTTTTTTCGACTCAATTGGTACAAGTTTGTTTGACGCAACTGGCACAAGTTTGTTTGACGCAAGAGGCACAAGTTTGTTTGACGCAACTGGCACAAGTTTGTTTGACGCAACTGGCACAAGTTTGTTTGACGCAACTGGCACAAGTTTTTTTTTACGCAACTGGCACAAGTTTGTTCGCCATATCTGGCACAAGTTTGTTCGACGCAACTGTCACAAGTTCGTTCGACGCAAATGGCAAATGTTTGTTCTATGCATGTGGCACAAGTTTGTTCTATGCAACTGGCACTAGTGTGTTCTACGCAACTGGCACAAATTTGTTTGACACAACTGGCACATGTTTGTTCTACCCAACTGGCACAAGTTTGTTCGACGCAACTGGCACAAGTTTGTTTGACGCAACTGCCACAAATTTCTTGGACGCAACTGGCACAAGTTTGTTCGACGTAACTGGCACAAGTTTGTTTGATGCAATTGGCACAAGTTTGTTCTACTCAACTGGCACAAGTTTGTTCTATGCAACTGGCACTAGTTTGTTTTACGCAACTGGCATAAGTTTGTTTGACGCAACTGGCACAAGTTTGTTCTACCAACTAGCACAAGTTTGTTCGACTCAACTGGCACAAGGTTGTTCTACGCAACATGCACAAGTTTTCTCGAAGCATCTGGCACAAGTTTGTTCGCCATATCTGGCACAAGTTTGTTCGACGCAACTGGCACAAGTTTGTTCAACGCAAATGGCACAAGTTTGTTTGACGCAACTGGCACAAGTTTCTTCGACGCAACTGGCACAAGTTTGTTCGACGCAACTGGCACAAGTTTGTTTGACGCAACTGGCACAAGTTTGTTCTACGCAACTGGCACAAGTTTGTTCTATGCAACTGGCACTAGTGTGTTCTATGGAACTGGCATAAGTTTGTTTGACGAAACTGGTACAAGTTTGATCTACGCAACTGGCATAAGTTTGTTCGACACAACTGGCACAAGTTTGTTCTACGCAACTCTTTCTAGTTTGTTGTACACAACTGGCACAGGTTTGTTTGACACAACTGGCACAAGTTTGTTCTACGCAAATGGCAAATGTTTGTTCTATGCAACTGACACAAGTTTGTTTGACACAACTGGCAGAAGTTTGTTCAACGCAACTGGCACAAGTTTGTTTGACGTAACTGGCGCAAGTTTGTTCGACGCAACTGGCACAAGTTTGTTCGACGCAACTGGCAAAAGTTTGTTCGATGCAACTGGCACAAGTTTGTTTAACGCAACTGGCACAAGTTTGTTCGACCCAACTGGCACAAGTTTGTTTGACTCAACTGGCACAAGTTTGTTTGACGCAACTGGCAAAAGTTTGTTTGACGCAACTGGCACAAGTTCGTTTGACGCAACTGGCACAAGGTTCTTCTACGCAACTGGCACAAGTTTGTTTGACGCAACTGGCACAAGTTTGTTTGACGCAACTGGCACAAGTTTGTTTGACGCAACTGGCACAAGTTTGTTTGACGCAACTGGCACAAGTTTTTTTTTGACGCAACTGGCACAAGTTTGTTAGGTGCAACTGGCACAAGTTTGTTTGACGTAACAGGCACAAGTTTTTTGGACTCAATTGGTACAAGTTTGTTTGACGCCTCTGGCACAAGATTGTTTGACGCAAGAGGCACAAGTTTGTTTGACGCAACTGGCACAAGTTTGTTTGACGCAACTGGGACAAGTTTTTTTTACGCAACTGGCACAAGTTTTCTCGAAGCAACTGGCACAAGTTTGTTCGCCATATCTGGCACAAGTTTGTTCGACGCAACTGGCACAAGTTTGTTTGACGCAACTGGCACAAGTTGTTAGACGCAACTGGCACAAGGTTGTTCAACGCAACTGGCACAAGTTTTTTCGAATCAATCGGCATAAGTTTGTTTGACGCAACTGGCACAAATTTGTTTGACACAACTGGCACAAGTTTGTTTGACGCAACTGGCACAAGTTTGTTTGACGCAACTGGCACAAGTTTATTTGACGCAACTGGCACAACTTTTCTCGACGCAGCTGGCACAAGTTTGTTCGCCGTAACTGGCACAAGTTTGTTTGACGCAACTGGCACAAGTTTATTTGACGCAACTGGCACAAGTTTTCTCGACGCAAGTGGCACAAGTTTGTTCAAAGTAACTGGCACAAGTTTGTTCGACGCAACTGGCACAAGTTTGTTTGACGCAACTGGCACAAGTTTCTTCGACGCAACTGGCACAAGTTTGTTCGACGCAACTGGCACAAGTTTGTTTGATGCAATTGGCACAAGTTTGTTCTACTCAACTGGCACAAGTTTGTTTGACGCAACTGGCACTAGTTTGTTTTACGCAACTGGCATATGTTTGTTTGACGCAACTGGCACAAGTTTGTTCTACCAACTAGCACAAGTTTGTTCGACTCAACTGGCACAAGGTTGTTCTACGCAACTGGCACGAGTTTGTTCTACGCAACTGGCACAAGTTTGTTTGACGCAACTGGCACAAGTTTGTTCAACGCAACTGGCAGAAGTTTGTTGGATGCCACTGGCACAAGTTTGTTTGACGAAACTGGCACAAGTTTTTTTGACGCAACTGGCACAAGTTTGTTAGACGCAAGTGGCACAAGTTTATTTGACGCAACTGGCACAAGTTTTTGCGACTCAAGTGGCACAAGTTTGTTTGACGCAACTGGAACAAGTTTGTTTTACTCAACTGGCACAAGTTTGTTTGACGCAACTGGCACAAGTTTGTTCTACGCAACTGGCACAAGTTTATTTGACGCAACTGGCACAAGTTTGTTCGCCGTAACTGGCACAAGTTTGTTCGACGCAACTGGCACAAGTTTGTTCGACGCAAGTGGCACAAGTTTGTTCTACATAACTGGCACAAGTTTGTTCAATGCAACTGACACAAGTTTGTTCTACGCAACTGGCACAAGTTTGTTCTACGCATCTGGCACAAGTTTGTTCTATGCAACTGGCACTAGTTTGTTCTACGCAACTGGGACATGTTTGTTTGACGCAACTGGCACAAGTTTGTTCTACCCAACTGACATAATTTTGTTCGACACAACTGGCAGAAGTTTGTTCAACGCAACTGGCACAAGTTTGTTCGACGCAACTGGCACAAGTTTGTTTGATGCAATTGGCACAAGTTTGTTCTACTCAACTGGCACAAGTTTTTTCTATGCAACTGGCACTAGTTTGTTTTACGCAACTGGCATATGTTTGTTTGACGCAACTGGCACAAGTTTGTTCTACCAATTAACACAAGTTTGTTCGACTCAACTGGCACAAGGTTGTTCAACGCAACTGGCACAAGTTTGTTCTACGCAACTGGCACAAGTTTGTTCTACCAACTAGCACAAGTTTGTTCGACTCAACTGGCACAAGGTTGTTCTACGCAACTGGCACAAGTTTGTTTGACGCAACTGGCACAAGTTTGTTCAACGCAACTGGCAGAAGTTTGTTGGATGCCACTGGCACAAGTTTGTTTGACGAAACTGGCACAAGTTTGTTAGACTCAACTGGCACAAGTTTGTTTGACTCAACTGGCACAAGTTTGTTCGACGCAACTGGCACAAGTTTGTTTGACGCAACTGGCACAAGTTCGTTTGACGCAACTGGCACAAGTTTGTTCTACGCAACTGGCACAAGTTTGTTTGACGCAACTGGCACAAGTTTGGTTGACGCAACTGGCACAAGTTTGTTAGACGCAACTGGCATAAGTTTGTTCGACGTAACTGGCACAAGTTTTTTCGACTCAATTGGTACAAGTTTGTTTGACGCAACTGGCACAAGTTTGTTTGACGCAAGAGGCACAAGTTTGTTTGACGCAACTGGCACAAGTTTGTTTGACGCAACTGGCACTAGTTTGTTTGACGCAACTGGCACAAGTTTTTTTTTACGCAACTGGCACAAGTTTGTTCGCCATATCTGGCACAAGTTTGTTCGACGCAACTGTCACAAGTTCGTTCGACGCAAATGGCAAATGTTTGTTCTATGCATGTGGCACAAGTTTCTTCTATGCAACTGGCACTAGTGTGTTCTACGCAACTGGCACAAATTTGTTTGACACAACTGGCACATGTTTGTTCTACCCAACTGGCGCAAGTTTGTTCGACGCAACTGGCACAAGTTTGTTTGACGCAACTGCCACAAATTTCTTGGACGCAACTGGCACAAGTTTGTTCGACGTAACTGGCACAAGTTTGTTTGATGCAATTGGCACAAGTTTGTTCTACTCAACTGGCACAAGTTTGTTCTATGCAACTGGCACTAGTTTGTTTTACGCAACTGGCATAAGTTTGTTTGACGCAACTGGCACAAGTTTGTTCTACCAACTAGCACAAGTTTGTTCGACTCAACTGGCACAAGGTTGTTCTACGCAACATGCACAAGTTTTCTCGAAGCATCTGGCACAAGTTTGTTCGCCATATCTGGCACAAGTTTGTTCGACGCAACTGGCACAAGTTTGTTCAACGCAAATGGCACAAGTTTGTTTGACGCAACTGGCACAAGTTTCTTCGACGCAACTGGCACAAGTTTGTTCGACGCAACTGGCACAAGTTTGTTTGACGCAACTGGCACAAGTTTGTTCTACGCAACTGGCACAAGTTTGTTCTATGCAACTGGCACTAGTGTGTTCTATGGAACTGGCATAAGTTTGTTTGACGAAACTGGTACAAGTTTGATCTACGCAACTGGCATAAGTTTGTTCGACACAACTGGCACAAGTTTGTTCTACGCAACTCTTTCTAGTTTGTTGTACACAACTGGCACAGGTTTGTTTGACACAACTGGCACAAGTTTGTTCTACGCAAATGGCAAATGTTTGTTCTATGCAACTGACACAAGTTTGTTTGACATAACTGGCAGAAGTTTGTTCAACGCAACTGGCACAAGTTTGTTTGACGTAACTGGCGCAAGTTTGTTCGACGCAACTGGCACAAGTTTGTTCGACGCAACTGGCAAAAGTTTGTTCGATGCAACTGGCACAAGTTTGTTTAACGCAACTGGCACAAGTTTGTTCGACCCAACTGGCACAAGTTTGTTTGACTCAACTGGCACAAGTTTGTTTGACGCAACTGGCAAAAGTTTGTTTGACGCAACTGGCACAAGTTCGTTTGACGCAACTGGCACAAGGTTCTTCTACGCAACTGGCACAAGTTTGTTTGACGCAACTGGCACAAGTTTGTTTGACGCAACTGGCACAAGTTTGTTTGACGCAACTGGCACAAGTTTGTTTGACGCAACTGGCACAAGTTTTTTTTTGACGCAACTGGCACAAGTTTGTTAGGTGCAACTGGCACAAGTTTGTTTGACGTAACAGGCACAAGTTTTTTGGACTCAATTGGTACAAGTTTGTTTGACGCCTCTGGCACAAGATTGTTTGACGCAAGAGGCACAAGTTTGTTTGACGCAACTGGCACAAGTTTGTTTGACGCAACTGGGACAAGTTTTTTTTACGCAACTGGCACAAGTTTTCTCGAAGCAACTGGCACAAGTTTGTTCGCCATATCTGGCACAAGTTTGTTCGACGCAACTGGCACAAGTTTGTTTGACGCAACTGGCACAAGTTGTTAGACGCAACTGGCACAAGGTTGTTCAACGCAACTGGCACAAGTTTTTTCGAATCAATCGGCATAAGTTTGTTTGACGCAACTGGCACAAATTTGTTTGACACAACTGGCACAAGTTTGTTTGACGCAACTGGCACAAGTTTGTTTGACGCAACTGGCACAAGTTTATTTGACGCAACTGGCACAACTTTTCTCGACGCAGCTGGCACAAGTTTGTTCGCCGTAACTGGCACAAGTTTGTTTGACGCAACTGGCACAAGTTTATTTGACGCAACTGGCACAAGTTTTCTCGACGCAAGTGGCACAAGTTTGTTCAAAGTAACTGGCACAAGTTTGTTCGACGCAACTGGCACAAGTTTGTTTGACGCAACTGGCACAAGTTTCTTCGACGCAACTGGCACAAGTTTGTTCGACGCAACTGGCACAAGTTTGTTTGATGCAATTGGCACAAGTTTGTTCTACTCAACTGGCACAAGTTTGTTTGACGCAACTGGCACTAGTTTGTTTTACGCAACTGGCATATGTTTGTTTGACGCAACTGGCACAAGTTTGTTCTACCAACTAGCACAAGTTTGTTCGACTCAACTGGCACAAGGTTGTTCTACGCAACTGGCACGAGTTTGTTCTACGCAACTGGCACAAGTTTGTTTGACGCAACTGGCACAAGTTTGTTCAACGCAACTGGCAGAAGTTTGTTGGATGCCACTGGCACAAGTTTGTTTGACGAAACTGGCACAAGTTTTTTTGACGCAACTGGCACAAGTTTGTTAGACGCAAGTGGCACAAGTTTATTTGACGCAACTGGCACAAGTTTTTGCGACTCAAGTGGCACAAGTTTGTTTGACGCAACTGGAACAAGTTTGTTTTACTCAACTGGCACAAGTTTGTTTGACGCAACTGGCACAAGTTTGTTCTACGCAACTGGCACAAGTTTATTTGACGCAACTGGCACAAGTTTGTTCGCCGTAACTGGCACAAGTTTGTTCGACGCAACTGGCACAAGTTTGTTCGACGCAAGTGGCACAAGTTTGTTCTACATAACTGGCACAAGTTTGTTCAATGCAACTGACACAAGTTTGTTCTACGCAACTGGCACAAGTTTGTTCTACGCATCTGGCACAAGTTTGTTCTATGCAACTGGCACTAGTTTGTTCTACGCAACTGGGACATGTTTGTTTGACGCAACTGGCACAAGTTTGTTCTACCCAACTGACATAATTTTGTTCGACACAACTGGCAGAAGTTTGTTCAACGCAACTGGCACAAGTTTGTTCGACGCAACTGGCACAAGTTTGTTTGATGCAATTGGCACAAGTTTGTTCTACTCAACTGGCACAAGTTTTTTCTATGCAACTGGCACTAGTTTGTTTTACGCAACTGGCATATGTTTGTTTGACGCAACTGGCACAAGTTTGTTCTACCAATTAGCACAAGTTTGTTCGACTCAACTGGCACAAGGTTGTTCTACGCAACTGGCACAAGTTTGTTCTACGCAACTGGCACAAGTTTGTTCTACCAACTAGCACAAGTTTGTTCAACTCAACTGGCACAAGGTTGTTCTACGCAACTGGCACAAGTTTGTTTGACGCAACTGGCACAAGTTTGTTCAACGCAACTGGCAGAAGTTTGTTGGATGCCACTGGCACAAGTTTGTTTGACGAAACTGGCACAAGTTTTTTTGACGCAACTGGCACAAGTTTGTTAGACGCAACTGGCACAAGTTTATTTGACGCAACTGGCACAAGTTTTTTCGACTCAAGTGGCACAAGTTTGTTTGACGCAACTGGAACAAGTTTATTTTACTCAACTGGCACAAGTTTGTTTGACGCAACTGGCACAAGTTTGTTCTACGCAACTGGCACAAGTTTATTTGATGCAACTGGCACAAGTTTGTTCGCCGTAACTGGCACAAGTTTGTTCGACGCAACTGGCACAAGTTTGTTCGACGCAAGTGGCACAAGTTTGTTCTACATAACTGGCACAAGTTTGTTCAATGCAACTGACACAAGTTTGTTCTATGCAACTGGCACAAGTTTGTTCTACGCATCTGGCACAAGTTTGTTCTATGCAACTGGCACTAGATTGTTCTACGCAACTGGGACATGTTTGTTTGACGCAACTGGCACAAGTTTGTTCTAATCAACTGACATAATTTTGTTCGACACAACTGGCAGAAGATTGTTCAACGCAACTGGCACAAGTTTGTTTGACGTAACTGGCGCAAGTTTGTTCGACGCAACTGTCACAAGTTTGTTCGATGCAATTGGCAAAAGTTTGTTGGATGCAACTGGCACAAGTTTGTTTAACGCAACTGGCACAAGTTTGTTCGACCCAACTGGCACAAGTTTGTTTGACTCAACTGGCACAAGTTTGTTTGACGCAACTGGCACAAGTTCGTTTGACGCAACTGGCACAAGGTTCTTCTACGCAACTGGCACAAGTTTGTTTGACGCAACTGGCACAAGTTTGTTTGAAGCAACTGGCACAAGTTTGTTTGACACAACTGGCACAAGTTTGTTTGTTGCAACTGGCACAAGTTTGTTTGATGCAACTGGCACAAGTTTGTTAGACGCAACTGGCACAAGTTTGTTCGACGTAACTGGCACAAGTTTTTTCGACTCAATTAGTACAAGTTTGTTTGACGTAACTGGCACATGCTTGTTTGACGCAAGAGGCACAAGTTTGTTTGACGCAACTGGCACAAGTTTGTTTGACGCAACTGGCACAAGTTTTTTTTTACGCAACTGGCACAAGTTTTCTCGAAGCAACTGGCACAAGTTTGTTCGCCATATCTGGCACAAGTTTGTTCGACGCAACTGGCACAAGTTTGTTCGACGCAAATGGCACAAGTTTGTTTGACGCAACCGGCACAAGTTTCTTCGACGCAACTAGCACAGGTTTGTTCGAATCAACTGGCACAAGTTTGTTTGACGCAACTGGCACAAGTTTGTTCTACGCAACTGGGACAAGTTTGTTCTATGCAACTGGCACTAGTTTGTTCTATGCAACTGGCATAAGTTTGTTTGACGCAACTGGTACAAGTTTGTTTGAAGCAACTGGCACAAGTTTGTTCGACACAACTGGCACAAGTTTGTTCTACGCAACTGGCACAAGTTTGTTCTACGCATCTGGCACAAGTTTGTTCTATGCAACTGGCACTAGTTTGTTTGACGCAACTGGCACAAGTTTGTTCTACGCAACTGGCACAAGTTTGTTTGACGCAACTGGCACAAGTCTGTTTGACGCAACTGGCACAAGTTTGTTAGACGCAACTGGCACAAGTTTGTTCGACGTAACAGGCACAAGTTTTTTCCACTCAATTGGTACAAGTTTGTTTGACGCAACTGGCACAAGTTTGTTTGACGCGAGAGGCACAAGTTTGTTTGACGCAACTGGCACAAGTTTGTTTGACGCAACTGGCGAAACTTTTTTTTTACGCAACTGGCACAAGTTTTCTCGAAGCAACTGGCACAAGTTTGTTTGCCATATCTGGCACAAGTTTGTTTGACGCAACTGGCACAAGTTTGTTCGAAGCAAATGGCACAAGTTTGTTTGACGCAACTGGCACAAGTTTCTTCGACGCAACTGGCACAAGTTTGTTCGACGCAACTGGCACAAGTTTGTTTGACGCAACTGACACAAGTTTGTTCTACGCAACTGGGACAAGTTTGTTCTATGCAACTGGCACTAGTTTGTTATATGCAACTGGCATAAGTTTGTTTGATACAACTGGTACAAGTTTGTTCTACGTAACTGACACAAGTTTGTTTGACACAACTGCCAGAAGTTTGATCAACGCAACTGGCACAAGTTTGTTTGACGTAACTGGCACAAGTTTGTTCGACACAACTGGCAAAAGTTTGTTCGATGCAACTGACACAAGTTTGTTTAACGTAACTGGCACAAGTTTGTTCGACCCAACTGGCACAAGTTTGTCTGACTCAACTGGGAAAAGTTTGTTTGACGCAACTGGCAAAAGTTTGTTTAACGCAACTGGCACAAGTTCGTTTGACGCAACTGGCACAAGTTCGTTTGACGCAACTGGGACAATGTTCTTCTACGCAACTGGCACAAGTTTGTTTGACGCAACTGGCACAAGTTTGTTCTACACAACTGGGACATGTTTGTTTGACGCAACTGGCACAAGTTTGTTTGACGCAACTGGCACAAGTTTTTTTTAACGCAACTGGCACAAGTTTGTTTGACGCAACTGGCACAAGTTTTTTTTAACGCAACTGGCACAAGTTTGTTCGACGTAACGGGCACAAGTTTTTTCGACTCAATTGGTACAAGTTTGTTTGACGCAACTGGCACAAGTTTGTTTGACACAACTGGCACAAGTTTGTTCTACGCAACTGGCACAACTTTGTTCGATACAACTGGCACAAGTTTGTTTGACGCAACTGGCAAAAGTTTGTTCGACGCAACTGGCACAAGTTTGTTCGATGCTACTGGCACAAGTTTGTTCGACGAACTCGCACAAGTTTGTTTAACGCAACTGGCACAAGTTTATTCGACCCAACTGGCAAAAGTTTGTTTGACGCAACTGGCACAAGTTTTTTTGACGCAACTGGCACATTTTTGTTTGACGCAACTGTCACAAGGTTGTTTGACGCAACTGGCACAAGGTTATTCTACACAATTGGCACAAGTTTGTTCTATGCAACTGGCACAAGTTTGTTTGACACAAATGGCAGAAGTTTGTTCTACGCAACTGGCACAAGTTTGTTCTATGCAACTGGCACAAGTTTGTTCGACGCAACTGGCCCAAGTTTGTTTGACGCAACTGGCACAAGTTTGTTTGACACAACTGGCACAAGTTTGTTCTACGCAACTGGCACAAGTTTGTTCGACGAAACTGGCACAAGATTGTTCGACGCAACTGGCACAAGTCTGTTCGGCGCAACTGGCACAAGTTTGTTCGACGCAACTGGCACAAGTTTGTTCTACGCAACTGGCACAAGTTTGTTCTACGAAACTGGCACACGTTTGTTCTACGCAACTGGCACAAGTTTGTCTGACACAACCTGCACAAGTTTGTTCTATTTAACTGGCACAAGTTTGTTCTACACAACTGGCACAAGTTTGTCTTATGCAACTGGCACAAGTTTGTTTGACACAACTGGCACAAGTTTGTTCGACTCAATTGACACAAGTTTTTCCGACGCAACTGGCACAAGTGTGTTCGACGCAACTGGCACAAGTTTGTTCGACGCAACTGGCACAAGTTAGTTCTATGCAACTGGCATAAATTTGTTTGAAGCAAATGGCACAAGTCTGTTTGACTTAACTGGCACAAGTTTGTTCTGCACAACTGGCACAAGTTTGTTCAATGCAACTGGCGCAAGTTTGTTCGATGCAACTGGCACAAGTTTGTTCTACGCAACTGGCTCAAGTTTGTTCTACGCAACTTGCACAAGTTTGTTTGACGCAACTGGCACAAGTTTGTCCTACGCATCTGGCACAAGTTTGTTTGACACAACTGGCACAAGTTTGTTCTACGCAACTGGCACAAGTTTGTTCTAAGCAACTGACACAAGTTTGTTTGACGCAACAGGCCCAAGTTTGTTTGACAAAACTGACAAAAGTTTGTTTGAAACAACTGGCACAAGTTTGTTCTACGCAACTGTCACAAGTTTGTTCGACGCAACTGGCACTAGATTGTCCGACGCAACTGGCACAAGTTTGTTCTACGCAACTGGCACAAGTTTGTTCAACGCAACTCGCAAAAGTATGTTCGACGCAACTGTCACAAGTTTGTTCTACGCAACTGGCTCAAGTTTGTTCTAAGCAAATGGCACAAGTTTGTTTGACGCAACTGGCACAAGTTTGTTCTATGTAACTGGCACAAGTTTGTTCTACGAAACTGGCACAAGTTTGTTCGATGCAACTGGCACAAGTTTGTTCTACGCAACTGGCACAAGTTTGTTCTATGCAACTGGCACAAGTTTGTTCTACGCAACTGGCACAAGTTTGTTCAACACAACTCGCACAATTTTGTTTGACGCAACTGGCACAAGTTTGTTCAACGCAACTGGCACAAGTTTGTCCTACGCATCTGGCACAAGTTTGTTTGACACAACTGGCACAAGTTTGTTCTACGCAACTGGCACAAGTTTGTTCTAAGCAACTGGCACAAGTTTGTTTGACGCAACAGGCCCAAGTTTGTTTGACGAAACTGGCAAAAGTTTGTTTGAAAGAACTGGCACAAGTTTGTTCTACGCAACTGTCACAAGTTTGTTCGACGCAACTGGCACAAGTTTGGCCAACACAACTGGCACAAGTTTGTTCGACGTAACTGGCACAAGTTTGTTCTACACAACTGGCACAAGTTTGTTCTACACATCTGGCACAAGTTTGTTTGACGCAATTGGCACAAGTTTGTTCTTCGCAACTGGCACAAGTTTGTTCTATGCAACTGGCCCAAGTTTGTTCGACGCAACTGGCACAAGTTTGTTCAACGTAACTGGCACAAGTTTGTTCTACTCAACTGGCACAAGTTTGTTCTACACATGTGGCACAAGTTTGTTTGACGCAATTGGCACAAGTTTGTTCTTCGCAACTGGCACAAGTTTGCTCTATGCAACTGGCCCAAGTTTGTTCTACGCAACTGGCACAAGTTTGTTCTATGCAACTGGAAGAAGTTTGTTTGACGCAACTCGCACAAGTTTGTTCTATGCAACTGTCACAAGTTTGTTCTACGCAACTGGCACAAGTTTGTTCAACGCAACTGTCACAAGTCTGTTCGACGCAACTGGCACAAGTTTGTTCTACGCAACTGGCTCAAGTTTGTTCTACGCAAATGGCACAAGTTTGTTTGACGCAACTGGCACAAGTTTCTTTGACGCAACTGGCACAAGTTTGTTCTATGCAACTGGCCCAAGTTTGTTTGACGCAACTGGCACAAGTTTGTTCTACGCAACTGGCACAAGTTTGTTCTACGTAACTGGCACAAGTTGGTTCTACGCAACTGGCACAAGTTTGTTTGACACAACTGGCACAAGTTTGTTCTACGCAACTGGCAAAAGTTTGTTCTACGCAACTGGCACAAGTTTGTTCGACACAAGTGGCACAAGTTTGTTCTATGCAACTGGCACAAGTTTGTTTGACACAACTGGCACAAGTTTGTTTGACGCAACTGTCAAAAGTTTGTTTGAAACAACTGGCACAAGTTTGTTCTACACAACTGTCACAAGTTTGTTCAACGCATCTGGCAAAAGTTTGTTCGATGCAACTGGCACAAGTTTGTTCGATGCAACTGGCACAAGTTTGTTCGATGCAACTGGCACAAGTTTGTTCTACGCAACTGGCACAAATTTGTTCTACGCAACTGACACAAGTTTGTTCTACGCAACTGGTACAAGTTTTTTTTTATGCAATTGGCACAAGTTTGTTCTACTCAACTGGCACAAGTTTGTTCTATGCAACTGGCACTAGTTTGTTTTACGCAACTGGCACAAGTTTCTTCGACGCAACTGGTACAAGTTTTTTTTATGCAATTGGCACAAGTTTGTTCTACTCAACTGGGACAAGTTTGTTCTATGCAACTGGCACTAGTTTGTTTTACGCAACTGGCATAAGTTTGTTTGACGCAACTGGCACAAGTTTGTTCTACCAACTAGCACAAGTTTGTTCGACGCAACTGGCACAAGGTTGTTCTACACAACTGGCATAAGTTTGTGCGACGCAACTGGCACAAGTTTGTTAGATGCCACTGGTACAAGTTTGTTCGACGAAACTGGCCCAAGTTTTTTTGACGCAACTGGCACAAGTTTGTTCGACACAACTGGCACAAGTTTGTTTGACGCAACTGGCACAACTTTGTTCTACATAACTGGCACAAGTTTGTTCTATGCAACTGGCACAACTTTGTTCTACGCAACTGGCACAAGTTTGTTCTACGCATCTGGCACAAGTTTGTTCTATGCAACTGGCACTAGTTCGTTCTACGCAACTGGCACAAGTTTGTTTGACGCAACTGGCACAACTTTGTTCTACCCAAGTGACACAAGTTTGTTCGACGCAACTGGCACAAGTTTGTTCTACGCAACTGACACAAGTTTGTTTGACACAACTGGCAGAAGTTTGTTCGACGCAACTGGCACAAGTTTGTTCGACGCAACTGGCAAAAGTTTGTTTGACGCAACTGGCACAAGTTCGTTTGACGCAACTGGCACAAGGTTCTTCTACGCAACTAGCACAAGTTTGTTTGACGCAACTGGCACAAGTTTGTTCTACGCAACTGTCACAAATTTGTTTGACGCAACTGGCACAAGTTTGTTTGACGCAACTGGCACAAGTTTGTTAGACGCAACTGGCACAAGTTTGTTCGACGTAACAGGCACAAGTTTTTTCGACTCAACTGGTACAAATTTGTTTGACGCAACTGGCACAAGTTTGTTTGACGCAAGAGGCACAAGTTTGTTCTATGCAACTGGCACAAGTTTGTTCTATGCAAGTGGCACTAGTTTGTTCGATGCAACTGGCACAAGTTTGTTCGACGCAAGTGGCACAAGTTTATTTGACGCAACTGGCACAAGTTTGTTAGACGCAACTGGCACAAGTTTGTTCAACGCAACTGGCACAAGTTTTTTTTAATCAATTGGCACAAGTTTGTTTGACGCAACTGGCACAAGTTTGTTTGACGCAACTGGCACAGGTTTGTTTGACGCATCTGGCACAAGTTTGTTTGACGCAACTGGCACAAGTTTATTTGACGCAACTGGCACAACTTTTCTCGACGCAACTGGCACAAGTTTGTTCGCCGTAACTGGCACAAGTTTGTTTGACACAACTGGCACAAGTTTATTTGACGCAACTGGCACAAGTTTTCTCGACGCAAGTGGCACAAGTTGGTTCGCCGTAACTGGCACAAGTTTGTTCGACGCAACTGGCACAATTTTGTTCGACGCAACTGGCACAAGTTTGTTTGACGCAACTGGCACAAGTTTCTTCGACGCAACTGGCACAAGTTTGTTCGACGAACTGGCACAAGTTTGTTTCACGTAATTGGCACGAGTTTGTTCTACTCAACTGGCACAAGTTTGTTCTATGCAACTGGCACTAGTTTGTTTTACGCAACTGGCATAAGTTTGTTTGACGCAACTGGCACAAGTTTGTTCTACAAACTAGCACAAGATTGTTCAACGCAACTGGCACTAGTTTGTTCTACACAACTGGCACAAGTTTGTTCTACGCAACTGGGACAGTTTTTTTGACGCAACTGACACAAGGTTGTTCTACGCAACTGGCACAAGTTTGTTGGATGCCACTGACACAAGTTTGTTCCACGAAACTGGCCCAAGTTTTTTTGACGCAACTGGCACAAGTTTGTTAGACGCAACTGGCACAAGTTTGTTCGACGCAACTGGCACAAGTTTTTTCGACTCAATTGGCACAAGTTTTTTTTTTTGGCGCAACTGGAACAAGTTTGTTTGACGCAACTGGCACAAGTTTGTTTGACGCAACTAGCACAAGTTTGTTTGACGCAACTGGCACAAGTTTATTTGACTCAACTGGCAAGAGTTTTCTCGACGAAACTGGCACAAGTTTGTTCGCTGTAAATGGCACAAGTTTTTTTGACACAACTGGCACAAGTTTGTTTGACTCAACTGGCACAAGTTGGTTCTACATATCTGGCACAAGTTTGTTCTATGCAACTGGCACAAGTTTGTTCTACGCAACTGGCACAAGTTTGTTCGACGCAACTGGCACAAGTTTGTTTGACGCAACTGGCACAAGTTCGTTTGACGCACCTGGCACAAGGTTGTTCTATGCAACTTTCACAAGTTTGTTCTATGCAAATGGCACAAGTTTGTGAGACGCAACTGGCACAAGTTTGATGCAACAGGCACAAGTTTGTTTGACGCAACTGGCACAAGTTTATTTGACGCAACTGGAACAAGTTTTCTCGACGCAAGTGGCACAAGTTGGTTCGCCGTAACTGGCACAAGTTTGTTCGACGCAACTGGCACAATTTTGTTCGACGCAACTATCACAAGTTTGTTTGACGCAACTGGCACAAGTTTCTTCGACGCAACTGGCACAAGTTTGTTCGACGAACTGGCACAAGTTTGTTTGACGTAATTGGCACAAGTTTGTTCTACTCAACTGGCACAAGTTTGTTCTATGCAACTGGCACTAGTTTGTTTTACGCAACTGGAATAAGTTTGTTTGACGCAACTGGCACAAGTTTCTTCTACAAACTAGCACAAGTTTGTTCAACGCAACTGGCACAAGGTTGTTCTACGCAACTGGCACAAGTTTGTTCTACGCAACTTGCACAGTTTGTTTGACACAACTGACACAAGGTTGTTCTACGCAACTGGCACAAGTTTGTTGGATCCCACTGACACAAGTTTGTTCCACGAAACTGGCCCAAGTTTTTTTGACGCAACTGGCACAAGTTTGTTAGACGCAACTGGCACAAGTTTGTTCGACGCAACTGGCACAAGTTTTTTCGACTCAATTGGCACAAGTTTTTTTTTGGCGCAACTGGAAAAAGTTTGTTTGACGCAACTAGCACAAGTTTGTTTGACGCAACTGGCACAAGTTTATTTGACGCAACTGGCACAAGTTTTCTCGAGGAAACTGGCACAAGTTTGTTCGCCGTAAATGGCACAAGTTTGTTCGACAAAACTGGCACAAGTTTGTTTGACTCAACTGGCACAAGTTTGTTTTACATAACTGGCACAAGTTTGTTCTATGCAACTGGCATAAGTTTGTTCTACGCAACTGGCACAAGTTTGTTCGACGCAACTGGCACAAGTTTGTTTGACGCAACTGGCACAAGTTTGTTTGACGCAACTGGCACAAGTTCGTTTGACGCAACTGGCACAAGGTTGTTCTATGCAACTGGCACAAGTTTGTTCTATGCAAATGGCACAAGTTTGTTTGACGCAACTGGCACAAGTTTGTTTGATGCAACAGGCACAAGTTTGTTCTACATAACTGGCACAAGTTTGTTGTACACAACTGGCACAAGTTTGTTTGACACAACTGACACAAGTTTGTTCTACGCAAATGGCAAAAGTTTGTTCTATGCATCTGGCACAAGTTTGTTCTATGCAGCTGGCACTAGTTTGTTTGACGCAACTGGCACAAATTTGTTTGACGCAACTGGCACATGTTTGTTCTACCCAACTGGCACAAGTTTGTTCGACGCAACTGGCACAAGTTTGTTCTACACAACAGGCACAAGTTTGTTTGACACAAGTGGCATAAGTTTGTTCTAAGCACCTGGCACAAGTTTGTTTGACGGTACTGGCGCAAGTTTGATCGACGCAACTGGCACAAGTTTGTTCGACGCAACTGGCACAAATTTGTACGGCACAACTGGTACAAGTTTGTTTAACGTAACTGGCACAAGTATGTTCGACCCAACTGGCAAAAGTTTGTTTCACACAACTGGCACAAGTTTGTGCGACGCAACTGGCACAAGTTTGTTTGATGCAACTGGCACAAGTTTGTTTGATGCAACTGGCGCAAGGTTGTTCTACGCAACATGTACAAGTTTGTTCTACGCAACTGGCACAAGTTTGTTTGACGCAACTGGCACAAGTTTGTTCTATGCAACTGGCACAAGTTTGTTTGATGCAACTGGCACAAGTTTGTTCGACGCAACTGGCACAAGTTTGTTTGACGCAACTGGCACAAGTTTGTTAGACGCAACTGGCACAAGTTTGTTCAACGAAACTGCACAACTTTTTTCGAATCAATTGGCAGAAGTTTGTTTGACGCAACTGACACAAGTTTGTTTGATGCAACTGGCACAAGTTTGTTTGACGCAACTGGCACAAGTTTGTTTGACGCAAGTGGCACAAGTTTATTTGACGCAACTGGCACATGTTTGTTCTACGCAATTGGCACAAGTTTGTTTGTCGCAACTTTTTTTACGCAACTGGCACAAGTTTGTTCGCCGTAACTGGCCCAAATTTGTTTGACGCAACTGGCACAAGTTTATTTGACGCAACTGGCACAAGTTTCTCGATGCAAGTGGCACAAGTTTGTTCGCCGTAACTGGCACAAGTTTGTTCGACGCAACTGGCACACTTTTGTTTGACGCAACTGGCACAAGTTTGTTCTACGCAACTGGCACAAGTTTGTTCTACGCAACTGGCACAAGTTTCTCATCGCAACTGGCACAAGTTTGTCCGACGCAACTGGCACAAGTTTGTTCGCTGCAACAGGCACAAGTTTGTTCGACGGAACTAGCACAAGTTTGTTCGACGCAACTGGCACAAGTTTGTTCTACGCAACTGGCACATGTTTGTTCTACGCAATTGGCACAAGTTTGTTTGTCGCAATTGGCACAAGTTTGTTCTTCGCAATTGGCACAAATTTGTTCTACGCAACTGGCCCAAGTTTATTCTATGCAACTGGCACAATTTTGTTCGACTCAGCTGGCACAAGTTTGTTCTACGCAACTGACCCAAGTTTATTCTATGCAACTGGCACAATTTTGTTCGATGCAACTAGCACAAGTTTGTTTGACGCAACTGGCACAAGTTTGTTCTACGCAACTGGCTCAAGTTTGTTCTATGCAAGTGGCACAAGTTTGTTCTACGCAACTGGCACAAGTTTGTTCTACGCAACTGGCCCAAGTTTGTTTGACGCAACTGGCAGAAGTTTGTTCTACGCAACTGGCACAAGTTTTTTCTACGTAACTGGCACAAGTTTGTTCTAAGCAACTGTCACAAGTTTGTTCTACGCAACTGGCACAAGTTTGTTCTACGTAACTGGCAAAAGTTTGTTCTACGCAACTGGCACAAGTGTGTTCTACGCAACTGGCACAAGTTTGTTTGACACATCTGGCACAAGTTTGTTCTACGCAACTGGCAAAAGCTTGTTCTACGCAACTGGCCCAAGTTTGTTTGACGCAACTGGCACAAGTTTGTTCTACGCAACTGACACAAGTTTGTTCTACGCAACAAGCACAAGTTTGTTCTATGCAACTACCACAAGTTTGTTCTACGTAACTGGCACAAGTTTGTTCTACGCAAGTGGCACAAGGTTGTTCTACGCAACTGGCACAATTTTGTTCTACGCAACAGGCACAAGTTTGTTCTTCGCAACTGGCACAAGATTGTTTGACGCAAGTGGCACAAGTTTGTTCTACGCAACTGGCACAAGTTTGTTCTACGCAACTGGCCCAAGTTTGTTTGGCGCAACTGGCACAATTTTGTTCTACGCAACTGGCACAAGTTTGTTCTACGTAATTGGCACAAGTTTGTTCTACGCAACTGGCACAAGTTTGTTTGACGCAACTGGCCCAAGTTTGTTTGACGCAACTGGCAAAAGTTTGTTTGAAACAACTGGCACAAGTTTGTTCTACGCAACTGTCACAAGTTTGTTCAACGCATCTGGCACAAGCTTGTCCAACGCAACTGGCACAAGTTTGTTCGATGCAACTGGCACAAGTTTGTTCGACGCAACTGGCACAAGTTTGTTCGACGCAACTGGCACAAATTTGTTCTATGCAACTGGCACAAGTTTGTTCTACGCAACTGGCACAAGTTTGTTTGACGCAATTGGCACAAGTTTGTTCATCGCAACTGGCACAAGTTTGTTCTATGCAACTGGCACAAGTTTGTTCTATGCAAATGGCACAAGTTTGTTCTATGCAACTGGCAGAAGTTTGTTTGACACAACTCGCACAAGGTTGTTCTACGTAACTGGCACAAGTTTGTTCTACGCAACTGGCACAAGTTTGTTCAACGCAACTGGCACAATTTTGTTCTACGCAACTGGCACAAGTTTGTTCTACGCAACTGGCTCAAGTTTGTTCGACGCAACTGGCACAAGTTTGTTTGACGCAACTGGCACAAGTTTGTTTGGCGAAACTGGCAAAAGTTTGTTCTACGCAACTGGCCCAAGTTTGTTTGACGCAAATGGCAGAAGTTTGTTCTACGCAAATGGCACAAGTTTCTACTACGTAACTGGCACAAGTTTGTTCTACGCAACTGGAAGAAGTTTGTTCTACGCAACTGGCACAAGTTTGTTCTCGGTAACTAGCACAAGTTTGTTCTGCGCAACTGGCACAAGTTTGTTCTACGCAACTGGCACGAGTTTGTTTGACACAACTGGCACAAGTTTGTTCTACGCAACTGGCAAAAGTTTGTTCTACGCAACTGGCACAAGTTTGTTCGACGCAAGTGCCACAAGTTTGTTCTATGCAACTGTCACAAATTTGTTTGACACAACTGGCACAAGTTTGTTCTACGCAAGTGGCACAACTTTGTTCGATGCAACTGGCACAAGTTTGTTTGACGCAACTGGCACAAGTTTTTTCGACGCAACTGGCACAAGTTTGTTTGATGCAACTGGCATAAGTTTGTTCGACGAACTGGCACAAGTTTGTTTAATGCAACTGGCACAAGTTTATTCGACCCAACTGGCACAAGTTTGTTTGACGCAACTGGCACAAGTTTTTTTGATGCAACTGGCACAAGGTTGTTTGACGCAACTGGCACAAGGTTATTCTACACAACTGGCACAAGTTTGTTCTATGCAACTGGCACAAGTTTGTTTGACGCAACTGGCACAAGTTTGTTCTACGCAACTGGCACAAGTTTCTTCGACACAACTGGCACAAGTTTGTTCGACACAACTGGCCCAAGTTTGTTTGACGCAACTGGCACAAGTTTGTTAGACACAACTGGCACAAGTTTCTTCGACACAACTGGCACAAGTTTGTTTGACGAAACTGGCACAAGATTGTTCGACGCAACTGGCACAAGTTTGTTCGACGCAACTGGCACAAGTTTGATCTTCGCAACTGGCACAAGTTTGTTCTACGCAACTGGCACAAGTTTGTTCTACGAAACTGGCACAAGTTTGTTTTATGAAACTGGCAAAAGTTTGTCTGACACAACTGGCACAAGCTTGTTCTACGTAACTGGCACAAGTTTGTTCTACGAAACTGGCAAAAGTTTGTCTGACACAACTGGCACAAGTTTGTTCTACGTAACTGGCACAAGTTTGTTCTACGCAATTGGCACAAGTTTGTTCGACGCAACTGGCACAAGTTTGTTTTATCCAACTGGCACAAGTTTGTTTCACCCAACTGGCACAAAATTGTTTGACGCAATTGGCACAAGTTTGTCCGACGCAACTGCCACAAGTGTGTTCGACGCAACTGGCACAAGTTAGTTCTATGCAACTGGCATAAATTTGTTTGACGCAACTGGCACAAGTCTGTTTGACTTAACTGGCACAAGTTTTTTCTGCGCAACTGGCACAATTTTGTTCAATGCAACTGGCGCAAGTTTGTTCGATGCAACTGGCACAAGTTTGTTCTATGCAACTGGCACAAGTTTGTTTGACGCAACTGGCACAAGTTTGTCCTACGCATCTGGCACAAGTTTGTTTGACACAACTGGCACAAGTTTGTTCTACGCAACTGTCACTAGTTTGTTCTAAGCAACTGGTACAAGTTTGTTTGACGCAACAGGCCCAAGTTTGTTTGACGAAACTGGCAAAAGTTTGTTTGAAAGAACTGGCACAAGTTTGTTCTACGCAACTGTCATAAGTTTGTTCGACGCAACTGGCACAAGTTTGGCCAACACAACTGGCACAAGTTTGTTCGACGTAACTGGCACAAGTTTGTTCTACGCAACTGGCACAAGTTTGTTCTACACATCTGGCACAAGTTTGTTTGACGCAATTGGCACAAGTTTCTTCTTCGCAACTGGCACAAGTTTGTTCTATGCAACTGGCCCAAGTTTGTTCGACGCAACTGGCACAAGTTTGTTCGACGTAACTGGCACAAGTTTGTTCTACACAACTGGCACAAGTTTGTTCTACACATGTGGCACAAGTTTGTTTGACGCAATTGGCACAAGAATGTTCTTCGCAACTGGCACAGGTTTGTTCTATGCAACTGGCCAAGTTTGTTCTACGCAACTGGCACAAGTTTGTTCTATGCAACTGGAAGAAGTTTGTTTGACGCAACTCGCACAAGTTTGTTCTATGCAACTGTCACAAGTTTGTTCTACGCAACTGGCACAAGTTTGTTCAACGCAACTGTCACAAGTCTGTTCGACGCAACTGGCACAAGTTTGTTCTATGCAACTGGCTCAAGTTTGTTCTACGCAACTGGCACAAGTTTGTTTGACGCAACTGGCACAAGTTTGTTTGACGCAACTGGCACAAGTTTGTTCTATGCAACTGGCCCAAGTTTGTTTGACGCAACTGGCACAAGTTTGTTCTACGCAACTGGCACAAGTTTGTTCTACGTAACTGGCACAAGTTGGTTCTACGCAACTGGCACAAGTTTGTTTGACACAACTGGCACAAGTTTGTTCTACGCAACTGGCAAAAGTTTGTTCTACGCAACTGGCACAAGTTTGTTCGACACAAGTGGCACAAGTTTGTTGTATGCAACTGGCACAAGATTGTTTGACACAACTGGCACAAGTTTGTTTGACGCAACTGTCAAAAGTTTGTTTGAAACAACTGGCACAAGTTTGTACTACACAACTGTCACAAGTTTGTTCAACGCATCTGGCAAAAGTTTGTTCGATGCAACTGGCACAAGTTTGTTCGATGCAACTGGCGCAAGTTTGTTCGATGCAACTGGCACAAGTTTGTTCTACGCAACTGACACAAGTTTGTTCTACGCAACTGGCACAAGTTTGTTTGACGCAATTGGCACAAGTTTGTTCTTCGCAACTGGCACAAGTTTGTTCTTCGCAACTGGCCCAAGTTTGTTCTACGCAACTGGCACAAGTTTGTTCTATGCACCTGGCAGAAGTTTGTTTGACACAACTCGCGCAAGTTTGTTCTACGCAACTGGCACAAGTTTGTTGTACGCAAAGGTCACAAGTTTGTTCAACGCAACTGGCGCAAGTATGTTCGACGCAACTGGCACAAGTTTGTTCTACGCAACTTGCTCAAGTTTGTTCTACGCAACTGGCACAAGTTTGTTTGATGCAACTGGCACAAGTTTGTTTGACGCAACTGGCACAAGTTTGTTCTACGCAACTGGCCCAAGTTTGTTTTATGCAACTGGCAGAAGTTTGTTCTACGCAACTGGCACAAGTTTGTTCTAAGTAACTGGCACAAGTTTGTTCTACGCAACTGGCAGAAGTTTGTTCTACGCAACTGGCACAAGTTTGTTCTACGTAACTGGCACAAGTTTGTTCTACGCAACTGGCACAAGTTTGTTTGACACATCTGGCACAAGTTTGTTCTATGCAACTGGCAAAAGTTTGTTCTACGCAAGTGGCACAAGTTTGTTCTATGCAACTGGCACAAGTTTGTTTGACACAACTGGCACAAGTTTGTTCTACGCAACTGGCACAACTTTGTTCGATACAACTGGCACAAGTTTGTTTGACGCAACTGGCAAAAGTTTGTTCGACGCAACTGGCACAAGTTTGTTCGATGCAACTGGCACAAGTTTGTTCGACGAACTCGCACAAGTTTGTTTAACGCAATTGGCACAAGTTTATTCGACCCAAATGGCAAAAGTTTTTTTGACACAACTGGCACAAGTTTTTTTGACGCAACTGGCACATTTTTGTTTGACGCAACTGTCACAAGGTTGTTTGACGCAACTGGCACAAGGTTATTCTACACAACTGGCACAAGTTTGTTCTATGCAACTGGCACAAGTTTGTTTGACACAAATGGCACAAGTTTGTTCTACGCAACTGGCACAAGTTTGTTCTATGCAACTGGCACAAGTTTGTTCGACGCAACTGGCCAAAGTTTGTTTGACGCAACTGGCACAAGTTTGTTTGACACAACTGGCACAAGTTTGTTCTACGCAACTGGCACAAGTTTGTAGTTCGCAACTGGCACTAGTTTGTTCTACGCAACTGGCCCAAGTTTGTTTGACGCAACTGGCAGAAGTTTGTTCTACGCAACTGACACAAGTTTGTTCTACGAAACTGACACAAGTTTGTAGTTCGCAACTGGCACAAGTTTGTTCTACGCAACTGGCCCAAGTTTGTTTGACGCAACTGGCAGAAGTTTATTCTACGCAACTGGCACAAGTTTGTCCTACGAAACTGGCACAAGTTTGTAGTTCGCGACTGGCACAAGTTTGTTCTACGCAACTGGCCCAAGTTTGTTTGACGCAACTGGCAGAAGTTTGTTCTACGCAACTGACACAAGTTTGTTCTACGCAACTGGCACAAGTTTGTTCTACGCAACTAGCACAAGTTTGTTCTATGCAACTGGCACAAGTTTGTTCGACCCAACTGGCCCAAGTTTGTTTGACGCAACTGGCACAAGTTTGTTTGACACAACTGGCACAAGTTTGTTCTACGCAACTGGCACAAGTTTGTTCGACGAAACTGGCACAAGATTGTTCGACGCAACTGGCACAAGTTTGTTCGGCGCAACTGGCACAAGTTTGTTCGACGCAACTGGCACAAGTTTGTTCTACGCAACTGGCACAAGTTTGTTCTATGAAACTGGCACAAGTTTGTTCTATGCAACTGGCACAAGTTTGTCTGACACAACTGGCACAAGTTTGTTCTACGTAACTGGCACAAGTTTGTTCTAAGGAACTGGCAAAAGTTTGTCTTATGCAACTGGCACAAGTTTGTTTGACACAACTGGCACAAGTTTGTTCGACTCAATTGGCACAAGTTTGTCCGACGCAACTGACACAAGTGTGTTCGACGCAACTGGCACAAGTTTGTTCTGTGCAACTGGCATAAATTTGTTTGAAGCAACTGGCACAAGTCTATTTGACTTAACTGGCACAAGTTTGTTCTGCACAACTGGCACAAGTTTGTTCAATGCAACTGGCGCAAGTTTATTAGATGCAACTGGCACAAGTTTGTTTTACGCAACTGGCTCAAGTTTGTTCTACGCAACTGGCACAAGTTTGTTTGACGCAACTGGCACAAGTTTGTCCTACGCATCTGGCACAAGTTTGTTTGACACAACTGGCACAAGTTTGTTCTACGCAACTGGCACAAGTTTGTTCTAAGCAACTGGCACAAGTTTGTTTGACGCAAAAGGCCCAAGTTTGTTTGACAAAACTGACAAAAGTTTGTTTGAAACAACTGGCACAAGTTTGTTCTACGCAACTGTCACAAGTTTGTTCGACGCAACTGGCACAAGTTTGTCCGACGCAACTGGCACAAGTTTGTTCTACGCAACTGGCACAAGTTTGTTCAACGCAACTGGCACAAGTATGTTCGACGCAACTGTCACAAGTTTGTTCTACGCAACTGGCTCAAGTTTGTTCTACGCAACTGGCACAAGTTTGTTTGACGCAACTGGCACAAGTTTGTTTGACACAACTGGCACAAGTTTGTTCTATGTAACTGGCACAAGTTTGTTCTACGCAACTGGCACAAGTTTTTTCGATGCAACTGGCACAAGTTTGTTCTACGCAACTGGCACAAGTTTGTTCTATGCAACTGGCACAAGTTTGTTCTACGCAACTGGCACAAGTTTGTTCAACGCAACTGGCACAAGTTTGTTTGACGCAACTGGCACAAGTTTGTTCGACGCAACTGGCACAAGTTTGTTCGATGCAACTGGCACAAGTTTGTTTGACGCAACTGGCACAAGTTTGTTCTACGCAACTGGCACAAGTTTGTTCTACGCAACTGGCACAACTTTGTTCAACGCAACTGGCACAAGTTTGTTTGATGCAACTGGCACAAGTTTGTTCTACGCAACTTTCACAAGTTTCTTCTACGCAACTGGCACAAGTTTGTTAGACGTAACTGGCACAAGTTTGTTTGACGCAACTGGCACAAGTTTGTCCTACGCAAGTAGCACAAGTTTGTAGTTCGCAACTGGCACTAGTTTGTTCTACGCAACTGGCCCAAGTTTGTTTGACGCAACTGGCAGAAGTTTATTCTACGCAACTGGCACAAGTTTGTCCTACGAAACTGGCACAAGTTTGTAGTTCGCAACTGGCACAAGTTTGTTCTACGCAACTGGCCCAAGTTTGTTTGACGCAACTGGCAGAAGTTTGTTCTACGCAACTGACACAAGTTTGTTCTACGCAACTGGCACAAGTTTGTTCTACGCAACTAGCACAAGTTTGTTCTACGCAACTGGCACAAGTTTGTTCTACGCATCTGGCAAAAGTTTGTTCGATGCAACTGGCACAAGTTTGTTCGATGCAACTGGCGCAAGTTTGTTCGATGCAACTGGCACAAGTTTGTTCTACGCAACTGACACAAGTTTGTTCTACGCAACTGGCACAAGTTTGTTTGACGCAATTGGCACAAGTTTGTTCTTCGCAACTGGCACAAGTTTGTTCTTCGCAACTGGCCCAAGTTTGTTCTACGCAACTGGCACAAGTTTGTTCTATGCACCTGGCAGAAGTTTGTTTGACACAACTCGCGCAAGTTTGTTCTACGCAACTGGCACAAGTTTGTTGTACGCAAAGGTCACAAGTTTGTTCAACGCAACTGGCGCAAGTATGTTCGACGCAACTGGCACAAGTTTGTTCTACGCAACTTGCTCAAGTTTGTTCTACGCAACTGGCACAAGTTTGTTTGATGCAACTGGCACAAGTTTGTTTGACGCAACTGGCACAAGTTTGTTCTACGCAACTGGCCCAAGTTTGTTTTATGCAACTGGCAGAAGTTTGTTCTACGCAACTGGCACAAGTTTGTTCTAAGTAACTGGCACAAGTTTGTTCTACGCAACTGGCAGAAGTTTGTTCTACGCAACTGGCACAAGTTTGTTCTACGTAACTGGCACAAGTTTGTTCTACGCAACTGGCACAAGTTTGTTTGACACATCTGGCACAAGTTTGTTCTATGCAACTGGCAAAAGTTTGTTCTACGCAAGTGGCACAAGTTTGTTCTATGCAACTGGCACAAGTTTGTTTGACACAACTGGCACAAGTTTGTTCTACGCAACTGGCACAACTTTGTTCGATACAACTGGCACAAGTTTGTTTGACGCAACTGGCAAAAGTTTGTTCGACGCAACTGGCACAAGTTTGTTCGATGCAACTGGCACAAGTTTGTTCGACGAACTCGCACAAGTTTGTTTAACGCAATTGCACAAGTTTATTCGACCCAAATGGCAAAAGTTTTTTTGACACAACTGGCACAAGTTTTTTTGACGCAACTGGCACATTTTTGTTTGACGCAACTGTCACAAGGTTGTTTGACGCAACTGGCACAAGGTTATTCTACACAACTGGCACAAGTTTGTTCTATGCAACTGGCACAAGTTTGTTTGACACAAATGGCACAAGTTTGTTCTACGCAACTGGCACAAGTTTGTTCTATGCAACTGGCACAAGTTTGTTCGACGCAACTGGCCAAAGTTTGTTTGACGCAACTGGCACAAGTTTGTTTGACACAACTGGCACAAGTTTGTTCTACGCAACTGGCACAAGTTTGTAGTTCGCAACTGGCACTAGTTTGTTCTACGCAACTGGCCCAAGTTTGTTTGACGCAACTGGCAGAAGTTTGTTCTACGCAACTGACACAAGTTTGTTCTACGAAACTGACACAAGTTTGTAGTTCGCAACTGGCACAAGTTTGTTCTACGCAACTGGCCCAAGTTTGTTTGACGCAACTGGCAGAAGTTTATTCTACGCAACTGGCACAAGTTTGTCCTACGAAACTGGCACAAGTTTGTAGTTCGCGACTGGCACAAGTTTGTTCTACGCAACTGGCCCAAGTTTGTTTGACGCAACTGGCAGAAGTTTGTTCTACGCAACTGACACAAGTTTGTTCTACGCAACTGGCACAAGTTTGTTCTACGCAACTAGCACAAGTTTGTTCTATGCAACTGGCACAAGTTTGTTCGACCCAACTGGCCCAAGTTTGTTTGACGCAACTGGCACAAGTTTGTTTGACACAACTGGCACAAGTTTGTTCTACGCAACTGGCACAAGTTTGTTCGACGAAACTGGCACAAGATTGTTCGACGCAACTGGCACAAGTTTGTTCGGCGCAACTGGCACAAGTTTGTTCGACGCAACTGGCACAAGTTTGTTCTACGCAACTGGCACAAGTTTGTTCTATGAAACTGGCACAAGTTTGTTCTATGCAACTGGCACAAGTTTGTCTGACACAACTGGCACAAGTTTGTTCTACGTAACTGGCACAAGTTTGTTCTACGGAACTGGCAAAAGTTTGTCTTATGCAACTGGCACAAGTTTGTTTGACACAACTGGCACAAGTTTGTTCGACTCAATTGGCACAAGTTTGTCCGACGCAACTGACACAAGTGTGTTCGACGCAACTGGCACAAGTTTGTTCTGTGCAACTGGCATAAATTTGTTTGAAGCAACTGGCACAAGTCTATTTGACTTAACTGGCACAAGTTTGTTCTGCACAACTGGCACAAGTTTGTTCAATGCAACTGGCGCAAGTTTATTAGATGCAACTGGCACAAGTTTGTTCTACGCAACTGGCTCAAGTTTGTTCTACGCAACTGGCACAAGTTTATTTGACGCAACTGGCACAAGTTTGTCCTACGCATCTGGCACAAGTTTGTTTGACACAACTGGCACAAGTTTGTTCTACGCAACTGGCACAAGTTTGTTCTAAGCAACTGGCACAAGTTTGTTTGACGCAAAAGGCCCAAGTTTGTTTGACAAAACTGACAAAAGTTTGTTTGAAACAACTGGCACAAGTTTGTTCTACGCAACTGTCACAAGTTTGTTCGACGCAACTGGCACAAGTTTGTCCGACGCAACTGGCACAAGTTTGTTCTACGCAACTGGCACAAGTTTGTTCAACGCAACTGGCACAAGTATGTTCGACGCAACTGTCACAAGTTTGTTCTACGCAACTGGCTCAAGTTTGTTCTACGCAACTGGCACAAGTTTGTTTGACGCAACTGGCACAAGTTTGTTTGACACAACTGGCACAAGTTTGTTCTATGTAACTGGCACAAGTTTGTTCTACGCAACTGGCACAAGTTTTTTCGATGCAACTGGCACAAGTTTGTTCTACGCAACTGGCACAAGTTTGTTCTATGCAACTGGCACAAGTTTGTTCTACGCAACTGGCACAAGTTTGTTCAACGCAACTGGCACAAGTTTGTTTGACGCAACTGGCACAAGTTTGTTCGACGCAACTGGCACAAGTTTGTTCGATGCAACTGGCACAAGTTTGTTTGACGCAACTGGCACAAGTTTGTTCTACGCAACTGGCACAAGTTTGTTCTACGCAACTGGCACAACTTTGTTCAACGCAACTGGCACAAGTTTGTTTGATGCAACTGGCACAAGTTTGTTCTACGCAACTTTCACAAGTTTCTTCTACGCAACTGGCACAAGTTTGTTAGACGTAACTGGCACAAGTTTGTTTGACGCAACTGGCACAAGTTTGTCCTACGCAAGTAGCACAAGTTTGTAGTTCGCAACTGGCACTAGTTTGTTCTACGCAACTGGCCCAAGTTTGTTTGACGCAACTGGCAGAAGTTTATTCTACGCAACTGGCACAAGTTTGTCCTACGAAACTGGCACAAGTTTGTAGTTCGCAACTGGCACAAGTTTGTTCTACGCAACTGGCCCAAGTTTGTTTGACGCAACTGGCAGAAGTTTGTTCTACGCAACTGACACAAGTTTGTTCTACGCAACTGGCACAAGTTTGTTCTACGCAACTTGCGCAAGTTTGTTCTACGCAACTGGCACAAGTTTGTTTGTCGCAATTGGCACAAGTTTGTTCTTCGCAACTGGCACAAGTTTGTTCTACGCAACTGGCCCAAGTTTATTCTATGCAACTGGCACAAGTTTGTTCTATGCGACTGGCAGAATTTTGTTCGACGCAACTGGCACATGTTTGTTCTACGCAACTGGCACAAGTTTGTTCTACGCTACTGGCACAAGTTTATTCAACACAACTGGAACAAGTATGTTCGACGCAACTGGCACAAGTTTGTTCTACGCAACTGGCTCAAGTTTGTTCTACGCAACTGGCACAAGTTTGTTTGATGCAACTGGCACAAGTTTGTCCTACGCAACTGGCGCAAGTTTGTTCTACGGAACTGGCCCAAGTTTGTTTGACGCAACTGGCACAAGTTTGTTTGACGCAACTGGCACAAGTTTGTTCTACGTAACTGGCATAAGTTTGTTCTACGCAACTGGCATAAGTTTGTTCTATGCAACTGGCACAAATTTGTTCTACGCAACTGGCACAAGTTTGTTTGACACAAATGGCACAAGTTTGTTTGACACAAATGGCACAAGTTTATTCGACCCACCTGGCACAAGATTGTTCTACGCAACTGTCACAAGTTTGTTCAACGTAACTGGCACAAGTTTATTCAACACAACTGGCACAAGTATGTTCGACGCAACTGGCACAAGTTTGTTTAACGCAACTAGCACAAGTTTGTTTGACGCAACTGGCACAAGTTTGTTCGACGCAACTGGCAAAAGTTTGTTTAACGCAACAGGCACAAGTTTGTTTGACGCAACTGCCCCAAGTTTGTTCAACGCAACTGGCACAAGTTTGAAGTTCGCAACTGGCACAAGTTTGAAGTTCGCCACTGGCACAAGTTTGTTCTACGCAACTGGCACAAGTTTGTTTGACGCAACTGGCCCAAGTTTGTTTGTCGCAACTGGCAAAAGTTTGTTTGAAACAACTGCTACAAGTTTGTTCTACGCAACTGTCACAAGTTTGGTCAACGCAACTGGCACAAGTTTGTCCAACGCAAGTAGCACAAGTTTGTAGTTCGCAACTGGCACTAGTTTGTTCTACGCAACTGGCCCAAGTTTGTTTGACTCAACTGGCAGAAGTTTGTTCTACGCAACTGACACAAGTTTGTTCTACGAAACTGGTACAAGTTTGTAGTTCGCAACTGGCACAAATTTGTTCTACGCAACTGGCCCAAGTTTGTTTGACGCAACTGGCACAAGTTTGTCCTACGCAAGTAGCACAAGTTTGTAGTTCGTAACTGGCACTAGTTTGTTCTACGCAACTGGCCCAAGTTTGTTTGACTCAACTGGCAGAAGTTTGTTCTACGCAACTGACACAAGTTTGTTCTACGAAACTGGTACAAGTTTGTAGTTCGCAATTGGCACAAATTTGTTCTACGCAACTGGCCCAAGTTTGTTTGACGCAACTGGCAGAAGTTTATTCTACGCAACTGGCACAAGTTTGTCCTACGAAACTGGCACAAGTTTGTAGTTCGCAACTGGCACAAGTTTGTTCTACGCAACTGGCCCAAGTTTGTTTGACGCACCTGGCAGAAGTTTGTTCTACGCAACTGGCACAAGTTTGTTCAACGCAACTGGCCCAAGTTTGTTTGACGCAACTGGCAGAAGTTTATTCTACGCAACTGGCACAAGTTTGTCCTACGAAACTGGTACAAGTTTGTAGTTCGCAACTGGCACAAGTTTGTTCTACGCAACTGGCCCAAGTTTGTTTGACGCACCTGGCAGAAGTTTGTTCTACGCAACAGGCACAAGTTTGTTTAACGCAACTTGCACAAGTTTGTTTGACGCAACTGGCCCAAGTTTGTTCAACGCAACTGGCACAAGTTTGTAGTTCACAACTGTCACAAGTTTGTTCTACGCAACTGGCACAAGTTTGTTTGACGCAACTGGCCCAAGTTTGTTTGACGCAACTGGCAAAAGTTTGTTTGAAACAACTGGCACAAGTTTGTTTTACGCAACTGTCACAAGTTTGTTCAACGCAACTGGCACAAGTTTGTTCGATGCAACTGGCACAAGTTTGTTCGACGCAACTGGCACAAGTTTGTTCTACGCAACTGGAAAATGTTTCTTCTACGCAACTGGCACAAGTTTGTTCTACGCAACTGATACAAGTTTGTTCTACGCAACTGGCACAAGTTTGTTCAACGGAACTGGCACAAGTATGTTCGATGCAACTGGCACAAGTTTGTTCTACGCAACTGTCTCAAGTTTGTTCTACGCAACAGGGCACAAGTTTGTTTGACGCAACTGGCACAAGTTTGTTTGACGCAACTGGCACAAGTTTGTTCTACGTAACTGGCACAAGTTTGTTCTACGCAACTGGCACAAGTTTGTTCTACGCAACTGGCACAAGTTTGTTCTACGCAACTGGCACAAGTTTGTTTGACACAAATGGCACAAGTTTGTTTGACACAAAGGGCACAAGTTTATTCGACCCAACTGGCACAAGTTTGTTCTACGCAACTGTCACAAGTTTGTTCAACGCAACTGGCACAAGTTAATTCAACACAACTGGCACAAGTATGTTCGACGCAACTGGCACAAGTTTGTTTAACGCAACTAGCACAAGTTTGTTTGACGCAACTGGCACAAGTTTGTTCGACGCAACTGGCACAAGATTGTTCAACGCAACTGGCAAAAGTTTGTTTAACGCAACTTGCACAAGTTTGTTTAACGCAACTGGCCCAAGTTTGTTCAACGCAACTGGCACAAGTTTTTAGTTCGCAACTGGCACAAGTTTGTTCTACGCAACTGGCACAAGTTTGTTTGACGCAACTGGCCCAAGTTTCTTTGACGCAACTGGCAAAAGTTTGTTTGAAACAACTGGCACAAGTTTGTTCTACGCAACTGTCACAAGTTTGTTCAACGTAACTAGCACAAGTTTGTCCAACGCAACTGGCACAAGTTTGTTCTACGCAACTGGCACAAGTTTGTTCGACGCAACTGGCACAAGTTTGTTTGACGCAACTGGCACAAGTTTGTTTGACGCAACTGGCACAAGTTTGTTTGACGCAACTGGCACAAGTTTGTCCTACGCAAGTGTCACAAGTTTGTAGTTCTCAACTGGCACAAGTTTGTTCTACGCAACTGGCACAAGTTTGTTTGACGCAACTGGCACAAGTTTGTCCTACGCAAGTGGCACAAGTTTGTAGTTCGCAACTGGCACAAGTTTGTTCTACGCAACTGGCACAAGTTTGTTTGACGCAACTGGCACAAGTTTGTTCTACGCAACTGACACAAGTTAGTTCTACGCAACTAGCACAAGTTTGTTCTACGCAACTGGCACAAATTTTTATTCTACGCAACTAGCACTAGTTTGTTCTACGCAACTAGCACAAGCTTGTTCTACGTAACTGGCACAAGTTTGTTCTACGCAACTGGCACAATGTTGTTGTACGCAACTGGCACAATTTTGTTCTACGCAACAGGCACAAGTTTGTTCGATGCAACTGGCACAAGTTTATTTGATGCAACTGGCACAAGTTTTCTCGACGAAACTGGCACAAGTTTGTTCGCCGTAACTGGCACAAGTTTGTTCGACGCAACTGGCACAAGTTTGTTCGACGCAACTGGCACAAGTTTGTTCTACATAACTGGCACAAGTTTGTTCTATGCAACTGGCACAAGTTTGTTCTACGCAACTGGCAAAAGTTTGTTCTACGCATCTGGCACAAGTTTGTTCTATGCAACTGGCACTAGTTTGTTCTACGCAAATGGCACAAATTTGTTTGACGCAACTGGCACAAGTTTGTTCTACCCAACTGACACAAGATTGTTCGACGCAACTGGCACAAGTTTGTTCTACGCAAATGACACAAGTTTGTTTGACACAACTGGCAGAAGTTTGTTCAACACAACTGGCACAAGTTTGTTTGACGCAACTGTCGCAAGTTTGTTTGACGCAACTGGCACAAGTTTGTTCGACGCAACTGGCAAAAGTTTGTTTGACGCAACTGGCACAAGTTCGTTTGACGCAAATGGCACAAGGTTCTTCTACGCAACTGGCACAAGTTTGTTTGAAGTAACTGGCACAAGTTTGTTCTACGCAACTGGCACAAGTTTGTTTGACGCAACTTCACAAGTTTGTTTGCACGAGTTTGTTTGACGCAACTGGCACAAGTTTGTTTGACGCAACTGGCACAAGTTTGTTAGACGCAACTGGCACAAGTTTTTTCGACTCAATTGGTACAAGTTTGTTCTACGCAACCGGCACAAGTTTGTCTGACGCAAGGGGCACAAGTTTGTTTGACGCAACTGGCACAAGTTTGTTTGACGCAACTGGCACAAGTTTTTTTTACGCAACTGGCACAAGTTTTCTCGAAGCAACTGGCACAAGTTTGTTCACCATATCTGGCACAAGTTTTTTCGACGCAACTGGCACAAGTTTGTTCGACGCAAATGGCACAAGTTTGTTTGACGCAACTGGCACAAGTTTCTTCGACGCAATTGGCACAAGTTTGTTTAACCCAACTGGCACAAGTTTGTTCTACGCAACTGGCACAAGTTTGTTCTGTGCAACTGGCACTAGATTGTTCTATGCAACTGTTATAAGTTTGTTTGACGCAACTGGTACAAGTTTGTTCTACGCAACTGGCACGAGTTTGTTCGACGCAACTGGCACAAGTTTGTTCTACGCAACTCTTACTAGTTTGTTGTACACAACTGGCACAAGTTTGTTTGACACAACTGGCACAGGTTTGTTCTATGCAAATGGCAAATGTTTGTTCTACGCATCTGGCACAAGTTTGATCTATGCATCTGGCACTATTGTGTTCTACGCAACTGGCACAAATTTGTTTGACACAACTGGCACATGTTTGTTCTACCCAACTGGCACAAGTTTGTTCAACGCAACTGGCACAAGTTTGTTCTACGCAACTGGCACAAGATTGTTTGACACAACTGGCACAAGTTTGTTCTAAGCAACTGGCACAAGTTTGTTCGACGGAACTGATGCAAGTTTGTTCGACGCAACTGGCACAAGTTTGTTCGACGCAACTGGCACAAGTTTGTTCGACGCAACTAGAACAAGTTTGTTTAACATAACTGGCACAAGTTTGTTCGACCAAACTGGCACAAGTTTGTTCGACGCAACTAGAACAAGTTTGTTTAACGTAACTGGCACAAGTTTGTTCGACCAAACTGGCACAAGTTTCTTTGACACAACTGGCATAAGTTTGTTTGACACAACTAGCACAAGGTTGTTCTACGCAACATGTACAAGTTTGTTCTACGCAACTGGCACAAGTTTGTTTGACGCAACTGGCACAAGTTTGTTCTATGCAACTGGCACTAGTTTGTTCGATGCAACTGGCACAAGTTTGTTCAACGCAACTGGCACAAGTTTGTTTGACGCAACTGGCACAAGTTTGTTAGACGCAACTGGCACAAGTTTGTTTGATGCAACTGGCACAAGTTTTTTTTAATCAATTGGCACAAGTTTGTTTGATGCAACTGGCACAAGTTTGTTTGACGCAACTGGCACAGGTTTGTTTGACGCATCTGGCACAAGTTTGTTTGACGCAACTGGCACAAGTTTACTTGACACAACTGGCACAACTTTTCTCGACGCAACTGGCACAAGTTTGTTCGCCGTAACTGGCACAAGTTTGTTTGACGCAACTGACACAAGTTTATTTGACGCAACTGGTACAAGTTTTCTCGACACAAGTGGCACAAGTTGGTTCGCCCTAACTGGCAGAAGTTTGTTCGACGCAACTGGCACAAGTTTGTTCGACGCAACTGGCACAAGTTTGTTCGACGAACTGGCACAAGTTTGTTTGACACAACTGGCACAAGTTTCTTCGACGTAACTGGCACAAGTTTGTTTGACGCAACTGCCACAAGTTTGTTTGACGCAAGTGGCACAAGTTTTTTTGACGCAACTGGCACAAGTTTATTTGACGCAACTGGCATAAGTTTTCTCGACGAAACTGGCACAAGTTTGTTCGCCGTAACTGGCACAAGTTTGTTCGAAGCAACTGGCACAAGTTTGTTTGACGCAACTGGCACAAGTTTGTTCTAAATAACTGGCACAAGTTTGTTCTATGCAACTGGCACAAGTTTGTTCTACGCAACTGGCACAAGTTTGTTCGATGCAACTGGCACAAATTTGTTTGACGCAACTGGCACAAGTTTGTTTGACGCAACTGGCACAAGTTTGTTTGACGCAACTGGCACTAGTTTGTTTGACGCAACTGGCACAAGTTTGTTTGACACAACTAGGGAAAAGTTTGTTTGACGCAACTTGCACAAGTTTGTTTGACGCAACTGGCACAAGTTTGTTTGACGCAACTGGCATAAGGTTGTTCTAAGCAACTGGCACAAGTTTGTTCTATGCAACTGGCACAAGTTTGTTTGACGCAACTGGCACAAGTTTGTTCCACGCAACTGGCACAAGTTTGTTCTACGCAACTGGCACAAGTTTGTTCTAAGCAACTCTTACTAGTTTGTTGTACACAACTGGCACAAGTTTGTTTGACACAACTGGCACAAGTTTGTTCTACGCAAATGGCAAAAGTTTGTTCTACGCATCTGGGACTTGTTTGTTCTATGCAACAGGCACTAGTTTGTTCTAGGCAACTTGCACAAATTTGTTTGACACAATTGGCACATGTTTGTTCTACCCAACTGGCACAAGTTTGTTCGACGCAACATGCACAAGTTTGTTCTACGCAACTGGCACAAGTTTGTTCTATGCAACTGGCACTAGTTTCTTTGATGCAACTGGCACAAGTTTGTTCGACGCAACTGGCCCAAGTTTGTTTGATGCAACTGGCACAATTTTGTTAGACGCAACTGGCACAAGTTTGTTCGACACAACTGGCACAAGTTTTTTCGACTCAATTGGCACAAGTTTGTTTGACACAACTGGCACAAGTTTGTTTGATGCCACTGGCACAAGTTTGTTTGACGTAACTGGCACAAGTTTGTTTGACGCAACTGGCAAAAGTTTTCTCGACACAACTGACACAAGTTTGTTCGCCGTAACTGGCACAAGTTTGTTCGACGCAACTGGCACAAGTTTGTTCGACGCAACTGGCACAAGTTTGTTTGATGCAACTGGCACAAGTTTCTTTGACGAAACTGGCACAAGTTTGTTCGACGCAACTGGCACAAGTTTGTTTGACGCAACTGGCACAAGTTTGTTCTACGCAACTGGCACAAGTTTGTTCTATGCAACTGGCACTAGTTTGTTCTAGGCAACTGGCATAAGTTTGTTTGACACAACTGGCACAAGTTTGTTCTACGCAACTGGCACAAGTTTGTTCGACGCAACTGGCACAAGGTTGTTCTACGCAACTGGCACAAGTTTGTTCTACACAACTGGCACAAGTTTGCTTGACGCAACTGGCAAAAGTTTTTTTTACGCAACTGGCATAAGTATGTTCGATGCCACTGGCACAAGTTTGTTCGACGCAATGGCCCAAGTTTTTTTGACGCAACTGGCACAAGTTTTTTTGACGCAACTGACACAAGTTTGTTTGACGCAACTGGCACAAGTTTGTTGGACGCAACTGGCACAAGTTTGTTCGACGCAACTAGCACAAGTTTGTTCGACGCAACTGGCACAAGTTTGTTTGACGCAATTGGCACAAGTTTGTTTGACGCAACTGGCACAAGTTTGTTCTACCCAACTGACACAAGTTTGTTCGACGCAACTGGCACAAGTTTGTTCTACGCAACTGACACAAGTTTATTTGACACAACTGGCAGAAGTTTGTTCAACACAACTGGCACAAGTTTGTTTGACGCAACTGTCGCAAGTTTGTTCCACGCAACTGGCACTAGTTTGTTCTACCCAACTGGCACAAGTTTGTTCGACGCAACTGGCAAAAGTTTGTTTGACGCAACTGGCACAAGTTTGTTCTATGCAACTGGCACTAGTTTGTTTGATGCAACTGGCACAAGTTTGTTCAACACAACTGGCCCAAGTTTGTTTGATGCAACTGGCACAATTTTGTTAGACGCAACTGGCACAAGTTTGTTCGACACAACTGGCACAAGTTTTTTCGACTCAATTGGCACCAGTTTGTTTGACACAACTGGCACAAGTTTGTTTGATGCCACTGGCACAAGTTTGTTTGACGTAACTGGCACAAGTTTGTTTGACGCAACTGGCAAAAGTTTTCTCGACACAACTGACACAAGTTTGTTCGCCGTAACTGGCACAAGTTTGTTCGACGCAACTGGCACAAGTTTGTTCGACGCAACTGGCACAAGTTTGTTTGATGCAACTGGCACAAGTTTCTTTGACGAAACTGGCACAAGTTTGTTCGACGCAACTGGCACAAGTTTGTTTGACGCAATTGGCACAAGTTTGTTCTACGCAACTGGCACAAGTTTGTTCTATGCAACTGGCACTAGTTTGTTCTACGCAACTGGCATAAGTTTGTTTGACACAACTGGCACAAGATTGTTCTACGCAACTGGCACAAGTTTGTTCGACACAACTGGCACAAGGTTGTTCTACGCAACTGGCACAAATTTGTTCTACACAACTGGCACAAGTTTGCTTGACGCAACTGGCAAAAGTTTTTTTTACGCAACTGGCATAAGTATGTTCGATGCCACTGCCACAAGTTTGTTCGACGCAACTGGCCCAAGTTTTTTTGACGCAACTGGCACAAGTTTTTTTGACGCAACTGACACAAGTTTGTTTTACGCAACTGGCACAAGTTTGTTGGACGCAACTGGCACAAGTTTGTTCGACGCAACTAGCACAAGTTTGTTCGACGCAACTGGCACAAGTTTGTTTGACGCAACTGGCACAAGTTTGTTTGACACAACTGGCACAAGTTTGTTTTACCCAACTGACACAAGTTTGTTCGACGCAACCGGCACAAGTTTGTTCTACGCAACTGACACAAGTTTGTTTGACACAACTGGCAGAAGATTGTTCAACACAACTGGCACAAGTTTGTTTGACGCAACTGTCGCAAGTTTGTTCGACGCGACTGGCACAAGTTTGTTCGACGCAACTGGCAAAAGTTTCTTTGACGCAACTGGCACAAGTTCGTTTGTCGCAAATGGCACAAGGTTCTTCTACGCAACTGGCACAAGTTTGTTTGAAGTAACTGGCACAAGTTTGTTCTACGCAACTGGCACAAGTTTGTTTGACGCAACTTCACAAGTTTGTTTGCACAAGTTTGTTTGACGCAACTGGCACAAGTTTGTTTGACGCAACTGGCACAAGTTTGTTAGACGCAACTGGCACAAGTTTTTTCGACTCAATTGGTACAAGTTTGCTTGACGCAACCGGCACAAGTTTGTCTGACGCAAGAGGCACAAGTTTGTTTGACGCAACTGGCACAAGTTTGTTTGACGCAACTGGCACAAGTTTTTTTTACGCAACTGGCACAAGTTTTCTCGAAGCAACTGGCACAAGTTTGTTCGCCATATCTGGCACAAGTTTTTTCGACGCAACTGGCACAAGTTTGTTCGACGCAAATGGCACAAGTTTGTTTGACGCAACTGGCACAAGTTTCTTCGACGCAACTGGCACAAGTTTGTTTGACCCAACTGGCACAAGTTTGTTCTACGCAACTGGCACAAGTTTGTTCTGTGCAACTGGCACTAGGTTGTTCTATGCAACTGTTATAAGTTTGTTTGACGCAACTGGTACAAGTTTGTTCTACGCAACTGGCACAAGTTTGTTCGACGCAACTGGCACAAGTTTATTCTACGCAACTCTTACTAGTCTGTTGTACACAACTGGCACAAGTTTATTTGACACAACTGGCATAGGTTTGTTCTATGCAAATGGCAAATGTTTGTTCTACGCATCTGGCACAAGTTTGATCTATGCAACTGGCACTAGTGTGTTCTACGCAACTGGCACAAATTTGTTTGACACAACTGGCACATGTTTGTTCTACCCAACTGGCACAAGTTTGTTCAACGCAACTGGCACAAGTTTGTTCTAGGCAACTGGCACAAGATTGTTTGACACAACTGGCACAAGTTTGTTCTAAGCAACTGGCACAAGTTTGTTCGACGAAACTGATGCAAGTTTGTTCGACGCAACTGGCACAAGTTTGTTCGACGCAACTGGCACAAGTTTGTTCGACGCAACTAGAACAAGTTTGTTTAACATAACTGGCACAAGTTTGTTCGACCAAACTGGCACAAGTTTGTACGACGCAACTAGAACAAGTTTGTTTAACGTAACTGGTACAGGTTTGTTCGACCAAACTGGCACAAGTTTCTTTGACACAACTAGCATAAGTTTGTTTGACACAACTACCACAAGGTTGTTCTACGCAACATGTACAAGTTTGTTCTACGCAACTGGCACAAGTTTGTTTGACGCAACTGGCACAAGTTTTTTCTATGCAACTGGCACTAGTTTGTTCGATGCAACTGGCACAAGTTTGTTCGACGCAACTGGCACAAGTTTGTTTGACGCAACTGGCACAAGTTTGTTAGACGCAACTGGCACAAGTTTGTTCAACGCAACTGGCACAAGTTTTTTTTAATCAATTGGCACAAGTTTGTTTGACGCAACTGGCACAAGTTTGTTTGACGCAACTGGCACAGGTTTGTTTGACGCATCTGGCACAAGTTTGTTTGACGCAACTGGCACAAGTTTATTTGACACAACTGCCACAACTTTTCTCGACGCAACTGGCACAAGTTTGTTCGCCGTAACTGGCACAAGTTTGTTTGACGCAACTGGCACAAGTTTATTTGACGCAACTGGCACAAGTTTTCTCGACGCAAGTGGCACAAGTTGGTTCGCCCTAACTGGCACAAGTTTGTTCGACGCAACTGGCACAAGTTTGTTCGACGCAACTGGCACAAGTTTGTTCGACGAACTGGCACAAGTTTGTTCTATGCAACTGGCACAAGTTTCTTCGACGTAACTGGCACAAGTTTGTTCAACGAACTGGCACAAGTTGATTTGACGCAACTGGCACAAGTTTGTTTGACACAACTGGCACAAGTTTTTTTGACGCAACTGGCACAAGTTTATTTGACGCAACTGGCATAAGTTTTCTCGACGAAACTGGCAAAAGTTTGTTCGCCGTAACTGGCACAAGTTTGTTCGACGCAACTGGCACAAGTTTGTTTGACACAACTGGCACAAGTTTGTTCTACATAACTGGCACAAGTTTGTTCTATGCAACTGGCACAAGTTTGTTCTACGCAACTGGCACAAGTTTGTTCGACGCTACTGGCACAAATTTGTTTGACGCAACTGGCACAAGTTTGTTTGACGCAACTGGCACAAGTTTGTTTGACGCAACTGGCACTAGCTTGTTTGACGCAACTGGCACAAGTTTGTTTGACACAACTGGCACAAGTTTGTTTGACGCAACTGGCACAAGTTTGTTTGACGCAACTGGCACAAGTTTGTTTGACGCAACTGGCATAAGGTTGTTCTACGCAACTGGCACAAGTTTGTTCTATGCAACTGGCACAAGTTTGTTTGACGCAACTGGCACAAGTTTGTTCCACGCAACTGGCACAAGTTTGTTCTACGCAACTGGCAAAAGTTTGTTCTAAGCAACTCTTACTAGTTTGTTGTACACAACTGGCACAAGATTGTTTGACACAACTGGCACAAGTTTGTTCTACGCAAATGGCAAAAGTTTGTTCTACGCATCTGGGACTTGTTTGTTCTATGCAACTGGTACTAGTTTGTACTAAGCAAATGGCACAAATTTGTTTGACGCAAGTGGCACATATTTGTTCTACCCAACTGTCACAAGTTTGTTCGACGCAACTGGCACAAGTTTGTTCTGCGCAACTGGCACAAGTTTGTTTGACACAACTGGCACAAGTTTGTTCTAAGCAACTGGCACAAGTTTCTTCGACGTAACTGGCACAAGTTTGTTCAACGAACTGGCACAAGTTTGTTTGACGGAACTGGCACAAGTTTGTTTGATGCAACTGGCACAAGTTTTTTTTACGCAACTGGCACAAGTTTATTTGACGCAACTGGCATAAGTTTTCTCGACGAAACTGGCACAAGTTTGTTCGCCGTAACTGGCACAAGTTTGTTCGACGCAACTGGCACAAGTTTGTTTGACGCAACTGGCACAAGTTTGTTCTACATAACTGGCACAAGTTTGTTCTATGCAACTGGCACAAGTTTGTTCTACGCAACTGGCACAAGTTTGTTCGGCGCAACTGGCACAAATTTGTTTGACGCAACTGGCACAAGTTTGTTTGACGCAACTATCACAAGTTTGTTTGACTCAACTGGCACTAGTTTGTTTGACGCAACTGGCACAAGTTTGTTTGACACAACTGGCACAAGTTTGTTTGACGCAACTGGCACAAGTTTGTTTGACGCAACTGGCACAAGTTTGTTTGACGCAACTGGCATAAGGTTGTTCTACGCAACTGGCACAAGTTTGTTCTATGCAACTGGCACAAGTTTGTTTGACGCAACTGGCACAAGTTTGTTCCACGCAACTGGCACAAGTTTGTTCTACGCAACTCTCACAAGTTTGTTCTAAGCAACTCTTACTAGTTTGTTGTACACAACTGGCACAAGTTTGTTTGACACAACTGGCACAAGTTTGTTCTACGCAAATGGCAAAAGTTTGTTTTACGCATCTGGGACTTGTTTGTTCTATGCAACTGGCACTAGTTTGTACTAGGCAAATGCCACAAATTTGTTTGACGCAACTGGCACATGTTTGTTCTACCCAACTGGCACAAGTTTGTTCGACGCAACAGGCACAAGTTTGTTCTGCGCAACTGGCACAAGTTTGTTTGACACAACTGGCACAAGTTTGTTCTAAGCAACTGGCACAAGTTTGTTCAACGGAACTGGCGCAAGTTTGTTCGACGCAACTGGCACAAGTTTGTTCGACGCAACTGGCACAAGTTTGTTCGATGCAACTGGTACAAGTTTGTTTAACGTAACTGGCACAAGTTTGTTCAACCCAACTGGCACAAGTTTTTGTGACACAACTGGCACAAGTTTGTTCGACGCAACTGGCATAAGTTTGTTTGACGCAACTGGCAAAAGTTTGTTTGACGTAACTGGCACAAGTTTGTTCTACGTAACATGAACAAGCTTGTTCTACGCAACTGGCACAAGTTTGTTTGACGCAACTGGCACTAGTTTGTTTGATGCAACTGGCACAAGTTTGTTCGACGCTACATGCACAAGTTTGTTCTACGCAACTGGCACAAGTTTGTTCTATGCAACTGGCACTAGTTTGTTTGATGCAACTGGCACAAGTTTGTTCGACGCAACTGGCCCAAGTTTGTTTGACGCAACTGGCACAAGTTTGTTAGACGCAACTGGAACAAGTTTTTTCGACGCAACTGGCACAAGTTTTTTTGACTCAATTGGCTCAAGTTTGTTTGACACAACTGGCACAAGGTTGTTTGATGCCACTGGCACAAGTTTATTTGACGTAACTGGCACAAGTTTGTTTGACGCAACCGGCACAAGTTTTCTCGACACAACTGACACAAGTTTGTTCGCCGTAACTGGCACAAGTTTGTTCGACGCAAATGGCACAAGTTTGTTCGACGCAACTGGCACAAGTTTGTTTGATGCAACTGGCACAAGTTTCTTTGACGAAACTGGCACAAGTTTGTTTGACGCAACCAGCACAAGTTTGTTTGACGCAACTGGCACAAGGTTGTTCTACGCAACTGGCACAGGTTTGTTCTACGCAACTGGCACAATTTTGTTTGACGCAACTGGCATCAGTTTGTTCTACGCAACTGGCACAAGTTTGTTCGATGCAACTGGCACAAGTTTGTTCACCGCAACTGGCCCAAGTTTGTTTGACGCAACTGGCACAAGTTGTTAGACGCAACTGGCACAAGTTTGTTTGACGCAACTGGCACAAGTTTCTTCGACTCAATTGGCACAAGTTTGTTTGACGCAACTGGTACAAGTTTGTTTGACGCAACTGTCACAAGTTTGTTTGACTCAACTGGCACAAATTTGTTTGACGCAACTGGCACAAGTTTATTTGACGCAACTGGCACAACGTTTTTCGACGCAATTGGCACAAGTATGTTCTACACAACTGGCACAAGTTTGTTCTACGCAACTTGCACAAGTTTGTTCTACGCAACTGGCACAAGTTTGTTCTACGCAACTGGCACAAGTTTGTTCTACGCAACTGGCAAAAGTTTGTTCTACGCAACTGGCACAAGTTTGTTCTATGCATCTGGCACAAGTTTGTTCTATGCAACTGGCACAAGTTTGTTCTACGCAACTGGCACAGGTTTGTTCTACGCAACTGACACAAGTTTGATTTACGCAACTGGCACAAGTTTATTCTACGCATCTGGCACAAGTTTGTTGTATCCAACTGGCACTAGTTTGTTCTATGCATCTGGCACAAGTTTGTTTGACGCGACTGGCTCAAGATTGTTCTACCCAACTGACACAAGTTTATTCGACGCAACTGGCACAAGTTTGTTCTACGCAACTGACACAAGTTTGTTTGACACAACTGGCACAAGTTTGTTCAACGCAACTGGCACAAGTTTGTTCAATGCAACTGGCGCAAGTTTGTTCAACGCAACTGGCACAAGTTTGTAGGACCCAACTGGCACAAGTTTGTTTGACGCAACTGGCACAAGTTTGTTTGACGCAACTGGCACAAGTTTGTTTGACACAACTGGCACAAGTTTGTTTGACGCAACTGGCACAAGGATGTTCTACGCAACTGGCACATGTTTGTTCTACGCAACTGGCACAAGTTTGTTTGATGCAACTGGCACAAGTTTTTTTGATGCAACTGGCAGAAGTTTGTTTGACGCAACTGGCACAAGTTTGTTCGACGCAACTGGCCCAAGTTTGTTTGACGCAACTGGCACAAGTTTGTTAGATGCAACTGGCACAAGTTTGTTCGAGGTAACTGGCACAATTTTTTTCGACTCAATTGGCACAAGTTTGTTTGACGCAACTGGCACAAGTTTGTTTGACGCAACTGGCACAAGTTTGTTTGACACAACTGGCACAAGTTTTTTTGACGCTACTGGCACAAGTTTATTCGACGCAACTGGCACAAGTTTTCTCGACGCAACTGGCACAAGTTTGTTCGCCGTAACTGGCACAAGCTTGTTTGACGCAACTGGCACAAGTTTGTTCGACGCAACTGGCACAAGTTTGTTCGACGTAACTGGCACAAGTTTGTTCGACACAACTGGCACAAGTTTGTTCGACGCAACTGGCACAAGTTTGTTCAACACATCTGGCACAAGTTTGTTTGACGCAACTGGCACAAGTTTGTTTTCGCAACTTGTACAAGTTTGTTTAACGCAACTGGCACAAGTTTGTTTGACGCAACTGGCACAAGTTTGTTCGACGCAACTGGCACAAGTTTGTTCAACACATCTGGCACAAGTTTGTTTGACGCAACTGGCACAAGTTTGTTTTCGCAACTTGTACAAGTTTGTTTGACGCAACTGGCACAAGTTTGTTTGACGCAACTGGCACAAGTTTGTTTGGCGCAACTGGCACAAGTTTGTTTGATGCAACTGGCACAAGTTTGTTTGACACAACTGGCACAAGTTTGTTTGACACAACTGGCACAAGTTTGTTTTACGCAACTGTCACAAGTTTGTTTGACGCAACTGGCATAAGGTTGTTCTATGCAACTGGCACAAGTTTGTTTGACGCAACTGGCATAAGTTTGTTTGACGCAACTGGCACAAGTTTTTCCACGCAACTGGCACAAGTTTGTTCTAAGCAACTCTTACTAGTTTGTTGTACACAACTGGCACAAGTTTGTTTGACACAACTGGCACAAGTTTGTTCTACGCAAATGGCAAAAGTTTGTTCTACGCATCTGGGACTTGTTTGTTCTATACAACTGGCACTAGTTTGTTCTAGGCAACTTACACAAATTTGTTTGACACAACTGGCACATGTTTGTTCTACCCAACTGGCACAAGTTTGTTCGACGCAACATGCACAAGTTTGTTCTACGCAACTGGCACAAGTTTGTTCTATGCAACTGGCACTAGTTTGTTTGATGCAACTGGCACAAGTTTGTTCGACGCAACTGGCCCAAGTTTGTTTGATGCAACTGGCACAATTTTGTTAGACGCAACTGGCACAAGTTTGTTCGACACAACTGGCACAAGTTTTTTCGACTCAATTGGCACAAGTTTGTTTGACACAACTGGCACAAGTTTGTTTGATGCCACTGGCACAAGTTTGTTTGACGTAACTGGCACAAGTTTGTTTGACGCAACTGGCAAAAGTTTTCTCGACACAACTGACACAAGTTTGTTCGCCGTAACTGGCACAAGTTTGTTCGACGCAACTGGCACAAGTTTGTTCGACGCAACTGGCACAAGTTTGTTTGATGCAACTGGCACAAGTTTCTTTGACGAAACTGGCACAAGTTTGTTCGACGCAACTGGCACAAGTTTGTTTGACGCAATTGGCACAAGTGTGTTCTACACAACTGGCACAAGTTTGTTCTATGCAACTGGCACTAGTTTGTTCTACGCAACTGGCATAAGTTTGTTTGACACAACTGGCACAAGTTTGTTCTACGCAACTGGCACAAGTTTGTTCGACGCAACTGGCACAAGGTTGTTCTACGCAACTGGCACAAGTTTGTTCTACGCAACTGGCACAAGTTTGCTTGACGCAACTGGCAAAAGTTTTTTTTACGCAACTGGCACAAGTTTTTTTTGACGCAACTGACACAAGTTTGTTTGACGCAACTGGCACAAGTTTGTTGGACGCAACTGGCACAAGTTTGTTTGACGCAACTGGCACAAGTTTGTTTGATGCAACTGGCACAAGTTTGTTTGACGCAACTGGCACAAGTTTGTTCGACGCAACTAGCACAAGTTTGTTCGACGCTACTGGCACAAGTTTGTTCGAAGCAACTGGCACAAGTTTGTTTGACGCAACTGACACAAGTTTGTTTGACGCAACTGACACAAGTTTGTTTGACGCAACTGACACAAGTTTGTTTGACGCAACTGACACAAGTTTGTTTGACGCAACTGGCACAAGTTTGTTCGACGCAACTAGCACAAGTTTGTTCGACGCTACTGGCACAAGTTTGTTTGACGCAACTGGCACAAGTTTGTTTGACGCAACTGGCACAAGTTTGTTTGACGCAACTGGCACAAGGTTGTTCTATGCAACTGGCACAAGTTTGTTCTATGCAACTGGCACAAGTTTGTTTGACGCAACTGGCACAAGTTTGTTTGATGCAACAGGCACAAGTTTGTTCTACATAACTGGCACAAGTTTGTTGTACACAACTGGCAGAAGTTTGTTTGACACAACTGGCACAAGTTTGTTCTACGCAAATGGCAAAAGTTTGTTCTACGCATCTGGCACAAGTTTGTTCTATGCAACTGTCACTAGTTTGTTCTACGCAACTGGCACAAATTTGTTTGACGCAACTGGCCCATGTTTGTTCTACCCAACTGGCAGAAGTTTGTTCGACGCAACTGGCACAAGTTTGTTCTACGCAACTGGCACAAGTTTGTTTGACACAACTGGCACAAGTTTGTTCTAATCAACTGGCACAAATTTGTTCGACGTAACTGGCAAATGTTTGTTCGACGCAACTGGCACAAATTTGTACGACGCAACTGGTACAAGTTTTTTTTAACGTAACTGGCACAAGTTTGTTTGACCCAACTGGCACAAGTTTGTTTCACACAACTGGCACAAGTTTGTTCGACGCAACTTGCACAAGTTTGTTCGACGCAACTGGCACAAGTTTGTTTGGCACAACTGGCACAAGGTTGTTCTACGCAACACGTACAATTTTGTTCTACGCAACTGGCACAAGATTGTTTGACGCAACTGGCACAAGTTTGTTCTATGCAACTGGCACTAGTTTGTTCGATGCAACTGGCACAAGTTTGTTCAAAGAAACTGGCACAAGTTTTTACGAATCAATTGGCACAAGTTTGTTTGACGCAACTGGCACAAGTTTGTTTGACGCAATTGGCACAAGTTTGTTTGACGCAACTGGCACGAGTTTGTTTGACGCAACTGGCACAAGTTTATTTGACGGAACTGGCACAACTTTTCTCGACGCAACTGGCACAAGTTTGATCGCCGTAACTGGCACAAGTTTGTTTGACGCAACTGGCACATGTTTATTTGACGCAACTGGCACAAGTTTCTCGACGCAAGTGGCACAAGTTTGTTCGCCGTAACTGGCACAAGTTTGTTCGACGCAACTGGCACAAGTTTGTTCGACGCAACTGGCGCAAGTTTGTTTGACGCAACTGGCACAAGGTTCTTCGACACAACTGGCACAAGTTTCTTCGACGCAACTGGTACAAGTTTGTTTTACGTAACTGGCATAAGTTTGTTTGACGCAACTGGCACAAGTTTGTTCTACCAACTAGAACAAGTTTGTTCGACGCAACTGGCACAAGGTTGTTCTACACAACTGGCACAAGTTTGTGCGACGCAACTGGCACAAGTTTGTTAGATGCCACTGGTACAAGTTTGTTCGACGAAACTGGCCCAAGTTTTTTTGACGCAACTGGCACAAGTTTGTTCGACACAACTGGCACAAGTTTGTTTGACGCAACTGGCACAACTTTGTTCTACATAACTGGCACAAGTTTGTTCTATGCAACTGGCACAACTTTGTTCTACGCAACTGGCACAAGTTTGTTCTACGCATCTGGCACAAGTTTGTTCTATGCAACTGGCACTAGTTCGTTCTACGCTACTGGCACAAGTTTGTTTGACGCAACTGGCACAACTTTGTTCTACCCAAGTGACACAAGTTTGTTCGACGCAACTGGCACAAGTTTGTTCTACGCAACTGACACAAGTTTGTTTGACACAACTGGCAGAAGTTTGTTCAACGCAACTGGCACAAGTTTGTTTGACGCAACTGTCGCAAGTTTGTTTGATGCAACTTGCACAAGTTTGTTCGACGCAACTGGCAAAAGTTTGTTTGACGCAACTGGCACAAGTTCGTTTGATGCAACTGGCACAAGGTTCTTCTACGCAACTAGCACAAGTTTGTTTGACGCAACTGGCACAAGTTTGTTCTACGCAACTGTCACAAATTTGTTTGACGCAACTGGCACAAGTTTGTTTGACGCAACTGGCACAAGTTTGTTAGACGCAACTGGCACAAGTTTGTTCGACGTAACAGGCACAAGTTTTTTCGACTCAACTGGTACAAATTTGTTTGACGCAACTGGCACAAGTTTGTTTGACGCAAGAGGCACAAGTTTGTTCTATGCAACTGGCACAAGTTTGTTTGACGCAACTGGCACAAGTTTGTTCTATGCAACTGGCACTAGTTTGTTCGATGCAACTGGCACAAGTTTGTTCGACGCAACTGGCACAAGTTTGTTTGACGCAACTGGCACAAGTTTGTTAGACGCAACTGGCACAAGTTTGTTCAACGAAACTGGCACAAGTTTTTTTTAATCAATTGGCACAAGTTTGTTTGACGCAACTGGCACAAGTTTGTTTGACGCAACTGGCACAGGTTTGTTTGACGCATGTGGCACAAGTTTGTTTGACGCAACTGCCACAAGTTTATTTGACGCAAGTGGCACAACTTTTCTCGACGCAACTGGCACAAGTTTGTTCGCCGTAACTGGCACAAGTTTGTTTGACGCAACTGGCACAAGTTTATTTGACGCAACTGGCACAAGTTTTCTCGACGCAAGTGGCAGAAGTTGGTTCGCCGTAACTGGCACAAGTTTGTTCGACGCAACTGGCACAATTTTGTTCGACGCAACTGGCACAAGTTTATTTGACGCAACTGGCACAAGTTTCTTCGACGCAACTGGCACAAGTTTGTTCGACGAACTGGCACAAGTTTGTTTGACGTAATTGGCACGAGTTTGTTCTACTCAACTGGCACAAGTTTGTTCTATGCAACTGGCACTAGTTTGTTTTACGCAACTGGCATAAGTTTGTTTGACGCAACTGGCACAAGTTTGTTCTACAAACTAGCACAAGTTTGTTCAACGCAACTGGCACAAGGTTGTTCTGCGCAACTGGCACAAGTTTGTTCTACGCAACTGGCACAGCTTTTTTGACGCAACTGACACAAGGTTGTTCTACGCAACTGGCACAAGTTTGTTGGATGCCACTGACACAAGTTTGTTCCACGAAACTGGCCCAAGTTTTTTTGACGCAACTGGCACAAGTTTGTTAGACGCAACTGGCACAAGTTTGTTCGACGCAACTGGCACAAGTTTTTTCGACTCAATTGGCACAAGTTATTTTTTGGCGCAACTGGAACAAGTTTTTTTGACGCAACTAGCACAAGTTTGTTTGACGCAACTGGCACAAGTTTATTTGACGCAACTGGCACAAGTTTTCTCGACGAAACTGGCACAAGTTTGTTCGCCGTAAATGGCACAAGTTTGTTCGACACAACTGGCACAAGTTTGTTTGACTCAACTGGCACAAGTTTGTTTTACATAACTGGCACAAGTTTGTTCTATGCAACTGGCACAAGTTTGTTCTACGCAACTGGCACAAGTTTGTTCGACGCAACTGGCACAAGTTTGATTGACGCAACTGGCACAAGTTTGTTTGACGCAACTGGCACAAGTTCGTTTGACGCAACTGGCACAAGGTTGTTCTATGCAACTGGCACAAGTTTGTTCTATGCAAATGGCACAAGTTTGTTTGACGCAACTGGCACAAGTTTGTTTGATGCAACAGGCACAAGTTTGTTCTACATAACTGGCACAAGTTTGTTGTACACAACTGGCACAAGTTTGTTTGACACAACTGACACAAGTTTGTTCTACGCAAATGGCAAAAGTTTGTTCTATGCATCTGGCACAAGTTTGTTCTATGCAACTGGCACTAGTTTGTTTGACGCAACTGGCACAAATTTGTTTGACGCAACTGGCACATGTTTGTTCTACCCAACTGGCACAAGTTAGTTCGACGCAACTGGCACAAGTTTGTTCTACACAACTGGCACAAGTTTGTTTGACACAAGTGGCACAAGTTTGTTCTAAGCACCTGGCACAAGTTTGTTTGACGGTAATGGCGCAAGTTTGATCGACGCAACTGGCACAAGTTTGTTCGACGCAACTGGCACAAATTTGTACAGCACAACTGGTACAAGTTTGTTTAAAGTAACTGGCACAAGTATGTTCAACCCAACTGGCAAAAGTTTGTTTCACACAACTGGCACAAGTTTGTGCGACGCAACTGGCACAATTTTGTTTGACGCAACTGGCACAAGTTTGTTTGACACAACTGGCACAAGTTTGTTCTACGCAACTGGCACAAGTTTGTTCTATGCAACTGGCACAAGTTTGTTCTATGCAACTGGCACAAGTTTGTTCGATGCAACTGGCACAAGTTTGTTCGACGCAACTGGCACAAGTTTGTTTGACGCAACTGGCACAAGTTTGTTAGACGCAACTGGCACAAGTTTGTTCAACGAAACTGCACAACTTTTTTCGAATCAATTGGCAGAAGTTTGTTTGATGCAACTGGCACAAGTTTGTTTGATGCAACAGGCACAAGTTTGTTCTACATAACTGGCACAAGTTTGTTGTACACAACTGGCACAAGTTTGTTTGACACAACTGACACAAGTTTGTTCTACGCAAATGGCAAAAGTTTGTTCTATGCATCTGGCACAAGTTTGTTCTATGCAACTGGCACTAGTTTGTTTGACGCAACTGGCACAAATTTGTTTGACGCAACTGGCACATGTTTGTTCTACCCAACTGGCACAAGTTTGTTCGACGCAACTGGCACAAGTTTGTTCTACACAACTGGCACAAGTTTGTTTGACACAAGTGGCACAAGTTTGTTCTAAGCACCTGGCACAAGTTTGTTTGACGGTAATGGCGCAAGTTTGATCGACGCAACTGGCACAAGTTTGTTCGACGCAACTGGCACAAATTTGTACGGCACAACTGGTACAAGTTTGTTTAACGTAACTGGCACAAGTATGTTCAACCCAACTGGCAAAAGTTTGTTTCACACAACTGGCACAAGTTTGTGCGACGCAACTGGCACAATTTTGTTTGACGCAACTGGCACAAGTTTGTTTGACACAACTGGCACAAGGTTGTTCTACGCAACATGTACAAGTTTGTTCTACGCAACTGGCACAAGTTTGTTTGCCGCAACTGGCACAAGTTTGTTCTATGCAACTGGCACAAGTTTGTTCGATGCAACTGGCACAAGTTTGTTCGACGCAACTGGCACAAGTTTGTTTGACGCAACTGGCACAAGTTTGTTAGACGCAACTGGCACAAGTTTGTTCAACGAAACTGCACAACTTTTTTCGAATCAATTGGCAGAAGTTTGTTTGACGCAACTGGCACAAGTTTGTTTGATGCAACTGGCACAAGTTTGTTTGACGCAACTGGCACAAGTTTGTTTGACGCAAGTGGCACAAGTTTATTTGACGCAACTGGCACAACTTTTTTCACGCAACTGGCACAAGTTTGTTCGCCGTAACTGGCCCAAGTGTGTTTGACGCAACTGGCACAAGTTTATTTGACGCAACTGGCACAAGTTTCTCGATGCAAGTGGCACAAGTTTGTTCGCCGTAACTGGCACAAGTTTGTTCGACGCAACTGGCACAAGTTTGTTCGACGCAACTGGCACAAGTTTGTTCTACGCAACTGGCACAAGTTTGTTCTACGCAACTGGCACAAGTTTGCTCATCGCAACTGGCACAAGTTTGTCCGACGCAACTGGCACAAGTTTGTTCGCTGCAACAGGCACAAGTTTGTTCGACATAACTAGCACAAGTTTGTTCGACGCAACTGGCACAAGTTTGTTCTACGCAACTGGCACATGTTTGTTCTACGCAATTGGCACAAGTTTGTTTGTCGCAATTGGCACAAGTTTGTTCTTCGCAACTGGCACAAGTTTGTTCTACGCAACTGGCCCAAGTTTATTCTATGCAACTGGCACAATTTTGTTCGACGCAACTGGCACAAGTTTGTTCTATGCAACTGACCCAAGTTTATTCTATGCAACTGGCACAATTTTGTTCGACGCAACTGGCACAAGTTTGTTCAACGCAACTTTCGCAAGTATGATCGACACAACTGGCACAAGTTTGTTCTACGCAACTGGCATAAGTTTGTTCTATGCAAGTGGCACAAGTTTGTTCTACGCAACTGGCACAAGTTTGTTCTACGCAACTGGCCCAAGTTTGTTTGACACAACTGGCAGAAGTTTGTTCTACGCAACTGGCACAAGTTTTTTCTCCGTAACTGGCACAAGTTTGTTCTAAGCAACTGTCACAAGTTTGTTCTATGCAACTGGCACAAGTTTGTTCTACGTAACTGGCAAAAGTTTGTTCTACGCAACTGGCACAAGTGTGTTCTACGCAACTGGCACAAGTTTGTTTGACACATCTGGCACAAGTTTGTTCTACGCAACTGGCAAAAGTTTGTTCTACGCAACTGGCCCAAGTTTGTTTGACGCAACTGGCACAAGTTTGTTCTACGCAACTGACACAAGTTTGTTCTACGCAACTAGCACAAGTTTGTTCTACGCAACTAGCACAAGTTTGTTCTACGTAACTGGCACAAGTTTGTTCTACGCAAGTGGCACAAGGTTGTTCTACGCAACTGGCACAATTTTGTTCTACGCAACAGGCACAAGTTTGTTCTTCGCAACTGGCACAAGATTGTTTGACGCAAGTGGCACAAGTTTGTTCTACGCAACTGGCACAAGTTTGTTCTACGCAACTGGCCCAAGTTTGTTTGACGCAACTGGCACAATTTTGTTCTACGCAACTGGCACAAGTTTGTTCTACGTAACTGGCACAAGTTTGTTCTACGCAACTGGCACAAATTTGTTTGACGCAACTGGCCCAAGTTTGTTTGACGCAACTGGCAAAAGTTTGTTTGAAACAGCTGGCACAAGTTTGTTCTACGCAACTGTCACAAGTTTGTTCAACGCATCTGGCACAAGCTTGTCCAACGCAACTGGCACAAGTTTTTTCGATGCAACTGGCACAAGTTTGTTCGACGCAACTGGCACAAGTTTGTTCGACGCAACTGCCACAAATTTGTTCTATGCAACTGGCACAAGTTTGTTCTACGCAACTGGCACAAGTTTGTTTGACGCAATTGGCACAAGTTCTTCGCAACTGGCACAAGTTTGTTCTATGCAACTGGCACAAGTTTGTTCTGCACAAATGGCACAAGTTTGTTCTATGCAACTGGCAGAAGTTTGTTTGACACAACTCGCACAAGGTTGTTCTACGTAACTGGCACAAGTTTGTTCTACGCAACTGGCACAAGTTTGTTCAACGCAACTGGCACAATTTTGTTCTACGCAACTGGCACAAGTTTGTTCTACGCAACTGGCTCAAGTTTGTTCGACGCATCTGGCACAACTTTGTTTGACGCAACTGGCGCAAGTTTGTTTGGCGAAACTGGCAAAAGTTTGTTCTACGCAACTGGCCCAAGTTTGTTTGACGCAAATGGCAGAAGTTTGTTCTACGCAAATGGCACAAGTTTGTACTACGTAACTGGCACAAGTTTGTTCTACGCAACTGGAAGAAGTTTGTTCTACGCAACTGGCACAAGTTTGTTCTACGTACCCAGCACAAGTTTGTTCTGCGCAACTGGCACAAGTTTGTTCTACGCAACTGGCACGAGTTTGTTTGACACAACTGGCACAAGTTTGTTCTACGCAACTGGCAAAAGTTTGTTCTACGCAACTGGCACAAGTTTTTTCGACGCAAGTGGCACAAGTTTGTTCTATGCAACTGTCACAAGTTTGTTTGACACAACTGGCACAAGTTTGTTCTACGCAACTGGCACAACTTTGTTCGATGCAACTGGCACAACTTTGTTTGACGCAACTGGCACAAGTTTGTTCGACGCAACTGGCACAAGTTTGTTTGATGCAACTGGCATAAGTTTGTTCGACGAACTGGCACAAGTTTGTTTAATGCAACTGGCACAAGTTTATTCGACCCAACTGGCACAAGTTTGTTTGACGCAACTGGCACAAGTTTTTTTGACGCAACTGGCACAAGTTTGTTTGACGCAACTGGCACAAGGTTGTTTGACGCAACTGGCACAAGGTTATTCTACACAACTGGCACAAGTTTGTTCTATGCAACTGGCACAAGTTTGTTTGACGCAACTGGCACAAGTTTGTTCTACGCAACTGGCACAAGTTTCTTCGACACAACTGGCACAATTTTGTTCGACACAACTGGCCCAAGTTTGTTTGACGCAACTGGCATAAGTTTGTTAGACACAACTGGCACAAGTTTGTCTATGCAACTGGCACAAGTTTGTTTGACGAAACTGGCACAAGATTGTTCGACGCAACTGGCACAAGTTTGTTCGACGCAACTGGCACAAGTTTGTTCTTCGCAACTGGCACAAGTTTGTTCTACGCAACTGGCACAAGTTTGTTCTACGAAACTGGCACAAGTTTGTTCTACGAAACTGGCAAAAGTTTGTCTGACACAACTGGCACAAGTTTGTTCTACGTCACTGGCACAAGTTTGTTCTACGAAACTGGCAAAAGTTTGTCTGACACAACTGGCACAAGTTTGTTCTACGTAACTGGCACAAGTTTGTTCTACGCAATTGGCACAAGTTTGTTCGACGCAACTGGCACAAGTTTGTTTTATCCAACTGGCACAAGTTTGTTTCACCCAACTGGCACAAAATTGTTTCACGCAATTGGCACAAGTTTGTCCGACGCAACTGCCACAAGTGTGTTCGACGCAACTGGCACAAGTTAGTTCTATGCAACTGGCATAAATTTGTTTGACGCAATTGGCACAAGTCTGTTTGACTTAACTGGCACAAGTTTTTTCTGCGCAACTGGCACAATTTTGTTCAATGCAACTGGCGCAAGTTTGTTCGATGCAACTGGCACAAGTTTGTTCTATGCAACTGGCACAAGTTTGTTTGACGCAACTGGCACAAGTTTGTCCTACGCATCTGGCACAAGTTTGTTTGACACAACTGGCACAAGTTTGTTCTACGCAACTGGCACAAGTTTGTTCTAAGCAACTGGCACAAGTTTGTTTGACGCAACAGGCCCAAGTTTATTTGACGAAACTGGCAAAAGTTTGTTTGAAAGAACTGGCACAAGTTTGTTCTACGCAACTGTCACAAGTTTGTTCGACGCAACTGGCGCAAGTTTGGCCAACACAACTGGCACAAGCTTGTTCGACGTAACTGGCACAAGTTTGTTCTACGCAACTGGCACAAGTTTGTTCTACACATCTGGCACAAGTTTGTTTGACGCAATTGGCACAAGTTTGTTCTTCGCAACTGGCACAAGTTTGTTCTATGCAACTGGCCCAAGTTTGTTCGACGCAACTGGCACAAGTTTGTTCGACGTAACTGGCACAAGTTTGTTCTACGTAACTGGCACAAGTTTGTTCTACACATGTGGCACAAGTTTGTTTGACGCAATTGGCACAAGTTTGTTCTTCGCAACTGGCACAAGTTTGTTCTATGCAACTGGCCCAAGTTTGTTCTACGCAACTGGCACAAGTTTGTTCTATGCAACTGGAAGAAGTTTGTTTGACACAACTCGCACAAGTTTGTTCTATGCAACTGTCACAAGTTTGTTCTACGCAACTGGCACAAGTTTGTTCTACGCAACTGTCACAAGTCTGTTCGACGCAACTGGCACAAGTTTGTTCTACGCAACTGGCTCAAGTTTGTTCTACGCAACTGGCACAAGTTTGTTTGACGCAACTGGCACAAGTTTGTTTGACGCAACTGGCACAAGTTTGTTCTATGCAACTGTCCCAAGTTTATTTGACGCAACTGGCACAAGTTTGTTCTACGCAACTGGCACAAGTTTGTTCTACGTAACTGGCACAAGTTGGTTCTACGCAACTGGCACAAGTTTGTTTGACACAACTGGCACAAGTTTGTTCTACGCAACTGGCAAAAGTTTGTTCTACGCAACTGGCACAAGTTTGTTCGACACAAGTGGCACAAGTTTGTTCTATGCAACTGGCACAAGTTTGTTTGACACAACTGGCACAAGTTTGTTTGACGCAACTGTCAAAAGTTTGTTTGAAACAACTGGCACAAGTTTGTTCTACACAACTGTCACAAGTTTGTTCAACGCATCTGGCAAAAGTTTGTTCGATGCAACTGGCACAAGTTTGTTCGATGCAACTGGCACAAGTTTGTTCGATGCAACTGGCACAAGTTTGTTCTACGCAACTGGCACAAATTTGTTCTACGCAACTGACACAAGTTTGTTCTACGCAACTGGCACAAGTTTGTTTGACGCAATTGGCACAAGTTTGTTCTTTGCAACTGGCACAAGTTTGTTCTATGCAACTGGCCCAAGTTTGTTCTACGCAACTGGCACAAGTATGTTCTATGCAACTGGCAGAAGTTTGTTTGACACAACTCGCACAAGTTTGTTCTACGCAACTGGCACAAGTTTGTTCTACGCAAAGGTCACAAGTTTGTTCAACGCAACTGGCGCAAGTATGTTCGACGCAACTGGCACAAGTTTGTTCTACGCAACTTGCTCAAGTTTGTTCTACGCAACTGGCACAAGTTTGTTTGATGCAACTGGCACACGTTTGTTTGACGCAACTGGCACAAGTTTGTTCTACGCAACTGGCCCAAGTTTGTTTTATGCAACTGGCAGAAGTTTGTTCTACGCAACTGGCACAAGTTTATTCTAAGTAACTGGCACAAGTTTGTTCTACGCAAATGGCAGAAGTTTGTTCTACGCAACTGGCATAAGTTTGTTCTACGTAACTGGCACAAGTTTGTTCTACGCAACTGGCACAAGTTTGTTCTACGCAACTGGCACAAGTTTGTTTGACACATCTGGCACAAGTTTGTTCTACGCAACTGGCAAAAGTTTGTTCTACGCAAGTGGCACAAGTTTGTTCTATGCAACTGGCACAAGTTTGTTTGACACAACTGGCACAAGTTTGTTCTACGCAACTGGCACAACTTTGTTCGATACAACTGGCACAAGTTTGTTTGACGCAACTGGCAAAAGTTTGTTCGACGCAACTGGCACAAGTTTGTTCGATGCTACTGGCTCAAGTTTGTTCGACGAACTCGCACAAGTTTGTTTAACGCAACTGGCACAAGTTTATTCGACCCAACTGGCAAAAGTTTGTTTGACGCAACTGGCACAAGTTTTTTTGACGCAACTGGCACATTTTTGTTTGACGCAACTGTCACAAGGTTGTTTGACGCAACTGGCACAAGGTTATTCTACACAATTGGCACAAGTTTGTTCTATGCAACTGGCACAAGTTTGTTTGACACAAATGGCAGAAGTTTGTTCTACGCAACTGGCACAAGTTTGTTCTATGCAACTGGCACAAGTTTGTTCGACGCAACTGGCCCAAGTTTGTTTGACGCAACTGGCACAAGTTTGTTTGACACAACTGGCACAAGTTTGTTCTACGCAACTGGCACAAGTTTGTTCGACGAACCTGGCACAAGATTGTTCGACGCAACTGGCACAAGTCTGTTCGGCGCAACTGGCACAAGTTTGTTCGACACAACTGGCACAAGTTTGTTCTACGCAACTGGCACAAGTTTGTTCTACGAAACTGGCACAAGTTTGTTCTACGCAACTGGCACAAGTTTGTCTGACACAACCTGCACAAGTTTGTTGTATGTAACTGGCACAAGTTTGTTCTACGCAACTGGCACAAGTTTGTCTTATGCAACTGGCACAAGTTTGTTTGACACAACTGGCACAAGTTTGTTCGACTCAATTGACACAAGTTTTTCCGACGCAACTGGCACAAGTGTGTTCGACGCAACTGGCACAAGTTTGTTCGATGCAACTGGCACAAGTTAGTTCTGTGCAACTGGCATAAATTTGTTTGAAGCAAATGGCACAAGTCTGTTTGACTTAACTGGCACAAGTTTGTTCTGCACAACTGGCACAAGTTTGTTCAATGCAACTGGCGCAAGTTTGTTCGATGCAACTGGCACAAGTTTGTTCTACGCAACTGGCTCAAGTTTGTTCTACGCAACTTGCACAAGTTTGTTTGACGCAACTGGCACAAGTTTGTCCTACGCATCTGGCACAAGTTTGTTTGACACAACTGGCACAAGTTTGTTCTACGCAACTGGCACAAGTTTCTTCTAAGCAACTGACACAAGTTTGTTTGACGCAACAGGCCCAAGTTTGTTTGACAAAACTGACAAAAGTTTGTTTGAAACAACTGGCACAAGTTTGTTCTACGCAACTGTCACAAGTTTGTTCGACGCAACTGGCACTAGATTGTCCGACGCAACTGGCACAAGTTAGTTCTACGCAACTGGCACAAGTTTGTTCAACGCAACTGGCAAAAGTATGTTCGACGCAACTGTCACAAGTTTGTTCTACGCAACTGGCTCAAGTTTGTTCTAAGCAAATGGCACAAGTTTGTTTGACGCAACTGGCACAAGTTTGTTTGACACAACTGGCACAAGTTTGTTCTATGTAACTGGCACAAGTTTGTTCTACGCAACTGGCACAAGTTTGTTCGATGCAACTGGCACAAGTTTGTTCTACTCAACTGGCACAAGTTTGTTCTATGCAACTGGCACAAGTTTGTTCAACACAACTCGCACAATTTTGTTTGACGCAACTGGCACAAGTTTGTTCAACGCAACTGGCACAAGTTTGTCCTACGCATCTGGCACAAGTTTGTTTGACACAACTGGCACAAGTTTGTTCTACGCAACTGGCACAAGTTTGTTCTAAGCAACTGGCACAAGTTTGTTTGACGCAACAGGCCCAAGTTTGTTTGACGAAACTGGCAAAAGTTTGTTTGAAAGAACTGGCACAAGTTTGTTCTACGCAACTGTCACAAGTTTGTTCGACGCAACTGGCACAAGTTTGGCCAACACAACTGGCACAAGTTTGTTCGACGTAACTGGCACAAGTTTGTTCTACACAACTGGCACAAGTTTGTTCTACACATCTGGCACAAGTTTGTTTGACGCAATTGGCACAAGTTTGTTCTTCGCAACTGGCACAAGTTTGTTCTATGCAACTGGCCCAAGTTTGTTCGACGCAACTGGCACAAGTTTGTTCAACGTAACTGGCACAAGTTTGTTCTACGCAACTGGCACAAGTTTGTTCTACACATGTGGCACAAGTTTGTTTGACGCAATTGGCACAAGTTTGTTCTTCGCAACTGGCACAAGTTTGCTCTATGCAACTGGCCCAAGTTTGTTCTACGCAACTGGCACAAGTTTGTTCTATGCAACTGGAAGAAGTTTGTTTGACGCAACTCGCACAAGTTTGTTCTATGCAACTGTCACAAGTTTGTTCTACGCAACTGGCACAAGTTTGTTCAACGCAACTGTCACAAGTCTGTTCGACGCAACTGGCACAAGTTTGTTCTACGCAACTGGCTCAAGTTTGTTCTACGCAACTGGCACAAGTTTGTTTGACGCAACTGGCACGAGTTTCTTTGACGCAACTGGCACAAGTTTGTTCTATGCAACTGGCCCAAGTTTGTTTGACGCAACTGGCACAAGTTTGTTCTACGCAACTGGCACAAGTTTGTTCTACGTAACTGGCACAAGTTGGTTCTACGCAACTGGCACAAGTTTGTTTGACACAACTGGCACAAGTTTGTTCTACGCAACTGGCAAAAGTTTGTTCTACGCAACTGGCACAAGTTTGTTCGACACAAGTGGCACAAGTTAGTTCTATGCAACTGGCACAAGTTTGTTTGACACAACTGGCACAAGTTTGTTTGACGCAACTGTCAAAAGTTTGTTTGAAACAACTGGCACAAGTTTGTTCTACACAACTGTCACAAGTTTGTTCAAGGCATCTGGCAAAAGTTTGTTCGATGCAACTGGCACAAGTTTGTTCGATGCAACTGGCACAAGTTTGTTCGATGCAACTGGCACAAGTTTGTTCTACGCAACTGACACAAGTTTGTTCTACGCAACTGGTACAAGTTTTTTTATGCAATTGGCACAAGTTTGTTCTACTCAACTGGCACAAGTTTGTTCTATGCAACTGGCACTAGTTTGTTTTACGCAACTGGCACAAGTTTCTTCGACGCAACTGGTACAAGTTTTTTTTTATGCAATTGGCACAAGTTTGTTCTACTCAACTGGCACAAGTTTGTTCTATGCAACTGGCACTAGTTTGTTTTACGCAACTGGCATAAGTTTGTTTGACGCAACTGGCACAAGTTTGTTCTACAAACTAGCACAAGATTGTTCAACGCAACTGGCACTAGTTTGTTCTACACAACTGGCACAAGTTTGTTCTACGCAACTGGGACAGTTTTTTTGACACAACTGACACAAGGTTGTTCTACGCAACTGGCACAAGTTTGTTGGATGCCACTGACACAAGTTTGTTCCACGAAACTGGCCCAAGTTTTTTTGACGCAACTGGCACAAGTTTGTTAGACGCAACTGGCACAAGTTTGTTCGACGCAACTGGCACAAGTTTTTTCGACTCAATTGGCACAAGTTTTTTTTTGGCGCAACTGGAACAAGTTTGTTTGACGCAACTGGCACAAGTTTGTTTGACGCAACTAGCACAAGTTTGTTTGACGCAACTGGCACAAGTTTATTTGACTCAACTGGCAAGAGTTTTCTCGACGAAACTGGCACAAGTTTGTTCGCTGTAAATGGCACAAGTTTTTTTGACATAACTGGCACAAGTTTGTTTGACTCAACTGGCACAAGTTTGTTCTACATATCTGGCACAAGTTTGTTCTATGCAACTGGCACAAGTTTGTTCTACGCAACTGGCACAAGTTTGTTCGACGCAACTGGCACAAGTTTGTTTGACGCAACTGGCACAAGTTCGTTTGACGCACCTGGCACAAGGTTGTTCTATGCAACTGGCACAAGTTTGTTCTATGCAAATGGCACAAGTTTGTGTGACGCAACTGGCACAAGTTTGATGCAACAGGCACAAGTTTGTTTGACGCAACTGGCACAAGTTTATTTGACGCAACTGGAACAAGTTTTCTCGACGCAAGTGGCACAAGTTGGTTCGCCGTAACTGGCACAAGTTTGTTCGACGCAACTGGCACAATTTTGTTCGACGCAACTATCACAAGTTTGTTTGACGCAACTGGCACAAGTTTCTTCGACGCAACTGGCACAAGTTTGTTCGACGAACTGGCACAAGTTTGTTTGACATAATTGGCACAAGTTTGTTCTACTCAACTGGCACAAGTTTGTTCTATGCAACTGGCACTAGTTTGTTTTACGCAACTGGAATAAGTTTGTTTGACGCAACTGGCACAAGTTTCTTCTACAAACTAGCACAAGTTTGTTCAACGCAACTGGCACAAGGTTGTTCTACGCAACTGGCACAAGTTTGTTCTACGCAACTTGCACAGTTTGTTTGACGCAACTGACACAAGGTTGTTCTACGCAACTGGCACAAGTTTGTTGGATGCCACTGACACAAGTTTGTTCCACGAAACTGGCCCAAGTTTTTTTGACGCAACTGGCACAAGTTTGTTAGACGCAACTGGCACAAGTTTGTTCGACGCAACTGGCACAAGTTTTTTCGACTCAATTGGCACAAGTTTTTTTTTGGCGCAACTGGAACAAGTTTGTTTGACGCAACTAGCACAAGTTTGTTTGACGCAACTGGCACAAGTTTATTTGACGCAACTGGCACAAGTTTTCTCGAGGAAACTGGCACAAGTTTGTTCGCCGTAAATGGCACAAGTTTGTTCGACAAAACTGGCACAAGTTTGTTTGACTCAACTGGCACAAGTTTGTTTTACATAACTGGCACAAGTTTGTTCTATGCAACTGGCACAAGTTTGTTCTACGCAACTGGCACAAGTTTGTTCGACGCAACTGGCACAAGTTTGTTTGACGCAACTGGCACAAGTTTGTTTGACGCAACTGGCACAAGTTCGTTTGACGCAACTGGCACAAGTTTGTTTTACATAACTGGCACAAGGTTGTTCTATGCAACTGGCACAAGTTTGTTCTATGCAAATGGCACAAGTTTGTTTGACGCAACTGGCACAAGTTTGTTTGATGCAACAGGCACAAGTTTGTTCTACATAACTGGCACAAGTTGTTGTACACAACTGGCACAAGTTTGTTTGACACAACTGACACAAGTTTGTTCTACGCAAATGGCAAAAGTTTGTTCTATGCATCTGGCACAAGTTTGTTCTATGCAGCTGGCACTAGTTTGTTTGACGCAACTGGCACAAATTTGTTTGACGCAACTGGCACAAGTTTGTTCTACCCAACTGGCACAAGTTTGTTCGACGCAACTGGCACAAGTTTGTTCTACACAACAGGCACAAGTTTGTTTGACACAAGTGGCATAAGTTTGTTCTAAGCACCTGGCACAAGTTTGTTTGACGGTACTGGCGCAAGTTTGATCGACGCAACTGGCACAAGTTTGTTCGACGCAACTGGCACAAATTTGTACGGCACAACTGGTACAAGTTTGTTTAACGTAACTGGCACAAGTATGTTCGACCCAACTGGCAAAAGTTTGTTTCACACAACTGGCACAAGTTTGTGCGACGCAACTGGCACAAGTTTTTTTGACGCAACTGGCACAAGTTTGTTTGATGCAACTGGCACAAGGTTGTTCTACGCAACATGTACAAGTTTGTTCTACGCAACTGACACAAGTTTGTTTGACGCAACTGGCACAAGTTTGTTCTATGCAACTGGCACAAGTTTGTTTGATGCAACTGGCACAAGTTTGTTCGACGCAACTGGCACAAGTTTGTTTGACGCAACTGGCACAAGTTTGTTAGACGCAACTGGCACAAGTTTGTTCAACGAAACTGCACAACTTTTTTCGAATCAATTGGCAGAAGTTTGTTTGACGCAACTGCCACAAGTTTGTTTGATGCAACTGGCACAAGTTTGTTTGACGCAACTGGCACAAGTTTGTTTGACGCAAGTGGCACAAGTTTATTTGACACAACTGGCACATGTTTGTTCTACGCAATTGGCACAAGTTTGTTTGTCGCAACTTTTTTTACGCAACTGGCACAAGTTTGTTCGCCGTAACTGGCCCAAATTTGTTTGACGCAACTGGCACAAGTTTATTTGACGCAACTGGCACAAGTTTCTCGATGCAACTGGCACAAGTTTGTCCGACGCAACTGGCACAAGTTTGTTCGCTGCAACAGGCACAAGTTTGTTCGACGGAACTAGCACAAGTTTGTTCGACGCAACTGGCACAAGTTTGTTCTACGCAACTGGCACATGTTTGTTCTACGCAATTGGCACAAGTTTGTTTGTCGCAATTGGCACAAGTTTGTTCTTCGCAATTGGCACAAATTTGTTCTACGCAACTGGCCCAAGTTTATTCTATGCAACTGGCACAATTTTGTTCGACTTAGCTGGGACAAGTTTGTTCTACGCAACTGACCCAAGTTTATTCTATGCAACTGGCACAATTTTGTTCGATGCAACTAGCACAAGTTTGTTCGACGCAACTGGCACAAGTTTGTTCTACGCAACTGGCTCAAGTTTGTTCTATGCAAGTGGCACAAGTTTGTTCTACGCAACTGGCACAAGTTTGTTCTACGCAACTGGCCCAAGTTTGTTTGAAGCAACTGGCAGAAGTTTGTTCTACGCAACTGGCACAAGTTTTTTCTACGTAACTGGCACAAGTTTGTTCTAAGCAACTGTCATAAGTTTGTTCTACGCAACTGGCACAAGTTTGTTCTACGTAACTGGCAAAAGTTTGTTCTACGCAACTGGCACAAGTGTGTTCTACGCAACTGGCATAAGTTTGTTTGACACATCTGGCACAAGTTTGTTCTACACAATTGGCAAAAGCTTGTTCTACGCAACTGGCCCAAGTTTGTTTGACGCAACTGGCACAAGTTTGTTCTACGCAACTGACACAAGTTTGTTCTACGCAACAAGCACAAGTTTGTTCTATGCAACTAGCACAAGTTTGTTCTACGTAACTGGCACAAGTTTGTTCTACGCAAGTGGCACAAGGTTGTTCTACGCAACTGGCACAATTTTGTTCTACGCAACAGGCACAAGTTTGTTCTTCGCAACTGGCACAAGATTGTTTGACGCAAGTGGCACAAGTTTGTTCTACGCAACTGGCACAAGTTTGTTCTACGCAACTGGCCCAAGTTTGTTTGGCGCAACTGGCACAATTTTGTTCTACGCAACTGGCACAAGTTTGTTCTACGTAACTGGCACAAGTTTGTTCTACGCAACTGGCACAAGTTTGTTTGACGCAACTGGCCCAAGTTTGTTTGACGCAACTGGCAAAAGTTTGTTTGAAACAACTGGCACAAGTTTGTTCTACGCAACTGTCACAAGTTTGTTCAACGCATCTGGCACAAGCTTGTCCAACACAACTGGCACAAGTTTGTTCGATGCAACTGGCACAAGTTTGTTCGACGCAACTGGCACAAGTTTGTTCGACGCAACTGGCACAAATTTGTTCTATGCAACTGGCACAAGTTTGTTCTACGCAACTGGCACAAGTTTGTTTGACGCAATTGGCACAAGTTTGTTCATCGCAACTGGCACAAGTTTGTTCTATGCAACTGGCACAAGTTTGTTCTACGCAAATGGCACAAGTTTGTTCTATGCAACTGGCAGAAGTTTGTTTGACACAACTCGCACAAGGTTGTTCTACGTAACTGGCACAAGTTTGTTCTACGCAACTGGCACAAGTTTGTTCAACGCAACTGGCACAATTTTGTTCTACGCAACTGGCACAAGTTTGTTCTACGCAACTGGCTCAAGTTTGTTCGACGCAACTGGCACAAGTTTGTTTGACGCAACTGGCACAAGTTTGTTTGGCGAAACTGGCAAAAGTTTGTTCTACGCAACTGGCCCAAGTTTGTTTGACGCAAATGGCAGAAGTTTGTTCTACGCAAATGGCACAAGTTTGTACTACGTAACTGGCACAAGTTTGTTCTACGCAACTGGAAGAAGTTTGTTCTACGCAACTGGCACAAGTTTGTCCTACGTAACTAGCACAAGTTTGTTCTGCGCAACTGGCACAAGTTTGTTCTACGCAACTGGCACGAGTTTGTTTGACACAACTGGCACAAGTTTGTTCTACGCAACTGGCAAAAGTTTGTTCTACGCAACTGGCACAAGTTTGTTCGACGCAAGTGGCACAAGTTTGTTCTATGCAACTGTCACAAATTTGTTTGACACAACTGGCAAAAGTTTGTTCTACGCAAGTGGCACAACTTTGTTCGATGCAACTGGCACAAGTTTGTTTGACGCAACTGGCACAAGTTTTTTCGACGCAACTGGCACAAGTTTGTTTGATGCAACTGGCATAAGTTTGTTCGACGAACTGGCACAAGTTTGTTTAATGCAACTGGCACAAGTTTATTCGACCCAACTGGCACAAGTTTGTTTGACGCAACTGGCACAAGTTTTTTTGATGCAACTGGCACAAGTTTGTTTGACGCAACTGGCACAAGGTTGTTTGACGCAACTGGCACAAGGTTATTCTACACAACTGGCACAAGTTTGTTCTATGCAACTGGCACAAGTTTGTTTGACGCAACTGGCACAAGTTTGTTCTACGCAACTGGCACAAGTTTCTTCGACACAACTGGCACAAGTTTGTTCGACACAACTGGCCCAAGTTTGTTTGACGCAACTGGCACAAGTTTGTTAGACACAACTGGCACAAGTTTGTCTATGCAACTGGCACAAGTTTGTTTGACGAAACTGGCACAAGATTGTTCGACGCAACTGGCACAAGTTTGTTCGACGCAACTGGCACAAGTTTGTTCTTCGCAACTGGCACAAGTTTGTTCTACGCAACTGGCACAAGTTTGTTCTACGAAACTGGCACAAGTTTGTTCTATGAAACTGGCAAAAGTTTGTCTGACACAACTGGCACAAGCTTGTTCTACGTAACTGGCACAAGTTTGTTCTACGAAACTGGCAAAAGTTTGTCTGACACAACTGGCACAAGTTTGTTCTACGTAACTGGCACAAGTTTGTTCTACGCAATTGGCACAAGTTTGTTCGACGCAACTGGCACAAGTTTGTTTTATCCAACTGGCACAAGTTTGTTTCACCCAACTGGCACAAAATTGTTTGACGCAATTGGCACAAGTTTGTCCGACGCAATTGCCACAAGTGTGTTCGACGCAACTGGCACAAGTTAGTTCTATGCAACTGGCATAAATTTGTTTGACGCAACTGGCACAAGTCTGTTTGACTTAACTGGCACAAGTTTTTTCTGCGCAACTGGCACAATTTTGTTCAATGCAACTGGCGCAAGTTTGTTCGATGCAACTGGCACAAGTTTGTTCTATGCAACTGGCACAAGTTTGTTTGACGCAACTGGCACAAGTTTGTCCTACGCATCTGGCACAAGTTTGTTTGACACAACTGGCACAAGTTTGTTCTACGCAACTGTCACTAGTTTGTTCTAAGCAACTGGTACAAGTTTGTTTGACGCAACAGGCCCAAGTTTGTTTGACGAAACTGGCAAAAGTTTGTTTGAAAGAACTGGCACAAGTTTGTTCTACGCAACTGTCATAAGTTTGTTCGACGCAACTGGCACAAGTTTGGCCAACACAACTGGCACAAGTTTGTTCGACGTAACTGGCACAAGTTTGTTCTACGCAACTGGCACAAGTTTGTTCTACACATCTGGCACAAGTTTGTTTGACGCAATTGGCACAAGTTTGTTCTTCGTAACTGGCACAAGTTTGTTCTATGCAACTGGCCCAAGTTTGTTCGACGCAACTGGCACAAGTTTGTTCGACGTAACTGGCACAAGTTTGTTCTACGCAACTGGCACAAGTTTGTTCTACACATGTGGCACAAGTTTGTTTGACGCAATTGGCACAAGAATGTTCTTCGCAACTGGCACAGGTTTGTTCTATGCAACTGGCCCAAGTTTGTTCTACGCAACTGGCACAAGTTTGTTCTATGCAACTGGAAGAAGTTTGTTTGACGCAACTCGCACAAGTTTGTTCTATGCAACTGTCACAAGTTTGTTCTACGCAACTGGCACAAGTTTGTTCAACGCAACTGTCACAAGTCTGTTCGACGCAACTGGCTCAAGTTTGTTCTATGCAACTGGCTCAAGTTTGTTCTACGCAACTGGCACAAGTTTGTTTGACGCAACTGGCACAAGTTTGTTTGACGCAACTGGCACAAGTTTGTTCTACGCAACTGGCACAAGTTTGTTCTACGTAACTGGCACAAGTTGGTTCTACGCAACTGGCACAAGTTTGTTTGACACAACTGGCACAAGTTTGTTCTACGCAACTGGCAAAAGTTTGTTCTACGCAACTGGCACAAGTTTGTTCGACACAAGTGGCACAAGTTTGTTCTATGCAACTGGCACAAGATTGTTTGACACAACTGGCACAAGTTTGTTTGACGCAACTGTCAAAAGTTTGTTTGAAACAACTGGCACAAGTTTGTTCTACACAACTGTCACAAGTTTGTTCAACGCATCTGGCAAAAGTTTGTTCGATGCAACTGGCACAAGTTTGTTCGATGCAACTGGCGCAAGTTTGTTCGATGCAACTGGCACAAGTTTGTTCTACGCAACTGACACAAGTTTGTTCTACGCAACTGGCACAAGTTTGTTTGACGCAATTGGCACAAGTTTGTTCTTCGCAACTGGCACAAGTTTGTTCTTCGCAACTGGCCCAAGTTTGTTCTACGCAACTGGCACAAGTTTGTTCTATGCAACTGGCAGAAGTTTGTTTGACACAACTCGCGCAAGTTTGTTCTACGCAACTGGCACAAGTTTGTTGTACGCAAAGGTCACAAGTTTGTTCAACGCAACTGGCGCAAGTATGTTCGACGCAACTGGCACAAGTTTGTTCTACGCAACTTGCTCAAGTTTGTTCTACGCAACTGGCACAAGTTTGTTTGATGCAACTTGCACAAGTTTGTTTGACGCAACTGGCACAAGTTTGTTCTACGCAACTGGCCCAAGTTTGTTTTATGCAACTGGCAGAAGTTTGTTCTACGCAACTGGCACAAGTTTGTTCTAAGTAACTGGCACAAGTTTGTTCTACGCAACTGGCAGAAGTTTGTTCTACGCAACTGGCACAAGTTTGTTCTACGTAACTGGCACAAGTTTGTTCTACGCAACTGGCACAAGTTTGTTTGACACATCTGGCACAAGTTTGTTCTATGCAACTGGCAAAAGTTTGTTCTACGCAAGTGGCACAAGTTTGTTCTATGCAACTGGCACAAGTTTGTTTGACACAACTGGCACAAGTTTGTTCTACGCAACTGGCACAACTTTGTTCGATACAACTGGCACAAGTTTGTTTGACGCAACTGGCAAAAGTTTGTTCGACGCAACTGGCACAAGTTTGTTCGATGCAACTGGCACAAGTTTGTTCGACGAACTCGCACAAGTTTGTTTAACGCAATTGGCACAAGTTTATTCGACCCAAATGGCAAAAGTTTGTTTGACGCAACTGGCACAAGTTTTTTTGACGCAACTGGCACATTTTTGTTTGACGCAACTGTCACAAGGTTGTTTGACGCAACTGGCACAAGGTTATTCTACACAACTGGCACAAGTTTGTTCTATGCAACTGGCACAAGTTTGTTTGACACAAATGGCACAAGTTTGTTCTACGCAACTGGCACAAGTTTGTTCTATGCAACTGGCACAAGTTTGTTCGACGCAACTGGCCAAAGTTTGTTCGACGCAACTGGCACAAGTTTGTTTGACACAACTGGCACAAGTTTGTTCTACGCAACTGGCACAAGTTTGTAGTTCGCAACTGGCACTAGTTTGTTCTAAGCAACTGGCCCAAGTTTGTTTGACGCAACTGGCAGAAGTTTGTTCTACGCAACTGACACAAGTTTGTTCTACGAAACTGACACAAGTTTGTAGTTCGCAACTGGCACAAGTTTGTTCTACGCAACTGGCCCAAGTTTGTTTGACGCAACTGGCAGAAGTTTATTCTACGCAACTGGCACAAGTTTGTCCTACGAAACTGGCACAAGTTTGTAGTTCGCGACTGGCACAAGTTTGTTCTACGCAACTGGCCCAAGTTTGTTTGACGCAACTGGCAGAAGTTTGTTCTACGCAACTGACACAAGTTTGTTCTACGCAACTGGCACAAGTTTGTTCTACGCAACTAGCACAAGTTTGTTCTATGCAACTGGCACAAGTTTGTTCGACCCAACTGGCCCAAGTTTGTTTGACGCAACTGGCACAAGTTTGTTTGACACAACTGGCACAAGTTTGTTCTACGCAACTGGCACAAGTTTGTTCGACGAAACTGGCACAAGATTGTTCGACGCAACTGGCACAAGTTTGTTCGGCGCAACTGGCACAAGTTTGTTCGACGCAACTGGCACAAGTTTGTTCTACACAACTGGCACAAGTTTGTTCTATGAAACTGGCACAAGTTTGTTCTATGCAACTGGCACAAGTTTGTCTGACACAACTGGCACAAGTTTGTTCTACGTAACTGGCACAAGTTTGTTCTACGGTACTGGCACAAGTTTGTCTTATGCAACTGGCACAAGTTTGTTTGACACAACTGGCACAAGTTTGTTCGACTCAATTGGCACAAGTTTGTCCGACGCAACTGACACAAGTGTGTTTGACGCAACTGGCACAAGTTTGTTCTGTGCAACTGGCATAAATTTGTTTGAAGCAACTGGCACAAGTCTATTTGACTTAACTGGCACAAGTTTGTTCTGCACAACTGGCACAAGTTTGTTCAATGCAACTGGCGCAAGTTTGTTAGATGCAACTGGCACAAGTTTGTTCTACGCAACTGGCTCAATTTTGTTCTACGCAACTGGCACAAGTTTGTTTGACGCAACTGGCACAAGTTTGTCCTACGCATCTGGCACAAGTTTGTTTGACACAACTGGCACAAGTTTGTTCTACGCAACTGGCACAAGTTTGTTCTAAGCAACTGGCACAAGTTTGTTTGACGCAAAAGGCCCAAGTTTGTTTGACAAAACTGACAAAAGTTTGTTTGAAACAACTGGCACAAGTTTGTTCTACGCAACTGTCACAAGTTTGTTCGACGCAACTGGCACAAGTTTGTCCGACGCAACTGGCACAAGTTTGTTCTACGCAACTGGCACAAGTTTGTTCAACGCAACTGGCACAAGTATGTTCGACGCAACTGTCACAAGTTTGTTCTACGCAACTGGCTCAAGTTTGTTCTACGCAACTGGCACAAGTTTGTTTGACGCAACTGGCACAAGTTTGTTTGACACAACTGGCACAAGTTTGTTCTATGTAACTGGCACAAGTTTGTTCTACGCAACTGGCACAAGTTTTTTCGATGCAACTGGCACAAGTTTGTTCTACGCAACTGGCACAAGTTTGTTCTATGCAACTGGCACAAGTTTGTTCTACGCAACTGGCACAAGTTTGTTCAACGCAACTGGCACAAGTTTGTTTGACGCAACTGGCACAAGTTTGTTCGACGCAACTGGCACAAGTTTGTTCTACGCAACTGGCACAAGTTTGTTCTACGCAACTGGCACAACTTTGTTCAACGCAACTGGCACAAGTTTGTTTGATGCAACTGGCACAAGTTTGTTCTACGCAACTTTCACAAGTTTCTTCTACGCAACTGGCACAAGTTTGTTAGACGTAACTGGCACAAGTTTGTTTGACGCAACTGGCACAAGTTTGTCCTACGCAAGTAGCACAAGTTTGTAGTTCGCAACTGGCACTAGTTTGTTCTACGCAACTGGCCCAAGTTTGTTTGACGCAACAGGTAGAACTTTGTTCTATGCAACTGACACAAGTTTGTTCTACGAAAATGGCACAAGTTTGTAGTTCGCAACTGGCACAAGTTTGTTCTACGCAACTGGCCCAAGTTTGTTTGACGCAACTGGCAGAAGTTTATTCTACGCAACTGGCACAAGTTTGTCCTACGAAACTGGCACAAGTTTGTAGTTCGCAACTGGCACAAGTTTGTTCTATGCAACTGGCCCAAGTTTGTTTGACGCAACTGGCAGAAGTTTGTTCTACGCAACTGACACAAGTTTGTTCTACGCAACTGGCACAAGTTGGTTCTACGCAACTAGCACAAGTTTGTTCTACGCAACTGGCACAAGTTTGTTCTACGCAACTGGCACAAGGTTGTTCTACGCAACTGGCACAATTTTGTTCTACGCAACAGGCACAAGTTTGTTCTTCGCAACTGGCACAAGATTGTTCGACGCAACTGGCACAAGTTTGTTCTATGCAACTGGCACAAGTTGGTTCTACGCAACTGGCACAAGTTTGTTTGATGCAACTGGCACAAGTTTGTTCGACGCAACTGGCAGAAGTTTGTTCTACGCAACTGGCACAAGTTTGTTCGACGCAACTGGCACAAGTTTGTTTGACTCAACTGGCAAAAGTTTGTTTGAAACAACTGGCACAAGTTTGTTCTACGCAACTGGCACAAGTTTGTTCAACGCAACTGGCACAAGTTTGTCCGACGCAACTGGCACAAGTTTGTTCGCTGCATTAGGCACAAGTTTGTTCGACGGAACTGGCACAAGTTTGTTTGACGCAACTGGCACAAGTTTGTTCTACGCAACTGGCGCAAGTTTGTTCTACGCAACTGGCACAAGTTTGTTTGTCGCAATTGGCACAAGTTTGTTCTTCGCAACTGGCACAAGTTTGTTCTACGCAACTGGCCCAAGTTTATTCTATGCAACTGGCACAAGTTTGTTCTATGCGACTGGCAGAATTTTGTTCGACGCAACTGGCACATGTTTGTTCTACGCAACTGGCACAAGTTTGTTCTACGCTACTGGCACAAGTTTATTCAACACAACTGGTACAAGTATGTTCGACGCAACTGGCACAAGTTTGTTCTACGCAACTGGCTCAAGTTTGTTCTACGCAACTGGCACAAGTTTGTTTGATGCAACTGGCACAAGTTTGTCCTACGCAACTGGCGCAAGTTTGTTCTACGGAACTGGCCCAAGTTTGTTTGACGCAACTGGCACAAGTTTGTTTGACGCAACTGGCACAAGTTTGTTCTACGTAACTGGCATAAGTTTGTTCTACGCAACTGGCATAAGTTTGTTCTATGCAACTGGCACAAATTTGTTCTACGCAACTGGCACAAGTTTGTTTGACACAAATGGCACAAGTTTGTTTGACACAAATGGCACAAGTTTATTCGACCCACCTGGCACAAGTTTGTTCTACGCAACTGTCACAAGTTTGTTCAACGTAACTGGCACAAGTTTATTCAACACAACTGGCACAAGTATGTTCGACGCAACTGGCACAAGTTTGTTTAACGCAACTAGCACAAGTTTGTTTGACGCAACTGGCACAAGTTTGTTCGACGCAACAGGCAAAAGATTGTTCGACGCAACTGGCAAAAGTTTGTTTAACGCAACAGGCACAAGTTTGTTTGACGCAACTGCCCCAAGTTTGTTCAACGCAACTGGCACAAGTTTGAAGTTCGCAACTGGCACAAGTTTGTTCTACGCAACTGGCACAAGTTTGTTTGACGCAACTGGCCCAAGTTTGTTTGACGCAACTGGCAAAAGTTTGTTTGAAACAACTGCTACAAGTTTGTTCTACGCAACTGTCACAAGTTTGGTCAACGCAACTGGCACAAGTTTGTCCAACGCAACTTGCACAAGTTTGTTCGATGCAACTGGCACAAGTTTGTTCGACACAACTGGCACAAGTTTGTTCTACGCAACTGGAAAATGTTTCTTCTACGCAACTGGCACAAGTTTGTTCTACGCAACTGATACAAGTTTGTTCTACGCAACTGGCACAAATTTGTTCAACGGAACTGGCACAAGTATGTTCGATGCAACTGGCACAAGTTTGTTTGACGCAACGGGCACAAGTTTGTTCTACGCAACTCCTCTCAAGTTTGTTCTACGCAACTGGCACAAGTTTGTTTGACGCAACTGGCACAAGTTTGTTTGACGCAACGGGCACAAGTTTGTTCTACGTAACTGGCACAAGTTTGTTCTACGCGACTGGCACAAGTTTGTTCTACGCAACTGGCACAAGTTTGTTCTACGCAACTGGCACAAGTTTGTTTGACACAAATGGCACAAGTTTGTTTGACAGAAATGGCACAAGTTTATTCGACCCAACTGGCAGAAGTTTGTTCTACGCAACTGTCAAAAGTTTGTTCAACGCAACTGGCACAAGTTTATTCAACACAACTGGCACAAGTATGTTCGACGCAACTGGCACAAGTTTGTTTAACGCAACTAGCAAAAGTTTGTTTGACGCAACTGGCACAAGTTTGTTCGACGCAACTGGCACAAGATTGTTCAACGCAACTGGCAAAAGTTTGTTTAACGCAACTAGCACAAGTTTGTTTGACGCAACCGGCCCAAGTTTGTTTGACGCAACTGGCACAATTATGTAGTTCGCAACTGGCACAAGTTTGTTCTACGCAACTGGCACAAGTTTGTTTGACGCAACTGGCCCAAGTTTGTTTGACGCAACTGGCAAAAGTTTGTTTGAATCAACTGGCACAAGTTTGTTCTACGCAACTGTCACAAGTTTGTTCAACACAACTGGCACAAGTTTGTCCAACGCAACTCGCACAGGTTTGTTCGATGCAACTGGCACAAGTTTTTTCGACGCAACTGGCACAAGTTTGTTCTACGCAACTGGAAAATGTTTCTTCTACGCAACTGGCACAAGTTTGTTCTACGCAACTGATACAAGTTTGTTCTACGCAACTGGCACAAGTTTGTTCAACGGAACTGGCACAAGTATGTTTGATGCAACTGGCACAAGTTTGTTCTACGCAACTGTCTCAATTTTGTTCTACGCAACTGACACAAGTTTGTTTGACGCAACTGGCACAAGTTTGTCCTACGCAACTGGCACAAGTTTGTTCTACGCAACTGTCCCAAGTTTGTTTGACGCACCTGGCAGAAGTTTGTTCTACGCAACTGGCACAAGTTTGTTCTACGTAACTGGAACAAGTTTGTTCTACGCAACTGGCCCAAGTTTGTTTGACGCAACTGGCACAAGTTTGTTTGACACAAATGGCACAAGTTTGTTCTACGTAACGATTACAAGTTTGTTCTATGCAACTGGCACAAGTTTGTTCGACGCAACTGGCACAAGTTTGTTTGACGCAACTGGCACAAGTTTGTTTGACGCAACTGGCACAAGTTTGTTTGACGCAACTGGCACAAGTTTGTTCTACGAAACTGGCACAAGTTTGTTCTATGCAACTGGCACAAGTTTGTCTGACACAACTGGCACAAGTTTGTTCTACGTAACTGGCACAAGTTTGTTCTTCGCAACTGGCACAAGTTTGTTCTACGCAACTGGCCCAAGTTTATTCTATGCAACTGGCACAAGTTTGTTCTATGCGACTGGCAGAATTTTGTTCGACGCAACTGGCACATGTTTGTTCTACGCAACTGGCACAAGTTTGTTCTACGCTACTGGCACAAGTTTATTCAACACAACTGGTACAAGTATGTTCGACGCAACTGTCACAAGTTTGTTCTACGCAACTGGCTCAAGTTTGTTCTACGCAACTGGCACAAGTTTGTTTGATGCAACTGGCACATGTTTGTCCTACGCAACTGGGACAATTTTGTTCTACTTAACTGGCCCAAGTTTGTTTGACGCAACTGGCACAAGTTTGTTTGACACAACTGGCACAAGTTTGTTCTACGCAACTGGCAGAAGTTTGTTCTACGCAACTGGCAGAATTTTGTTCTACGCAACTGGCACAAGTTTGTTCTACGCAACTCTCACAAGTTTGTTCAACGCAACTGGCACAAGTTTATTCAACACAACTGGCACAAGTATGTTCAACGCAACTGGCACAAGTTTGTTCAACGCAACTAGCACAAGTTTGTTTGACGCAACTGGCACAAGTTTGTTCGACGCAACTGGCACAAGATTGTTCAACGCAACTGGCAAAAGTTTGTTTAACGCAACTACCACAAGTTTGTTTGACGCAACTGGCCCAAGTTTGTTCAACGCAACTGGCACAAGTTTGTAGTTCGCAACTGGCACAAGTTTGTTCTACGCAACTGGCACAAGTTTGTTTGACGCAACTGGCCCAAGTTTGTTTGACGCAACTGGCAAAAGTTTGTTTGAAACAACTGGCACAAGTTTGTTCTACGCAACTGTCACAAGTTTGTTCAACGCAACTGGCACAAGTTTGTCCAACGCAACTGGCACAAGTTTGTTCGATGCAACTGGCACAAGTTTCTTCGACGCAACTGGCATAAGTTTGTTCTACGCAACTGGAAAATGTTTCTTCTACGCAACTGGCACAAGTTTGTTCTACGCAACTGATACAAGTTTGTTCTACGCAACTGGCACAAGTTTGTTCAACGGATCTGGCACAAGTATGTTCGATGCAACTGGCACAAGTTTGTTCTACGCAACTGTCTCAAGTTTGTTCTACGCAACTGGCACAAGTTTGTTTGATGCAACTGGCACAAGTTTGTCCTACGCAACTGGCACAAGTTTTATTCTACGCAACTGTCCGAAGTTTGTTTGACGCAACTGGCAGAAGTTTATTCTACGCAACTGGCACAAGTTTGTTCTACGTAACTGGAACAAGTTTGTTCTACGCAACTGGCACAATTTTGTTTGACACAAATGGCACAAGTTTGTTCTACGTAACTGGTACAAGTTTGTTCTATGCAACTGGCACAAGTTTGTTCGACGCAACTGGCACAAGTTTGTTTGACGCAACTGGCACAAGTTTGTTTGACGCAACTGGCACAAGTTTGTTTGACGCAACTGGCACAAGTTTGTTCTACGAAACTGGCACAAGTTTGTTCTATGCAACTGGCACAAGTTTGTCTGACACAACTGGCACAAGTTTGTTCTACGTAACTGGCACAAGTTTGTTCTACGGAACTGGCACAAGTTTGTCTTATGCAACTGGCACAAGTTTGTTTGACACAACTGGCACAAGTTTGATCGACGCAACTGGCACAAGTTTGTTCGATGCAACTGGCACAAGTTAGTTCTGTGCAACTGGCATAAATTTGTTTGAAGCAACTGGCACAAGTCTGTTTGACTTAACTGGCACAAGTTTGTTCTGCACAATTGGCACAAGTTTGTTCAATGCAACTGGCGCAAGTTTGTTCGATGCAACTGGCACAAGTTTGTTCTAAGCAACTGGCTCAAGTTTGTTCTATGCAACTGGCACAAGTTTGTTTGACGCAACTGGCACAAGTTTGTCCTACGCATCTGGCAGAAGTTTGTTTGACACAACTGGCACAAGTTTGTTCTACGCAACTGGCACAAGTTTGTTCTAAGCAACTGGCACAAGTTTGTTTGACGCAACAGGCCCAAGTTTGTTTGACAAAACTGACAAAAGTTTGTTTGAAACAACTGGCACAAGTTTGTTCTACGCAACTGTCACAAGTTTGTTCGACGCAACTGGCACAAGTTTGTCCGACGCAACTGGCACAAGTTTGTTCTACGCAATTGGCACAAGTTTGTTCAACGCAACTGGCACAAGTATGTTCGACGCAACTGTCACAAGTTTGTTCTACGCAACTGGCTCAAGTTTGTTCTACGCAACTGGCACAAGTTTGTTTGACGCAACTGGCACAAGTTTGTTTGACACAACTGGCACAAGTTTGTTCTATGTAACTGGCACAAGTTTGTTCTACGCAACTGGCACAAGTTTGTTCGATGCAACTGGCACAAGTTTGTTTGACGCAACTGGCACAAGTTTGTTAGACACAACTGGCACAAGTTTGTCTATGCAACTGGCACAAGTTTGTTTGACGAAACTGGCACAAGATTGTTCGACGCAACTGGCACAAGTTTGTTCTACGCAACTGGCACAAGTTTGTTCTTCGCAACTGGCACAAGTTTGTTCTACGCAACTGGCACAAGTTTGTTCTACGAAACTGGCACAAGTTTGTTCTACGCAACTGGCAAAAGTTTGTCTGACACAACTGGCACAAGTTTGTTCTACGTAACTGGCACAAGTTTGTTCTACTTAACTGGCAAAAGTTTGTCTGACACAACTGGCACAAGTTTGTTCTACGTAACTGGCACAAGTTTGTTCTACGCAATTGGCACAAGTTTGTTCGACGCAACTGGCACAAGTTTGTTTTATCCAACTGGCACAAGTTTGTTTCACCCAACTGGCACAAAACTGTTTGACGCAATTGGCACAAGTTTGTCCGACACAACTGCCACAAGTGTGTTCGACGCAACTGGCACAAGTTAGTTCTATGCAACTGGCATAAATTTGTTTGACGCAACTGGCACAAGTCTGTATGACTTAACTGGCACAAGTTTTTTCTGCGCAACTGGCACAATTTTGTTCAATGCAACTGGCGCAAGTTTGTTCGATGCAACTGGCACAAGTTTGTTCTATGCAACTGGCACAAGTTTGTTTGACGCAACTGGCACAAGTTTGTCCTACGCATCTGGCACAAGTTTGTTTGACACAACTGGCACAAGTTTGTTCTACGCAACTGGCACAAGTTTGTTCTAAGCAACTGGCACAAGTTTGTTTGACGCAACAGGCCCAAGTTTGTTTGACGAAACTGGCAAAAGTTTGTTTGAAAGAACTGGCACAAGTTTGTTCTACGCAACTGTCACAAGTTTGTTCGACGCAACTGGCACAAGTTTGGCCAACACAACTAGCACAAGTTTGTTCGACGTAACTGGCACAAGTTTGTTCTACGCAACTGGCACAAGTTTGTTCTACACATCTGGCACAAGTTTGTTTGACGCAATTGGCACAAGTTTGTTCTTCGCAACTGGCACAAGTTTGTTCTATGCAACTGGCCCAAGTTTGTTCGACGCAACTGGAACAAGTTTGTTCTACGTAACTGGCACAAGTTTGTTCTACGCAACTGGCACAAGTTTGTTCTACACATGTGGCACAAGTTTGTTTGACGCAATTGGCACAAGTTTGTTCTTCGCAACTGGCACAAGTTTGTTCTATGCAACTGGCCCAAGTTTGTTCTACGCAACTGGCACAAGTTTGTTCTATGCAACTAGAAGAAGTTTGTTTGACGCAACTCGCACAAGTTTGTTCTATGCAACTGTCACAAGTTTGTTTGACGCAACTGGCACAAGTTTGTTCAACGCAACTGTCACAAGTTTGTTCGACGCAACTGGCACAAGTTTGTTCTACGCAACTGGCTCAAGTTTGTTCTACGCAACTGGCACAAGTTTGTTTGACGCAACTGGCACAAGTTTGTTTGACGCAACTGGCACAAGTTTGTTCTATGCAACTGGCCCAAGTTTGTTTGACGCAACTGGCACAAGTTTGTTCTACGCAACTGGCACAAGTCTGTTCTACGTAACTGGCACAAGTTGGTTCTACGCAACTGGCACAAGTTTGTTTGACACAACTGGCACAAGTTTGTTCTACGCAACTGGCAAAAGTTTGTTCTACGCAACTGGCACAAGTTTGTTCGACACAAGTGGCACAAGTTTGTTCTATGCAACTGGCACAAGTTTGTTTGACACAACTGGCACAAGTTTGTTTGACGCAACTGTCAAAAGTTTGTTTGAAACAACTGGCACAAGTTTGTTCTACACAACTGTCACAAGTTTGTTCTACGCATCTGGCAAAAGTTTGTTCGATGCAACTGGCACAAGTTTGTTCGATGCAACTGGCACAAGTTTGTTCTACGCAACTGGCACAAATTTGTTCTACGCAACTGACACAAGTTTGTTCTACGCAACTGGCACAAGTTTGTTTGACGCAATTGGCACAAGTTTGTTCTTCGCAACTGGCACAAGTTTGTTCTATGCAACTGGCCCAAGTTTGTTCTACGCAACTGGCACAAGTTTGTTCTATACAACTGGCAGAAGTTTGTTTGACACAACTCGCACAAGTTTGTTCTACGCAACTGGCAAAAGTTTGTTCTACACAAAGGTCACAAGCTTGTTCAACGCAACTGGCGCAAGTATGTTCGACGCAACTGGCACAAGTTTGTTCTACGCAACTTGCTCAAGTTTGTTCTACGCAACTGGCACAAGTTTGTTTGATGCAACTGGCACAAGTTTGTTTGACGCAACTGGCACAAGTTTGTTCTACGCAACTGGCCCAAGTTTGTTTTATGCAACTGGCAGAAGTTTGTTCTACGCAACTGGCACAAGTTTGTTCTATGTAACTGGCACAAGTTTGTTCTACGCAAATGGCAGAAGTTTGTTCTACGCAACTGGCACAAGTTTGTTCTACGTAACTGGCACAAGTTTGTTCAACGCAACTGGCAGAAGTTTGTTCTACGCAACTGGCACAAGTTTGTTCTACGTAACTGGCACAAGTTTGTTCAACGCAACTGGCACAAGTTTGTTTGACGCAACTGGCAGAAGTTTGTTCTACGCAACTGACACAAGTTTGTTCTACGCAACTGACACAAGTTTGTTCTACGCAACTAGCACAAGTTTGTTCTATGCAACTGGCACAAGTTTGTTCGACGCAACTGGCCCAAGTTTGTTTGACGCAACTGGCACAAGTTTGTTTGACACAACTGGCACAAGTTTGTTCTACGCAACTGGCACAAGTTTTTCGACGAAACTGGCACAAGATTGCTCGACGCAACTGGCACAAGTTTGTTCGGCGCAACTGGCACAAGTTTGTTCGACGCAACTGGCACAAGTTTGTTCTACGCAACTGGCACAAGTTTGTTCTACGAAACTGGCACAAGTTTGTTCTATGCAACTGGCACAAGTTTGTCTGACACAACTGGCACAAGTTTGTTCTACATAACTGGCACAAGTTTGTTCTACGGAACTGGCACAAGTTTTTCTTATGCAACTGGCACAAGTTTGTTTGACACAACTGGCACAAGTTTGTTCGACTCAATTGGCACAAGTTTGTCCGACGCAACTGACACAAGTGTGTTCGACGCAACTGGCACAAGTTTGTTCGATGCAACTGGCACAAGTTAGTTCTGTGCAACTGGCATAAATTTGTTTGAAGCAACTGGCACAAGTCTATTTGACTTAACTGGCACAAGTTTGTTCTGCACAACTGGCACAAGTTTGTTCAATGCAACTGGCGCAAGTTTGTTAGATGCAACTGGCACAAGTTTGTTCTATGCAACTGGCTCAAGTTTGTTCTACGCAACTGGCACAAGTTTGTTTGACGCAACTGGCACAAGTTTGTCCTACGCATCTGGCACAAGTTTGTTTGACACAACTGGCACAAGTTTGTTCTACGCAACTGGCACAAGTTTGTTCTAAGCAACTGGCACAAGTTTGTTTGACGCAAAAGGCCCAAGTTTGTTTGACAAAACTGACAAAAGTTTGTTTGAAACCACTGGCACAAGTTTGTTCTACGCAACTGTCACAAGTTTGTTCGACGCAACTGGCACAAGTTTGTCCGACGCAACTGGCACAAGTTTGTTCTACGCAACTGGCACAAGTTTGTTCAACGCAACTGGCACAAGTATGTTCGATGCAACTGTCACAAGTTTGTTCTACGCAACTGGCTCAAGTTTGTTCTACACAACTGGCACAAGTTTGTTTGACGCAACTGGCACAAGTTTGTTTGACACAACTGGCAAAAGTTTGTTCTATGTAACTGGCACAAGTTTGCTCTACGCAACTGGCACAAGTTTGTTCTACGCAACTGGCACAAGTTTGTTCTATGCAACTGGCACAAGTTTGTTCTACGCAACTGGCACAAGTTTGTTCAACGCAACTGGCACAAGTTTGTTTGACGCAACTGGCACAAGTTTGTTCGACGCAACTGGCACAAGTTTGTTCGATGCAACTGGCACAAGTTTGTTTGACGCAACTGGCACAAGTTTGTTCTACGCAACTGGCACAAGTTTGTTCTACGCAACTGGCACAACTTTGTTCAACGCAACTGGCACAAGTTTGTTTGATGCAACTGGCACAAGTTTGTTCTACGCAACTTTCACAAGTTTGTTCTACGCAACTGGCACAAGTTTGTTAGACGTAACTGGCACAAGTTTGTTTGACGCAACTGGCACAAGTTTGTCCTAAGTAAGTAGCACAAGTTTGTAGTTCGCAACTGGCACTAGTTTGTTCTATGCAACTGGCCCAAGTTTGTTTGACGCAACAGGTAGAACTTTGTTCTACGCAACTGACACAAGTTTGTTCTACGAAACTGGCACAAGTTTGTAGTTCGCAACTGGCACAAGTTTGTTCTACGCAACTGGCCCAAGTTTGTTTGACGCAACTGGCAGAAGTTTATTCTACGCAACTGGCACAAGTTTGTCCTACGAAACTGGCACAAGTTTGTAGTTCGCAACTGGCACAAGTTTGTTCTACGCAACTGGCCCAAGTTTGTTTGACGCAACTGGCAGAAGTTTGTTCTACGCAACTGACACAAGTTTGTTCTACGCAACTGGCACAAGTTTGTTCTACGCAACTAGCACAAGTTTGTTCTACGCAACTGGCACAAGTTTGTTCTACGCAACTGGCACAAGGTTGTTCTACACAGCTGGCACAATTTTGTTCTACGCAACAGGCACAAGTTTGTTCTTCGCAACCGGCACAAGATTGTTTGACGCAACTGGCACAAGTTTGTTCTATGCAACTGGCACAAGTTGGTTCTATGCAACTGGCACAAGTTTGTTTGATGCAACTGGCACAAGTTTGTTCGACGCAACTGGCAGAAGTTTGTTCTACGCAACTGGCACAAGTTTGTTCGACGCAACTGGCACAAGTTTGTTTGACTCAACTGGCAAAAGTTTGTTTGAAACAACTGGCACAAGTTTGTTCTACGCAACTGGCACAAGTTTGTTCAACGCAACTGGCACAAGTTTGTCCGACGCAACTGGCTCAAGTTTGTTCGCTGCATTAGGCACAAGTTTGTTAGACGGAACTGGCACAAGTTTGTTTGACGCAACTGGCACAAGTTTGTTCTACGCAACTGGCGCAAGTTTGTTCTACGCAACTGGCACAATTTTGGTTGTCGCAATTGGCACAAGTTTGTTCTTCGCAACTGGCACAAGTTTGTTCTACGCAACTGGCCCAAGTTTATTCTATGCAACTGGCACAAGTTTGTTCTTCACAACTGGCACAAGTTTGTCCTACGAAACTGGCACAAGTTTGTAGTTCGCAACTGGCACTAGTTTGTTCTACGCAACTGGTCCAAGTTTGTTTGACGCAACAGGTAGAACTTTGTTCTACGCAACTGACACAAGTTTGTTCTACGAAACTGGCACAAGTTTGTAGTTCGCAACTGGCACAAGTTTGTTCTACGCAACTGGCCCAAGTTTGTTTGACGCAACTGGCAGAAGTTTATTCTACGCAACTGGCACAAGTTTGTCCTACGAAACTGGCACAAGTTTGTAGTTCGCAACTGGCACAAGTTTGTTCTACGCAACTGGCCCAAGTTTGTTTGACGCAATTGGCACAAGTTTGTTTTTCGCAACTGGCACAAGTTTGTTCTATGCAACTGGCCCAAGTTTGTTCGACGCAACTGGCACAAGTTTGTTCGACGTAACTGGCACAAGTTTGTTCTACGCAACTGGCACAAATTTGTTCTACACATGTGGCACAAGTTTGTTTGACGCAATTGGCACAAGTTTGTTCTTCGCAACTGGCACAAGTATGTTCTATGCAACTGGCCCAAGTTTGTTCTACGCAACTGGCACAAGTTTGTTCTATGCAACTGGAAGAAGTTTGTTTGACGCAACTCGCACAAGTTTGTTCTATGCAACTGTCACAAGTTTGTTCTACGCAACTGGCACAAGTTTGTTCAACGCAACTGTCACAAGATTGTTCGACGCAACTGGCACAAGTTTGTTCTACGCAACTGGCTCAAGTTTGTTCTACGCAACTGGCACAAGTTTGTTTGACGCAACTGGCACAAGTTTGTTTGACGCAACTGGCACAAGTTTGTTCTATGCAACTGGCCCAAGTTTGTTTGACGCAACTGGCACAAGTTTGTTCTACGCAACTGGCACAAGTTTGTTCAACGTAACTGGCACAAGTTGGTTCTACGCAACTGGCACAAGTTTGTTTGACACAACTGGCACAAGTTTGTTCTACGCAACTGGCAAAAGTTTGTTCAACGCAACTGGCACAAGTTTGTTTGATGCAACTGGCACAAGTTTGTTCTACGCAACTTTCACAAGTTTGTTCTACGCAACTGGCACAAGTTTGTTAGACGTAACTGGCACAAGTTTGTTTGACGCAACTGGCACAAGTTTGTCCTACACAAGTAGCACAAGTTTGTAGTTCGCAATTGGCACTAGTTTGTTCTACGCAACTGGCCCAAGTTTGTTTGACGCAACAGGTAGAACTCTGTTCTACGCAACTGACACAAGATTGTTCTACAAAACTGGCACAAGTTTGTAGTTCGCAACTGGCACAAGTTTGTTCTACGCAACTGGCCCAAGTTTGTTTGACGCAACTGGCAGAAGTTTATTCTACGCAACTGGCACAAGTTTGTCCTACGAAACTGGCACAAGTTTGTAGTTCGCAACTGGCCCAAGTTTGTTCTACGCAACTGGCCCAAGTTTGTTTGACGCAACTGGCAGAAGTTTGTTCTACGCAACTGGCACAAGTTTGTCCTACGAAACTGGCACAAGTTTGTAGTTCGCAACTGGCCCAAGTTTGTTCTACGCAACTGGCCCAAGTTTGTTTGACGCAAATGGCACAAGTTTGTTCTACGCAACTGGCTCATGTTTGTTCTACGCAACTGGCACAAGTTTGTTTGACGCAACTGGCACAAGTTTGTCCTACGCATCTGGCACAAGTTTGTTTGACACAACTGGCACAAGTTTGTTCTACGCAACTGGCACAAGTTTGTTCTAAGCAACTGGCACAAGTTTGTTTGACGCAAAAGGCCCAAGTTTGTTTGACAAAACTGACAAAAGTTTCTTTGAAACAACTGGCACAAGTTTGTTCTACGCAACTGTCACAAGTTTGTTCGACGCAACTGGCACAAGTTTGTCCGACGCAACTGGCACAAGTTTGTTCTACGCAACTGGCACAAGTTTGTTCAACGCAACTGGCACAAGTATGTTTGACGCAACTGTCACAAGTTTGTTCTACGCAACTGGCTCAAGTTTGTTCTACGCAACTGGCACAAGTTTGTTTGACGCAACTGGCACAAGTTTGTTTGACACAACTGGCACAAGTTTGTTCTATGTAACTGGCACAAGTTTGTTCTACGCAACTGGCACAAGTTTTTTCGATGCAACTGGCACAAGTTTGTTCTACGCAACTGGCACAAGTTTGTTCTATGCAACTGGCACAAGTTTGTTCTACGCAACTGGCACAAGTTTGTTCAACGCAACTGGCACAAGTTTGTTTGACGCAACTGGCACAAGTTTGTTCGACGCAACTGGCACAAGTTTGTTCGATGCAACTGGCACAAGTTTGTTTGACGCAACTGGCACAAGTTTGTTCTACGCAACTGGCACAAGTTTGTTCTACGCAACTGGCACAACTTTGTTCAACGTAACTGGCACAAGTTTGTTTGATGCAACTGGCACAAGTTTGTTCTACGCAACTTTCACAAGTTTGTTCTACGCAACTGGCACAAGTTTGTTAGACATAACTGGCACAAGTTTGTTTGACGCAACTGGCACAAGTTTGTCCTACGCAAGTAGCACAAGTTTGTAGTTCGCAACTGGCACTAGTTTGTTCTACGCAACTGGCCCAAGTTTGTTTGACGCAACTGGCAGAAGTTTATTCTACGCAACTGGCACAAGTTTGTCCTACGAAACTGGCACAAGTTTGTAGTTCGCAACTGGCACAAGTTTGTTCTTCGCAACTGGCCCAAGTTTGTTTGACGCAACTGGCAGAAGTTTGTTCTATGCAACTGACACAAGTTTCTTCTACGCAACTGGCACAAGTTTGTTCTATGCAACTAGCACAAGTTTGTTCTACGCAACTGGCACAAGTTTGTTCTACGCAACTGGCACAAGGTTGTTCTACGCAACTGGCACAATTTTGTTCTACGCAACAGGCACAAGTTTGTTCTTCGCAACTGGCACAAGATTGTTTGACGCAACTGGCACAAGTTTGTTCTATGCAACTGGCACAAGTTGATTCTACGCAACTGGCACAAGTTTGTTTGACTCAACTGGCAAAAGTTTGTTTGAAACAACTGGCACAAGTTTGTTCTACGCAACTGGCACAAGTTTGTTCAACGCAACTGGCACAAGTTTTTCCGACGCAACTGGCACAAGTTTGTTCGCTGCATTAGGCACAAGTTTGTTCGACGGAACTGCCACAAGTTTGTTTGACGCAACTGGCACAAGTTTGTTCTACGCAACTGGCGCAAGTTTGTTCTACGCAACTGGCACAAGTTTGTTTGTCGCAATTGGCACAAGTTTGTTCTTCGCAACTGGCACAAGTTTGTTCTACGCAACTGGCCCAAGTTTATTCTATGCAACTGGCACAAGTTTGTTCTATGCGACTGGCAGAATTTTGTTCGACGCAACTGGCACAAGTTTGTTCTACGCTACTGGCACAAGTTTATTCAACACAACTGGTACAAGTATGTTCGACGCAACTGGCACAAGTTTGTTCTACGCAACTGGCTCAAGTTTGTTCTACGCAACTGGCACAAGTTTGTTTGATGCAACTGGCACAAGTTTGTCCTACGCAACTGGCGCAACTTTGTTCTACGGAACTGGCCCAAGTTTGTTTGACGCAACTGGCACAAGTTTGTTTGACGCAACTGGCACAAGTTTGTTCTACGTAACTGGCACAAGTTTGTTCTACGCAACTGGCACAAGTTTGTTCTATGCAACTAGCACAAATTTGTTCTACGCAACTGGCACAAGTTTGTTTGACACAAATGGCACAAGTTTGTTTGACACAAATGGCACAAGTTTATTCGACCCACCTGGCACAAGTTTGTTCTACGCAACTGTCACAAGTTTGTTCAACGTAACTGGCACAAGTTTATTCAACACAACTGGCACAAGTATGTTCGATGCAACTGGCACAAGTTTGTTTAACGCAACTAGCACAAGTTTGTTTGACGCAACTGGCACAAGTTTGTTCGACGCAACTGGCAAAAGATTGTTCGACGCAACTGGCACAAGTTTGTTCTACGCAACTGTCACAAGTTTGTTCAACGTAACTGGCACAAGTTTATTCAACACAACTGGCACAAGTATGTTCGATGCAACTGGCAAAAGTTTGTTTAACGCAACTAGCACAAGTTTGTTTGACGCAACTGCCCTAAGTTTGTTCAACGCAACTGGCACAAGTATGTTCGATGCAACTGGCACAAGTTTGTTCTACGCAACTGTCTCAAGTTTGTTCTACGCAACTGTCACAAGTTTGTTTGACGCAACTGGCACAAGTTTGTCCTACGCAACTGGCACATGTTTGTTCTACGCAACTGTCCCAAGTTTGTTTGACGCAACTGGCAGAAGTTTGTTCTACGCAACTGGCACATGTTTGTTCTACGTAACTGGAACAAGTTTGTTCTACGCAACTGGCCCAAGTTTGTTTGACGCAACTGGCACAAGTTTGTTTGACACAAATGGCACAAGTTTGTTCTACGTAACTGGTACAAGTTTGTTCTATGCAACTGGCACAAGTTTGTTCGACGCAACTGGCACAAGTTTGTTTGACGCAACTGGCACAAGTTTGTTTGACGCAACTGGCACAAGTTTGTTTGACGCAACTGGCACAAGTTTGTTCTACGAAACTGGCACAAGTTTGTTCTATGCAACTGGCACAAGTTTGTCTGACACAACTGGCACAAGTTTGTTCTACGTAACTGGCACAAGTTTGTTCTTCGCAACTGGCAAAAGTTTGTTCTACGCAACTGGCCCAAGTTTATTCTATGCAACTGGCACAAGTTTGTTCTATGCGACTGGCAGAATTTTGTTCGACGCAACTGGCACATGTTTGTTCTACGCAACTGGCACAAGTTTGTTCTACGCTACTGGCACAAGTTTATTCAACACAACTGGTACAAGTATGTTCGACGCAACTGTCACAAGTTTGTTCTACGCAACTGGCTCAAGTTTGTTCTACGCAACTGGCACAAGTTTGTTTGATGCAACTGGCACAATTTTGTTCTACTTAACTGGCCCAAGTTTGTTTGACGCAACTGGCACAAGTTTGTTTGACGCAACTGTCACAAGTTTGTTCTACGTAACTGGCACAAGTTTGTTCTACGCAAGTGGCACAAGTTTGTTCTACGCAACTGGCACAAATTTGTTTACGCAACTGTCACAAGTTTGTTTGACACAAATGGCACAAGTTTGTTTGACACAAATGGCACAAGTTTATTCGACCCACCTGGCACAAGTTTGTTCTACGCAACTGTCACAAGTTTGTTCAACGCAACTGGCACAAGTTTATTCAACACAACTGGCACAAGTATGCTCAACGCAACTGGCACAAGTTTGTTCAACGCAACTAGCACAAGTTTGTTTGACGCAACTGGCACAAGTTTGTTCGATGCAACTGACACAAGATTGTTCAACGCAACTGGCAAAAGTTTGTTTAACGTAACTACCACAAGTTTGTTTGATGCAACTGGCCCAAGTTTGTTCTACGCAACTGATACAAGTTTGTTCTACGCAACTGGCACAAGTTTGTTCAACGGAACTGGCACAAGTATGTTCGATGCAACTGGCACAAGTTTGTTCTACGCAACTGTCTCAAGTTTGTTCTACGCAACTGGCACAAGTTTGTTTGACGCAACTGGCACAAGTTTGTACTACGCAACTGTCCAAAGTTTGTTTGACGCAACTGGCAGAAGTTTGTTCTACGCAACTGGCACAAGTTTGTTCTATGTAACTGGCACAAGTTTGTTCTACGCAACTGGCACAAGTTTTTTCGATGCAACTGGCACAAGTTTGTTCTACGCAACTGGCACAAGTTTGTTCTATGCAACTGGCACAAGTTTGTTCTACGCAACTGGCACAAGTTTGTTCAACGCAACTGGCACAAGTTTGTTTGACGCAACTGGCACAAGTTTGTTCGACGCAACTGGCACAAGTTTGTTCGATGCAACTGGCACAAGTTTGTTTGACGCAACTGGCACAAGTTTGTTCTACGCAACTGGCACAAGTTTGTTTGATGCAACTGGCACAACTTTGTTCAACGTAACTGGCACAAGTTTGTTTGATGCAACTGGCACAAGTTTGTTCTACGCAACTTTCACAAGTTTGTTCTACGCAACTGGCACAAGTTTGTTAGACATAACTGGCACAAGTTTGTTTGACGCAACTGGCACAAGTTTGTCCTACGCAAGTAGCACAAGTTTGTAGTTCGCAACTGGCACTAGTTTGTTCTACGCAACTGGCCCAAGTTTGTTTGACGCAACTGGCAGAAGTTTATTCTACGCAACTGGCACAAGTTTGTCCTACGAAACTGGCACAAGTTTGTAGTTCGCAACTGGCACAAGTTTGTTCTTCGCAACTGGCCCAAGTTTGTTTGACGCAACTGGCAGAAGTTTGTTCTATGCAACTGACACAAGTTTCTTCTACGCAACTGGCACAAGTTTGTTCTACGCAACTAGCACAAGTTTGTTCTACGCAACTGGCACAAGTTTGTTCTACGCAACTGGCACAAGGTTGTTCTACGCAACTGGCACAATTTTGTTCTACGCAACAGGCACAAGTTTGTTCTTCGCAACTGGCACAAGATTGTTTGACGCAACTGGCACAAATTTGTTCTATGCAACTGGCACAAGTTGATTCTACGCAACTGGCACAAGTTTGTTTGACTCAACTGGCAAAAGTTTGTTTGAAACAACTGGCACAAGTTTGTTCTACGCAACTGGCACAAGTTTGTTCAACGCAACTGGCACAAGTTTTTCCGACGCAACTGGCACAAGTTTGTTCGCTGCATTAGGCACAAGTTTGTTCGACGGAACTGCCACAAGTTTGTTTGACGCAACTGGCACAAGTTTGTTCTACGCAACTGGCGCAAGTTTGTTCTACGCAACTGGCACAAGTTTGTTTGTCGCAATTGGCACAAGTTTGTTCTTCGCAACTGGCACAAGTTTGTTCTACGCAACTGGCCCAAGTTTATTCTATGCAACTGGCACAAGTTTGTTCTATGCGACTGGCAGAATTTTGTTCGACGCAACTGGCACATGTTTGTTCTACGCAACTGGCACAAGTTTGTTCTACGCTACTGGCACAAGTTTATTCAACACAACTGGTACAAGTATGTTCGACGCAACTGGCACAAGTTTGTTCTACGCAACTGGCTCAAGTTTGTTCTACGCAACTGGCACAAGTTTGTTTGATGCAACTGGCACAAGTTTGTCCTACGCAACTGGCGCAACTTTGTTCTACGGAACTGGCCCAAGTTTGTTTGACGCAACTGGCACAAGTTTGTTTGACGCAACTGGCACAAGTTTGTTCTACGTAACTGGCACAAGTTTGTTCTACGCAACTGGCACAAGTTTGTTCTATGCAACTAGCACAAATTTGTTCTACGCAACTGGCACAAGTTTGTTTGACACAAATGGCACAAGTTTGTTTGACACAAATGGCACAAGTTTATTCGACCCACCTGGCACAAGTTTGTTCTACGCAACTGTCACAAGTTTGTTCAACGTAACTGGCACAAGTTTATTCAACACAACTGGCACAAGTATGTTCGATGCAACTGGCACAAGTTTGTTTAACGCAACTAGCACAAGTTTGTTTGACGCAACTGGCACAAGTTTGTTCGACGCAACTGGCAAAAGATTGTTCGACGCAACTGGCACAAGTTTGTTCTACGCAACTGTCACAAGTTTGTTCAACGTAACTGGCACAAGTTTATTCAACACAACTGGCACAAGTATGTTCGATGCAACTGGCAAAAGTTTGTTTAACGCAACTAGCACAAGTTTGTTTGACGCAACTGCCCTAAGTTTGTTCAACGCAACTGGCACAAGTATGTTCGATGCAACTGGCACAAGTTTGTTCTACGCAACTGTCTCAAGTTTGTTCTACGCAACTGTCACAAGTTTGTTTGACGCAACTGGCACAAGTTTGTCCTACGCAACTGGCACATGTTTGTTCTACGCAACTGTCCCAAGTTTGTTTGACGCAACTGGCAGAAGTTTGTTCTACGCAACTGGCACATGTTTGTTCTACGTAACTGGAACAAGTTTGTTCTACGCAACTGGCCCAAGTTTGTTTGACGCAACTGGCACAAGTTTGTTTGACACAAATGGCACAAGTTTGTTCTACGTAACTGGTACAAGTTTGTTCTATGCAACTGGCACAAGTTTGTTCGACGCAACTGGCACAAGTTTGTTTGACGCAACTGGCACAAGTTTGTTTGACGCAACTGGCACAAGTTTGTTTGACGCAACTGGCACAAGTTTGTTCTACGAAACTGGCACAAGTTTGTTCTATGCAACTGGCACAAGTTTGTCTGACACAACTGGCACAAGTTTGTTCTACGTAACTGGCACAAGTTTGTTCTTCGCAACTGGCAAAAGTTTGTTCTACGCAACTGGCCCAAGTTTATTCTATGCAACTGGCACAAGTTTGTTCTATGCGACTGGCAGAATTTTGTTCGACGCAACTGGCACATGTTTGTTCTACGCAACTGGCACAAGTTTGTTCTACGCTACTGGCACAAGTTTATTCAACACAACTGGTACAAGTATGTTCGACGCAACTGTCACAAGTTTGTTCTACGCAACTGGCTCAAGTTTGTTCTACGCAACTGGCACAAGTTTGTTTGATGCAACTGGCACAATTTTGTTCTACTTAACTGGCCCAAGTTTGTTTGACGCAACTGGCACAAGTTTGTTTGACGCAACTGTCACAAGTTTGTTCTACGTAACTGGCACAAGTTTGTTCTACGCAAGTGGCACAAGTTTGTTCTACGCAACTGGCACAAATTTGTTTACGCAACTGTCACAAGTTTGTTTGACACAAATGGCACAAGTTTGTTTGACACAAATGGCACAAGTTTATTCGACCCACCTGGCACAAGTTTGTTCTACGCAACTGTCACAAGTTTGTTCAACGCAACTGGCACAAGTTTATTCAACACAACTGGCACAAGTATGCTCAACGCAACTGGCACAAGTTTGTTCAACGCAACTAGCACAAGTTTGTTTGACGCAACTGGCACAAGTTTGTCCCGATGCAACTGACACAAGATTGTTCAACGCAACTGGCAAAAGTTTGTTTAACGCAACTACCACAAGTTTGTTTGATGCAACTGGCCCAAGTTTGTTCTACGCAACTGATACAAGTTTGTTCTACGCAACTGGCACAAGTTTGTTCAACGGAACTGGCACAAGTATGTTCGATGCAACTGGCACAAGTTTGTTCTACGCAACTGTCTCAAGTTTGTTCTACGCAACTGGCACAAGTTTGTTTGACGCAACTGGCACAAGTTTGTACTACGCAACTGTCCAAAGTTTGTTTGACGCAACTGGCAGAAGTTTGTTCTACGCAACTGGCACAAGTTTGTTCTACATAACTGGAACAAGTTTGTTCTACGCAACTGGCCCAAGTTTGTTTGACGCAACTGGCACAAGTTTGTTTGACACAAATGGCACAAGTTTGTTCTACGTAACTGGTACAAGTTTGTTCTATGCAACTGGCACAAGTTTGTTCGACGCAACTGGCACAAGTTTGTTTGACGCAACTGGCACAAGTTTGTTTGACGCAACTGGCACAAGTTTGTTTGACGCAACTGGCACAAGTTTGTTCTACGAAACTGGCACAAGTTTGTTCTATGCAACTGGCACAAGTTTGTGTGACACAACTGGCACAAGTTTGTTCTACGTAACTGGCACAAGTTTGTTCTATGCAACTGGCACAAGTTTGTCTTATGCAACTGGCACAAGTTTGTTTGACACAACTGGCACAAGTTTGTTCGACTCAATTGGCACAAGTTTGTCCGACGCAACTGGCACAAGTGTGTTCGACGCAACTGGCACAAGTTTGTTCGATGCAACTGGCACAAGTTAGTTCTGTGCAACTGGCATAAATTTGTTTGAAGCAACTGGCACAAGTCTGTTTGACTTAACTGGCACAAGTTTGTTCTGCACAACTGGCACAAGTTTGTTCAATGCAACTGGCGCAAGTTTGTTCGATGCAACTGGCACAAGTTTGTTCTACGCAACTGGCTCAAGTTTGTTCTATGCAACTGGCACAAGTTTGTTTGACGCAACTGGCACAAGTTTGTCCTACACATCTGGCACAAGTTTGTTTGACACAACTGGCACAAGTTTGTTCTACGCAACTGGCACAAGTTTGTTCTAAGCAACTGGCACAAGTTTGTTTGACGCAACAGGCCCAAGTTTGTTTGACAAAACTGACAAAAGTTTGTTGGAAACAACTGGCACAAGTTTGTTCTACGCAACTGTCACAAGTTTGTTCGACGCAAATGGCACAAGTTTGTCCGACGCAACTGGCACAAGTTTGTTCTACGCAACTGGCACAAGTTTGTTCAACGCAACTGGCACAAGTATGTTCGACGCAACTGTCACAAGTTTGTTCTACGCAACTGGCTCAAGTTTGTTCTACGCAACTGGCACAAGTTTGTTTGACGCAACTGGCACAAGTTTGTTTGACACAACTGGCACAAGTTTGTTCTATGTAACTGGCACAAGTTTGTTCTACGCAACTGGTACAAGTTTGTTAGATGTAACTGGCACAAGTTTGTTCTACGCAACTGGCACAAGTTTGTTCTATGCAACTGGCACAAGTTTGTTCTACGCAACTGGCACAAGTTTGTTCAACGCAACTGGCACAAGTTTGTTTGACTCAACTGGCACAAGTTTGTTCGACGCAACGGGCACAAGTTTGTTCTATGCATCTGGCACAAGTTTGTTCAACGCAACTGGCACAAGTATGTTCGACGCAACTGTCACAAGTTTGTTCTACGCAACTGGCTCAAGTTTGTTCTACGCAACTGGCACAAGTTTATTTGACGCAACTGGCACAAGTTTGTTTGACACAACTGGCACAAGTTTGTTCTATGTAACTGGCACAAGTTTGTTCTACGCAACTGGTACAAGTTTGTTAGATGTAACTGGCACAAGTTTGTTCTACGCAACTGGCACAAGTTTGTTCTATGCAACTGGCACAAGTTTGTTCTACGCAACTGGCACAAGTTTGTTCAACGCAACTGGCACAAGTTTGTTTGACTCAACTGGCACAAGTTTGTTCGACGCAACGGGCACAAGTTTGTTCGATGCAACTGGCACAACTTTGTTCGACGCAACTGGCACAAGTTTGTTCTACGCAACTGGCACAAGTTTCTTCTACGCAACTGGCACAACTTTGTTCAACGCAACTGGCACAAGTTTGTTCGATGCAACTGGCACAAGTTTGTTTTACGCAACTTTCACAAGTTTGTTCTACGCAACTGGCACAAGTTTGTTAGACGTAACTGGCACAAGTTTGTTTGACGCAACTGGCACAAGTTTGTCCTACGCAAGTAGCAAAAGTTTATAGTTCGCAACTGGCACTAGTTTGTTCTACGCAACTGGCCCAAGCTTGTTTGACGCAACTGGCAGAAGTTTGTTCTACGCAACTGACACAAGTTTGTTCTACGAAACTGGCACAAGTTTGTAGTTCGCAACTGGCACAAGTTTGTTCTACGCAACTGGCCCAAGTTTGTTTGACGCATCTGGCAGAAGTTTATTCTACGCAACTGGCACAAGTTTGTCCTACGAAACTGGCACAAGTTTGTAGTTCGCAACTGGCACAAGTTTGTTCTACGCAACTGGCCCAAGTTTGTTCTACGCAACTGGCACAAGGTTGTTCTACGCAACTGGCACAATTTTGTTCTACGCAACAGGCACAGGTTTGTTCTTCGCAACCGGCACAAGATTGTTTGACGCAACTGGCACATGTTTGTTCTCTGCAACTGGCACAAGTTGGTTCTACGCAACTGGCACAAGTTTGTTTGATGCAACTGGCACAAGTTTGTTCGACGCAACTGGCAGAAGTTTGTTCTACGCAACTGGCACAAGTTTGTTCGACGCAACTGGCACAAGTTTGTTTGACTCAACTGGCAAAAGTTTGTTTGAAACAACTGGCACAAGTTTGTTCAATGCAACTGGCACAAGTTTGTCCGACGCAACTGGCACAAGTTTGTTCGCTGCAACAGGCACAAGTTTGTTCGACGGAACTGGCACAAGTTTGTTCGGCGCAACTGGCACAAGTTTGTTCTACGCAACTGGCGCAAGTTTGTTCTACGCATCTGGCACAAGTTTGTCCAACGCAACTGGCACAAGTTTGTTCGATGCAAGTGGCACAAGTTTGTTCTACGCAACTGGCCCAAGTTTATTCTATGCAACTGGCACAAGTTTGTTTGACGCAACTGGCAGAATTTTGTTCGATACATCTGGCATATGTTTGTTCTACGCAACTGGCACAAGTTTGTTCTACGCTACTAGCACAAGTTTATTCAACACAACTGGTACAAGTATGTTCGACGCAACTGGCACAAGTTTGTTCTATGCAACTGGCTCAAGTTTGTTCTACGCAACTGGCACAAGTTTGTTTGATGCAACTGGCACAAGTTTGTCCTACACAACTGGCACAAGTTTGTTCTACGGAACTGGCCCAAGTTTGTTTGACGCAACTGGCACAAGTTTGTTCTAAGCAACTGGCACAAGTTTGTTCGATGGAATTGGCGCAAGTTTGTTCTACGCAACTGGCACAAGTTTGTTCTACGCAACTGGCACAAGTTTGTTCTACGCAACTGGCACAAGTATGTTTGACACAAATGGCACAAGTTTGTTTGACACAAATAGCACAAGTTTATTCGACCCACCTGGCACAAGTTTGTTCTACGCAACTGTCACATGTTTGTTCAACACAACTGGCACAAGTTTATTCAACACAACTGGCACAAGTATGTTCGACGCAACTGCAAAAGTTTTTTTAACGCAACTAGCACAAGTTTGTTTGACGCAACTGGCACAAGTTTGTTCGACGCAACTGGCACAAGATTGTTCAACGCAACTGGCAAAAGTTTGTTTAACGCAACTACCACAAGTTTGTTTGACGCAACTGGCCCAAGTTTGTTCAACGCAACTGGCACAAGTTTGTAGTTCGCAACTGGCACAAGTTTGTTCTACGCATCTGGCACAAGTTTGTTTGACACAACTGGCCCAAGTTTGTTTGACGCAACTGGCAAAAGTTTGTTTGAAACAACTGGCACAAGTTTGTTCTACGCAACTGTCACAAGTTTGTTCAACGCAACTGGCACAAGTTTGTCCAACGCAACTGGCACAAGTTTGTTCGATGCAACTGGCACAAGTTTGTTCGACGCAACTGGCACAAGTTTGTTCTACGCAACTGGAAAATGTTTCTTCTACGCAACTGGCACAAGTTTGTTCTACCCAACTGATACAAGTTTGTTCTACGCAACTGGCACAAGTTTGTTCAACGGTACTGGCACAAGTGTGTTCGATGCAACTGGCACAAATTTGTTCTACGCAACTGTCTCAAGTTTGTTCTACGCAACTGGCACAAGTTTGTTTGACGCAACTGGCACAAGTTTGTTTGACGCAACTGGCACAAGTTTGTTCTACGTAACTGGCACAAGTTTGTTCTACGCAACTGGCACAAGTTTGTTCTACGCAACTGGCACAAGTTTGTTCTACGCAACTGGCACAAGTTTGTTTGACACAAATGGCACAAGTTTGTTTGACACAAATGGCACAAGTTTATTCTACCCAACTGGCACAAGTTTGTTCTACGCAACTGTCACAAGTTTGTTCAACGCAACTGGCACAAGTTTATTCAACACAACTGGTACAATTATGTTCGATGCAACTGGCACAAGTTTGTTTAACGCAACTAGCACAAGTTTGTTTGACGCAACTGGCACAAGTTTGTTCGACGCAACTGGCACAAGATTGTTCAAGGCAACTGGCAAAAGTTTGTTTAATGCAACTAGCACAAGTTTGTTTGACGCAACTGGCCCAAGTTTGTTCAACGCAACTGGCACAAGTTTTTAGTTCGCAACTGGCACAAGTTTGTTCTACGCAACTGGCACAAGTTTGTTTGACGCAACTGGCCCAAGTTTGTTTGACGCAACTGGCAAAAGTTTGTTTGAAACAACTGGCACAAGTTTGTTCTACGCAACTGTCACAAGTTTGTTCAACGCAACTGGCACAATTTTGTCCAACGCAACTGGCACAAGTTTGTTCGATGCAACTGGCACAAGTTTGTTCGACGCAACTGCCACAAGTTTGTTCTAAGGAACTGGAATATGTTTCTTCTACGCAACTGGCACAAGTTTGTTCTACGCAACCAATACAAGTTTGTTCTACGCAACTGGCACAAGTTTGTTCGACGCAACTGGCACAAGTTTGTTTGACGCAACTGGCACAAGTTTGTTTGACGCAACTGGCACAAGTTTGTTTGACGCAACTGGCACAAGTTTGTCCTACGCAAGTGTCACAAGTTTGTAGTTCTCAACTGGCACAAGTTTGTTCTACGCAACTGGCACAATTTTGTTTGACGCAACTGGCACAAGTTTGTCCTACGCATGTGGCACAAGTTTGTAGTTCGCAACTGGCACAAGTTTGTTTTACGCAACTGGCACAAGTTTGTTTGACGCAACTGGCACTAGTTTGTTCTACGCAACTGACACAAGTTTGTTCTACGCAACTAGCACAAGTTTGTTCTACGCAACTGGCACAAGTTTGTTCTACGCAACTAGTACAAGTTTGTTCTACGCAACTAGCACAAGTTTTTTCTACTTAACTGGCACAAGTTTGTTCTACGCAACTGGCACAAGTTTGTTTGATGCAACTGGCACAAGTTTGTCCTACGCAAGTGTCACAAGTTTGTAGTTCTCAACTGGCACAAGTTTGTTCTACGCAACTGGCACAATTTTGTTTGACGCAACTGGCAGAAGTTTGTCCTACGCAAGTGGCACAAGTTTGTAGTTCGCAACTGGCACAAGTTTGTTCTTCGCAACTGGCACAAGTTTGTTCTACTTAACTGGCACAAGTTTGTTCTACGCAACTGACACAAGTTTGTTTGACACAACTGGCAGAAGTTTGTTCAACACAACTGGCACAAGTTTGTTTGACGCAACTTCACAAGTTTGTTTGCACAACTTTGTTTGACGCAACTGGCACAAGTTTGTTTGAAGCAACTGGCACAAGTTTGTTAGACGCAACTGGCACAAGTTTTTTCGACTCAATTGGTACAAGTTTGTTTGACGCAACCGGCACAAGTTTGTCTGATGCAAGAGGCACAAGTTTTTTTGACGCAACTGGCACAAGTTTGTTTGACGCAACTGGCACAAGTTTTTTTTACGCAACTGGCACAAGTTTTCTCGAAGCAACTGGCACAAGTTTGTTCGCCATATCTGGCACAAGTTTTTTCGACGCAACTGGCACAAGTTTGTTCGACGCAAATGGCACAAGTTTGTTTGACGCAACTGGCACAAGTTTCTTCGACGCAACTGGCACAAGTTTGTTTGACCCAACTGGCACAAGTTTGTTTTACGCAACTGGCACAAGTTTGTTCTGTGCAACTGGCACTAGTTTGTTCTATGCAACTGTTATAAGTTTGTTTGACGCAACTGGTACAAGTTTGTTCTACGCAACTGGCACAAGTTTGTTCGACGCAACTGGCACAAGTTTGTTCTACGCAACTCTTACTAGTTTGTTGTACACAACTGGCACAAGTTTGTTTGACACAACAGGCACAGGTTTGTTCTATGCAAATGTCAAATGTTTGTTCTACGCATCTGGCACAAGTTTGTTCTATGCAACTGGCACTAGTGTGTTCTACACAACTGGCACAAATTTGTTTGACACAGCTGGCACATGTTTGTTCTACCCAACTGGCACAAGTTTGTTCAACACAACTGGCACAAGTTTATTCTATGCAACTGGCACAAGATTGTTTGACACAACTGGCACAAGTTTGTTCTAAGCAACTGGCACAAGTTTGTTCGACGGAACTGATGCAAGTTTGTTCGACGCAACTGGCACAAGTTTGTTCGACGCAACTGGCACAAGTTTGTTCGACGCAACTAGAACAAGTTTGTTTAACGTAACTGGCACAAGTTTGTTCGACCAAACTGGCACAAGTTTGTTCGACACAACTAGAACAAGTTTGTTTAACGTAACTGGCACAAGTTTTTTCGACCAAACTGGCACAAGTTTCTTTGACACAACTGGCATAAGTTTGTTTGACACAACTAGCACAAGGTTGTTCTACGCAACATGTACAAGTTTGTGCTACGCAACTGGCACAAGTTTGTTTGACGCAACTGGCACAAGTTTGTTCTATGCAACTGGCACTAGTTTGTTCGATGCAACTGGCACAAGTTTGTTCGACGCAACTGGCACAAGTTTGTTTGACGCAACTGGCACAAGTTTGTTAGACGCAACTGGCACAAGTTTGTTCAACGCAACTGGCACAAGTTTTTTTTAATCAATTGGCACAAGTTTGTTTGACGCAACTGGCACAAGTTTGTTTGTTGCAACTGGCACAAGTTTGTTTGACGCAACTGGCACAAGTTTATTTGACACAACTGGCACAACTTTTCTCGACGCAACTGGCACAAGTTTGTTCGTCGTAACTGGCACAAGTTTGTTTGACGCAACTGGCACAAGTTTATTTGACGCAACTGGCACAAGTTTTCTCGACGCAAGTGGCAGAAGTTGGTTCCCCCTAACTGGCACAAGTTTGTTCGACGCAACTGGCACAAGTTTGTTCGACACAACTGGCACAAGTTTGTTCGACGAACTGGCACAAGTTTGTTTGACGCAACTGTCACAAGTTTCTTCGACGTAACTGGCACAAGTTTGTTCAACGAACTGGCACAAGTTTGTTTGACGCAACTGGCACAAGTTTGTTTGACGCAACTGGCACAAGTTTTTTTGATGCAACTGGCACAAGTTTATTTGACGCAACTGGCATAAGTTTTCTCGACGAAACTGGCACAAGTTTGTTCGCCGTAACTGGCACAAGTTTGTTCGACGCAACTGGCACAAGTTTGTTTGACGCAACTGGCACAAGTTTGTTCTACATAACTGGCACAAGTTTGTTCTATGCAACTGGCACAAGTTTGTTCTACGCAACTGGCACAAGTTTGTTCGACGCAACTGGCACAAGTTTGTTTGACGCAATTGGCACAAGTTTGTTTGACGCAACTGGCACAAGTTTGTTCGACGCAACTGGCACAAGATTGTTCAACGCAACTGGCAAAAGTTTGTTTAACGCAACTGGCCCAAGTTTATTCAACGCAACTGGCACAAGTTTGTTTGACGCAACTGGCCCAAGTTTATTCAACGCAACTGGCACAAGTTTGTAGTTCGCAACTGGCACAAGTTTGTTCTACGCAACTGGCACAAGTTTGTTTGACGCAACTGGCCCAAGTTTGTTTGACGCAACTGACACAAGTTTGTTTAACGCGACTAGCACAAGTTTGTTTGACGCAACTGGCACAAGTTTGTTCAACGCAACTGGCACAAGTTTATTCAACACAACTGGCACAAGTATGTTCGACGCAACTGGCACAAGTTTGTTTAACGCAACTAGCACAAGTTTGTTTGACGCAACTGGCACAAGTTTGTTCGACGCAACTGGCACAAGATTGTTCAACGCAACTGGCAAAAGTTTGTTTAACGCAACTAGCACAAGTTTGTTTGACGCAACTGGCCCAAATTTGTTCAACGCAACTGGCACAAGTTTGTAGTTCGCAACTGGCACAAGTTTGTTCTACGCAACTGGCACAAGTTTGTTTGACGCAACTGGCCCAAGTTTGTTTGATGCAACTGGCAAAAGTTTGTTTGAAACAACTGGCACAAGTTTGTTCTACGCAACTGTCACAAGTTTGTTCAACACAACTAGCACAAGTTTGTCCAACGCAACTGGAAAATGTTTCTTCTACGCAACTGGCACAAGTTTGTTCTACGCAACTGATACAAGTTTGTTCTACGCAACTGGCACAAGTTTGTTCAACGGAACTGGCACAAGTATGTTCGATGCAACTGGCACAAGTTTGTTCTACGTAACTGTCTCAAGTTTGTTCTACGCAACTGGCACAAGTTTGTTTGACGCAACTGGCACAAGTTTGTACTACGCAACTGGCACAAGTTTGTTCTACGCAACTGTCCCAAGTTTGTTTGACGCAACTGGCAGAAGTTTGTTCTACGCAACTGGCACAAGTTTGTTCTACGTAACTGGAACAAGTATGTTCTACGCAACTGGCCCAAGTTTGTTTGACGCAACTGGCACAAGTTTGTTTGACAGAAATGGCACAAGTTTGTTCTACATATCTGGTACAAGTTTGTTCTATGCAACTGGCACAAGTTTGTTCGACGCAACTGGCACAAGTTTGTTTGACGCAACTGGCACAAGTTTGTTTGACGCAACTGGCACAAGTTTGTTTGACGCAACTGGCACAAGTTTGTTCTACGAAACTGGCACAAGTTTGTTCTATGCAACTGGCACAAGTTTGTCTGACACAACTGGCACAAGTTTGTTCTACGTAACTGGCACAAGTTTGTTCTACGCAACTGGCACAAGTTTGTCTTATGCAACTGGCACAAGCTTGTTTGACACAACTGGCACAAGTTTGTTCGACTCAATTGGCACAAGTTTGTCCGACGCAACTGGCACAAGTGTGTTCGACGCAACTGGCACAAGTTTGTTCGATGCAACTGGCACAAGTTAGTTCTGTGCAACTGGCATAAATTTGTTTGAAGCAACTGGCACAAGTCTGTTTGACTTAACTGGCACAAGTTTGTTCTGCACAACTGGCACAAGTTTGTTCAATGCAACTGGCGCAAGTTTGTTCGATGCAACTGGCACAAGTTTGTTCTACGCAACTGGCTCAAGTTTTTTCTATGCAACTGGCACAAGTTTGTTTGACGCAACTGGCACAAGTTTGTCCTACGCATCTGGCACAAGTTTGTTTGACACAACTGGCACAAGTTTGTTCTACGCAACTGGCACAAGTTTGTTCTAAGGAACTGGCACAAGTTTGTTTGACGCAACAGGCCCAAGTTTGTTTGACAAAACTGACAAAAGTTTGTTAGAAACAACTGGCACAAGTTTGTTCTACGCAACTGTCACAAGTTTGTTCGACGCAAATGGCACAAGTTTGTCCGACGCAACTGGCACAAGTTTGTTCTACGCAACTGGCACAAGTTTGTTCAACGCAACTGGCACAAGTATGTTCGACGCAACTGTCACAAGTTTGTTCTACGCAACTGGCTCAAGTTTGTTCTACGCAACTGGCACAAGTTTGTTTGACACAACTGGCACAAGTTTGTTCTATGTAACTGGCACAAGTTTGTTCTACGCAACTGGCACAAGTTTGTTCGATGCAACTGGCACAAGTTTGTTCTACGCAACTGGCACAAGTTTGTTCTATGCAACTGGCACAAGTTTGTTCTACGCAACTGGCACAAGTTTGTTCAACGCAACTGGCAGAAGTTTGTTTGACTCAACTGGCACAAGTTTGTTCGACGCAACGGGCACAAGTTTGTTCGATGCAACTGGCACAAGTTTGTTCGACGCAACTGTCACAAGTTTGTTCTACGCAACTGGCACAAGTTTGTTCTACGCAACTGGCACAACTTTGTTCAACGCAACTGGCACAAGTTTGTTCGATGCAACTGGCACAAGTTTGTTCTACGCAACTTTCACAAGTTTGTTCTACGCAACTGGCCCAAGTTTGTTAGACGTAACTGGCACAAGTTTGTTTGACGCAACTGGCACAAGTTTGCCCTACGCAAGTAGCAAAAGTTTGTAGTTCGCAACTGGCACTAGTTTGTTCTACGCAACTGGCCCAAGTTTGTTTGACGCAACTGGCAGAAGTTTGTTCTACGCAACTGACACAAGTTTGTTCTACGAAACTGGCACAAGTTTGTAGTTCGCAACTGGCACAAGTTTGTTCTACGCAACTGGCCCAAGTTTGTTTGACGCAACTGGCAGAAGTTTGTTCTATGCAACTGACACAAGTTTGTTTGACGCAACTGGCACAAGTTTGTTCTAAGCAACTAGCACAAGTTTGTTCTACGCAACTGGCACAAGTTTGTTCTACGCAACTGGCACAAGTTTGTTAGACGTAACTGGCACAAGTTTGTTTGACGCAACTGGCACAAGTTTGCCCTACGCAAGTAGCAAAAGTTTGTAGTTCGCAACTGGCACTAGTTTGTTCTACGTAACTGGCCCAAGTTTGTTTGACGCAACTGGCAGAAGTTTGTTCTACGCAACTGACACAAGTTTGTTCTACGAAACTGGCACAAGTTTGTAGTTCGCAACTGGCACAAGTTTGTTCTACGCAAGTGGTCCAAGTTTGTTTGACGCAACTGGCAGAAGTTTATTCTACGCAACTGGCACAAGTTTGTCCTACGAAACTGGCACAAGTTTGTAGTTCGCAACTGGCACAAGTTTGTTCTACGCAACTGGCCCAAGTTTGTTTGACGCAACTGGCAGAAGTTTGTTCTATGCAACTGACACAAGTTTGTTCTACGCAACTGGCACAAGTTTGTTCTAAGCAACTAGCACAAGTTTGTTCTACGCAACTGGCACAAGTTTGTTCTACGCAACTGGCACAAGGTTGTTCTACGCAATTGGCACAATTTTGTTCTACGCAACAGGGACAGGTTTGTTCTTCGCAACCGGCACAAGATTGTTTGACGCAACTGGCACAAGTTTGTTCTATGCAACTGGCACAAGTTGGTTCTACGCAACTGGCACAAGTTTGTTTGATGCAACTGGCACAAGTTTGTTCGACGCAACTGGCAGAAGTTTGTTCTACGCAACTGGCACAAGTTTGTTCGACGCAACTGGCACAAGTTTGTTTGACTCAACTGGCAAAAGTTTGTTTGAAACAACTGGCACAAGTTTGTTCTACGCAACTGGCACAAGTTTGTTCAATGCAACTGGCACAAGTTTGTCCGACGCAACTGGCACAAGTTTGTTCGCTGCAACAGGCACAAGTTTGTTTGACGCAACTGGCACAAGTTTCTTTGACGCAACTGGCACAAGTTTGTTCTATGCAACTGGCCCAAGTTTCTTTGACGCAACTGGCACAAGTTTGTTCTATGCAACTGGCCCAAGTTTGTTTGACGCAACTGGCACAAGTTTGTTCTAAGCAACTGGCACAAGTTTGTTCGATGGAATTGGCGCAAGTTTGTTCTACGCAACTGGCACAAGTTTGTTCTTCGCAACTGGCACAATTTTGTTCTACGCAACTGGCACAAGTTTGTTTGACACAAATGGCACAAGTTTGTTTGACACAAATGGCACAAGTTTATTCGACCCACCTGGCCCAAGTTTGTTCTATGCAACTGTCACAAGTTTGTTCAACGCAACTGGCACAAGTTTATTCAACACAACTGGCACAAGTATGTTCGACGCAACTGGCACAAGTTTGTTTAACGCAACTAGCACAAGTTTGTTTGACGCAACTGGCACAAGATTGTTCAACTCAACTGGCAAAAGTTTGTTTAACGCAACTACCACAAGTTTGTTTGACGCAACTGGCCCAAGTTTGTTCAACGCAACTGGCACAAGTTGGTAGTTCGCAACTGGCACAAGTTTGTTCTACGCAACTGTCACAAGTTTGTTTGACGCAACTGGCCCAAGTTTGTTTGACGCAACTGGCAAAAGTTTGTTTGAAACAACTGGCACAAGTTTGTTCTACGCAACTGTCACAAGTTTGTTCAACGCAACTGGCACAAGTTTGTCCAACGCAACTGGCACAAGTTTGTTCGATAGAACTGGCACAAGTTTGTTCGACGCAACTGGCACAAGTTTGTTCTATGCAACTGGAAAATGTTTCTTCTACGCAACTGGCACAAGTTTGTTCTACGCAACTGATACAAGTTTGTTCTACGCAACTGGCACAAGTTTGTTCAACGGAACTGGCACAAGTGTGTTCGATGCAACTGGCACAAGTTTGTTCTACGCAACTGTCTCAAGTTTGTTCTACGCAACTGGCACAAGTTTGTTTGACGCAACTGGCACAAGTTTGTTTGACGCAACTGGCACAAGTTTGTTCTACGTAACTGGCACAAGTTTGTTCTACGCAACTGGCACAAGTTTGTTCTACGCAACTGGCACAAGTTTGTTCTACGCAACTGGCACAAGTTTGTTTGACACAAATGGCACAAGTTTATTCGACCCAACTGGCACAAGTTTGTTCTACGCAACTGTCACAAGTTTGTTCAACGCAACTGGCACAAGTTTATTCAACACAACTGGCACAATTATGTTCGACGCAACTGGCACAAGTTTGTTTAACGCAACTAGCACAAGTTTGTTTGACGCAACTGGCACAAGTTTGTTCGACGCAATTGGCACAAGATTGTTCAACGCAACTGGCAAAAGTTTGTTTAACGCAACTAGCACAAGTTTGTTTGATGCAACTGGCCCAAGTTTGTTCAACGCAACTGGCACAAGTTTGTAGTTCGCAACTGGCACAAGTTTGTTCTACGCAACTGGCCCAAGTTTGTTTGACGCAACTGGCAAAAGTTTGTTTGAAACAACTGGCACAAGTTTGTTCTACGCAACTGTCACAAGTTTGTTCAACGCAACTGGCACAAGTTTGTCCAACGCAACTGGCACAAGTTTGTTCGATGCAACTGGCACAAGTTTGTTCGACGCAACTGCCACAAGTTTGTTCTACGCAACTGGAAAATGTTTCTTCTACGTAACTGGCACAAGTTTGTTCTACGCAACTGTTACAAGTTTGTTTGATGCAACTGGCACAAGTTTGTTCGACGCAACTGGCACAAGTTTGTTTGACGCAACTGGCACAAGTTTGTTTGACGCAACTGGCACAAGTTTGTCCTACGCAAGTGTCACAAGTTTGTAGTTCTCAACTGGCACAAGTTTGTTCTACACAACTGGCACACTTTTGTTTGACGCAACTGGCACAAGTTTGTCCTACGCAAGTGGCACAAGTTTGTAGTTCGCAACTGGCACAAGTTTGTTCTACGCAACTTGCACAAGTTTGTTTGACGTAACTGGCACAAGTTTGTTCTACGCAACTGACACAAGTTTGTTCTACGCAACTAGCACAAGTTTGTTCTACGCAACTGGCACAAGTTTGTTCTACGCAACTAGCACAAGTTTGTTCTACGCAACTAGCACAAGTTTGTTCTACTTAACTGGCACAAGTTTGTTCTACGCAACTGTTACAAGTTTGTTTGATGCAACTGGCACAAGTTTGTTCGACGCAACTGGCACAAGTTTGTTTGACGCAACTGGCACAAGTTTGTTTGACGCAACTGGCACAAGTTTGTCCTACGCAAGTGTCACAAGTTTGTAGTTCTCAACTGGCACAAGTTTGTTCTACGCAACTGGCACAATTTTGTTTGACGCAACTGGCACAAGTTTATCCTACGCAATTGGCACAAGTTTGTAGTTCGCAACTGGCACAAGTTTGTTCTACGCAACTGGCACAAGTTTGTTCTACGCAACTGGCACAAGTTTGTTCGACGCAACTGGCACAAGTTTGTTCTACGCAACTGACACAAGTTTGTTTGACACAACTGGCAGAAGTTTGTTCAACACAACTGGCACAAGTTTGTTTGACGCAACTGTCGCAAGTTTGTTCGACGCAACTGGCACAAGTTTGTTCGACGCAACTGGCAAAAGTTTGTTTGACGCAACTGGCACAAGTTCGTTTGACGCAAATGGCACAAGGTTCTTCTACGCAACTGGCACAAGTTTGTTTGAAGTAACTGGCACAAGTTTGTTCTACGCAACTGGCACAAGTTTGTTTGACGCAACTTCACAAGTTTGTTTGCACAACTTTGTTTGACGCAACTGCCACAAGTTTGTTTGACGCAACTGGCACAAGTTTGTTAGACGCAACTGGCACAAGTTTTTTCGACTCAATTGGTACAAGTTTGTTTGACGCAACCGGCACAAGTTTGTCTGACACAAGAGGCACAAGTTTGTTTGACGCTACTGGCACAAGTTTGTTTGACGCAACTGGCACAAGTTTTTTTTATGCAACTGGCACAAGTTTTCTCGAAGCAACTGGCACAAGTTTGTTCGCCATATCTGGCACAAGTTTTTTCGACGCAACTGGCACAAGTTTGTTCGACGCAAATGGCACAAGTTTGTTTGACGCAACTGGCACAAGTTTCTTCGACGCAACTTGCACAAGTTTGTTTGACCCAACTGGCACAAGTTTGTTTTACGCAACTGGCACAAGTTTGTTCTGTGCAACTGGCACTAGTTTTTTCTATGCAACTGTTATAAGTTTGTTTGACGCAACTGGTACAAGTTTGTTCTACGCAACTGGCACAAGTTTGTTCGACGCAACTGGCACAAGTTTGTTCTACACAACTCTTACTAGTTTGTTGTACACAACTGGCACAAGTTTGTTTGACACAACAGGCACTGGTTTGATCTATGCAAATGGCAAATGTTTGTTTTACGCATCTGGCACAAGTTTGTTCTATGCAACTGGCACTAGTGTGTTCTACACAACTGGCACAAATTTGTTTGACACAACTGGCACATGTTTGTTCTACCCAACTGGCACAAGTTTGTTCAACACAACTAGCACAAGTTTGTTCTATGCAACTGGCACAAAATTGTTTGACACAGCTGGCACAAGTTTGTTCTAAGCAACTGGCACAAGTTTGTTCGACGGAACTGATGCAAGTTTCTTCGACGCAACTGGCACAAGTTTGTTCGACGCAACTGGCACAAGTTTCTTCGACGCAACTAGAACAAGTTTGTTTAACGTAACTGGCACAAGTTTGTTCGACCAAACTGGCACAAGTTTGTTCGACGCAACTAGAACGAGTTTGTTTAACGTAACTGGCACAAGTTTGTTCGACCAAACTGGCACAAGTTTCTTTGACACAACTGGCATAAGTTTGTTTGACACAACTAGCACAAGGTTGTTCTACGCAACATGTACAAGTTTGTTCTACGCAACTGGCACAAGTTTGTTTGACGCAACTGGCACAAGTTTCTTCTATGCAACTGGCACTAGTTTGTTCGATGCAACTGGCACAAGTTTGTTCGACGCAACTGGCACAAGTTTGTTTGACGCAACTGGCACAAGTTTGTTAGACGCAACTGGCACAAGTTTGTTCAACGCAACTGGCACAAGTTTTTTTTAATCAATTGGCACAAGTTTGTTTGACGCAACTGGCACAAGTTTGTTTGACGCAACTGGCACAAGTTTGCTTGACGCAACTGGCACAAGTTTGTTTGACGCAACTGGCACAAGTTTATTTGACACAACTGGCACAACTTTTCTCGACGCAACTGGCACAAGTTTGTTCGCCGTAACTGGCACAAGTTTGTTCGCCTTAACTGGAACAAGTTTGTTCTACGCAACTGGCACAAGTTTATTTGACGCAACTGACACAAGCTTTCTCGACGCAAGTGGCACAAGTTGGTTCGCCGTAACTGGCACAAGTTTGTTCGACGCAACTGGCACAAGTTTGTTCGACGCAACTGGCACAAGTTTGTTTGACGCAACTGGCACAAGTTTCTTCAATGCTACTGGCACAAGTTTGTTCGACGCAACTGGCACAAGTTTGTTTGATGCAATTGGCACAAGTTTGTTCTACTGAACTGGGACAAGTTTGTTCTGTGCAACTGGCACTAGTTTGTTTTACGCAACTGGCATAAGTTTGTTTGACGCAACTGGCACAAGTTTGTTTTACTAACTAGCACAAGTTTGTTTGACACAACTGGCACAAGTTTTTTCGACGCAACTGGCACAAGTTTGTTGGATGCCACTGGCACAAGTTTGTTTGACGAAACTGGCCCAAGTTTTTTGACGCAACTGGCACAAGATTGTTAGACGCAACTGGCACAAGTTTGTTCGACGCAACTGGCACAAGTTTTTTCAACTCAATTGGCACAAGTTTAATTGACGCAACTGGAACAAGTTTCTTTGACGCAACTGGCACAAGTTTGTTTGACGCAACTGGCAAAAGTTTGTTTGACGCAACTGGCACAAGTTTATTTGACGCAACTTGCACAAGTTTTCTCGACGAAACTGGCACAAGTTTGTTCGCCGTAACTGGCACAAGTTTGTTCGACGCAACTGGCACAAGTTTGTTCGACGCAACTGGCACAAGTTTGTTCTACATAACTGGCACAAGTTTGTTCTATGCAACTGGCACAAGTTTGTTCTACGCAACTGGCACAAGTTTGTTCTACACATCTGGCACAAGTTTGTTCTATGCAACTGGCACTAGTTTGTTCTACGCAACTGGCACATGTTTGTTTGATGCAACTGGCAAAAGTTTGTTCTACCCAACTGACACAAGCTTGTTCAACACAACTTGCACAAGTTTTTTCTACGCAACTGACACAAGTTTGTTTGACACAACTGGCAGAAGTTTGTTCAACGCAACTGGCACAAGTTTGTTTGACGTAACTGGCGCAAGTTTGTTCGATGCAACTGGCACAAGTTTGTTCGACGCAACTGGCAAAAGTTTTTTCGATGCAACTGGCACAAGTTTGTTTAACGCAACTGGCACAAGTTTGTTCGACCCAACTGGCACAAGTTTGTTCTATGCAACTGGCACTAATTTGTTTGACACAACTGGCACAAGTTTGTTTGACGCAACTGGCACACGTTCGTTTGACGCAACTGGCACAAGGTACTTCTACGCAACTGGCACAAGTTTGTTTGACGCAACTGGCACAAGTTTGTTCTACGCAACTGGCACAAGTTTGTTTGACGCAACTGGCACAAGTTTGTTTGACGCAACTGGCACAAGTTTGTTTGACGCAACTGGCACAAGTTTGTTAGACGGAACTGGCACAAGTTTGTTCGACGTAACAGGCACACGTTTTTTCGACTTAATTGGTAAAAGTTTGTTTGTCGCAACTGGCACAATTTTGTTTGATGCAAGAGGCACAAGTTTGTTTGACGCAACTGGCACAAGATTGTTTGACGCAACTGGCACAAGTTTTTTTTTATGCAACTGGCACAAGTTTTCTCGAAGCAACTGGCACAAGTTTTTTCGCCATATCTGGCACAAGTTTCTTCGACGCATCTGGCACAAGTTTGTTCAACGCAAATGGCACAAGTTTGTTTGACGCAACTGGCACAAGTTTCTTCGACGCAACTGGCACAAGTTTGTTTGACGCAACTGTCACAAGTTTGTTCTACGCAACTGGCACAAGTTTGTTCTATGCAACTGGCACTAGTTTGTTCTATGCAACTGGCATAAGTTTGTTTGACGCAACTGGTACAAGTTTGTTCTACGCAACTGGCACAAGTTTGTTCGACACAACTGTCACAAGTTTGTTCTACGCAACTCTTACTAGTTTGTTGTACACAACTGGCACAGGTATGTTTGACACAACTAGGACAAGTTTGTTCTACGCAAATGGCAAATGTTTGTTCTACGCACCTGGCACAAGTTTGTTCTATGCAATTGGCACTAGTGTGTTCTACGCAACTGGCACAAATTTGTTTGACACAACTGGCACATGTTTGTTCTACCCAACTGGCACAAGTTTGTTCGACGCAACTGGCAGAAGTTTGTTTGATGCAACTGGCACAAGTTTGTTTGACACAACTGGCACAAGTTTGTTCTAAGCAACTGGCACAAGTTTGTTCGACGGAACTGGCGCAAGTTTGTTCGACGCAACTGGCAAAAGTTTGTTCGACGCAACTGGCACAAGTTTGTTCGACGCAACTGGAACAAGTTTGTTTAACATAACTGGCACAAGTTTGTTCGACCCAACTGGCACAAGTTTGTTAGACGCAACTGGCCCAAGTTTGTTTGACGCAACTGGCACAAAAATGTTCTACGCAACATGCACAAGTTTGTTCTACGCAACTGGCACAAGTTTGTTTGACGCAACTGGCACAAGTTTGTTCTATGCAACTGGCACTAGTGTGTTCGATGCAACGGGCACAAGTTTGTTCTACGAAACTGGCACAAGTTTGTTTGACGCAGTTGGCACAAGTTTGTTAGACTCAACTGGCACAAGTTTGTTCAACGCAACTGGCACAAGTTTTTTTTAATCAATTGGCACAAGTTTGTTTCCCGCAACTGGCACAAGTTTGTTCTATGCAACTGGCACAAGTTTGTTTGACGCAACTGGCACAAGTTTGTTTGACGCAACTGGCACAAGTTTATTTGACGAAACTGGCACAAGTTTGTTTGACGCAACTGGCACAAGTTTGTTTGACGCAACTGGCACAAGTTTGTTTGACGCAACTGGCACAAGTTTATTTGACGAAACTGGCACAACTTTTCTCGACGCAACTGGCACAAGTTTGTTCGCAGTAACTGGCACAAGTTTGTTTGACGCAACTGGCAAAAGTTTATTTGACGGAACTGGCACAAGTTTTCTCGACGCAAGTGGCACAAGTTGGTTCGCCGTAACTGGCACAAGTTTGTTCGACGCAACTGGCACAAGTTTGTTCGACACAACCGGCAAAAGTTTCTTCGACGCAACTGGCAAAAGTTTGTTCGACGAACCGGCACAAGTTTGTTTGACGCAATTGGCACAAGTTTGTTCTACTCAACTGGAACAAGTTTGTTGTATGCAACTGGCACTAGTTTGTTTTACGCAACTGGCATAAGTTTGTTCTATGCAACTGGCACAAGTTTGTTCTACAAACTAGCACAAGTTTGTTCGACGCAACTGGCACAAGTTTGTTAGACGCAACTGGTACAAGTTTGTTCGACGTAACTGGAACAAGTTTTTTCGACTCAATTGGCACAAGTTTGTTTGACGCAACTGGCACAAGTTTGTTTGACGCAACTGACACAAGTTTGGTCGACGCAACTGGCACAAGTTTGTTCGACGCAACTGGCACAAGTTTGTTCGACGCAACTGGCACAAGTTTGTTCGACGCAACTGGCACAACTTTGTTCGACGCAACTGGCACAAGTTTGTTTGACGCAACTGGCACAAGTTTTTTTGACGCAACTGGCACAAGTTTTTTCGACGCAACTGGCACAAGTTTTTTCGACTCAATTGGCACAAGTTTGTTTGGTGCAACTGGAACAAGTTTGTTTGACGCAACTGGCACAAGTTTGTTTGGCGCAACTGGCACAAGTTTGTTCGACGCAACTGGCACAAGTTTTTTCGACTCAATTGGCACAAGTTTGTTTGGCGCAACTGGAACAAGTTTGTTTGACGCATCTGGCAAAAGTTTGTTCGCCGTAACTGGCACAAGTTTGTTCTACGCATCTGGCACAAGTTTGTTTTACGCAACTGGCACAAGTTTGTTCATACGTAACTGGCACAAGTTTGTTCTATGCAACTGGCACAAGTTTGTTCTACGCAACTGGCACAAGTTTGTTCTACGCAACTGGCACAAGTTTGTTAGACGCAACTGGCACAAGTTTGTTCGATGCAACTGGCACAAGTTTGTTTAACGCAACTGGCACAAGTTTGTTTGACGCAACTGGCACAAGTTTGTTTGACGCAACTGGCACAAGGTTCTTCTACGCAACTGGCACAAATTTGTTCTACGCAACTGGCACAAGTTTGTTTGACGCAACTGGCAGAAGTTTGTTCGATGCAACTGGCAAAAGTTTATTTGATGCAACTGGCACAAGTTTGTTCGACGCAACTGGCACAAGTTTGTTAGACGCAACTGGCACAAGTTTGTTCAACGTAACCGGCACAAGTTTTTTCGACTCAATTGGCACAAGTTTGTTTGACGCAAGAGGCACAAGTTTGTTTGACGAAACTGGCACAAGTTTGTTTGACGTAACTGGCACAAGTTTTTTTTGACGCAACTGGCACAAGTTTTCTCGACGCAACTTTCACAAGTTTGTTCGCCATATCTGGCACAAGTTTGTTCAACGCAACTGGCACAAGTTTGTTCGACGCAACTGGCACATGTTTGTTTGACGCAACTGGCTCAAGTTTCTTCGACGCAACTGGCACAAGTTTCTTCGACGCAACTGGCACAAGTTTGTTTGACGCATTTGGCACAAGTTTGTTCTACGCAACTGGCACAAGTTTGTTCTATGCAACTGGCACTAGTTTGTTCTATGCAACTGGCACAAGTTTGTTTGACGCAACTGGCACAAGTTTGTTCGACGCAACTGGTACAAGTTTGTTTGACGCAACTGGTACAAGTTTTTTGGACGCAAATGGCACAAGTTTGTTCGAACCAACTGGCACAAGTTTGTTTGACACAACTGGCACAAGTTTGTTTGACGCAACTGGCACAAGTTTGTTTGACGCAACTGGCACAAGGTTGTTCTACGCAACTGGCACAAGTTTGTTCTACGTAACTGGCACAAGTTTGTTTGACGCAACTGGCACAAGTTTGTTCTACGCAACTGGCACAAGTTTGTTTGATGCAACTGGCACAAGTTTGTTAGATGCAACTGGCACACGTTTGTTCGACGCATCTGGCACAAGTTTTTTCGACTTAATTGGCACAAGTTTGTTTGACGCAACTGGCACAAGCTTGTTTGACGCAACTGACACAAGTTTGTTCGACGCAACTGGCACAAGTTTGTTCGACGCAACTGGCACAAGTTTGTTCGACGCAACTGTAACAAGTTTGTTTGACACAACTGGCACAAGTTTGTTTGACGCAACTATCACAAGTTTGTTCTACTCAACTGTCACAAGTTTGTTCTATGCAACTGGCACTAGTTTGTTTTACGCAACTGGCAAAACTTTGTTTGATGTAACTGGCACAAGTTTGTTCTACCAACTAGCACAAGATTGTTCGACGCAACTGGCACAAGGATGTTCTACGCAACTGGCACAAGTTTGTTCTACGCAATTGGCACAAGTTTGTTTGACGCAACTGGCACAAGTTTGTTCTACGCAACTGGCACAAGTTTGTTGGATGCCACTGGCACAAGTTTGTTCGACAAAACTGGCCCAAGTTTTTTTGACGCAACTGGTACAAGTTTGTTAGACGCAACTGGCACAACTTTGTTAGACGCAACTGGCACAAGTTTGTTCGACGCAACTTTCACAAGTTTTTCGACTCAAATGGCACAAGTTTGTTTGACGCAACTGGAACAAGTTTGATTGACGCAACTGGCACAAGTTTGTTTGACGCAACTGGCACAAGTTTGTTTGATGCAACTGGCACAAGTTTATTTGACGCAACTGGTACAAGTTTCTCGACGAAACTGCCACAAGTTTGTTCGCCGTAACTGGCACAAGTTTGTTCGATTCAACTGGCACAAGTTTCTTCTACATAACTGGCACAAGTTTGTTCTATGCAACTGGCACATCTTTGTTCTACACAAAATGATAGTCTTCGTATTGGCGCCAAAATCTTCACCGAAGAATCCCTTAAGACTCCTTGAAGATTCTTTCTTGAGCTGAATTGGACCCCTTGGCCCCACAAAAAAAAAAAAAAAACAAAAAAGGACCCCTTACCAAAGATTTCCTCCAGAATCGCCGGAGGTGGCCATCATTACATGAATGATTATGCTCTAGTTTGAGAAAATGATAGTCTTCGTATTAGTGCCAAAATCTTCACCGAAGAATCCCTGAAGACTCCTTGAAGATTCTTTCTTCAGCTGAATTGGACCCCTTGGCCCCACAAAAAAAAAAAACAAAAAAGGACCCCTTACCAAAGATTTCCTCCAGAATCGCCGGAGGTGGCCATCATTACATGAATGACTATGCTCTAGTTTGAGAAAATGATAGTCTTCGTATTGGCGAAAAAATCTTCACCGAAGAATCCCTGAAGACTCCTTGAAGATACTTTCTTCAGCTGAATTGGACCCCTGGGCCCCCCCCCCCAAAAAAAAAGGACCCCTTACCAAAGATTTCCTCTGGAATCGCCGGAGGTGGCCATCATTACTTGAATGACTATGCTCTAGTTTGAGAAAATGATAGTCTTCGTATTGGCGCCAAAATCTTCACTGAAGAATCCCTGAAGACTCCTTGAAGATTCTTTCTTCAGCTAAATTGGACCCCTGGGCCCCACAAACAAACCCAAAAAAGGACCCCTTACCAAAGATTTCCTCTGGAATCGAAAGAGGTGGCCATCATTACATGAGTGACTATGCTCTAGTTTGAGAAAATGATAGTCTTCGTATTGGCGCCAAAATCTTCACCGAAGAATCCCTGAAGACTCCTTGAAGATTCTTTCTTCAGCTGAATTGAACCCCTGGGCCCCCCCCAAAAAAAACAAAAAAGGACCCCTTACCAAAGATTTCCTCTGGAATCGCCGGAGGTGTCCATCATTACATGAATGACTATGCTCTAGTTTGAGAAAATGATAGTCTTCGTATTGGCGCCAAAATCTTCACCGAAGAATCCCTGAAGACTCCTTGAAGATTGTTTCTTCAGCTGAATTGGACCCCTGGGCCCAAAAAAAAAAAACAAAAAAAAACAAAAAAGGACCCCTTACCAAAGAATTCCTCCGGAATCGCCGGAGGTGGCCATCATTACATGAATGACTATGCTCTTGTTTGAGAAAATGCTAGTCTTCGTATTGGCTCCAAAATCTTCACCGAAGAATCCCTGAAGACTCTTTGAAGATTCTTTCTTCAGCTGAATTGGACCCCTGGGCCCCACAAAAAAAAAAAAACAATAAAGGACCCCTTACCAAAGATTTCCTCCGGAATCGCCGGAGGTGGCCATCATTACATGAATGACTATACTCTCGTTTGAGAAAATGATAGTCTTCGTATTGGCGCCAAAATCTTCACCAAAGAATCCCTGAAGACTCCTTGAAGATTCTTTCTTCAGCTGAATTGGACCTCTGGGCCCCACAAACAAACCCAAAAAAAGGACCCCTTACCAAAGATTTCCTCCGGAATCGCCGGAGGTGGCCATCATTACATGAATGACTATGCTCTAGTTTGAGAAAATGATAGTCTTCGTATTGGTGCCAAAATCTTCACCGAAGAATCCCTGAAGACTCCTTGAAGATTCTTTCTTCAGCTGAACTGGACCCCTGGGCCCCACAAAAAAAAAAAAGGACCCCTTACAAAAGATTTCCTCCGGAATCGCCGGAGGTGGCCATCATTACATGAATGACTATGCTCTAGTTTGAGAAAATGATAGTCTTCGTATTGGCGCCAAAATCTTCACCGAAAAATCCCTGAAGACTCCTTGAAGATTCTTTCTTCAGCTGAATTGGACCTCTGGGCCCCACAAAAAAAAAACAAAAAAGGACCCCTTACCAAAGATTTCCTCCGGAATCGCCGGAGGTGGCCATCATTACATGAATGACTATGCTCTAGTTTGAGAAAATGATAGTCTTCGTATTGGTGCCAAAATCTTCACCGAAGAATCCCTGAAGACTCCTTGAAGATTCTTTCATCAGCTGAATTGGACCCCTGGGCCCCACAAAAAAAAAAAGGACCCCTTACCAAAGATTTCCTCCGGAATCGCCGGAGGTGGCCATCATTACATGAATGACTATGCTCTAGTTTGAGAAAATGATAGTCTTCGTATTGGCGCCAAAATCTTCACCGAAAAATCCCTGAAGACTCCTTGAAGATTCTTTCTTCAGCTGAATTGGACCCCTGGTCCCCACAAAAAGAAAACAAAAAAGAACCCCTTACCAAAGATTTCCTCCGGAATCGCCGGAGGTGGCCATCATTACATGAATGACTATGCTCTAGTTTGAGAAAATGATAGTCTTCGTATTGGCGCCAAAATCTTCACCGAAGAATCCCTGAAGACTCCTTGAAGATTCTTTCTTAAGCTTAATTGGACCCTTGGGCCCCACAAAAAAAAAAAAAAAAAAAAGAACCCCTTACCAAAGATTTCCTCCGGAATTGCCGGAGGTGGCCATCATTACATGAATGACTATGCTCTAGTTTGAGAAAATGATAGTCTTCGTATTGGATCCAAAATCTTCACCGAAGAATCCCTGAAGCCTCTTTGAAGATTCTTTCTTCAGCTGAATTGGACCCTTGGGCCCCACAAAAAAAAAAAAAAAAAAAGGACCCCTTACCAAAGATTTCCTCCGGAATCGCCGGAGGTGGCCATCATTAAATGAATGACTATGCTCTAGTTTGAGAAAATGATAGTCTTCGTATTGGCGCCAAAATCTTCACCGAAGAATCCCTGAAGACTCCTTGAAGATTCTTTCTTCAGCTGAATTGGGCCTCTGGGCCCCACCAACAAACCCAAAAAAGGACCCCTTACCAAAGATTTCCTCCGGAATCGCCGGAGGTGGCCATCATTACATGAATGACTATGCCCTAGTTTGAGAAAATGATAGTCATCGTAGTGGCTCCAAAATCTTCACCGAAGAATCCCTGAAGCCTCTTTGAAGATTCTTTCTTCAGCTGAATTGGACCCTTGGGCCCCACAAAAAAAAAAAAAAGGACCCCTTACCAAAGATTTCCTCCGGAATCGAATGAGGTGGCCATCATTACATGAATGACTATGCTCTAGTTTGAGAAAATGATAGTCTTCGTATTGGCCCCAAAATCTTCACCAAAGAATCCCTGAAGACTCCTAGAAGATTCTTTCTTCAGCTGAATTGGACCCCTGGGCCCCACAAACAAACCCAAAAAAGTACCCCTTACCAAAGATTTCCTCCGGAATCGCCGGAGGTGGCCATCATTACATGAATGACTATGCTCTAGTTTGAGAAAATGATAGTCTTCGTATTGGTGCCAAAATCTTCACCGAAGAATCCCTGAAGACTCCTTGAAGATTCTTTCTTCAGCTGAATTGGACCCCTGGGCCCCACAAAAAAAAACAAAAAAGGACCCCTTACCAAAGATTTCCTCTGGAATCGCCGGAGGTGGCCATCATTACATGAATGACTATGCTCTAGTTTGAGAAAATGATAGTCTTCGTATTGGCGCCAAAATCTTCACCGAAGAATCCCTGAAGACTCCTTGAAGATTCTTTCTTCAGCTGAATTGAACCCCTGGGCCCCCCCCAAAAAAAACAAAAAAGGACCCCTTACCAAAGATTTCCTCTGGAATCGCCGGAGGTGTCCATCATTACATGAATGACTATGCTCTAGTTTGAGAAAATGATAGTCTTCGTATTGTCGCCAAAATCTTCACCGAAGAATCCCTGAAGACTCCTTGAAGATTCTTTCTTCAGCTGAATTGAACCCCTGAGCCCCCCCCCCCCCCACAAAAAAAAAAAAAAAAAAAAAGGACCCCTTAGCAAAGATTTCCACCGGAATCGCCGGAGGTGGCCATCATTACATGAATGACTATTCTCTAGTTTGAGAAAATGATAGTCTTCATATTGGCTCCAAAATCCTCACCCAAGATTCCCTGAAGACTCTTTGAAGACTCTTTCTTCAGCAGTATAACAATTGTCATTTTTTATTTTCAAGGGTAATTTCCACCATTTATATAGCTGGTAGCCTTTCATCATTGGCACTCTGTTGTAGTATTCCATGTGTCATTTTTCTGTTTCAAGGTTCCTGTAACCTTGTAAGTAATGGAGGTGTCATTTTGAAATTGCAAGGTTCATATTTAAAATTAACAAAAAACACCAACTTTGAGGTCCCATAGCCGAGAGGGAACCTACCACGGACATTAGCCTTCAATTAGAGCCCCTTTATTTTGATCCGTTCTATTAAAAAAATTCATACAAAACATCAATACGTTCAGGCCTTGCTGAGTTTTGGGTGCCTGAATTTTTATTGTATAAACTAAAAAATCGACTTTGAGGCCCCGTAGCTAATAGTCATTTTAGAATTATGCAAGTCTGAATTGCTATTCATCGATTTTTGGAAACTGGAAATATTGGCCCAAAAAATTTTACATCCCCAAAATTAATAGAACTGTACTAACAAGGGTTAGTTAGGTCGAAAATTTTGAAAGTTCTATTTTTTTTTTTTTTACACCCCAGGATTAGAATATGCGACCTTCACCACGCAAGGGTCCCGGCTGAATTGGACCCCTGGGCCCGGCAAAAAAAAAAAAAAAAACGACCCCTTACCAAAGATTGCCTCTGGAATCGCCGGAGGTGGCCATCGTTACATGAATGACTATGCTCTAGTTTGAGAAAATGTTAGTCTTCGTATTGGCTCCAAAATCTTCACCAAAGAATCCATGAAGACTCTTTGAAGATTCTTTCTTCAGCTGAGTTGGACCCCTGGGCTCCACAAAAAAAAACAAAAAAGGACCCCTTACCAAAGATTTCCTCCGGAATCGCCGGAGGTGGCAATCATTACATGAATGACTATGCTCTAGTTTTAGAAAATGATAGTATTCATATTGGCTCCGAAATCCTCACCCAAGATTCCCTGAAGACTCCTTGAAGACTCTTTCTTCAGCAGTATAACAGGTGTCATTTTTCAATTTCAAGGGTAATTTCTACCATTTATATAGCTGGTAGCCTTTATGACTATGCTCTAGTTTGAGAAAATGATAGTCTTCGTATTAGTGCCAAAATCTTCACCGAAGAATCCCTGAAGACTCCTTGAAGATTCTCTCTTCAGCTGAATTGGACCCCTGGGCCCCACAAAAAAAAAAAAGGACCCCTAACCAAAGATTTCCTCCGGAATCGCCGGAGGTGGCCATCATTACATGAATGACTATGCTCTAGTTTGAGAAAATGATAGTCTTCGTATTGGCGCCAAAATCTTCACCGAAGAATCCCTGAAGACTCCTTGAAGATTCTATTTTCAGCTGAACTGGACCCCTGGGCCCCACAAAAAAAAACAAAACAAAAAAGGACCCCTTACCAAAGATATCCTCTGGAATCGCCGGAGGTGGCCATCATTACATCAATGACTATGCTCTAGTTTGAGAAAATGATAGTCTTCGTATTGGCTCCAAAATCTTCACCGAAGAATCCCTGAAGACTCCTTGGAGATTCTTTCTTCAGCTGAATTGGACCCCTGGGCCCCACACAAAAAAACAAAAAAGGACCCCTTACCAAAGATTTCCTCCGGAATCGCCGGAGGAGGCCATCATTACATGAATGACTATGCTCTAGTTTGAGAAAATGATAGTCTTCGTATTGGCGAAAAAATCTTCCCCGAAGAATCCCTGAAGACTCCTTGAAGATTCTTTCTTCAGCTGAACTGGACCCCTGGGCCCCATGAAAAAAAAAAAAAAAAAAGGACCCCTTACCAAAGATTTCCTCCGGAATCGCCGGAGGTGGCCATCATTACATGAATGACTATGCTCTAGTTTGAGAAAATGATTTTTTTTCGTATTGGCGCCAAAATCTTCACCGAAGAATCCCAGGAGACTCTTTGATGATTCTTTCTTCAGCTGAATTGGACCCCTGGGCCCCACAAAAAAAAACAAAAAAGGACCCCTTACGAAAGATTTCCTCCTTAATCGCCGGAGGTGGCCATCATTACATGAATGACTATGCTCTAGTTTGAGAAAATGATAGTCTTCATATTGGCGCCAAAATCTTCACCGAAGAATCCATGAAGGCTCCTTGAAGATTCTTTTTCTTCAGCTGAACTGGACCCCTGGGTCCCACAAAAAAAAAAAAAAAAAAAAGGACCCCTTACCAAAGATTTCCTCCGGAATCGCCGGAGGTGGCCATCATTACATGAATGACTATGCTCTAGTTTGAGAAAATGATAGTCTTCGTATTGGCTCCAAAATCTTCACCGAAGAATCCCTGAAGACTCCTTGGAGATTCTTTCTTCAGCTGAATTGGACCCCTGGGCCCCACGAAAAAAAAAACAAAAAAAGACCCCTTACCAAAGATTTCCTCTGGAATCGCCGGAGGTGGCCATCATTACATGAATGACTATGCTCTAGTTTGAGAAAATGATAGTCTTCGTATTGGCGCCAAAATCTTCACCGAAGAATCCCTGAAGACTCCTTGGAGATTCTTTCTTCAGCTGAATTGGACCCCTGGGCCCAACAAAAAAAAAAAAAAAAAAAAGGACCCCTTACCAAAGATTTCCTCCGGAATCGCCGGAGGTAGCCATCATTACATGAATGACTATGCTCTAGTTTGAGAAAATGATAGTCTTCGTATTGGTGGCAAAATCTTCACCGATGAATCCCTGAAGACTCCTTGAAAATTCTTTCTTCAGCTGAACTGGACTCCTGGGCCCCACAAAAAAAAAAAAAGTACCCCTTACCAAAGATTTCCTCCGGAATCGCCGGAGGTGGCCATCATTACATGAATGACTATGCTCTAGTTTGAGAAAATGATAGTCTTCGTATTGGCTCCAAAATCTTCACCGAAGAATCCCTGAAGACTCTATGAAGATTCTTTTTTCAGCTGAATTGGACCACTGGGCCCCACAAAAAAAAAACAAAAAAGGACCCCTTACCAAAGATTTCCTCCGGAATCGCCGGAGGTGGACATCATTACATCAATGACTATGCTCTAGTTTGAGAAAATGATAGTCTTCGTATTGGCGCCAAAATCTTCACGGAAGAATCCCTGAAGACTCCTTGGAGATTCTTTCTTCAGCTGAATTGGACCCCTGGGCCCCACACAAAAAAACAAAAAAAAAAAAGGATCCCTTACCAAAGATTTCCTCCGGAATCGCCGGAGGTAGCCATCATTACATGAATGACTATGCTCTAGTTTGAGAAAATGATAGTCTTCGTATTGGTGGCAAAATCTTCACCGAAGAATCCCTGAAGACTCCTTGAAGATTTTTTCTTCAGCTGAACTGGACCCCTGGGCCCCATGAAAAAAAAAAAAAAAAAAAAAAGAACCCCTTACCAAAGATTTCCTCCGGAATCGCCGGAGGTGGCTATCATTACATGAATGACTATGCTCTAGTTTGAGAAAATGATAGTCTTCGTATTGGTGGCAAAATCTTCACCGATGAATCCCTGAAGACTCCTTGAAGATTCTTTCTTCAGCTGAACTGGACTCCTGGGCCCCACAAAAAAAAAAAAAGTACCCCTTACCAAAGATTTCCTCCGGAATCGCCGGAGGTGGCCATCATTACATGAATGACTATGCTCTAGTTTGAGAAAATGATAGTCTTCGTATTGGCTCCAAAATCTTCACCGAAGAATCCCTGAAGACTCTATGAAGATTCTTTTTTCAGCTGAATTGGACCACTGGGCCCCACAAAAAAAAAACAAAAAAGGACCCCTTACCAAAGATTTCCTCCGGAATCGCCGGAGGTGGACATCATTACATCAATGACTATGCTCTAGTTTGAGAAAATGATAGTCTTCGTATTGGCACCAAAATCTTCACGGAAGAATCCCTGAAGACTCCTTGGAGATTCTTTCTTCAGCTGAATTGGACCCCTGGGCCACACACAAAAAAACAAAAAAAAAAAGGACCCCTTACCAAAGATTTCCTCCGGAATCGCCGGAGGTAGCCATCATTACATGAATGACTATGCTCTAGTTTGAGAAAATGATAGTCTTCGTATTGGTGGCAAAATCTTCACCGAAGAATCCCTGAAGACTCCTTGAAGATTTTTTCTTCAGCTGAACTGGACCCCTGGGCCCCATGAAAAAAAAAAAAAAAAAAAGAACCCCTTACCAAAGATTTCCTCCGGAATCGCCGGAGGTGGCTATCATTACATGAATGACTATGCTCTAGTTTGAGAAAATGATAGTCTTCATATTGGCGCCAAAATCTTCACCGAAGAATCCATGAAGGCTCCTTGAAGATTCTTTTTCTTCAGCTGAACTGGACCCCTGGGTCCCACAAAAAAAAAAAAAAAAAAAGGACCCCTTACCAAAGATTTCCTCCGGAATCGCCGGAGGTGGCCATCATTATATGAATGACTATGCTCTAGTTTGAGAAAATGATAGTCTTCGTATTGGCTCCAAAATCTTCACCGAAGAATCCCTGAAGACTCCTTGGAGATTCTTTCTTCAGCTGAATTGGACCCCTGGGCCCCACGAAAAAAAAAAACAAAAAAGGACCCCTTACCAAAGATTTCCTCCGGAATCGCCGGAGGTGGCCATCATTACATGAATGACTATGCTCTAGTTTGAGAAAATGATAGTCTTCGTATTGGCGCCAAAATCATCACCGAAGAATCCCTGAAGACTCCTTGGAGATTCTTTCTTCAGCTGAATTGGACCCCTGGGCCCCACAAAAAAAAACAAAAAAACAAAAAAGGACCCTTTACCAAAGATTTCCTCCGGAATCGCCGGAGGTAGCCATCATTACATGAATGACTATGCTCTAGTTTGAGAAAGTGATAGTCTTCGTATTGGTGGCAAAATCTTCACCGATGAATCCCTGAAGACTCCTTGAAGATTCTTTCTTCAGCTGAACTGGACTCCTGGGCCCCACAAAAAAAAAAAAAAGTACCCCTTACCAAAGATTTCCTCCGGAATCGCCGGAGGTGGCCATCATTACATGAATGACTATGCTCTAGTTTGAAAAAATGATAGTCTTCGTATTGGCTCCAAAATCTTCACCGAGGAATCCCTGAAGACTCTTTGAAGATTCTTTTTTCAGCTGAATTGGACCACTGGGCCCCACAAAAAAAAACAAAAAAGGACCCCTTACCAAAGATTTCCTCCGGAATCGCCGGAGGTGGTCATCATTACATCAATGACTATGCTCTAGTTTGAGAAAATGATAGTCTTCGTATTGGCTCCAAAATCTTCACGGAAGAATGCCTGAAGACTGCTTGGAGATTCTTTCTTCAGCTGAATTGGACCCCTGGTCCCCACAAAAAAAAAAAAAAAAAAAAAGGACCCCTTACAAAAGATTTCCTCCGGAATCGCCGGAGGTGGCCATCATTACATGAATGACTATGCTCTAGTTTGAGAAAATGATAGTCTTCATATTGGCGCCAAAATCTTCACCGAAAAATCCCTGAAGACTCCTTGAAGATTCTTTCTTCAGCTGAATTGGACCTCTGGGCCCCACAAAAAAAAAACAAAAAAGGACCCCTTACCAAAGATTTCCTCCGGAATCGCCGGAGGTGGCCATCATTACATGAATGACTATGCTCTAGTTTGAGAAAATGATAGTCTTCGTATTGGTGCCAAAATCTTCACCGAAGAATCCCTGAAGACTCCTTGAAGATTCTTTCTTCAGCTGAATTGGACCCCTGGGCCCCACAAAAAAAAAAAAGGACCCCTTACCAAAGATTTCCTCCGGAATCGCCGGAGGTGGCCATCATTACATGAATGACTATGCTCTAGTTTGAGAAAATGATAGTCTTCGTATTGGTGCCAAAATCTTCACCGAAAAATCCCTGAAGACTCCTTGAAGATTCTTTCTTCAGCTGAATTGGACCTCTGGGCCCCACAAAAAAAAAACAAAAAAGGACCCCTTACCAAAGATTTCCTCCGGAATCGCCGGAGGTGGCCATCATTACATGAATGACTATGCTCTAGTTTGAGAAAATGATAGTCTTCGTATTGGCGCCAAAATCTTCACCGAAAAATCCCTGAAGACTCCTTGAAGATTCTTTCTTCAGCTGAATTGGACCCCTGGTCCCCACAAAAAGAAAACAAAAAAGAACCCCTTACCAAAGATTTCCTCCGGAATCGCCGGAGGTGGCCATCATTACATGAATGACTATGCTCTAGTTTGAGAAAATGATAGTCTTCGTATTGGCGCCAAAATCTTCACCGAAGAATACCTGAAGACTCCTTGAAGATTCTTTCTTAAGCTTAATTGGACCCTTGGGCCCCACAAAAAAAAAAAAAAAAAAAAAAAACCCCTTACCAAAGATTTCCTCCGGAATTGCCGGAGGTGGCCATCATTACATGAATGACTATGCTCTAGTTTGAGATAATGATAGTCTTCGTATTGGCTCCAAAATCTTCACCGAAGAATCCCTGAAGCCTCTTTGAAGATTCTTTCTTCAGCTGAATTGGACCCTTGGGCCCCACAAAAAAAAAAAAAAGGACCCCTTACCAAAGATTTCCTCCGGAATCGCCGGAGGTGGCCATCATTAAATAAATGACTATGCTCTAGTTTGAGAAAATGATAGTCTTCGTATTGGCGCCAAAATCTTCACCGAAGAATCCCTGAAGACTCCTTGAAGATTCTTTCTTCAGCTGAATTGGACCTCTGGGCCCCACAAACAAACCCAAAAAAGGACCCCTTACCAAAGATTTCCTCCGGAATCGCCGGAGGTGGCCATCATTACATGAATGACTATGCCCTAGTTTGAGAAAATGATAGTCATCGTAGTGGCTCCAAAATCTTCACCGAAGAATCCCTGAAGCCTCTTTGAAGATTCTTTCTTCAGCTGAATTGGACCCTTGGGCCCCACAAAAAAAAAAAAAAAAAGGACCCCTTACCAAAGATTTCCTCCGGAATCGAATGAGGTGGCCATCATTACATGAATGACTATGCTCTAGTTTGAGAAAATGATAGTCTTCGTATTGGCCCCAAAATCTTCACCAAAGAATCCCTGAAGACTCCTTGAAGATTCTTTCTTCAGCTGAATTGGACCCCTGGGCCCCACAAACAAACCCAAAAAAGTACCCCTTACCAAAGATTTCCTCCGGAATCGCCGGAGGTGGCCATCATTACATGAATGACTATGCTCTAGTTTGAGAAAATGATAGTCTTCGTATTGGTGCCAAAATCTTCACCGAAGAATCCCTGAAGACTCCTTGAAGATTCTTTCTTCAGCTGAATTGGACCCCTGGGCCCCACAAAAAAAAACAAAAAAGGACCCCTTACCAAAGATTTCCTCTGGAATCGCCGGAGGTGGCCATCATTACATGAATGACTATGCTCTAGTTTGAGAAAATGATAGTCTTCGTATTGGCGCCAAAATCTTCACCGAAGAATCCCTGAAGACTCCTTGAAGATTCTTTCTTCAGCTGAATTGAACCCCTGGGCCCCCCCCAAAAAAAACAAAAAAGGACCCCTTACCAAAGATTTCCTCTGGAATCGCCGGAGGTGTCCATCATTACATGAATGACTATGCTCTAGTTTGAGAAAATGATAGTCTTCGTATTGTCGCCAAAATCTTCACCGAAGAATCCCTGAAGACTCCTTGAAGATTCTTTCTTCAGCTGAATTGGACCTCTGGGCCCCACAAAAAAAAAACAAAAAAGGACCCCTTACCAAAGATTTCCTCCGGAATCGCCGGAGGTGGCCATCATTACATGAATGACTATGCTCTAGTTTGAGAAAATGATAGTCTTCGTATTGGTGCCAAAATCTTCACCGAAGAATCCCTGAAGACTCCTTGAAGATTCTTTCTTCAGCTGAATTGGACCCCTGGGCCCCACAAAAAAAAAAAAGGACCCCTTACCAAAGATTTCCTCCGGAATCGCCGGAGGTGGCCATCATTACATGAATGACTATGCTCTAGTTTGAGAAAATGATAGTCTTCGTATTGGCGCCAAAATCTTCACCGAAAAATCCCTGAAGACTCCTTGAAGATTCTTTCTTCAGCTGAATTGGACCCCTGGTCCCCACAAAAAGAAAACAAAAAAGAACCCCTTACCAAAGATTTCCTCCGGAATCGCCGGAGGTGGCCATCATTACATGAATGACTATGCTCTAGTTTGAGAAAATGATAGTCTTCGTATTGGCGCCAAAATCTTCACCGAAGAATCCCTGAAGACTCCTTGAAGATTCTTTCTTAAGCTTAATTGGACCCTTGGGCCCCACAAAAAAAAAAAAAAAAAAAAAGAACCCCTTACCAAAGATTTCCTCCGGAATTGCCGGAGGTGGCCATCATTACATGAATGACTATGCTCTAGTTTGAGATAATGATAGTCTTCGTATTGGCTCCAAAATCTTCACCGAAGAATCCCTGAAGCCTCTTTGAAGATTCTTTCTTCAGCTGAATTGGACCCTTGGGCCCCACAAAAAAAAAAAAAAGGACCCCTTACCAAAGATTTCCTCCGGAATCGCCGGAGGTGGCCATCATTAAATGAATGACTATGCTCTAGTTTGAGAAAATGATAGTCTTCGTATTGGCGCCAAAATCTTCACCGAAGAATCCCTGAAGACTCCTTGAAGATTCTTTCTTCAGCTGAATTGGACCTCTGGGCCCCACAAACAAACCCAAAAAAGGACCCCTTACCAAAGATTTCCTCCGGAATCGCCGGAGGTGGCCATCATTACATGAATGACTATGCCCTAGTTTGAGAAAATGATAGTCATCGTAGTGGCTCCAAAATCTTCACCGAAGAATCCCTGAAGCCTCTTTGAAGATTCTTTCTTCAGCTGAATTGGACCCTTGGGCCCCACAAAAAAAAAAAAAAGGACCCCTTACCAAAGATTTCCTCCGGAATCGAATGAGGTGGCCATCATTACATGAATGACTATGCTCTAGTTTGAGAAAATGATAGTCTTCGTATTGGCCCCAAAATCTTCACCAAAGAATCCCTGAAGACTCCTTGAAGATTCTTTCTTCAGCTGAATTGGACCCCTGGGCCCCACAAACAAACCCAAAAAAGTACCCCTTACCAAAGATTTCCTCCGGAATCGCCGGAGGTGGCCATCATTACATGAATGACTATGCTCTAGTTTGAGAAAATGATAGTCTTCGTATTGGTGCCAAAATCTTCACCGAATAATCCCTGAAGACTCCTTGAAGATTCTTTCTTCAGCTGAATTGGACCCCTGGGCCCCACAAAAAAAAACAAAAAAGGACCCCTTACCAAAGATTTCCTCTGGAATCGCCGGAGGTGGCCATCATTACATGAATGACTATGCTCTAGTTTGAGAAAATGATAGTCTTCGTATTGGCGCCAAAATCTTCACCGAAGAATCCCTGAAGACTCCTTGAAGATTCTTTCTTCAGCTGAATTGAACCCCTGGGCCCCCCCCAAAAAAAACAAAAAAGGACCCCTTACCAAAGATTTCCTCTGGAATCGCCGGAGGTGTCCATCATTACATGAATGACTATGCTCTAGTTTGAGAAAATGATAGTCTTCGTATTGTCGCCAAAATCTTCACCGAAGAATCCCTGAAGACTCCTTGAAGATTCTTTCTTCAGCTGAATTGAACCCCTGAGCCCCCCCCCCCACAAAAAACAAAAAAAACAAAAAAGGACCCTTAGCAAAGATTTCCACCGGAATCGCCGGAGGTGGCCATCATTACATGAATGACTATTCTCTAGTTTGAGAAAATGATAGTCTTCATATTGGCTCCAAAATCCTCACCCAAGATTCCCTGAAGACTCTTTGAAGACTCTTTCTTCAGCAGTATAACAATTGTCATTTTTTATTTTCAAGGGTAATTTCTACCATTTATATAGCTGGTAGCCTTTCATCATTGGCACTCTGTTGTAGTATTCCATGTGTCATTTTTCAGTTTCAAGGTTCCTGTAACCTTGTAAGTAATGGAGGTGTCATTTTGAAATTGCAAGGTTCATATGTAAAATTAACAAAAAACACCAACTTTGAGGTCCCATAGCCGAGAGGGAACCTACCACGGACATTAGCCTTCAATTAGAGCCCCTTTATTTTGATCCGTTCTATTAAAAAAATTCATACAAAACATCAATACGTTCAGGCCTTGCTGAGTTTTGGGTGCCTGAATTTTTATTGTATAAACTAAAAAATCGACTTTGAGGCCCCGTAGCTAATAGTCATTTTAGAATTATGCAAGTCTGAATTGCTATTCATCGATTTTTGGAAACTGGAAATATTGGCCCAAAAAATTTTACATCCCCAAAATTAATAGAACTGTACTAACAAGGGTTAGTTAGGTCGAAAATTTTGAAAGTTCTATTTTTTTTTTTTTTTACACCCCAGGATTAGAATATGCGACCTTCACCACGCAAGGGTCCCGGCTGAATTGGACCCCTGGGCCCGGCAAAAAAAAAAAAAAAAACGACCCCTTACCAAAGATTGCCTCTGGAATCGCCGGAGGTGGCCATCATTACATGAATGACTATGCTCTAGTTTGAGAAAATGTTAGTCTTCGTATTGGCTCCAAAATCTTCACCAAAGAATCCATGAAGACTCTTTGAAGATTCTTTCTTCAGCTGAGTTGGACCCCTGGGCTCCACAAAAAAAAAACAAAAAAGGACCCCTTACCAAAGATTTCCTCCGGAATCGCCGGAGGTGGCAATCATTACATGAATGACTATGCTCTAGTTTTAGAAAATGATAGTATTCATATTGGCTCCGAAATCCTCACCCAAGATTCCCTGAAGACTTCTTGAAGACTCTTTCTTCAGCAGTATAACAGGTGTCATTTTTCAATTTCAAGGGTAATTTCTACCATTTATATAGCTGGTAGCCTTTATGACTATGCTCTAGTTTGAGAAAATGATAGTCTTCGTATTAGTGCCAAAATCTTCACCGAAGAATCCCTGAAGACTCCTTGAAGATTCTCTCTTCAGCTGAATTGGACCCCTGGGCCCCACAAAAAAAAAAAAGGACCCCTAACCAAAGATTTCCTCCGGAATCGCCGGAGGTGGCCATCATTACATGAATGACTATGCTCTAGTTTGAGAAAATGATAGTCTTCGTATTGGCGCCAAAATCTTCACCGAAGAATCCCTGAAGACTCCTTGAAGATTCTATTTTCAGCTGAACTGGACCCCTGGGCCCCACAAAAAAAAACAAAACAAAAAAGGACCCCTTACCAAAGATATCCTCTGGAATCGCCGGAGGTGGCCATCATTACATCAATGACTATGCTCTAGTTTGAGAAAATGATAGTCTTCGTATTGGCTCCAAAATCTTCACCGAAGAATCCCTGAAGACTCCTTGGAGATTCTTTCTTCAGCTGAATTGGACCCCTGGGCCCCACACAAAAAAACAAAAAAGGACCCCTTACCAAAGATTTCCTCCGGAATCGCCGGAGGAGGCCATCATTACATGAATGACTATGCTCTAGTTTGAGAAAATGATAGTCTTCGTATTGGCGCCAAAATCTTCACCGAAGAATCCCTGAAGACTCCTTGAAGATTCTTTCTTCAGCTGAACTGGACCCCTGGGCCCCATGAAAAAAAAAAAAAAAAAGGACCCCTTACCAAAGATTTCCTCCGGAATCGCCGGAGGTGGCCATCATTACATGAATGACTATGCTCTAGTTTGAGAAAATGATTTTTTTCGTATTGGCGCCAAAATCTTCACCGAAGAATCCCAGGAGACTCTTTGATGATTCTTTCTTCAGCTGAATTGGACCCCTGGGCCCCACAAAAAAAAACAAAAAAGGACCCCTTACGAAAGATATCCTCCTTAATCGCCGGAGGTGGCCATCATTACATGAATGACTATGCTCTAGTTTGAGAAAATGTTAGTCTTCATATTGGCGCCAAAATCTTCACCGAAGAATCCATGAAGGCTCCTTGAAGATTCTTTTTCTTCAGCTGAACTGGACCCCTGGGTCCCACAAAAAAAAAAAAAAAAAAAGGACCCCTTACCAAAGATTTCCTCCGGAATCGCCGGAGGTGGCCATCATTACATGAATGACTATGCTCTAGTTTGAGAAAATGATAGTCTTCGTATTGGCTCCAAAATCTTCACCGAAGAATCCCTGAAGACTCCTTGGAGATTCTTTCTTCAGCTGAATTGGACCCCTGGGCCCCACGAAAAAAAAAAAAAAAAAGGACCCCTTACCAAAGATTTCCTCCGGAATCGCCGGAGGTGGCCATCATTACATGAATGACTATGCTCTAGTTTGAGAAAATGATAGTCTTCGTATTGGCGCCAAAATCTTCACCGAAGAATCCCTGAAGACTCCTTGGAGATTCTTTCTTCAGCTGAATTGGACCCCTGGGCCCAACAAAAAAAAAAAAAAAAAAAAAAAGGACCCCTTACCAAAGATTTCCTCCGGAATCGCCGGAGGTAGCCATCATTACATGAATGACTATGCTCTAGTTTGAGAAAATGATAGTCTTCGTATTGGTGGCAAAATCTTCACCGATGAATCCCTGAAGACTCCTTGAAGATTCTTTCTTCAGCTGAACTGGACTCCTGGGCCCCACAAAAAAAAAAAAAGTACCCCTTACCAAAGATTTCCTCCGGAATCGCCGGAGGTGGCCATCATTACATGAATGACTATGCTCTAGTTTGAGAAAATGATAGTCTTCGTATTGGCTCCAAAATCTTCACCGAAGAATCCCTGAAGACTCTATGAAGATTCTTTTTTCAGCTGAATTGGACCACTGGGCCCCACAAAAAAAAAAACAAAAAAGGACCCCTTACCAAAGATTTCCTCCGGAATCGCCGGAGGTGGACATCATTACATCAATGACTATGCTCTAGTTTGAGAAAATGATAGTCTTCGTATTGGCGCCAAAATCTTCACGGAAGAATCCCTGAAGACTCCTTGGAGATTCTTTCTTCAGCTGAATTGGACCCCTGGGCCCCACACAAAAAAACAAAAAAAAAAAAGGACCCCTTACCAAAGATTTCCTCCGGAATCGCCGGAGGTAGCCATCATTACATGAATGACTATGCTCTAGTTTGAGAAAATGATAGTCTTCGTATTGGTGGCAAAATCTTCACCGAAGAATCCCTGAAGACTCCTTGAAGATTTTTTCTTCAGCTGAACTGGACCCCTGGGCCCCATGAAAAAAAAAAAAAAAAAAAGAACCCCTTACCAAAGATTTCCTCCGGAATCGCCGGAGGTGGCCATCATTACATGAATGACTATGCTCTAGTTTGAGAAAATGATAGTTTTCGTATTGGCGCCAAAATCTTCACCGAAGAATCCCAGGAGACTCTTTGAAGATTCTTTCTTCAGCTGAATTGGACCCCTGGGCCCCACAAAAAAAAAACAAAAAAGGACCCCTTGCGAAAGATTTCCTCCTTAATCGCCGGAGGTGGCCATCATTACATGAATGACTATGCTCTAGTTTGAGAAAATGATAGTCTTCATATTGGCGCCAAAATCTTCACCGAAGAATCCATGAAGGCTCCTTGAAGATTCTTTTTCTTCAGCTGAACTGGACCCCTGGGTCCCACAAAAAAAAAAAAAAAAAGGACCCCTTACCAAAGATTTCCTCCGGAATCGCCGGAGGTGGCCATCATTATATGAATGACTATGCTCTAGTTTGAGAAAATGATAGTCTTCGTATTGGCTCCAAAATCTTCACCGAAGAATCCCTGAAGACTCCTTGGAGATTCTTTCTTCAGCTGAATTGGACCCCTGGGCCCCACGAAAAAAAAAAACAAAAAAGGACCCCTTACCAAAGATTTCCTCCGGAATCGCCGGAGGTGGCCATCATTACATGAATGACTATGCTCTAGTTTGAGAAAATGATAGTCTTCGTATTGGCGCCAAAATCATCACCGAAGAATCCCTGAAGACTCCTTGGAGATTCTTTCTTCAGCTGAATTGGACCCCTGGGCCCCACAAAAAAAAAACAAAAAAACAAAAAAGGACCCTTTACCAAAGATTTCCTCCGGAATCGCCGGAGGTAGCCATCATTACATGAATGACTATGCTCTAGTTTGAGAAAGTGATAGTCTTCGTATTGGTGGCAAAATCTTCACCGATGAATCCCTGAAGACTCCTTGAAGATTCTTTCTTCAGCTGAACTGGACTCCTGGGCCCCACAAAAAAAAAAAAAAAGTACCCCTTACCAAAGATTTCCTCTGGAATCGCCGGAGGTGGCCATCATTACATGAATGACTATGCTCTAGTTTGAAAAAATGATAGTCTTCGTATTGGCTCCAAAATCTTCACCGAGGAATCCCTGAAGACTCTTTGAAGATTCTTTTTTCAGCTGAATTGGACCACTGGGCCCAACAAAAAAAAAAAAACAAAAAAGGACTCCTTACCAAAGATTTCCTCCGGAATCGCCGGAGGTGGCCATCATTACATGAATGACTATGCTCTAGTTTGAGAAAATGATAGTCTTCGTATTGGTGCCAAAATCTTCACCGAACAATCCCTGAAGACTCCTTGAAGATTCTTTCTTCAGCTGAATTGGACCCCTGGGCCCCCCCCCCCCCCAAAAAAAAGGACCCCTTACCAAAAATTTCCTCCGGAATCGCCGGAGGTGGCCATCATTACTTGAATGACTATGCTCTAGTTTGAGAAAATGATAGTCTTCGTATTGGTTCCAAAATCTTCATTGAAGAATCCCTGAAGACTCCTTCAAGATTCTTTCTTCAGCTAAATTGGACCTCTGGGCCCCACAAACAAACCCAAAAAAAGGACCCCTTACCAAAGATTTCCTCTGGAATCGCCGGAGGTGGCCATCATTACATGAATGACTATGCTCTAGTTTGAGAAAATGATAGTCTTCGTATTGGCGCCAAAATCTTCACCGAAGAATCCCTGAAGACTCCTTGAAGATTCTTTCTTCAGCTGAATTGAACCCCTGGGCCCCCCCAAAAAAAAAACAAAAAAGGACCCCTTACCAAAGATTTCCCCTGGAATCGCCGGAGGTGTCCATCATTGCATGAATGACTATGCTCTAGTTTGAGAAAATGATAGTCTTCGTATTGGCGCCAAAATCTTCACCGAAGAATCCCTGAAGACTCCTTGAAGATTCTTTCTTCAGCTGAATTGGACCCCTGGGCCCCACAAAAAAAAACAAAAAACAAAAAAGGACCCCTTACCAAAGAATTCCTCCGGAATCGCCGGAGGTGGCCATCATTACATGAATGACTATGCTCTAGTTTGAGAAAATGATAGTCTTCGTATTGGTTCCAAAATCTTCACCGAAGAATCCCTGAAGACTCTTTGAAGATTCTTTCTTCAGCTGAATTGGACCCCTGGGCCCCACAAAAAAAAAAAAAAAAAAAAAAGGACCCCTTACCAAAGATTTCCTCCGGAATCGCCGGAGGTGGCCACCATTACATGAATGACTATACTCTCGTTTGAGAAAATGATAGTCTTCGTATTGGCGCCAAAATCTTCACCGAAGAATCCCTGAAGACTCCTTGAAGATTCTTTCTTCAGCTGAATTGGACCTCTGGGCTCCACAAACAAACCCAAAAAAAGGACCCCTTACCAAAGATTTCCTCCGGAATCGCCGGAGGTGGCCATCATTACATGAATGACTATGCTCTAGTTTGAGAAAATGATAGTCTTCGTATTGGTGCCACAATCTTCACCGAAGAATCCCTGAAGACTCCTTGAAAATTCTTTCTTCAGCTGAATTGGACCCCTGGGCCCCACAAAAAAAAAAAGGACCCCTTACAAAAGATTTCCTCCGGAATCGCCGGAGGTGGCCATCATTACATGAATGACTATGCTCTAGTTTGAGAAAATGATAGTCTTCGTATTGGCGCCAAAATCTTCACCGAAAAATCCCTGAAGACTCCTTGAAGATTCTTTTTTCAGCTGAATTGGACCCCTGGTCCCCACAAAAAGAAAACAAAAAAGGACCCCTTACCCAAGATTTCCTCCGGAATCGCCGGAGGTGGCCATCATTACATGAATGACTATGCTCTAGTTTGAGAAAATGTTAGTCTTAGTATTGGCGCCAAAATCTTCACCGAAGAATCCCTGAAGACTCCTTGAAGATTCTTTCTTCAGCTGAATTGGACCCCTGGGCCCCACAAAAAAACAAAAAAACAAAAAAGGCCCCCTTACCAAAGATTTCCTCCGGAATCGCCGGAGGTGGCCATCATTACATGAATGACTATGCTGTAGTTTGAGAAAATGATAGTCTTCGTATTGGCGCAAAAATCTTCACCGAAGAATCCCTGAAGACTCTTTGAAGATTCTTTCTTCAGCTGAATTGGACCCCTGGGCCCCACAAAATAAAAAAACAAAAAAGGACCCCTTACCAAAGATTTCCTCCGGAATCGCCGGAGGTGGCCATCATTACATGAATGACTATGCTCTAGTTTGAGAAAATGTTAGTCTTCGTATTGGCGCCAAAATCTTCACCGAAGAATCCCTGAAGACTCCTTGAAGATTCTTTCTTCAGCTGAATTGGACCCCTGGGCCCCACAAAAAAAAACAAAAAAAAGAAATCCTTACCAAAGATTTCCTCCGGAATCGCCGGAGGTGGCCATAATTACATGAATGACTATGCTCTAGTTTGAGAAAATGATAGTCTTCGTATTGGCTCCAAAATCTTCACCGAAGAATCCCTGAAGCCTCTTTGAAGATTCTTTCTTCAGCTGAATTGGACCCCTGGGCCCCACAAAAAAAAAAAAACAAAAAAGGACCTCTTACCAAAGATATCCTCCGGAATCGCCGGAGGTGGCCATTATTACATGAACGACTATGTTCTAGTTTGAGAAAATGATAGTCTTCGTATTGGCGCCAAAATCTTCACCGAAGAATCCCTGAAGACTCCTTGAAGATTCTTTCTTCAGCTGAATTGGACCTCTGGGCCCCACAAAAAAAAAAAAAAAGGACCCCTTACCAAAGATTTCCTCCGGAATCGCCGGAGGTGGCCAACATTACATGAATGACTATGCTCTAGTTTGAGAAAATGATAGTCTTCGTATTGGCGCCAAAATCTTCACTGAAGAATCCCTGAAGACTCCTTGAAGATTCTTTCTTCAGCTGAATTGGACCCCTGGGCCCCACAAAAAAAAAAAAAAGGACCCCTTACAAAAGATTTCCTCCGGAATCGCCGGAGGTGGCCATCATTATATGAATGACTATGCTCTAGTTTGAAAAAATGATAGTCTTCGTATTGGCTCCAAAATCTTCACCGAAGAATCCCTGAAGACTCCTTGAAGATTCTTTCTTCAGCTGAATTGGACCCCTGGGCCCCACAAAAAAACCCCAAAAAATACCCTTTACCAAAGATTTCCTCTGGAATCGCCGGAGGTGGCCATCATTACATTAATGACTATGCTCTAGTTTGAGAAAATGATAGTCTTCGTATTGGCTCCAAAATCTTCACCGAAGAATCCCTGAAGACTCCTTGAAGATTCTTTCTTCAGCTGAATTGGACCCCTGGTCCCCACAAAAAAAAAAAAAAAAAAAGGACCCCTTACCAAAGATTTCCTCCAGAATCGCCGGATGTGTCCATCATTACATGAATGACTATGCTCTAGTTTGAGAAAATGATAGTCTTCGTATTGGCGCCAAAATCTTCACCGAAGAATCCCTGAAGACTCCTTGAAGATTCTTTCTTAAGCTTAATTAGACCCTTGGGCCCCACAAAAAAAAAAAAAAAAAAAAAAGCACCCCTTACCAAAGATTTCCTCCGGAATCGCCGGAGGTGGCCATCATTACATGAATGACTATGCTCTAGTTTGAGAAAATGATAGTCTTCGTATTGGTGCCAAAATCTTCACCGAAGAATCCCTGAAGACTCCTTGAAGATTCTTTCTTCAGCTGAATTGGACCCCCGGGCCCCACAAAAAAAAAAACAAAAAAAGGACACCTTACCAAAGATTTCCTCCGGAATCGCCGGAGGTGGACATCATTACATGAATGACTATGCTCTAGTTTAAGAAAATGATAGTCTTCTTATTGGCTCCAAAATCTTCACCGAAGAATCCCTGAAGACTTCTTGAAGATTCTTTCTTCAGCTGAATTGGACCCCTGGGCCCCACAAAAAAAAAAACAAAAAAGGACCCATTACCAAAGATTTCCTCCGGAATCGCCGGAGGTGGCTATCATTACATGAATGACTATGCTCTAGTTTGAGAAAATGATAGTCTTCGTATTGTCGCCAAAATCTTCACCGAAGAATCCCTGAAGACTCCTTGAAGATTCTTTCTTCAGCTGAATTGAACCCCTCAGCCCCCCCCCCCCATAAAAAGAAAAAAAGGACCCCTTAGCAAAGATTTCCTCCGGAATCGCCGGAGGTGGCCATCATTACATGAATGACTATGCTCTAGTTTGAGAAAATGATAGTCTTCGTATTGGCTCGAAAATCTTCACCGAAGAATCCCTGAAGACTCCTTGAAGATTCTTTCTTCAGCTGAATTGGACCCCTGGGCCCCACAAAAAAAAAAAACAAAAAAGGACCCCTTACCAAAGATTTCCTCCGGAATCGCCGGACGTGGCTATCATTACATGAATGACTATGCTCTAGTTTGAGAAAATGCTAGTCTTTGTATTGGCGCCAAAATCTTCACCGAAGAATCCCTGAAGACTCCTTGAAGATTCTTTCTTCAGCTGAATTGAACCCCTGAGCCCCACCCCCCCCCAAAAAAAAGGACCCCTTAGCAAAGATTTCCTCCGGAATCGCCGGAGGTGGCCATCATTACATGAATGACTATGCTCTAGTTTGAGAAAATGATAGTCTTCGTATTGGTTCCAAAATCTTCATTGAAGAATCCCTGAAGACTTCTTGAAGATTCTTTCTTCAGCTGAATTGGACCCCTGGGCCCCACAAAAAAAAAAACAAAAAAGGACCCCTTACCAAAGATTTCCTCCGGAATCGCCGGAGTTGGCTATCATTACATGAATGACTATGCTCTAGTTTGAGAAAATGATAGTCTTCGTATTGGCGCCAAAATCTTCACCGAAGAATCCCTGAAGACTCCTTGAAGATTCTTTCTTCAGCTGAATTGGACCTCTGGGCTCCACAAACAAACCCAAAAAAAGGACCCCTTACCAAAGATTTCCTCCGGAATCGCCGGAGGTGGCCATCATTACATGAATGACTATGCTCTAGTTTGAGAAAATGATAGTCTTCGTATTGGTGCCACAATCTTCACCGAAGAATCCCTAAAGACTCCTTGAAAATTCTTTCTTCAGCTGAATTGGACCCCTGGGCCCCACAAAAAAAAAAAGGACCCCTTACAAAAGATTTCCTCCGGAATCGCCGGAGGTGGCCATCATTACATGAATGACTATGCTCTAGTTTGAGAAAATGATAGTCTTCGTATTGGCGCCAAAATCTTCACCGAAAAATCCCTGAAGACTCCTTGAAGATTCTTTTTTCAGCTGAATTGGACCCCTGGTCCCCACAAAAAGAAAACAAAAAAGGACCCCTTACCCAAGATTTCCTCCGGAATCGCCGGAGGTGGCCATCATTACATGAATGACTATGCTCTAGTTTGAGAAAATGTTAGTCTTAGTATTGGCGCCAAAATCTTCACCGAAGAATCCCTGAAGACTCCTTGAAGATTCTTTCTTCAGCTGAATTGGACCCCTGGGCCCCACAAAAAAACAAAAAAACAAAAAAGGCCCCCTTACCAAAGATTTCCTCCGGAATCGCCGGAGGTGGCCATCATTACATGAATGACTATGCTGTAGTTTGAGAGAATGATAGTCTTCGTATTGGCGCAAAAATCTTCACCGAAGAATCCCTGAAGACTCTTTGAAGATTCTTTCTTCAGCTGAATTGGACCCCTGGGCCCCACAAAATAAAAAAACAAAAAAGGACCCCTTACCAAAGATTTCCTCCGGAATCGCCGGAGGTGGCCATCATTACATGAATGACTATGCTCTAGTTTGAGAAAATGTTAGTCTTCGTATTGGCGCCAAAATCTTCACCGAAGAATCCCTGAAGACTCCTTGAAGATTCTTTCTTCAGCTGAATTGGACCCCTGGGCCCCACAAAAAAAAAAACAAAAAAAAGAAATCCTTACCAAAGATTTCCTCCGGAATCGCCGGAGGTGGCCATAATTACATGAATGACTATGCTCTAGTTTGAGAAAATGATAGTCTTCGTATTGGCTCCAAAATCTTCACCGAAGAATCCCTGAAGCCTCTTTGAAGATTCTTTCTTCAGCTGAATTGGACCCCTGGGCCCCACAAAAAAAAAAAAACAAAAAAGGACCTCTTACCAAAGATATCCTCCGGAATCGCCGGAGGTGGCCATTATTACATGAACGACTATGTTCTAGTTTGAGAAAATGATAGTCTTCGTATTGGCGCCAAAATCTTCACCGAAGAATCCCTGAAGACTCCTTGAAGATTCTTTCTTCAGCTGAATTGGACCTCTGGGCCCCACAAAAAAAAAAAAAGGACCCCTTACCAAAGATTTCCTCCGGAATCGCCGGAGGTGGCCAACATTACATGAATGACTATGCTCTAGTTTGAGAAAATGATAGTCTTCGTATTGGCGCCAAAATCTTCACCGAAGAATCCCTGAAGACTCCTTGAAGATTCTTTCTTCAGCTGAATTGGACCCCTGGGCCCCACAAAAAAAAAAAAAAGGACCCCTTACAAAAGATTTCCTCCGGAATCGCCGGAGGTGGCCATCATTATATGAATGACTATGCTCTAGTTTGAAAAAATGATAGTCTTCGTATTGGCTCCAAAATCTTCACCGAAGAATCCCTGAAGACTCCTTGAAGATTCTTTCTTCAGCTGAATTGGACCCCTGGGCCCCACAAAAAAACCCCAAAAAATACCCTTTACCAAAGATTTCCTCTGGAATCGCCGGAGGTGGCCATCATTACATTAATGACTATGCTCTAGTTTGAGAAAATGATAGTCTTCGTATTGGCTCCAAAATCTTCACCGAAGAATCCCTGAAGACTCCTTGAAGATTCTTTCTTCAGCTGAATTGGACCCCTGGTCCCCACAAAAAAAAAAAAAAAAAGGACCCCTTACCAAAGATTTCCTCCAGAATCGCCGGATGTGTCCATCATTACATGAATGACTATGCTCTAGTTTGAGAAAATGATAGTCTTCGTATTGGCGCCAAAATCTTCACCGAAGAATCCCTGAAGACTCCTTGAAGATTCTTTCTTAAGCTTAATTAGACCCTTGGGCCCCACAAAAAAAAAAAAAAAAAAAAGCACCCCTTACCAAAGATTTCCTCCGGAATCGCCGGAGGTGGCCATCATTACATGAATGACTATGCTCTAGTTTGAGAAAATGATAGTCTTCGTATTGGTGCCAAAATCTTCACCGAAGAATCCCTGAAGACTCCTTGAAGATTCTTTCTTCAGCTGAATTGGACCCCTGGGCCCCACAAAAAAAAAACAAAAAAAGGACACCTTACCAAAGATTTCCTCCGGAATCGCCGGAGGTGGACATCATTACATGAATGACTATGCTCTAGTTTAAGAAAATGATAGTCTTCTTATTGGCTCCAAAATCTTCACCGAAGAATCCCTGAAGACTTCTTGAAGATTCTTTCTTCAGCTGAATTGGACCCCTGGGCCCCACAAAAAAAAACAAAAAAGGACCCATTACCAAAGATTTCCTCCGGAATCGCCGGAGGTGGCTATCATTACATGAATGACTATGCTCTAGTTTGAGAAAATGATAGTCTTCGTATTGTCGCCAAAATCTTCACCGAAGAATCCCTGAAGACTCCTTGAAGATTCTTTCTTCAGCTGAATTGAACCCCTCAGCCCCCCCCCCATAAAAAGAAAAAAAGGACCCCTTAGCAAAGATTTTCTCCGGAATCGCCGGAGGTGGCCATCATTACATGAATGACTATGCTCTAGTTTGAGAAAATGATAGTCTTCGTATTGGCTCGAAAATCTTCACCGAAGAATCCCTGAAGACTCCTTGAAGATTCTTTCTTCAGCTGAATTGGACCCCTGGGCCCCACAAAAAAAAAAAACAAAAAAGGACCCCTTACCAAAGATTTCCTCCGGAATCGCCGGACGTGGCTATCATTACATGAATGACTATGCTCTAGTTTGAGAAAATGCTAGTCTTTGTATTGGCGCCAAAATCTTCACCGAAGAATCCCTGAAGACTCCTTGAAGATTCTTTCTTCAGCTGAATTGAACCCCTGAGCCCCACCCCCCCCCAAAAAAAAGGACCCCTTAGCAAAGATTTCCTCCGGAATCGCCGGAGGTGGCCATCATTACATGAATGACTATGCTCTAGTTTGAGAAAATGATAGTCTTCGTATTGGTTCCAAAATCTTCATTGAAGAATCCCTGAAGACTTCTTGAAGATTCTTTCTTCAGCTGAATTGGACCCCTGGGCCCCACAAAAAAAAAACAAAAAAGGACCCCTTACCAAAGATTTCCTCCGGAATCGCCGGAGTTGGCTATCATTACATGAATGACTATGCTCTAGTTTGAGAAAATGATAGTCTTCGTATTGGCGCCAAAATCTTCACCGAAGAATCCCTGAAGACTCCTTGAAGATTCTTTCTTCAGCTGCATTGAACCCCTGGGCCCCCCCCCAAAAAAAACAAAAAAGGACCCCTCACCAAAGATTTCCTCTGGAATCGCCGCAGGTGTCCATCATTACATGAATGACTATGCTCTAGTTTGAGAAAATGATAGTCTTCGTATTGGCGCCATAATCTTCACCGAAGAATCCCTGAAGACTCCTTGAAGATTGTGTCTTCAGCTGAATTGGACCCCTGGGCCCCACAAAAAAAAACAAAAAAACAAAAAAGGACCCCTTACCAAAGAATTCCTCCGGAATCGCCGGAGGTGGCCATCATTACATGAATGACTCTGCTCTAGTTTGAGAAAATGATAGTCTTCGTATTGGCTCCAAAATCTTCACCGAAGAATCCCTGAAGACTCTTTGAAGATTCTTTCTTCAGCTGAATTGGACCCCTGGGCCCCACAAAAAAAAAACAAAAAAGGACCCCTTAGCAAAGATTTCCTCCGGAATCGCCGGAGGTGGCCATCATTACATGAATGACTATGCTCTAGTTTGAGAAAATGATAGTCTTCGTATTGGCGCCAAAATCTTCACCGAAGAATCCCTGAAGACTTCTTGAAGATTCTTTCTTCAGCTGAATTGGACCCCTGGGCCCCACAAAAAAAAAAAAAAGGACCCCTTACCAAAGATTTCCTCCGGAATCGTCGGAGTTGGCTATCATTACATGAATGACTATGCTCTAGTTTGAGAAAATGATAGTCTTCGTATTGGCGCCAAAATCTTCACCGAAGAATCCCTGAAGACTCCTTGAATATTCTTTCTTCAGCTGCATTGAAACCCTGGGCCCCCCCCAAAAAAAACAAAAAAGGACCCCTCACCAAAGATTTCCTCTGGAATCGCCGGAGGTGTCCATCATTACATGAATGACTATGCTCTAGTTTGAGAAAATGATAGTCTTCGTATTGGCGCCAAAATCTTCACCGAAGAATCCCTGAAGACTCCTTGAAGATTGTGTCTTCAGCTGAATTGGACCCCTGGGCCCCACAAAAAAAAAACAAAAAAACAAAAAAGGACCCCTTACCAAAGAATTCCTCCGGAATCGCCGGAGGTGGCCATCATTACATGAATGACTATGCTCTAGTTTGAGAAAATGATAGTCTTCGTATTGGCTCCAAAATCTTCACCGAAGAATCCCTGAAGACTCTTTGAAGATTCTTTCTTCAGCTGAATTGGACCCCTGGGCCCCACAAAAAAAAAAAAAAACAAAAAAGGACCCCTTACCAAAGATTTCCTCCGGAATCGCCGGAGGTGGCCATCATTATATGAATGACTATGCTCTAGTTTGAGAAAATGATAGTCTTCGTATTGGCGAAAAAATCTTCACCGAAGAATCCCTGAAGACTCCTTGAAGATTCTTTCTTCAGCTGAATTGGACCCCTGGGCCCAACAAAAAAAAAAAAAACAAAAAAGGACCCCTTACCAAAGATTTCCTCCGGAATCGCCGGAGGTAGCCATCATTACATGAATGACTATGCTCTAGTTTGAGAAAATGATAGTCTTCGTATTGGTGCCAAAATCTTCACCGAAGAATCCCTGAAGACTCCTTAAAAATTCTTTCTTCAGCTGAATTGGACCCCTGGGCCCCACAAAAAAAAAAAGAACCCCTTACAAAAGATTTTGTCCGGAATCGCCGGAGGTGGCCATCATTACATGAATGACTATGCTCTAGTTTGAGAAAATGATAGTCTTCGTATTGGCGCCAAAATCTTCACCGAAAAATCCCTGAAGACTCCTTGAAGATTCTTTCTTCAGCTGAATTGGACCCCTGGTCCCCACAAAAAGAAAACAAAAAAGGACCCCTTACCAAAGATTTCCTCCGGAATCGCCGGAGGTGGCCATCATTACATGAATGACTATGCTCTAGTTTGAGAAAATGTTAGTCTTAGTATTGGCGCCAAAATCTTCACCGAAGAATCCCTGAAGACTCCTTGAAGATTCTTTCTTCAACTGAATTGGACCCCTTGGCCCCACAAAAAAAAAAAAAAAAAAAGGCCCCCTTACCAAAGATTTCCTCCGGAATCGCCGGAGGTGGCCATCATTACATGAATGACTATGCTCTAGTTTGAGAAAATGATAGTCTTCGTATTGGCTCCAAAATCTTCACCGAAGAATCCCTGAAGACTCTTTGAAGATTCTTTCTTCAGCTGAATTGGACCCCTGGGCCCCACAAAATAAAAAACAAAAAAAGGACCCCTTACCAAAGATTTCCTCCGGAATCGCCGGAGGTGGCCATCATTACATGAATAACAATGCTCTAGTTTGAGAAAATGATAGTCTTCGTATTGGCGCCAAAATCTTCACCGAAGAATCCCTGAAGACTCCTTGAAGATTCTTTCTTCAGCTGAATTGGACCCCTGGGCCCCACAAAAAAAAAAAAAAAAAAGAACCCCTTACCAAAGATTTCCTCCGGAATCGCCGGAGGTGGCCATAATTACATGAATGACTATGCTCTAGTTTGAGAAAATGATAGTCTTCGTATTGGCTCCAAAATCTTCACCGAAGAATCCCTGAAGCCTCTTTGAAGATTCTTTCTTCAGCTGAATTGGACCTCTGGGCCCCACAAAAGAAAAACAAAAAAGGACCCCTTACCAAAGATATCCTCCGGAATCGCCGGAGGTGGCCATTATTACATGAACGACTATGTTCTAGTTTGAGAAAATGATAGTCTTCGTATTGGCGCCAAAATCTTCACCGAAGAATCCCTGAAGACTCCTTGAAGATTCTTTCTTCAGCTGAATTGGACCTCTGGGCCCAACAAAAAAAAAACAAAAAAGGACCCCTTACCAAAGATATCCTCCGGAATCGCCGGAGGTGGCCATTATTACATGAACGACTATGTTCTAGTTTGAGAAAATGATAGTCTTCGTATTGGCGCCAAAATCTTCACCGAAGAATCCCTGAAGACTCCTTGAAGATTCTTTCTTCAGCTGAATTGGACCTCTGGGCCCAACAAAAACAAAAAAAGGACCCCTTACCTAAGATATCCTCCGGAATCGCCGGAGGTGGCCATTATTACATGAACGACTATGTTCTAGTTTGAGAAAATGATAGTCTTCGTATTGGCGCCAAAATCTTCACCGAAGAATCCCTGAAGACTCCTTGAAGATTGTTTCTTAAGCTTAATTGGACCGTTGGGCCCCACAAAAAAAAAAAAAAAAAAAAAAAGAACCCCTTACCAAAGATTTCCTCCGGAATCGCCGGAGGTGGCCATCATTACATGAATGACTATGCTCTAGTTTGAGAAAATGATAGTCTTCGTATTGGTGCCAAAATCTTCAAGGAAGAATCCCTGAAGACTCCTTGAAGATTCTTTCTTCAGCTGAATTGGACCCCTGGGCACCACAAAAAAAAACAAAAAAGGACCCCTTACCAAAGATTTCCTCCGGAATCGCCGGAGGTGGACATCATTACATCAATGACTATGCTCTTGTTTAAGAAAATGATAGTCTTCTTATTGGCGCCAAAATCTTCACCGAAGAATCCCTGAAGACTTCTTGAAGATTCTTTCTTCAGCTGAATTGGACCCCTGGGCCCCATAAAAAAAAAAAGGACCCCTTACCAAAGATTTCCTCCGGAATCGCCGGAGGTAGCCATCATTACATGAATGACTATGCTCTAGTTTGAGAAAATGATAGTCTTCGTATTGGTGGCAAAATCTTCACCGATGAATCCCTGAAGACTCCTTGAAGATTCTTTCTTCAGCTGAACTGGACTCCTGGGCCCCACAAAAAAAAAAAAAAGTACCCCTTACCAAAGATTTCCTCCGGAATCGCCGGAGGTGGCCATCATTACATGAATGACTTTGCTCTAGTTTGAGAAAATGATAGTCTTCGTATTGGCTCCAAAATCTTCACCGAAGAATCCCTGAAGACTCTTTGAAGATTCTTTTTTCAGCTGAATTGGACCACTGGGCCCCACAAAAAAAAACAAAAAAGGACCCCTTACCAAAGATTTACTCCAGAATCGCCGGAGGTGGACATCATTACATCAATGACTATGCTCTAGTTTGAGAAAATGATAGTCTTCGTATTGGCGCCAAAATCTTCACGGAAGAATCCCTGAAGACTCCTTGGAGATTCTTTCTTCAGCTGAATTGGACCCCTGGGCCCCACAAAAAAAAAACAAAAAAGGACCCCTTACCAAAGATTTCCTCCGGAATCGCCGGAGGTGGCCATCATTACATGAATGACTATGCTCTAGTTTGAGAAAATGACAGTCTTCGTATTGGTTCCAAAATCTTCACCGAAGAATCCCTGAAGCCTCTTTGAAGATTCTTTCTTCAGCTGAATTGGACCCCTGGGCCCCACAAAAAAAAAAAGGACCCCTTACAAAAGATTTCCTCCGGAATCGCCGGAGGTGGCCATCATTACATGAATGACTATGCTCTAGTTTGAGAAAATGATAGTCTTCGTATTGGCGCCAAAATCTTCACCGAAAAATCCCTGAAGACTCCTTGAAGATTCTTTTTTCAGCTGAATTGGACCCCTGGTCCCCACAAAAAGAAAACAAAAAAGGACCCCTTACCCAAGATTTCCTCCGGAATCGCCGGAGGTGGCCATCATTACATGAATGACTATGCTCTAGTTTGAGAAAATGTTAGTCTTAGTATTGGCGCCAAAATCTTCACCGAAGAATCCCTGAAGACTCCTTGAAGATTCTTTCTTCAGCTGAATTGGACCCCTGGGCCCCACAAAAAAACAAAAAAACAAAAAAGGCCCCCTTACCAAAGATTTCCTCCGGAATCGCCGGAGGTGGCCATCATTACATGAATGACTATGCTGTAGTTTGAGAGAATGATAGTCTTCGTATTGGCGCAAAAATCTTCACCGAAGAATCCCTGAAGACTCTTTGAAGATTCTTTCTTCAGCTGAATTGGACCCCTGGGCCCCACAAAATAAAAAAACAAAAAAGGACCCCTTACCAAAGATTTCCTCCGGAATCGCCGGAGGTGGCCATCATTACATGAATGACTATGCTCTAGTTTGAGAAAATGTTAGTCTTCGTATTGGCGCCAAAATCTTCACCGAAGAATCCCTGAAGACTCCTTGAAGATTCTTTCTTCAGCTGAATTGGACCCCTGGGCCCCACAAAAAAAAAACAAAAAAAAGAAATCCTTACCAAAGATTTCCTCCGGAATCGCCGGAGGTGGCCATAATTACATGAATGACTATGCTCTAGTTTGAGAAAATGATAGTCTTCGTATTGGCTCCAAAATCTTCACCGAAGAATCCCTGAAGCCTCTTTGAAGATTCTTTCTTCAGCTGAATTGGACCCCTGGGCCCCACAAAAAAAAAAAAACAAAAAAGGACCTCTTACCAAAGATATCCTCCGGAATCGCCGGAGGTGGCCATTATTACATGAACGACTATGTTCTAGTTTGAGAAAATGATAGTCTTCGTATTGGCGCCAAAATCTTCACCGAAGAATCCCTGAAGACTCCTTGAAGATTCTTTCTTCAGCTGAATTGGACCTCTGGGCCCCACAAAAAAAAAAAAAGGACCCCTTACCAAAGATTTCCTCCGGAATCGCCGGAGGTGGCCAACATTACATGAATGACTATGCTCTAGTTTGAGAAAATGATAGTCTTCGTATTGGCGCCAAAATCTTCACCGAAGAATCCCTGAAGACTCCTTGAAGATTCTTTCTTCAGCTGAATTGGACCCCTGGGCCCCACAAAAAAAAAAAAAGGACCCCTTACAAAAGATTTCCTCCGGAATCGCCGGAGGTGGCCATCATTATATGAATGACTATGCTCTAGTTTGAAAAAATGATAGTCTTCGTATTGGCTCCAAAATCTTCACCGAAGAATCCCTGAAGACTCCTTGAAGATTCTTTCTTCAGCTGAATTGGACCCCTGGGCCCCACAAAAAAACCCCAAAAAATACCCTTTACCAAAGATTTCCTCTGGAATCGCCGGAGGTGGCCATCATTACATTAATGACTATGCTCTAGTTTGAGAAAATGATAGTCTTCGTATTGGCTCCAAAATCTTCACCGAAGAATCCCTGAAGACTCCTTGAAGATTCTTTCTTCAGCTGAATTGGACCCCTGGTCCCCACAAAAAAAAAAAAAAAAAAGGACCCCTTACCAAAGATTTCCTCCAGAATCGCCGGATGTGTCCATCATTACATGAATGACTATGCTCTAGTTTGAGAAAATGATAGTCTTCGTATTGGCGCCAAAATCTTCACCGAAGAATCCCTGAAGACTCCTTGAAGATTCTTTCTTAAGCTTAATTAGACCCTTGGGCCCCACAAAAAAAAAAAAAAAAAAAAGCACCCCTTACCAAAGATTTCCTCCGGAATCGCCGGAGGTGGCCATCATTACATGAATGACTATGCTCTAGTTTGAGAAAATGATAGTCTTCGTATTGGTGCCAAAATCTTCACCGAAGAATCCCTGAAGACTCCTTGAAGATTCTTTCTTCAGCTGAATTGGACCCCTGGGCCCCACAAAAAAAAAACAAAAAAAGGACACCTTACCAAAGATTTCCTCCGGAATCGCCGGAGGTGGACATCATTACATGAATGACTATGCTCTAGTTTAAGAAAATGATAGTCTTCTTATTGGCTCCAAAATCTTCACCGAAGAATCCCTGAAGACTTCTTGAAGATTCTTTCTTCAGCTGAATTGGACCCCTGGGCCCCACAAAAAAAAACAAAAAAGGACCCATTACCAAAGATTTCCTCCGGAATCGCCGGAGGTGGCTATCATTACATGAATGACTATGCTCTAGTTTGAGAAAATGATAGTCTTCGTATTGTCGCCAAAATCTTCACCGAAGAATCCCTGAAGACTCCTTGAAGATTCTTTCTTCAGCTGAATTGAACCCCTCAGCCCCCCCCCCATAAAAAGAAAAAAAGGACCCCTTAGCAAAGATTTTCTCCGGAATCGCCGGAGGTGGCCATCATTACATGAATGACTATGCTCTAGTTTGAGAAAATGATAGTCTTCGTATTGGCTCGAAAATCTTCACCGAAGAATCCCTGAAGACTCCTTGAAGATTCTTTCTTCAGCTGAATTGGACCCCTGGGCCCCACAAAAAAAAAAAACAAAAAAGGACCCCTTACCAAAGATTTCCTCCGGAATCGCCGGACGTGGCTATCATTACATGAATGACTATGCTCTAGTTTGAGAAAATGCTAGTCTTTGTATTGGCGCCAAAATCTTCACCGAAGAATCCCTGAAGACTCCTTGAAGATTCTTTCTTCAGCTGAATTGAACCCCTGAGCCCCACCCCCCCCCAAAAAAAAGGACCCCTTAGCAAAGATTTCCTCCGGAATCGCCGGAGGTGGCCATCATTACATGAATGACTATGCTCTAGTTTGAGAAAATGATAGTCTTCGTATTGGTTCCAAAATCTTCATTGAAGAATCCCTGAAGACTTCTTGAAGATTCTTTCTTCAGCTGAATTGGACCCCTGGGCCCCACAAAAAAAAAACAAAAAAGGACCCCTTACCAAAGATTTCCTCCGGAATCGCCGGAGTTGGCTATCATTACATGAATGACTATGCTCTAGTTTGAGAAAATGATAGTCTTCGTATTGGCGCCAAAATCTTCACCGAAGAATCCCTGAAGACTCCTTGAAGATTCTTTCTTCAGCTGCATTGAACCCCTGGGCCCCCCCCCAAAAAAAACAAAAAAGGACCCCTCACCAAAGATTTCCTCTGGAATCGCCGCAGGTGTCCATCATTACATGAATGACTATGCTCTAGTTTGAGAAAATGATAGTCTTCGTATTGGCGCCATAATCTTCACCGAAGAATCCCTGAAGACTCCTTGAAGATTGTGTCTTCAGCTGAATTGGACCCCTGGGCCCCACAAAAAAAAACAAAAAAACAAAAAAGGACCCCTTACCAAAGAATTCCTCCGGAATCGCCGGAGGTGGCCATCATTACATGAATGACTCTGCTCTAGTTTGAGAAAATGATAGTCTTCGTATTGGCTCCAAAATCTTCACCGAAGAATCCCTGAAGACTCTTTGAAGATTCTTTCTTCAGCTGAATTGGACCCCTGGGCCCCACAAAAAAAAAACAAAAAAGGACCCCTTAGCAAAGATTTCCTCCGGAATCGCCGGAGGTGGCCATCATTACATGAATGACTATGCTCTAGTTTGAGAAAATGATAGTCTTCGTATTGGCGCCAAAATCTTCACCGAAGAATCCCTGAAGACTTCTTGAAGATTCTTTCTTCAGCTGAATTGGACCCCTGGGCCCCACAAAAAAAAAAAAAAGGACCCCTTACCAAAGATTTCCTCCGGAATCGTCGGAGTTGGCTATCATTACATGAATGACTATGCTCTAGTTTGAGAAAATGATAGTCTTCGTATTGGCGCCAAAATCTTCACCGAAGAATCCCTGAAGACTCCTTGAATATTCTTTCTTCAGCTGCATTGAAACCCTGGGCCCCCCCCAAAAAAAACAAAAAAGGACCCCTCACCAAAGATTTCCTCTGGAATCGCCGGAGGTGTCCATCATTACATGAATGACTATGCTCTAGTTTGAGAAAATGATAGTCTTCGTATTGGCGCCAAAATCTTCACCGAAGAATCCCTGAAGACTCCTTGAAGATTGTGTCTTCAGCTGAATTGGACCCCTGGGCCCCACAAAAAAAAAACAAAAAAACAAAAAAGGACCCCTTACCAAAGAATTCCTCCGGAATCGCCGGAGGTGGCCATCATTACATGAATGACTATGCTCTAGTTTGAGAAAATGATAGTCTTCGTATTGGCTCCAAAATCTTCACCGAAGAATCCCTGAAGACTCTTTGAAGATTCTTTCTTCAGCTGAATTGGACCCCTGGGCCCCACAAAAAAAAAAAAAAACAAAAAAGGACCCCTTACCAAAGATTTCCTCCGGAATCGCCGGAGGTGGCCATCATTATATGAATGACTATGCTCTAGTTTGAGAAAATGATAGTCTTCGTATTGGCGAAAAAATCTTCACCGAAGAATCCCTGAAGACTCCTTGAAGATTCTTTCTTCAGCTGAATTGGACCCCTGGGCCCAACAAAAAAAAAAAAAACAAAAAAGGACCCCTTACCAAAGATTTCCTCCGGAATCGCCGGAGGTAGCCATCATTACATGAATGACTATGCTCTAGTTTGAGAAAATGATAGTCTTCGTATTGGTGCCAAAATCTTCACCGAAGAATCCCTGAAGACTCCTTAAAAATTCTTTCTTCAGCTGAATTGGACCCCTGGGCCCCACAAAAAAAAAAAGAACCCCTTACAAAAGATTTTGTCCGGAATCGCCGGAGGTGGCCATCATTACATGAATGACTATGCTCTAGTTTGAGAAAATGATAGTCTTCGTATTGGCGCCAAAATCTTCACCGAAAAATCCCTGAAGACTCCTTGAAGATTCTTTCTTCAGCTGAATTGGACCCCTGGTCCCCACAAAAAGAAAACAAAAAAGGACCCCTTACCAAAGATTTCCTCCGGAATCGCCGGAGGTGGCCATCATTACATGAATGACTATGCTCTAGTTTGAGAAAATGTTAGTCTTAGTATTGGCGCCAAAATCTTCACCGAAGAATCCCTGAAGACTCCTTGAAGATTCTTTCTTCAACTGAATTGGACCCCTTGGCCCCACAAAAAAAAAAAAAAAAAAAGGCCCCCTTACCAAAGATTTCCTCCGGAATCGCCGGAGGTGGCCATCATTACATGAATGACTATGCTCTAGTTTGAGAAAATGATAGTCTTCGTATTGGCTCCAAAATCTTCACCGAAGAATCCCTGAAGACTCTTTGAAGATTCTTTCTTCAGCTGAATTGGACCCCTGGGCCCCACAAAATAAAAAACAAAAAAAGGACCCCTTACCAAAGATTTCCTCCGGAATCGCCGGAGGTGGCCATCATTACATGAATAACAATGCTCTAGTTTGAGAAAATGATAGTCTTCGTATTGGCGCCAAAATCTTCACCGAAGAATCCCTGAAGACTCCTTGAAGATTCTTTCTTCAGCTGAATTGGACCCCTGGGCCCCACAAAAAAAAAAAAAAAAAAGAACCCCTTACCAAAGATTTCCTCCGGAATCGCCGGAGGTGGCCATAATTACATGAATGACTATGCTCTAGTTTGAGAAAATGATAGTCTTCGTATTGGCTCCAAAATCTTCACCGAAGAATCCCTGAAGCCTCTTTGAAGATTCTTTCTTCAGCTGAATTGGACCTCTGGGCCCCACAAAAGAAAAACAAAAAAGGACCCCTTACCAAAGATATCCTCCGGAATCGCCGGAGGTGGCCATTATTACATGAACGACTATGTTCTAGTTTGAGAAAATGATAGTCTTCGTATTGGCGCCAAAATCTTCACCGAAGAATCCCTGAAGACTCCTTGAAGATTCTTTCTTCAGCTGAATTGGACCTCTGGGCCCAACAAAAAAAAAACAAAAAAGGACCCCTTACCAAAGATATCCTCCGGAATCGCCGGAGGTGGCCATTATTACATGAACGACTATGTTCTAGTTTGAGAAAATGATAGTCTTCGTATTGGCGCCAAAATCTTCACCGAAGAATCCCTGAAGACTCCTTGAAGATTCTTTCTTCAGCTGAATTGGACCTCTGGGCCCAACAAAAACAAAAAAAGGACCCCTTACCTAAGATATCCTCCGGAATCGCCGGAGGTGGCCATTATTACATGAACGACTATGTTCTAGTTTGAGAAAATGATAGTCTTCGTATTGGCGCCAAAATCTTCACCGAAGAATCCCTGAAGACTCCTTGAAGATTGTTTCTTAAGCTTAATTGGACCGTTGGGCCCCACAAAAAAAAAAAAAAAAAAAAAAAGAACCCCTTACCAAAGATTTCCTCCGGAATCGCCGGAGGTGGCCATCATTACATGAATGACTATGCTCTAGTTTGAGAAAATGATAGTCTTCGTATTGGTGCCAAAATCTTCAAGGAAGAATCCCTGAAGACTCCTTGAAGATTCTTTCTTCAGCTGAATTGGACCCCTGGGCACCACAAAAAAAAACAAAAAAGGACCCCTTACCAAAGATTTCCTCCGGAATCGCCGGAGGTGGACATCATTACATCAATGACTATGCTCTTGTTTAAGAAAATGATAGTCTTCTTATTGGCGCCAAAATCTTCACCGAAGAATCCCTGAAGACTTCTTGAAGATTCTTTCTTCAGCTGAATTGGACCCCTGGGCCCCATAAAAAAAAAAAGGACCCCTTACCAAAGATTTCCTCCGGAATCGCCGGAGGTAGCCATCATTACATGAATGACTATGCTCTAGTTTGAGAAAATGATAGTCTTCGTATTGGTGGCAAAATCTTCACCGATGAATCCCTGAAGACTCCTTGAAGATTCTTTCTTCAGCTGAACTGGACTCCTGGGCCCCACAAAAAAAAAAAAAAGTACCCCTTACCAAAGATTTCCTCCGGAATCGCCGGAGGTGGCCATCATTACATGAATGACTTTGCTCTAGTTTGAGAAAATGATAGTCTTCGTATTGGCTCCAAAATCTTCACCGAAGAATCCCTGAAGACTCTTTGAAGATTCTTTTTTCAGCTGAATTGGACCACTGGGCCCCACAAAAAAAAACAAAAAAGGACCCCTTACCAAAGATTTACTCCAGAATCGCCGGAGGTGGACATCATTACATCAATGACTATGCTCTAGTTTGAGAAAATGATAGTCTTCGTATTGGCGCCAAAATCTTCACGGAAGAATCCCTGAAGACTCCTTGGAGATTCTTTCTTCAGCTGAATTGGACCCCTGGGCCCCACAAAAAAAAAACAAAAAAGGACCCCTTACCAAAGATTTCCTCCGGAATCGCCGGAGGTGGCCATCATTACATGAATGACTATGCTCTAGTTTGAGAAAATGACAGTCTTCGTATTGGTTCCAAAATCTTCACCGAAGAATCCCTGAAGCCTCTTTGAAGATTCTTTCTTCAGCTGAATTGGACCCCTGGGCCCCACAAAAAAAAAAAGGACCCCTTACCAAAGATTTCCTCCGGAATCGCCGGATGTGGCCATCATTACATGAATGACTATGCTCTAGTTTGAGAAAATGATAGTCTTCGTATTGGCGCCAAAATCTTCACCGAAGAATCCCTGAAGACTCCTTGAAGATTCTTTCTTCAGCTGAATTGGACCCCTGGGCCCCACAAACAAACCCAAAAAAGGACCCCTTACCAAAGATTTAATCCGGAATCGCCGGAGGTGGCAATCATTACATGAATGATTATGCTCTAGTTTGAGAAAATGATAGTCTTCGTATTAGTGCCAAAATCTTCACCGAAGAATCCCTGAAGACTCCTTGAAGATTCTTTTTTCAGCTGAACTGGACCCCTTGGCCCCAAAAAAAAAACAAAAAAGGACCCCTTACCAAAGATTTACTCCAGAATCGCCGGAGGTGGCCATCATTACATGAATGACTATGCTCTAGTTTGAGAAAATGATAGTCTTCGTATTGGCGAAAAAATCTTCACCGAAGAATCCCTGAAGACTCCTTGAAGATTCTTTCTTCAGCTGAATTGGACCCCTGGGCCCAACAAAAAAAAAAAAAACAAAAAAGGACCCCTTACCAAAGATTTCCTCCGGAATCGCCGGAGGTGGCCATCATTACATGAATGACTATGCTCTAGTTTGAGAAAATGATAGTCTTCGTTTTGGCGCCAAAATCTTCACCGAAGAATCCCTGAAGACTCCTTGAAGATTCTTTCTTCAGCTGAATTTGACCCCTGGGCCTCAAAAAAAAAAAAAAAGGACCCCTTACCAAAGATTTCCTCCGGAATCGCCGGAGGTGGCCATCATTACTTGAATGACTATGCTCTAGATTGAAAAAATGATAGTCTTCGTATTGGCGCCAAAATCTTCACTGAAGAATCCCTGAAGACTCCTTGAAGATTCTTTCTTCAGCTAAATTGGACCACTGGGCCCCACAAACAAACCCAAAAAAGGACCCCTTACCAAAGATTTCCTCTGGAATCGCCGGAGGTGGCCATCATTACATGGATGACTATGCTCTAGTTTGAGAAAATGATAGTCTTCGTTTTGGCGCCAAAATCTTCACCGAAGAATCCCTGAAGACTCCTTGAAGATTCTTTCTTCAGCTGAATTGAACCCCTGGGCCCCCCCCAAAAAAACAAAAAAGGACCCCTTACCAAAGATTTCCTCTGGAATCGCCGGAGGTGTCCATCATTACATGAATGACTATGCTCTAGTTTGAGAAAATGATGGTCTTCTTATTGGTGCCAAAATCTTCACCGAAGAATCCCTGAAGACTCCTTGAAGATTGTTTCTTCAGCTGAATTGGACCCCTGGGCCCCACAAAAAAAAAAAAACAAAAAAACAAAAAAGGACCCCTTACCAAAGAATTCCTCCGGAATCGCCGGAGGTGGCCATCATTACATGAATGACTATGCTCTAGTTTGAGAAAATGATAGTCTTCGTATTGGCTCCAAAATCTTCACCGAAGAATCCCTGAAGCCTCTTTGAAGATTCTTTCTTCAGCTGAATTGGACCCCTGGGCCCCACAAAAAAAAAAAAAACAAAAAAGGACCTCTTACCAAAGATATCCTCCGGAATCGCCGGAGGTGGCCATTATTACATGAACGACTATGTTCTAGTTTGAGAAAATGATAGTCTTCGTATTGGCGCCAAAATCTTCACCGAAGAATCCCTGAAGACTCCTTGAAGATTCTTTCTTCAGCTGAATTGGACCTCTGGGCCCCACAAAAAAAAAAAAAGGACCCCTTACCAAAGATTTCCTCCGGAATCGCCGGAGGTGGCCAACATTACATGAATGACTATGCTCTAGTTTGAGAAAATGATAGTCTTCGTATTGGCGCCAAAATCTTCACCGAAGAATCCCTGAAGACTCCTTGAAGATTCTTTCTTCAGCTGAATTGGACCCCTGGGCCCCACAAAAAAAAAAAAAGGACCCCTTACAAAAGATTTCCTCCGGAATCGCCGGAGGTGGCCATCATTATATGAATGACTATGCTCTAGTTTGAAAAAATGATAGTCTTCGTATTGGCTCCAAAATCTTCACCGAAGAATCCCTGAAGACTCCTTGAAGATTCTTTCTTCAGCTGAATTGGACCCCTGGGCCCCACAAAAAAACCCCAAAAAATACCCTTTACCAAAGATTTCCTCTGGAATCGCCGGAGGTGGCCATCATTACATTAATGACTATGCTCTAGTTTGAGAAAATGATAGTCTTCGTATTGGCTCCAAAATCTTCACCGAAGAATCCCTGAAGACTCCTTGAAGATTCTTTCTTCAGCTGAATTGGACCCCTGGTCCCCACAAAAAAAAAAAAAAAAAAAGGACCCCTTACCAAAGATTTCCTCCAGAATCGCCGGATGTGTCCATCATTACATGAATGACTATGCTCTAGTTTGAGAAAATGATAGTCTTCGTATTGGCGCCAAAATCTTCACCGAAGAATCCCTGAAGACTCCTTGAAGATTCTTTCTTAAGCTTAATTAGACCCTTGGGCCCCACAAAAAAAAAAAAAAAAAAAAGCACCCCTTACCAAAGATTTCCTCCGGAATCGCCGGAGGTGGCCATCATTACATGAATGACTATGCTCTAGTTTGAGAAAATGATAGTCTTCGTATTGGTGCCAAAATCTTCACCGAAGAATCCCTGAAGACTCCTTGAAGATTCTTTCTTCAGCTGAATTGGACCCCTGGGCCCCACAAAAAAAAAAACAAAAAAAGGACACCTTACCAAAGATTTCCTCCGGAATCGCCGGAGGTGGACATCATTACATGAATGACTATGCTCTAGTTTAAGAAAATGATAGTCTTCTTATTGGCTCCAAAATCTTCACCGAAGAATCCCTGAAGACTTCTTGAAGATTCTTTCTTCAGCTGAATTGGACCCCTGGGCCCCACAAAAAAAAACAAAAAAGGACCCATTACCAAAGATTTCCTCCGGAATCGCCGGAGGTGGCTATCATTACATGAATGACTATGCTCTAGTTTGAGAAAATGATAGTCTTCGTATTGTCGCCAAAATCTTCACCGAAGAATCCCTGAAGACTCCTTGAAGATTCTTTCTTCAGCTGAATTGAACCCCTCAGCCCCCCCCCCATAAAAAGAAAAAAAGGACCCCTTAGCAAAGATTTTCTCCGGAATCGCCGGAGGTGGCCATCATTACATGAATGACTATGCTCTAGTTTGAGAAAATGATAGTCTTCGTATTGGCTCGAAAATCTTCACCGAAGAATCCCTGAAGACTCCTTGAAGATTCTTTCTTCAGCTGAATTGGACCCCTGGGCCCCACAAAAAAAAAAAACAAAAAAGGACCCCTTACCAAAGATTTCCTCCGGAATCGCCGGACGTGGCTATCATTACATGAATGACTATGCTCTAGTTTGAGAAAATGCTAGTCTTTGTATTGGCGCCAAAATCTTCACCGAAGAATCCCTGAAGACTCCTTGAAGATTCTTTCTTCAGCTGAATTGAACCCCTGAGCCCCACCCCCCCCCAAAAAAAAGGACCCCTTAGCAAAGATTTCCTCCGGAATCGCCGGAGGTGGCCATCATTACATGAATGACTATGCTCTAGTTTGAGAAAATGATAGTCTTCGTATTGGTTCCAAAATCTTCATTGAAGAATCCCTGAAGACTTCTTGAAGATTCTTTCTTCAGCTGAATTGGACCCCTGGGCCCCACAAAAAAAAAAACAAAAAAGGACCCCTTACCAAAGATTTCCTCCGGAATCGCCGGAGTTGGCTATCATTACATGAATGACTATGCTCTAGTTTGAGAAAATGATAGTCTTCGTATTGGCGCCAAAATCTTCACCGAAGAATCCCTGAAGACTCCTTGAAGATTCTTTCTTCAGCTGCATTGAACCCCTGGGCCCCCCCCCAAAAAAAACAAAAAAGGACCCCTCACCAAAGATTTCCTCTGGAATCGCCGCAGGTGTCCATCATTACATGAATGACTATGCTCTAGTTTGAGAAAATGATAGTCTTCGTATTGGCGCCATAATCTTCACCGAAGAATCCCTGAAGACTCCTTGAAGATTGTGTCTTCAGCTGAATTGGACCCCTGGGCCCCACAAAAAAAAAACAAAAAAACAAAAAAGGACCCCTTACCAAAGAATTCCTCCGGAATCGCCGGAGGTGGCCATCATTACATGAATGACTCTGCTCTAGTTTGAGAAAATGATAGTCTTCGTATTGGCTCCAAAATCTTCACCGAAGAATCCCTGAAGACTCTTTGAAGATTCTTTCTTCAGCTGAATTGGACCCCTGGGCCCCACAAAAAAAAAAACAAAAAAGGACCCCTTAGCAAAGATTTCCTCC